>OZ018330.1:75381427-75981427 GCA_963969495.1 Ceratothoa steindachneri | reverse complement strand
TTCAAACTTATCAAATTAAGGTCTCCGATTATAAGTAATATTAACCAAAAACATGCAAAAACGGTCAGTTTTGAGATTCAAACGATTTCCTAAAAAAAGCTTGAAAAACGTTAGTTTTGGGAATTAAACTGTTTTTCAAACTAAGCAAGCTATTAATCTCGAATCTAAGTAATATTTAGCAAAACCTGGAAAAACGGCCTTTTTTAAGGTTTGATCCATTTCTTAAAAAAGATTGAAAAACGGGAGTTTTTGGGATAATGCAAATATCTTCAAACCTATCAAATTTAGGTCTCCCATTATAAGTAATATTAAGCAAAAACATGCAAAAACGGCCAGTTTTGAGATTCGATCGATTTCTTTAAAAAAGCTTGAAAAACGTCAGTTTTGGTAAAATAAACCGTTTTCCAAACTTAGCAATTTATTGCTCTCGAATCTAAATAATATTAACCAAAACCTGGGGAAAACGACCGTTTTTAAGGTTTGATCCATTTCCTAAAAAAGATTGAAAAACGGGAGTTTGTTGGATAATGCAAATATCTTCAAACTTATCAAATTAAGGTCTCTGATTATAAGTAGTATTAAGCAAAAACATGAAAAAACATCCAGTTTTAAGATTCCGTCGATTTCCTAAAAAAAAGCTTGAAAAACTTCAATTTTAGGAAAATAAAACGTTTTCCAAACTTAGCAATTTATTGCTCTCGAATCTAAATAATATCAACCAAAACCTGGGAAAACGACCGTTTTTAAGGTTTGATCCATTTCCTAAAAAAGATTGAAAAACGGGAGTTTGTTGGATAATGCAAATAACTTCAAACTTATCAAATTAAGGTCTCCGATGATAAGAAATATTAGGCAAAAACATGCAAAAACGGCTAGTTTTGAGATTCAAACGATTTCCTTAAAAAAACATGAAAAACGTTAGTTTTGGAAAAATAAACCTTTTTTCAAACTAAGCAAGCTATTACTCTCGAATCTAAGGAATTTTCAACAAAACCTGGAAAAACGGCCGTTTTTAATGTTTAATCTATTTCCTAAAAAAGATTAAAAATTTGGAGTTTGTTGGAAAATGCAAATATCTTCTGCTTATCAAATTAATGTGTCTGATTATAAGTAATATTAAGCAAAAACATGCAAAAAACGGCCGGTTTTGAGATTCGATCGATTTCTTATAAAAAAGCTCTAAAAACGTTAGTTTGGGGAAAATAAACCATTTTTCAAACTTAGCAAGTTATTGCTCTCGAATCTAAGTATTATTAACCAAAACCTGGAAAAACGGCCATTTTTAAGGTTTGATCCATTTCTTAAAAAAAAGATTGAAAACGGGAGTTTTTTAGGTAATGCAAATATGTTCAAGTTATAGAGTTAAGGTCTCTGTTTGATAAGTAATATTTAGCAAAAACATGCAAAAACGGCTAGTTATGAGATTCGATCGATTTCTTAAAAAAAACTTGTAAAACGTTAGTTTGGGGAAAATAAACCGTTTTTCAAACTTAGCTAGTTTGTGCTCTCGAATCTAAGTAATATTAACCAAAACCTGGAAAAACGGCTGTTTCTAAGGTTTGATGCATTTACTAAAAAAGTTGAAAAACGGGAGATTGTTGGATAATGCAAATATCTTCAAACTTATCAAATTAAGGTCTCCGATTATAAGTAATATTAACCAAAAACATGCAAGAACGGTCAGTTTTGAGATTCAAACGATTTCCTAAAAAAAGCTTGAAAAACGTTAGTTTTGGGAATTAAACTGTTTTTGAAACTAAGCAAGCTATTAATCTCGAATCTAAGTAATATTTAACAAAACCTGGAAAAACGGCTGTTTTTAAGGTTTGATGCATTTACTAAAAAAGATTGAAAAACGGGAGATTGTTGGATAATGCAAATATCTTCAAACCTATCAAATTAAGGTCTCCGAGTATAAGTAATATTAAGCAAAAACATGCAAAAATGGCCAGTTTTGAGATTCCATCGATTTCTTAAAAAAAGCTTGAAAAACGTGAGTTTTGTGAAATTAAACCGTTTTTCAAACTTAGCAAGGTATTGCTTTTGAATCTAAGTAATATACACCAAAACCAGGACAAACGACCGTTTTTAAGGTTTGATCCATTTCCTAAAAAAGATTGAAAAACGGGAGTTTTTTGGATAATGCAAATATCTTCAAACTTATCAAATTAAGGTCTCCGATGATAAGTAATATTAGGCAAAAACATGCAAAAACGGCTAGTTTTGAGATTCAAACGATTTCCTAAAAAAAGCATGAAAAACGTCAGTTTTGGAAAAATAAACCTTTTTTCAAACTAAGCAAGCCATTACTCTCGAATCTAAGGAATTTTCAACAAAACCTGGAAAAACGGCCGTTTTTAAGGTTTAATCTATTTCCTAAAAAAGATTAAAAAATTGGAGTTTTTAGGATAATGCAAATATCTTCAACTTATCAAATTAAGGTCTCTGATTATAAGTAATATTAAGCAAAAACATGCAAAAACGGCCAGTTTTGAGCTTCGATCGATTTCTTAAAAAAAGCTTGAAAAACGTCCAATTGAGCAAAATAAATCGTTCTTCAAACTAAGCAAGCTATTACTCTCGAATCTAAGTAATATAAACTAAAACCTAGAAAAACGGCCGTTTTAAAGGTTTGATCCATTTCCTAAAAAAGATTATGAAACAGGAGTTTGTTGAATGATGCAAATATCTTCACCTAATCAAATTAAGGTCTCTGTTTGATAAGTAATATTTAGCAAAAACATGCAAAAACGGCTAGTTTTGAGATTCGATCGATTTCTTAAAAAAAACTTTTAAAACGTTAGTTTGGGGAAAATAAACCGTTTTTCAAACTTAGCTAGTTTGTGCTCTCGAATCTAAGTAATATTAACCAAAACCTGGAAAAACGGCTGTTTCTAAGGTTTGATGCATTTACTAAAAAAGATTGAAAAACGGGAGATTGTTGGATAATGCAAATATCTTCAAACTTATCAAATTAAGGTCTCCGATTATAAGTAATATTAACCAAAAACATGCAAGAACGGTCAGTTTTGAGATTCAAACGATTTCCTAAAAAAAGCTTGAAAAACGTTAGTTTTGGGAATTAAACTGTTTTTCAAACTAAGCAAGCTATTAATCTCGAATCTAAGTAATATTTAACAAAACCTGGAAAAACGGCCTTTTTTAAGGTTTGATCCATTTCCTAAAAAAGATTGAAAAACGGGAGTTTGTTGGATAATGCAAATATCTTCAAACTTATCAAATTAAGGTCTCTGATTATAACTAATATTAAGCAAAAACATGAAAAAACGGCCAGTTTTAAAATTCCGTCGATTTCCTAAAAATAAGCTTGAAAAACTTCAATTTTAGGAAAATAAACCGTTTTCCAAACTTAGCAATTTATTGCTCTCGAATCTAAATAATATTAACCAAAACCTGGGAAAACGACCGTTTTTAAGGTTTGATCCATTTCCTAAAAAAGATTGAAAAACGGGAGTTTTTTGGATAATGCAAATATCTTCAAACTTATCAAATTAAGGTCTCCGATGATAAGTAATATTAGGCAAAAACATGCAAAAACGGCTAGTTTTGAGATTCAAACGATTTCCTAAAAAAAACATGAAAAACGTTAGTTTTGGGAATTAAACTGTTTTTCAAACTAAGCAAGCTATTAATCTCGAATCTAAGTAATATTTAACAAAACCTGGAAAAACGGCTGTTTTTAAGGTTTGATGCATTTACTAAAAAAGATTGAAAAACGGGAGATTGTTGGATAATGCAAATATCTTCAAACTTATCAAATTAAGGTCTTCGATTATAAGTAATATTAACCAAAAACATGCAAGAACGGTCAGTTTTGAGATTCAAACGATTTCCTAAAAAAAGCTTGAAAAACGTTAGTTTTGGGAATTAAACTGTTTTTCAAACTAAACAAGCTATTAATCTCGAATCTAAGTAATATTTAACAAAACCTGGAAAAACGGCTGTTTTTAAGGTTTGATCCATTTACTAAAAAAGATTGAAAAACGGGAGATTGTTGGATAATGCAAATATCTTCAAACCTATCAAATTAAGGTCTCCGAGTATAAGTAATATTAAGCAAAAACATGCAAAAACGGCCAGTTTTGAGATTCCATCGATTTCTTAAAAAAAGCTTGAAAAACGTGAGTTTTGTGAAATTAAACCGTTTTTCAAACTTAGCAAGGTATTGCTTTTGAATCTAAGTAATATACACCAAAACCAGGACAAACGACCGTTTTTAAGGTTTGATCCATTTCCTAAAAAAGATTGAAAAACGGGAGTTTTTTGGATAATGCAAATATCTTCGAACTTATCAAATTAAGGTCTCCGATGATAAGTAATATTAGGCAAAAACATGCAAAAACGGCTAGTTTTGAGATTCAAACGATTTCCTAAAAAAAACATGAAAAACGTTAGTTTTGGAAAAATAAACCTTTTTTCAAACTAAGCAAGCTATTACTCTCGAATCTAAGGAATTTTCAACAAAACCTGGAAAAACGGCCGTTTTTAATGTTTAATCTATTTCCTAAAAAAGATTAAAAATTTGGAGTTTGTTGGAAAATGCAAATATCTTCTGCTTATAAAATTAATGTGTCTGATTATAAGTAATATTAAGCAAAAACATGCAAAAACGGCCAGTTTTGAGATTCGATCGATTTCTTATAAAAAAGCTCTAAAAACGTTAGTTTGGGGAAAATAAACCGTTTTTCAAACTTAGCAAGTTATTGCTCTCGAATCTAAGTAATATTAACCAAAACCTGGAAAAACGGCCATTTTTAATGTTTAATCTATTTCCTAAAAAAGATTAAAAATTTGGAGTTTGTTGGAAAATGCAAATATCTTCTGCTTATCAAATTAATGTGTCTGATTATAAGTAATATTAAGCAAAAACATGCAAAAACGGCCAGTTTTGAGATTCGATCGATTTCTTATAAAAAAGCTCTAAAAACGTTAGTTTGGGGAAAATAAACCGTTTTTTAAACTTAGTAAGTTATTGCTCTCGAATCTAAGTAATATTAACCAAAACCTGGAAAAACGGCCATTTTTAAGGTTTGATCCATTTCTTTAAAAAAAGATTGAAAACGGGAGTTTTTTAGGTAATGTAAATATGTTCAAGTTATAGAGTTAAGGTCTCTGATTATAAGTAATATTAGGCAAAAACATGCAAAAACGGCCAGTTATGAGATTTAAACGATTTCTCACAAAAAGCTTGAAAAACTTCAGTTTTGGGAAAATAAACCGTTTTTCAAACTAAGCAAGCTATTACTCTTTAATCTAAGTAATATTCAACAAAACCTGGAAAAAACGCCGTTTTTAAGGTTTGATCCATTTCCTAAAAAAGGATTGAAAAACGGGAGTTTTGGGGATAATGCAAATATCTTCAACTTTTTAAATTAAGGTCTCTGATTTCAAGTTAAAAGCTTGAAAAACGTGAGTTTTGTGAAATTAAACCGTTTTCAAACTTAGCAAGGTATTGCTTTTGAATCTAAGTAATATACACCAAAACCAGGACAAACGACCGTTTTTAAGGTTTGATCCATTTCCTAAAAAAGATTGAAGAAACGGGAGTTTTTTGGATAATGCTAATATCTTCAAACTTATCAAATTAAGGTCTCCGATGATAAGTAATATTAGGCAAAAACATGCAAAAACGGCTAGTTTTGAGATTCAAACGATTTCCTAAAAAAAGCATGAAAAACGTTAGTTTTGGAAAAATAAACCTTTTTTCAAACTAAGCAAGCCATTACTCTCGAATCTAAGGAATTTTCAACAAAACCTGGAAAAACGGCCGTTTTTAAGGTTTAATCTATTTCCTAAAAAAGATTAAAAAATTGGAGTTTTTAGGATAATGCAAATATCTTCAACTTATCAAATTAAGGTCTCTGATTATAAGTAATACAGTGGTGGCAACAAAAAAAGTGACATGTGACAATTCAGAGAAAATAAAACAGAAAAATGTAACTTACATATTTTATTATGAATATTTCATGAAAGTTAATACTTGGTCATGTTGCCCTTGCACTTGATGATCATCCTGAGTCGATTGGGCATTGATTCAGTAAGGTTTGCGAAGTAGGTGGGGTCGATCGTAACCCAGATCTTCTTCAGTGATTCTATCAGATCCTTGATGCTGCCGAGTGCTGGCTCTTGAACTTTGGTTTTCATCAGATTCCAAGCATTCTCAATAGGATTTAGGTCCGGGGAATTACCAGGCCACTCCAAAACACTAATATTATTATCATTGAAGAACCTTTTCACTAACTGGGACCTGTGAGCAGGGGCACCATCATGCATGAAAAATTCACACTGATGAATTTCCCAAAATGGCAGCATGTGCTGCCTCAAAACTTCCAGATAGTTAGTCCCCCTCATGGTTACATTCTTGGGAAGGAAGTACAGACCCCTCTGCCCTTGTTTCCACTAAAGGCACCACACACCATCACACTATCAGGGTGCTTCACAGTTTTCACGGTATATTTTGGTTTATACCGAGACACATTGCTGGGACGACGCACGATCTTTGACTCTCCTCTGACCAGCCTAAAGGTGTTTTAATCACTGAACATAACCTTCTTCCAATGGGCAACTGTCCAATGTTTATAGGTCTTGCACAAATTGAGCCTTTTCATCTTCATAGTCTTGGTAAGAAGTGGCTTCTTGGCAGCGCGGCGAGCCGGTAGGCATAAGTCCTTCTGTAAGCAATGACGGATGGTCCTGAGGGCGACGTTCTGGAGGAGGTCTGGGTGTTTTTTCTTGATTGAAGCGGAGGTTACAGAAGGGTCTGACATCACTTCACGCCTTAGGATATTATCAGTCCTTGGAGATGTCTTCCTAGCTGCAACAATGCCCTCCTTCATCTTTGGTATGGTACCTGGTGGCAATAACTCAGCTGCCCGTTTTAGGCGATGAATCGTATTTTTTGAGGTTCCTAAATCTGCTGCTACATCAATAAAAGACTTTCCCTGCTCTAATAGGGTCAAGGCACGGCTTTTCTCTGTCATAGAAAGCTTTTTCCACCCCATTGTATCCATTTGCACAGAAGTTATAGCACGTCAAATGTAGGCACCAATGCAGGAAATCAGCACGCTGGAGTGCCATACACTAAAGCCTAACTGTACGAGCTCAAACGAGACACTGAGTTCCAGTAAAGCGCAGTTCTCTTGTCTTAGCTCAGGAGAGTCGTCCACTTGCGGCATAAGCCCCGCACCTTTTCATTGGCTAGTTGGCAAGTAAAATCGTGAAAACGATTTTGTGTATCGATTTCTGTTGCCAATATTAAATGTCACTTTTTTTGTTGCCGCCACTGTATTAAGCAAAAACATGCAAAAACGGCCAGTTTTGAGCTTCGATCGATTTCTTAAAAAAAGCTTGAAAAACGTCCATTTGAGCAAAATAAATCGTTCTTCAAACTAAGCAAGCTATTACTCTCGAATCTAAGTAATATAAACTAAAACCTAGAAAAACGGCCGTTTTAAAGGTTTGATCCATTTCCTAAAAATGATTATGAAACAGGAGTTTGTTGAATGATGCAAATATCTTCACCTAATCAAATTAAGGTCTCTGTTTGATAAGTAATATTTAGCAAAAACATGCAAAAACGGCTAGTTTTGAGATTCGATCGATTTCTTAAAAAAAACTTGTAAAACGTTAGTTTGGGGAAAATAAACCGTTTTTCAAACTTAGCTAGTTTGTGCTCTCGAATCTAGGTAATATTAACCAAAACCTGGAAAAACGGCTGTTTCTAAGGTTTGATGCATTTACTAAAAAAGATTGAAAAAGGGGAGATTGTTGGATAATGCAAATATCTTCAAACTTATCAAATTAAGGTCTCCGATTATAAGTAATATTAACCAAAAACATGCAAGAACGGTCAGTTTTGAGATTCAAACGATTTCCTAAAAAAAGCTTGAAAAACGTTAGTTTTGGGAATTAAACTGTTTTTCAAACTAAGCAAGCTATTAATCTCGAATCTAAGTAATATTTAACAAAACCTGGAAAAACGGCCGTTTTTAAGGTTTGATCCATTTCTTAAAAAAGATTAAAAAACGGGAGTTTTGGGGATAATGCAAATATCTTTAAACCTATCAAATTTAGGTCTCCGATTATAAGTAATATTAAGCAAAAACATGCAAAAACGGCCAGTTTTGAGATTCGATCGATTTCTTTAAAAAAGCTTGAAAAACGTCAGTTTTGGTAAAATAAACCGTTTTCCAAACTTAGAAATTTATTGCTCTCGAATCTAAATAATATTAACCAAAACCTGGGAAAACGACCGTTTTTAAGGTTTGATCCATTTCCTAAAAAAGATTGAAAAACGGGAGTTTGTTGGATAATGCAAATATCTTCAAACTTATCAAATTAAGGTCTCTGATTATAAGTAATATTAAGCAAAAACATGAAAAAACGGCCAGTTTTAAGATTCCGTCGATTTCCTAAAAAAAAGCTTGAAAAACTTCAATTTTAGGAAAATAAACCGTTTTCGAAACTTAGCAATTTATTGCTCTCGAATCTAAATAATATTAACCAAAACTTGGGAAAACGACCGTTTTTAGGGTTTGATTCATTTCCTAAAAAAGATTGAAAAACGGGAGTTTGTTGGATAATGCAAATAACTTTAAACTTATCAAATTAAGGTCTCCGATGATAAGAAATATTAGGCAAAAACATGCAAAAACGGCTAGTTTTGAGATTCAAACGATTTCCTAAAAAAAGCATGAAAAACGTTAGTTTTGGAAAAATAAACCTTTTTTCAAACTAAGCAAGCTATTACTCTCGAATCTAAGGAATTTTCAACAAAACCTGGAAAAACGGCCGTTTTTAATGTTTAATCTATTTCCTAAAAAAGATTAAAAATTTGGAGTTTGTTGGAAAATGCAAATATCTTCTGCTTATCAAATTAATGTGTCTGATTATAAGTAATATTAAGCAAAAACATGCAAAAACGGCCAGTTTTGAGATTCGATCGATTTCTTATAAAAAAGCTCTAAAAACGTTAGTTTGGGGAAAATAAACCGTTTTTCAAACTTAGTAAGTTATTGCTCTCGAATCTAAGTAATATTAACCAAAACCTGGAAAAACGGCCATTTTTAAGGTTTGATCCATTTCTTTAAAAAAAGATTGAAAACGGGAGTTTTTTAGGTAATGTAAATATGTTCAAGTTATAGAGTTAAGGTCTCTGATTATAAGTAATATTAGGCAAAAACATGCAAAAACGGCCAGTTATGAGATTTAAACGATTTCTCACAAAAAGCTTGAAAAACTTCAGTTTTGGGAAAATAAACCGTTTTTCAAACTAAGCAAGCTATTACTCTTTAATCTAAGTAATATTCAACAAAACCTGGAAAAAACGCCGTTTTTAAGGTTTGATCCATTTCCTAAAAAAGGATTGAAAAACGGGAGTTTTGGGGATAATGCAAATATCTTCAACTTTTTAAATTAAGGTCTCTGATTTCAAGTAATATTAAGCAAAAACATGCAAAAACGGCCCGTTTTAAGATTCGATCGATTTCCTAAAAAAAGTTTGAAAAACGTAGAGTTTGGGAAAATAAACCGTTTTTTAAACTTAGCAGGTTATTGCTCTGGAATCTGAGTAATATACCATAAAACCTGGATAATCGGCCGTTCTCAAGGTTTGATACATTTCTTAAAAAAGATTGAAAAAGGGGAGTTTTTTCGGATAATGCAAATATCTTCAACTTATCAAATTAGGGTCTCTGATTATAAGGAATATTAAGCAAAAACATGCAAAAACGGCCAGTTTTGAGATTCAAACGATTCACTAAAAAAAAGCTTGATAAACGTCAATTTTGGGAATATAAACCGTTTCCTAAACTTAGCAAATTATTGCTCTCGAATCTAAGTAATATACACCAAAACCTGGAAAAACCAACGTTCTTAAGGTATGATCCATTTCCTAAAAAAGATTGAAAAACAGGGTTTTGTTGGATAATGCAAATATCTTAAACTTATCAAATTAAGGTATCTGATTTCAAGTAATATTAAGCAAAAACATGCAAAAACGGCCAGTTTTGAGATTCAATCAATTTCTTGAAAAAAGCTTGAAAAACGTCAGTTTTAGGAAAATAAACCATTTTTCAAACTTAGCAAGTTATTGCTTTCGAATCTAAGTAATATTAACCAAAACCTGGAAAAACGGCTGTTTTTAAGGTTTGATCCATTTACTAAAAAATATTGAAAAACGGGAGATTGTTGGATAATGCAAATATCTTCAAACCTATCAAATTAAGGTCTCCGAGTATAAGTAATATTAAGCAAAAACATGCAAAAATGGCCAGTTTTGAGATTCCATCGATTTCTTAAAAAAAGCTTGAAAAACGTGAGTTTTGTGAAATTAAACCGTTTTTCAAACTTAGCAAGGTATTGCTTATGAATCTAAGTAATATACACCAAAACCAGGACAAACGACCGTTTTTAAGGTTTGATCCATTTCCTAAAAAAGATTGAAAAACGGGAGTTTTTTGGATAATGCAAATATCTTCAAACTTATCAAACTAAGGTCTCCGATGATAAGTAATATTAGGCAAAAACATGCAAAAACGGCTAGTTTTGAGATTCAAACGATTTCCTAAAAAAAGCATGAAAAACGTTAGTTTTGGAAAAATAAACCTTTTTTCAAACTAAGCAAGCCATTACTCTCGAATCTAAGGAATTTTCAACAAAACCTGGAAAAACGGCCGTTTTTAAGGTTTAATCTATTTCCTAAAAAAGATTAAAAAATTGGAGTTTTTAGGATAATGCAAATATCTTCAACTTATCAAATTAAGGTCTCTGATTATAAGTAATATTAAGCAAAAACATGCAAAAACGGCCAGTTTTGAGCTTCGATCGATTTCTTAAAAAAAGCTTGAAAAACGTCCATTTGAGCAAAATAAATCGTTCTTCAAACTAAGCAAGCTATTACTCTCGAATCTAAGTAATATAAACTAAAACCTGGAAAAACGGCCGTTTTAAAGGTTTGATCCATTTCCTAAAAAAGATTATGAAACAGGAGTTTGTTGAATGATGCAAATATCTTCACCTAATCAAATTAAGTTCTCTGTTTGATAAGTAATATTTAGCAAAAACATGCAAAAACGGCTAGTTTTGAGATTCGATCGATTTCTTAAAAAAACTTGTAAAACGTTAGTTTGGGGAAAATAAACCGTTTTTCAAACTTAGCTAGTTTGTGCTCTCGAATCTAAGTAATATTAACCAAAACCTGGAAAAACGGCTGTTTCTAAGGTTTGATGCATTTACTAAAAAAGATTGAAAAACGGGAGTTTTTTGGATAATGCAAATATCTTCAAACTTATCAAATTAAGGTCTCCGATTATAAGTAATATTAGGCAAAAACATGCAAAAACGGCTAGTTTTGAGATTCAAACGATTTCCTAAAAAAAACATGAAAAACGTTAGTTTTGGAAAAATAAACCTTTTTTCAAACTAAGCAAGCTATTACTCTCGAATCTAAGGAATTTTCAACAAAACCTGGAAAAACGGCCGTTTTTAATGTTTAATCTATTTCCTAAAAAAGATTAAAAATTTGGAGTTTGTTGGAAAATGCAAATATCTTCTGCTTATAAAATTAATGTGTCTGATTATAAGTAATATTAAGCAAAAACATGCAAAAACGGCCAGTTTTGAGATTCGATCGATTTCTTATAAAAAAGCTCTAAAAACGTTAGTTTGGGGAAAATAAACCGTTTTTCAAACTTAGCAAGTTATTGCTCTCGAATCTAAGTAATATTAACCAAAACCTGGAAAAACGGCCATTTTTAAGGTTTGATCCATTTCTTAAAAAAAAGATTGAAAACGGGAGTTTTTTAGGTAATGCAAATATGTTCAAGTTATAGAGTTAAGGTCTCTGATTATAAGTAATATTAGGCAAAAACATGCAAAAACGGCCAGTTATGAGATTTAAACGATTTCTCACAAAAAGCTTGAAAAACTTCAGTTTTGGGAAAATAAACCGTTTTTCAAACTAAGCAAGCTATTACTCTTTAATCTAAGTAATATTCAACAAAACCTGGAAAAAACGCCGTTTTTAAGGTTTGATCCATTTCCTAAAAAAGGATTGAAAAACGGGAGTTTTGGGGATAATGCAAATATCTTCAACTTTTTAAATTAAGGTCTCTGATTTCAAGTAATATTAAGCAAAAACATGCAAAAACGGCCCGTTTTAAGATTCGATCGATTTCCTAAAAAAAGTTTGAAAAACGTAGAGTTTGGGAAAATAAACCGTTTTTTAAACTTAGCAGGTTATTGCTCTGGAATCTGAGTAATATACCATAAAACCTGGATAATCGGCCGTTCTCAAGGTTTGATACATTTCTTAAAAAAGATTGAAAAAGGGGAGTTTTTTGGATAATGCAAATATCTTCAACTTATCAAATTAGGGTCTCTGATTATAAGGAATATTAAGCAAAAACATGCAAAAACGGCCAGTTTTGAGATTCAAACGATTCACTAAAAAAAAGCTTGATAAACGTCAATTTTGGGAATATAAACCGTTTCCTAAACTTAGCAAATTATTGCTCTCGAATCTAAGTAATATACACCAAAACCTGGAAAAACCAACGTTCTTAAGGTATTATCCATTTCCTAAAAAAGATTGAAAAACAGGGTTTTGTTGGATAATGCAAATATCTTAAACTTATCAAATTAAGGTATCTGATTTCAAGTAATATTAAGCAAAAACATGCAAAAACGGCCAGTTTTGAGATTCAATCAATTTCTTGAAAAAAGCTTGAAAAACGTCAGTTTTAGGAAAATAAACCATTTTTCAAACTTAGCAAGTTATTGCTTTCGAATCTAAGTAATATTAACCAAAACCTGGAAAAACGGCTGTTTTTAAGGTTTGATCCATTTACTAAAAAAGATTGAAAAACGGGAGATTGTTGAATAATGCAAATATCTTCAAACCTATCAAATTAAGGTCTCCGAGTATAAGTAATATTAAGCAAAAACATGCAAAAATGGCCAGTTTTGAGATTCCATCGATTTCTTAAAAAAAGCTTGAAAAACGTGAGTTTTGTGAAATTAAACCGTTTTCAAACTTAGCAAGGTATTGCTTTTGAATCTAAGTAATATACACCAAAACCAGGACAAACGACCGTTTTTAAGGTTTGAACCATTTCCTAAAAAAGATTGAAGAAACGGGAGTTTTTTGGATAATGCAAATATCTTCAAACTTATCAAATTAAGGTCTCCGATGATAAGTAATATTAGGCAAAAACATGCAAAAACGGCTAGTTTTGAGATTCAAACGATTTCCTAAAAAAAGCATGAAAAACGTTAGTTTTGGAAAAATAAACCTTTTTTCAAACTAAGCAAGCTATTACTCTCGAATCTAAGGAATTTTCAACAAAACCTGGAAAAACGGCCGTTTTTAAGGTTTAATCTATTTCCTAAAAAAGATTAAAAAATTGGAGTTTTTAGGATAATGCAAATATCTTCAACTTATCAAATTAAGGTCTCTGATTATAAGTAATATTAAGCAAAAACATGCAAAAACGGCCAGTTTTGAGCTTCGATCGATTTCTTAAAAAAAGCTTGAAAAACGTCCATTTGAGCAAAATAAATCGTTCTTCAAACTAAGCAAGCTATTACTCTCGAATCTAAGTAATATAAACTAAAACCTAGAAAAACGGCCGTTTTAAAGGTTTGATCCATTTCCTAAAAAAGATTATGAAACAGGAGTTTGTTGAATGATGCAAATATCTTCACCTAATCAAATTAAGGTCTCTGTTTGATAAGTAATATTTAGCAAAAACATGCAAAAACGGCTAGTTTTGAGATTCGATCGATTTCTTAAAAAAAACTTGTAAAACGTTAGTTTGGGGAAAATAAACCGTTTTTCAAACTTAGCTAGTTTGTGCTCTCGAATCTAGGTAATATTAACCAAAACCTGGAAAAACGGCTGTTTCTAAGGTTTGATGCATTTACTAAAAAAGATTGAAAAAGGGGAGATTGTTGGATAATGCAAATATCTTCAAACTTATCAAATTAAGGTCTCCGATTATAAGTAATATTAACCAAAAACATGCAAGAACGGTCAGTTTTGAGATTCAAACGATTTCCTAAAAAAAGCTTGAAAAACGTTAGTTTTGGGAATTAAACTGTTTTTCAAACTAAGCAAGCTATTAATCTCGAATCTAAGTAATATTTAACAAAACCTGGAAAAACGGCCGTTTTTAAGGTTTGATCCATTTCTTAAAAAAGATTAAAAAACGGGAGTTTTGGGGATAATGCAAATATCTTTAAACCTATCAAATTTAGGTCTCCGATTATAAGTAATATTAAGCAAAAACATGCAAAAACGGCCAGTTTTGAGATTCGATCGATTTCTTTAAAAAAGCTTGAAAAACGTCAGTTTTGGTAAAATAAACCGTTTTCCAAACTTAGAAATTTATTGCTCTCGAATCTAAATAATATTAACCAAAACCTGGGAAAACGACCGTTTTTAAGGTTTGATCCATTTCCTAAAAAAGATTGAAAAACGGGAGTTTGTTGGATAATGCAAATATCTTCAAACTTATCAAATTAAGGTCTCTGATTATAAGTAATATTAAGCAAAAACATGAAAAAACGGCCAGTTTTAAGATTCCGTCGATTTCCTAAAAAAAAGCTTGAAAAACTTCAATTTTAGGAAAATAAACCGTTTTCGAAACTTAGCAATTTATTGCTCTCTAATCTAAATAATATTAACCAAAACTTGGGAAAACGACCGTTTTTAGGGTTTGATCCATTTCCTAAAAAAGATTGAAAAACGGGAGTTTGTTGGATAATGCAAATAACTTCAAACTTATCAAATTAAGGTCTCCGATGATAAGAAATATTAGGCAAAAACATGCAAAAACGGCTAGTTTTGAGATTCAAACGATTTCCTAAAAAAAGCATGAAAAACGTTAGTTTTGGAAAAATAAACCTTTTTTCAAACTAAGCAAGCTATTACTCTCGAATCTAAGGAATTTTCAACAAAACCTGGAAAAACGGCCGTTTTTAATGTTTAATCTATTTCCTAAAAAAGATTAAAAATTTGGAGTTTGTTGGAAAATGCAAATATCTTCTGCTTATCAAATTAATGTGTCTGATTATAAGTAATATTAAGCAAAAACATGCAAAAACGGCCAGTTTTGAGATTCGATCGATTTCTTATAAAAAAGCTCTAAAAACGTTAGTTTGGGGAAAATAAACCGTTTTTCAAACTTAGTAAGTTATTGCTCTCGAATCTAAGTAATATTAACCAAAACCTGGAAAAACGGCCATTTTTAAGGTTTGATCCATTTCTTTAAAAAAAGATTGAAAACGGGAGTTTTTTAGGTAATGTAAATATGTTCAAGTTATAGAGTTAAGGTCTCTGATTATAAGTAATATTAGGCAAAAACATGCAAAAACGGCCAGTTATGAGATTTAAACGATTTCTCACAAAAAGCTTGAAAAACTTCAGTTTTGGGAAAATAAACCGTTTTTCAAACTAAGCAAGCTATTACTCTTTAATCTAAGTAATATTCAACAAAACCTGGAAAAAACGCCGTTTTTAAGGTTTGATCCATTTCCTAAAAAAGGATTGAAAAACGGGAGTTTTGGGGATAATGCAAATATCTTCAACTTTTTAAATTAAGGTCTCTGATTTCAAGTAATATTAAGCAAAAAAAGTTTGAAAAACGTAGAGTTTGGGAAAATAAACCGTTTTTTAAACTTAGCAGGTTATTGCTCTGGAATCTGAGTAATATACCATAAAACCTGGATAATCGGCCGTTCTCAAGGTTTGATACATTTCTTAAAAAAGATTGAAAAAGGGGAGTTTTTTGGATAATGCAAATATCTTCAACTTATCAAATAAGGGTCTCTGATTATAAGGAATATTAAGCAAAAACATGCAAAAACGGCCAGTTTTGAGATTCAAACGATTCACTAAAAAAAAGCTTGATAAACGTCAATTTTGGGAATATAAACCGTTTCCTAAACTTAGCAAATTATTGCTCTCGAATCTAAGTAATATACACCAAAACCTGGAAAAACCAACGTTCTTAAGGTATTATCCATTTCCTAAAAAAGATTGAAAAACAGGGTTTTGTTGGATAATGCAAATATCTTAAACTTATCAAATTAAGGTATCTGATTTCAAGTAATATTAAGCAAAAACATGCAAAAACGGCCAGTTTTGAGATTCAATCAATTTCTTGAAAAAAGCTTGAAAAACGTCAGTTTTAGGAAAATAAACCATTTTTCAAACTTAGCAAGTTATTGCTTTCGAATCTAAGTAATATTAACCAAAACCTGGAAAAACGGCTGTTTTTAAGGTTTGATCCATTTACTAAAAAAGATTGAAAAACGGGAGATTGTTGGATAATGCAAATATCTTCAAACCTATCAAATTAAGGTCTCCGAGTATAAGTAATATTAAGCAAAAACATGCAAAAATGGCCAGTTTTGAGATTCCATCGATTTCTTAAAAAAAGCTTGAAAAACGTGAGTTTTGTGAAATTAAACCGTTTTCAAACTTAGCAAGGTATTGCTTTTGAATCTAAGTAATATACACCAAAACCAGGACAAACGACCGTTTTTAAGGTTTGATCCATTTCCTAAAAAAGATTGAAGAAACGGGAGTTTTTTGGAGAATGCAAATATCTTCAAACTTATCAAATTAAGGTCTCCGATGATAAGTAATATTAGGCAAAAACATGCAAAAACGGCTAGTTTTGAGATTCAAACGATTTCCTAAAAAAAGCATGAAAAACGTTAGTTTTGGAAAAATAAACCTTTTTTTCAAACTAAGCAAGCCATTACTCTCGAATCTAAGGAATTTTCAACAAAACCTGGAAAAACGGCCGTTTTTAAGGTTTAATCTATTTCCTAAAAAAGATTAAAAAATTGGAGTTTTTAGGATAATGCAAATATCTTCAACTTATCAAATTAAGGTCTCTGATTATAAGTAATATTAAGCAAAAACATGCAAAAACGGCCAGTTTTGAGCTTCGATCGATTTCTTAAAAAAAGCTTGAAAAACGTCCATTTGAGCAAAATAAATCGTTCTTCAAACTAAGCAAGCTATTACTCTCGAATCTAAGTAATATAAACTAAAACCTAGAAAAACGGCCGTTTTAAAGGTTTGATCCATTTCCTAAAAAAGATTATGAAACAGGAGTTTGTTGAATGATGCAAATATCTTCACCTAATCAAATTAAGGTCTCTGTTTGATAAGTAATATTTAGCAAAAACATGCAAAAACGGCTAGTTTTGAGATTCGATCGATTTCTTAAAAAAAACTTGTAAAACGTTAGTTTGGGGAAAATAAACCGTTTTTCAAACTTAGCTAGTTTGTGCTCTCGAATCTAGGTAATATTAACCAAAACCTGGAAAAACGGCTGTTTCTAAGGTTTGATGCATTTACTAAAAAAGATTGAAAAACGGGAGATTGTTGGATAATGCAAATATCTTCAAACTTATCAAATTAAGGTCTCCGATTATAAGTAATATTAGGCAAAAACATGCAAAAACGGCTAGTTTTGAGATTCAAACGATTTCCTAAAAAAAACATGAAAAACGTTAGTTTTGGAAAAATAAACCTTTTTTCAAACTAAGCAAGCTATTACTCTCGAATCTAAGGAATTTTCAACAAAACCTGGAAAAACGGCCGTTTTTAATGTTTAATCTATTTCCTAAAAAAGATTAAAAATTTGGAGTTTGTTGGAAAATGCAAATATCTTCTGCTTATAAAATTAATGTGTCTGATTATAAGTAATATTAAGCAAAAACATGCAAAAACGGCCAGTTTTGAGATTCGATCGATTTCTTATAAAAAAGCTCTAAAAACGTTAGTTTGGGGAAAATAAACCGTTTTTCAAACTTAGCAAGTTATTGCTCTCGAATCTAAGTAATATTAACCAAAACCTGGAAAAACGGCCATTTTTAAGGTTTGATCCATTTCTTAAAAAAAAGATTGAAAACGGGAGTTTTTTAGGTAATGCAAATATGTTCAAGTTATAGAGTTAAGGTCTCTGATTATAAGTAATATTAGGCAAAAACATGCAAAAACGGCCAGTTATGAGATTTAAACGATTTCTCACAAAAAGCTTGAAAAACTTCAGTTTTGGGAAAATAAACCGTTTTTCAAACTAAGCAAGCTATTACTCTTTAATCTAAGTAATATTCAACAAAACCTGGAAAAAACGCCGTTTTTAAGGTTTGATCCATTTCCTAAAAAAGGATTGAAAAACGGGAGTTTTGGGGATAATGCAAATATCTTCAACTTTTTAAATTAAGGTCTCTGATTTCAAGTAATATTAAGCAAAAACATGCAAAAACGGCCCGTTTTAAGATTCGATCGATTTCCTAAAAAAAGTTTGAAAAACGTAGAGTTTGGGAAAATAAACCGTTTTTTAAACTTAGCAGGTTATTGCTCTGGAATCTGAGTAATATACCATAAAACCTGGATAATCGGCCGTTCTCAAGGTTTGATACATTTCTTAAAAAAGATTGAAAAAGGGGAGTTTTTTGGATAATGCAAATATCTTCAACTTATCAAATTAGGGTCTCTGATTATAAGGAATATTAAGCAAAAACATGCAAAAACGGCCAGTTTTGAGATTCAAACGATTCACTAAAAAAAAGCTTGATAAACGTCAATTTTGGGAATATAAACCGTTTCCTAAACTTAGCAAATTATTGCTCTCGAATCTAAGTAATATACACCAAAACCTGGAAAAACCAACGTTCTTAAGGTATTATCCATTTCCTAAAAAAGATTGAAAAACAGGGTTTTGTTGGATAATGCAAATATCTTAAACTTATCAAATTAAGGTATCTGATTTCAAGTAATATTAAGCAAAAACATGCAAAAACGGCCAGTTTTGAGATTCAATCAATTTCTTGAAAAAAGCTTGAAAAACGTCAGTTTTAGGAAAATAAACCATTTTTCAAACTTAGCAAGTTATTGCTTTCGAATCTAAGTAATATTAACCAAAACCTGGAAAAACGGCTGTTTTTAAGGTTTGATCCATTTACTAAAAAAGATTGAAAAACGGGAGATTGTTGAATAATGCAAATATCTTCAAACCTATCAAATTAAGGTCTCCGAGTATAAGTAATATTAAGCAAAAACATGCAAAAATGGCCAGTTTTAAGATTCCATCGATTTCTTAAAAAAAGCTTGAAAAACGTGAGTTTTGTGAAATTAAACCGTTTTCAAACTTAGCAAGGTATTGCTTTTGAATCTAAGTAATATACACCAAAACCAGGACAAACGACCGTTTTTAAGGTTTGAACCATTTCCTAAAAAAGATTGAAGAAACGGGAGTTTTTTGGATAATGCAAATATCTTCAAACTTATCAAATTAAGGTCTCCGATGATAAGTAATATTAGGCAAAAACATGCAAAAACGGCTAGTTTTGAGATTCAAACGATTTCCTAAAAAAAGCATGAAAAACGTTAGTTTTGGAAAAATAAACCTTTTTTCAAACTAAGCAAGCCATTACTCTCGAATCTAAGGAATTTTCAACAAAACCTGGAAAAACGGCCGTTTTTAAGGTTTAATCTATTTCCTAAAAAAGATTAAAAAATTGGAGTTTTTAGGATAATGCAAATATCTTCAACTTATCAAATTAAGGTCTCTGATTATAAGTAATATTAAGCAAAAACATGCAAAAACGGCCAGTTTTGAGCTTCGATCGATTTCTTAAAAAAAGCTTGAAAAACGTCCATTTGAGCAAAATAAATCGTTCTTCAAACTAAGCAAGCTATTACTCTCGAATCTAAGTAATATAAACTAAAACCTAGAAAAACGGCCGTTTTAAAGGTTTGATCCATTTCCTAAAAAAGATTATGAAACAGGAGTTTGTTGAATGATGCAAATATCTTCACCTAATCAAATTAAGGTCTCTGTTTGATAAGTAATATTTAGCAAAAACATGCAAAAACGGCTAGTTTTGAGATTCGATCGATTTCTTAAAAAAAACTTGTAAAACGTTAGTTTGGGGAAAATAAACCGTTTTTCAAACTTAGCTAGTTTGTGCTCTCGAATCTAGGTAATATTAACCAAAACCTGGAAAAACGGCTGTTTCTAAGGTTTGATGCATTTACTAAAAAAGATTGAAAAAGGAAAGATTGTTGGATAATGCAAATATCTTCAAACTTATCAAATTAAGGTCTCCGATTATAAGTAATATTAACCAAAAACATGCAAGAACGGTCAGTTTTGAGATTCAAACGATTTCCTAAAAAAAGCTTGAAAAACGTTAGTTTTGGGAATTAAACTGTTTTTCAAACTAAGCAAGCTATTAATCTCGAATCTAAGTAATATTTAACAAAACCTGGAAAAACGGCCGTTTTTAAGGTTTGATCCATTTCTTAAAAAAGATTAAAAAACGGGAGTTTTGGGGATAATGCAAATATCTTTAAACCTATCAAATTTAGGTCTCCGATTATAAGTAATATTAAGCAAAAACATGCAAAAACGGCCAGTTTTGAGATTCGATCGATTTCTTTAAAAAAGCTTGAAAAACGTCAGTTTTGGTAAAATAAACCGTTTTCCAAACTTAGAAATTTATTGCTCTCGAATCTAAATAATATTAACCAAAACCTGGGAAAACGACCGTTTTTAAGGTTTGATCCATTTCCTAAAAAAGATTGAAAAACGGGAGTTTGTTGGATAATGCAAATATCTTCAAACTTATCAAATTAAGGTCTCTGATTATAAGTAATATTAAGCAAAAACATGAAAAAACGGCCAGTTTTAAGATTCCGTCGATTTCCTAAAAAAAAGCTTGAAAAACTTCAATTTTAGGAAAATAAACCGTTTTCGAAACTTAGCAATTTATTGCTCTCTAATCTAAATAATATTAACCAAAACTTGGGAAAACGACCGTTTTTAGGGTTTGATCCATTTCCTAAAAAAGATTGAAAAACGGGAGTTTGTTGGATAATGCAAATAACTTCAAACTTATCAAATTAAGGTCTCCGATGATAAGAAATATTAGGCAAAAACATGCAAAAACGGCTAGTTTTGAGATTCAAACGATTTCCTAAAAAAAGCATGAAAAACGTTAGTTTTGGAAAAATAAACCTTTTTTCAAACTAAGCAAGCTATTACTCTCGAATCTAAGGAATTTTCAACAAAACCTGGAAAAACGGCCGTTTTTAATGTTTAATCTATTTCCTAAAAAAGATTAAAAATTTGGAGTTTGTTGGAAAATGCAAATATCTTATGCTTATCAAATTAATGTGTCTGATTATAAGTAATATTAAGCAAAAACATGCAAAAACGGCCAGTTTTGAGATTCGATCGATTTCTTATAAAAAAGCTCTAAAAACGTTAGTTTGGGGAAAATAAACCGTTTTTCAAACTTAGTAAGTTATTGCTCTCGAATCTAAGTAATATTAACCAAAACCTGGAAAAACGGCCATTTTTAAGGTTTGATCCATTTCTTTAAAAAAAGATTAAAAACGGGAGTTTTTTAGGTAATGTAAATATGTTCAAGTTATAGAGTTAAGGTCTCTGATTATAAGTAATATTAGGCAAAAACATGCAAAAACGGCTAGTTATGAGATTTAAACGATTTCTCACAAAAAGCTTGAAAAACTTCAGTTTTGGGAAAATAAACCGTTTTTCAAACTAAGCAAGCTATTACTCTTTAATCTAAGTAATATTCAACAAAACCTGGAAAAAACGCCGTTTTTAAGGTTTGATCCATTTCCTAAAAAAGGATTGAAAAACGGGAGTTTTGGGGATAATGCAAATATCTTCAACTTTTTAAATTAAGGTCTCTGATTTCAAGTAATATTAAGCAAAAAAAGTTTGAAAAACGTAGAGTTTGGGAAAATAAACCGTTTTTTAAACTTAGCAGGTTATTGCTCTGGAATCTGAGTAATATACCATAAAACCTGGATAATCGGCCGTTCTCAAGGTTTGATACATTTCTTAAAAAAGATTGAAAAAGGGGAGTTTTTTGGATAATGCAAATATCTTCAACTTATCAAATTAGGGTCTCTGATTATAAGGAATATTAAGCAAAAACATGCAAAAACGGCCAGTTTTGAGATTCAAACGATTCACTAAAAAAAAGCTTGATAAACGTCAATTTTGGGAATATAAACCGTTTCCTAAACTTAGCAAATTATTGCTCTCGAATCTAAGTAATATACACCAAAACCTGGAAAAACCAACGTTCTTAAGGTATTATCCATTTCCTAAAAAAGATTGAAAAACAGGGTTTTGTTGGATAATGCAAATATCTTAAACTTATCAAATTAAGGTATCTGATTTCAAGTAATATTAAGCAAAAACATGCAAAAACGGCCAGTTTTGAGATTCAATCAATTTCTTGAAAAAAGCTTGAAAAACGTCAGTTTTAGGAAAATAAACCATTTTTCAAACTTAGCAAGTTATTGCTTTCGAATCTAAGTAATATTAACCAAAACCTGGAAAAACGGCTGTTTTTAAGGTTTGATCCATTTACTAAAAAAGATTGAAAAACGGGAGATTGTTGGATAATGCAAATATCTTCAAACCTATCAAATTAAGGTCTCCGAGTATAAGTAATATTAAGCAAAAACATGCAAAAATGGCCAGTTTTGAGATTCCATCGATTTCTTAAAAAAAGCTTGAAAAACGTGAGTTTTGTGAAATTAAACCGTTTTCAAACTTAGCAAGGTATTGCTTTTGAATCTAAGTAATATACACCAAAACCAGGACAAACGACCGTTTTTAAGGTTTGATCCATTTCCTAAAAAAGATTGAAGAAACGGGAGTTTTTTGGATAATCAAATATCTTCAAACTTATCAAATTAAGGTCTCCGATGATAAGTAATATTAGGCAAAAACATGCAAAAACGGCTAGTTTTGAGATTCAAACGATTTCCTAAAAAAAGCATGAAAAACGTTAGTTTTGGAAAAATAAACCTTTTTTCAAACTAAGCAAGCCATTACTCTCGAATCTAAGGAATTTTCAACAAAACCTGGAAAAACGGCCGTTTTTAAGGTTTAATCTATTTCCTAAAAAAGATTAAAAAATTGGAGTTTTTAGGATAATGCAAATATCTTCAACTTATCAAATTAAGGTCTCTGATTATAAGTAATATTAAGCAAAAACATGCAAAAACGGCCAGTTTTGAGCTTCGATCGATTTCTTAAAAAAAGCTTGAAAAACGTCCATTTGAGCAAAATAAATCGTTCTTCAAACTAAGCAAGCTATTACTCTCGAATCTAAGTAATATAAACTAAAACCTAGAAAAACGGCTGTTTTAAAGGTTTGATCCATTTCCTAAAAAAGATTATGAAACAGGAGTTTGTTGAATGATGCAAATATCTTCACCTTATCAAATTAAGGTCTCTGTTTGATAAGTAATATTTAGCAAAAACATGCAAAAACGGCTAGTTTTGAGATTCGATCGATTTCTTAAAAAAAACTTGTAAAACGTTAGTTTGGGGAAAATAAACCGTTTTTCAAACTTAGCTAGTTTGTGCTCTCGAATCTAGGTAATATTAACCAAAACCTGGAAAAACGGCTGTTTCTAAGGTTTGATGCATTTACTAAAAAAGATTGAAAAAGGGGAGATTGTTGGATAATGCAAATATCTTCAAACTTATCAAATTAAGGTCTCCGATTATAAGTAATATTAACCAAAAACATGCAAGAACGGTCAGTTTTGAGATTCAAACGATTTCCTAAAAAAAGCTTGAAAAACGTTAGTTTTGGGAATTAAACTGTTTTTCAAACTAAGCAAGCTATTAATCTCGAATCTAAGTAATATTTAACAAAACCTGGAAAAACGGCCGTTTTTAAGGTTTGATCCATTTCTTAAAAAAGATTAAAAAACGGGAGTTTTGGGGATAATGCAAATATCTTTAAACCTATCAAATTTAGGTCTCCGATTATAAGTAATATTAAGCAAAAACATGCAAAAACGGCCAGTTTTGAGATTCGATCGATTTCTTTAAAAAAGCTTGAAAAACGTCAGTTTTGGTAAAATAAACCGTTTTCCAAACTTAGAAATTTATTGCTCTCGAATCTAAATAATATTAACCAAAACCTGGGAAAACGACCGTTTTTAAGGTTTGATCCATTTCCTAAAAAAGATTGAAAAACGGGAGTTTGTTGGATAATGCAAATATCTTCAAACTTATCAAATTAAGGTCTCTGATTATAAGTAATATTAAGCAAAAACATGAAAAAACGGCCAGTTTTAAGATTCCGTCGATTTCCTAAAAAAAAGCTTGAAAAACTTCAATTTTAGGAAAATAAACCGTTTTCGAAACTTAGCAATTTATTGCTCTCTAATCTAAATAATATTAACCAAAACTTGGGAAAACGACCGTTTTTAGGGTTTGATCCATTTCCTAAAAAAGATTGAAAAACGGGAGTTTGTTGGATAATGCAAATAACTTCAAACTTATCAAATTAAGGTCTCCGATGATAAGAAATATTAGGCAAAAACATGCAAAAACGGCTAGTTTTGAGATTCAAACGATTTCCTAAAAAAAGCATGAAAAACGTTAGTTTTGGAAAAATAAACCTTTTTTCAAACTAAGCAAGCCATTACTCTCGAATCTAAGGAATTTTCAACAAAACCTGGAAAAACGGCCGTTTTTAAGGTTTAATCTATTTCCTAAAAAAGATTAAAAATTTGGAGTTTGTTGGAAAATGCAAATATCTTCTGCTTATCAAATTAATGTGTCTGATTATAAGTAATATTAAGCAAAAACATGCAAAAACGGCCAGTTTTGAGATTCGATCGATTTCTTATAAAAAAGCTCTAAAAACGTTAGTTTGGGGAAAATAAACCGTTTTTCAAACTTAGTAAGTTATTGCTCTCGAATCTAAATAATATTAACCAAAACCTGGGAAAACGACCGTTTTTAAGGTTTGATCCATTTCCTAAAAAAGATTGAAAAACGGGAGTTTGTTGGATAATGCAAATATCTTCAAACTTATCAAATTAAGGTCTCCGAGTATAAGTAATATTAAGCAAAAACATGCAAAAATGGCCAGTTTTGAGATTCCATCGATTTCTTAAAAAAAGCTTGAAAAACGTGAGTTTTGTGAAATTAAACCGTTTTTCAAACTTAGCAAGGTATTGCTTATGAATCTAAGTAATATACACCAAAACCAGGACAAACGACCGTTTTTAAGGTTTGATCCATTTCCTAAAAAAGATTGAAAAACGGGAGTTTTTTGGATAATGCAAATATCTTCAAACTTATCAAACTAAGGTCTCCGATGATAAGTAATATTAGGCAAAAACATGCAAAAACGGCTAGTTTTGAGATTCAAACGATTTCCTAAAAAAAGCATGAAAAACGTTAGTTTTGGAAAAATAAACCTTTTTTCAAACTAAGCAAGCCATTACTCTCGAATCTAAGGAATTTTCAACAAAACCTGGAAAAACGGCCGTTTTTAAGGTTTAATCTATTTCCTAAAAAAGATTAAAAAATTGGAGTTTTTAGGATAATGCAAATATCTTCAACTTATCAAATTAAGGTCTCTGATTATAAGTAATATTAAGCAAAAACATGCAAAAACGGCCAGTTTTGAGCTTCGATCGATTTCTTAAAAAAAGCTTGAAAAACGTCCATTTGAGCAAAATAAATCGTTCTTCAAACTAAGCAAGCTATTACTCTCGAATCTAAGTAATATAAACTAAAACCTGGAAAAACGGCCGTTTTAAAGGTTTGATCCATTTCCTAAAAAAGATTATGAAACAGGAGTTTGTTGAATGATGCAAATATCTTCACCTAATCAAATTAAGTTCTCTGTTTGATAAGTAATATTTAGCAAAAACATGCAAAAACGGCTAGTTTTGAGATTCGATCGATTTCTTAAAAAAACTTGTAAAACGTTAGTTTGGGGAAAATAAACCGTTTTTCAAACTTAGCTAGTTTGTGCTCTCGAATCTAAGTAATATTAACCAAAACCTGGAAAAACGGCTGTTTCTAAGGTTTGATGCATTTACTAAAAAAGATTGAAAAACGGGAGATTGTTGGATAATGCAAATATCTTCAAACTTATCAAATTAAGGTCTCCGATTATAAGTAATATTAACCAAAAACATGCAAGAACGGTCAGTTTTGAGATTCAAACGATTTCCTAAAAAAAGCTTGAAAAACGTTAGTTTTGGGAATTAAACTGTTTTTTAAACTAAGCAAGCTATTAATCTCGAATCTAAGTAATATTTAACAAAACCTGGAAAAACCGCCGTTTTTAAGGTTTGATCCATTTCTTAAAAAAGATTGAAAAACGGGAGTTTTTGGGATAATGCAAATATCTTCAAACCTATCAAATTAAGGTCTCCGATTATAAGTAATATTAACCAAAAACATGCAAGAACGGTCAGTTTTGAGATTCAAACGATTTCCTAAAAAAAGCTTGAAAAACGTTAGTTTTGGGAATTAAACTGTTTTTTAAACTAAGCAAGCTATTAATCTCGAATCTAAGTAATATTTAACAAAACCTGGAAAAACCGCCGTTTTTAAGGTTTGATCCATTTCTTAAAAAAGATTGAAAAACGGGAGTTTTTGGGATAATGCAAATATCTTCAAACCTATCAAATTTAGGTCTCCGATTATAAGTAATATTAAGCAAAAACATGCAAAAACGGCCAGTTTTGAGATTCGATCGATTTCTTTAAAAAAGCTTGAAAAACGTCAGTTTTGGTAAAATAAACCGTTTTTCAAACTTAACAAGTTATTGCTCTCGAATCTAAGTAATATTAACCAAAACCTGCTTAAACAGCCGTTTTTAAGTTTTGATCCATTTCCTAAAAAAGATTGAAAAACGGAAGTTTTTTGGATAATGGAAATATCTTCAAACATATCAAATTAAGGTCTCCGATTATAAGTAATATTAAGCAAAAAGAGGCAAAAACGGCCAGTTTTGAGATTCAAACGATTTCCTAAAAAAAGCTTGAAAAACGTCAATTTGGGGAAAATAAACCGTTTTTCAAACTAAGCAAGCTATTACTCTCGAATCTCAGTACTATTAAACAAAACCTGGAAAAACGGCCGTTTTTAAGGTTTGATCCATTTCTTAAAACAGATTGAAAAACGGGAGTTTGTTAGATAATGCAAATATCTTCAAACTTATCAAATTAAGGTCTCTGATTATAAGTAATATTAAGCAAAAACATGAAAAAACGGCCAGTTTTAAGATTCCGTCGATTTCCTAAAAAAAAGCTTGAAAAACTTCAATTTTAGGAAAATAAACCGTTTTCCAAACTTAGCAATTTATTGCTCTCGAATCTAAATAATATTAACCAAAACCTGGGAAAACAACCGTTTTTAAGGTTTGATCCATTTCCTAAAAAAGATTAAAAAACGGGAGTTTGTTGGATAATGCAAATAACTTCAAACTTATCAAATTAAGGTCTCCGATGATAAGTAATATTAGGCAAAAACATGCAAAAACGGCTAGTTTTGGAAAAATAAACCTTTTTTCAAACTAAGCAAGCTATTACTCTCGAATCTAAGGAATTTTCAACAAAACCTGGAAAAACGGCCGTTTTTAAGGTTTAATCTATTTCCTAAAAAAGATTAAAAATTTGGAGTTTGTTGGAAAATGCAAATATCTTCTGCTTATCAAATTAATGTGTCTGATTATAAATAATATTAAGCAAAAACATGCAAAAACGGCCGGTTTGAGATTCGATCGATTTCTTATAAAAAAGCTCTAAAAACTTTAGTTTGGGGAAAATAAACCGTTTTTCAAACTTAGCAAGTTATTGCTCTCGAATCTAGGTAATATTAACCAAAACCTGGAAAAACGGCCATTTTTAAGGTTTGATCCATTTCTTAAAAAAAAGATTGAAAACGGGAGTTTTTTAGGTAATGCAAATATGTTCAAGTTATAGAGTTAAGGTCTCTGATTATAAGTAATATTAAGCAAAAACATGCAAAAACGGCCAGTTATGAGATTTAAACGATTTCTCACAAAAAGCTTGAAAAACTTCAGTTTTGAGAAAATAAACCGTTTTTCAAACTAAGCAAGCTATTACTCTTTAATCTAAGTAATATTCAACAAAACCTGGAAAAAACGCCGTTTTTAAGGTTTGATCCATTTCCTAAAAAAGGATTGAAAAACGGGAGTTTTGGGGATAATGCAAATATCTTCAACTTTTTAAATTAAGGTCTCTGATTTCAAGTAATATTAAGCAAAAACATGCAAAAACGGCCCGTTTTAAGATTCGATCGATTTCCTAAAAAAAGTTTGAAAAACGTAGAGTTTGGGAAAATAAACCGTTTTTTAAACTTAGCAGGTTATTGCTCTGGAATCTGAGTAATATACCATAAAACCTGGATAATCGGCCGTTCTCAAGGTTTGATACATTTCTTAAAAAAGATTGAAAAAGGGGAGTTTTTTGGATAATGCAAATATCTTCAACTTATCAAATTAGGGTCTCTGATTATAAGGAATATTAAGCAAAAACATGCAAAAACGGCCAGTTTTGAGATTCAAACGATTCACTAAAAAAAAGCTTGATAAACGTCAATTTTGGGAATATAAACCGTTTCCTAAACTTAGCAAATTATTGCTCTCGAATCTAAGTAATATACACCAAAACCTGGAAAAACCAACGTTCTTAAGGTATGATCCATTTCCTAAAAAAGATTGAAAAACAGGGTTTTGTTGGATAATGCAAATATCTTAAACTTATCAAATTAAGGTATCTGATTTCAAGTAATATTAAGCAAAAACATGCAAAAACGGCCAGTTTTGAGATTCAATCAATTTCTTGAAAAAAGCTTGAAAAACGTCAGTTTTAGGAAAATAAACCATTTTTCAAACTTAGCAAGTTATTGCTTTCGAATCTAAGTAATATTAACCAAAACCTGGAAAAACGGCTGTTTTTAAGGTTTGATCCATTTACTAAAAAAGATTGAAAAACGGGAGATTGTTGGATAATGCAAATATCTTCAAACCTATCAAATTAAGGTCTCCGAGTATAAGTAATATTAAGCAAAAACATGCAAAAATGGCCAGTTTTGAGATTCCATCGATTTCTTAAAAAAAGCTTGAAAAACGTGAGTTTTGTGAAATTAAACCGTTTTCAAACTTAGCAAGGTATTGCTTTTGAATCTAAGTAATATACACCAAAACCAGGACAAACGACCGTTTTTAAGGTTTGATCCATTTCCTAAAAAAGATTGAAGAAACGGGAGTTTTTTGGATAATGCAAATATCTTCAAACTTATCAAATTAAGGTCTCCGATGATAAGTAATATTAGGCAAAAACATGCAAAAACGGCTAGTTTTGAGATTCAAACGATTTCCTAAAAAAAGCATGAAAAACGTTAGTTTTGGAAAAATAAACCTTTTTTCAAACTAAGCAAGCCATTACTCTCGAATCTAAGGAATTTTCAACAAAACCTGGAAAAACGGCCGTTTTTAAGGTTTAATCTATTTCCTAAAAAAGATTAAAAATTTGGAGTTTGTTGGAAAATGCAAATATCTTCTGCTTATCAAATTAATGTGTCTGATTATAAGTAATATTAAGCAAAAACATGCAAAAACGGCCAGTTTTGAGATTCGATCGATTTCTTATAAAAAAGCTCTAAAAACGTTAGTTTGGGGAAAATAAACCGTTTTTCAAACTTAGTAAGTTATTGCTCTCGAATCTAAATAATATTAACCAAAACCTGGGAAAACGACCGTTTTTAAGGTTTGATCCATTTCCTAAAAAAGATTGAAAAACGGGAGTTTGTTGGATAATGCAAATATCTTCAAACTTATCAAATTAAGGTCTCCGAGTATAAGTAATATTAAGCAAAAACATGCAAAAATGGCCAGTTTTGAGATTCCATCGATTTCTTAAAAAAAGCTTGAAAAACGTGAGTTTTGTGAAATTAAACCGTTTTTCAAACTTAGCAAGGTATTGCTTATGAATCTAAGTAATATACACCAAAACCAGGACAAACGACCGTTTTTAAGGTTTGATCCATTTCCTAAAAAAGATTGAAAAACGGGAGTTTTTTGGATAATGCAAATATCTTCAAACTTATCAAACTAAGGTCTCCGATGATAAGTAATATTAGGCAAAAACATGCAAAAACGGCTAGTTTTGAGATTCAAACGATTTCCTAAAAAAAGCATGAAAAACGTTAGCTTTGGAAAAATAAACCTTTTTTCAAACTAAGCAAGCCATTACTCTCGAATCTAAGGAATTTTCAACAAAACCTGGAAAAACGGCCGTTTTTAAGGTTTAATCTATTTCCTAAAAAAGATTAAAAAATTGGAGTTTTTAGGATAATGCAAATATCTTCAACTTATCAAATTAAGGTCTCTGATTATAAGTAATATTAAGCAAAAACATGCAAAAACGGCCAGTTTTGAGCTTCGATCGATTTCTTAAAAAAAGCTTGAAAAACGTCCATTTGAGCAAAATAAATCGTTCTTCAAACTAAGCAAGCTATTACTCTCGAATCTAAGTAATATAAACTAAAACCTGGAAAAACGGCCGTTTTAAAGGTTTGATCCATTTCCTAAAAAAGATTATGAAACAGGAGTTTGTTGAATGATGCAAATATCTTCACCTAATCAAATTAAGTTCTCTGTTTGATAAGTAATATTTAGCAAAAACATGCAAAAACGGCTAGTTTTGAGATTCGATCGATTTCTTAAAAAAACTTGTAAAACGTTAGTTTGGGGAAAATAAACCGTTTTTCAAACTTAGCTAGTTTGTGCTCTCGAATCTAAGTAATATTAACCAAAACCTGGAAAAACGGCTGTTTCTAAGGTTTGATGCATTTACTAAAAAAGATTGAAAAACGGGAGATTGTTGGATAATGCAAATATCTTCAAACTTATCAAATTAAGGTCTCCGATTATAAGTAATATTAACCAAAAACATGCAAGAACGGTCAGTTTTGAGATTCAAACGATTTCCTAAAAAAAGCTTGAAAAACGTTAGTTTTGGGAATTAAACTGTTTTTTAAACTAAGCAAGCTATTAATCTCGAATCTAAGTAATATTTAACAAAACCTGGAAAAACCGCCGTTTTTAAGGTTTGATCCATTTCTTAAAAAAGATTGAAAAACGGGAGTTTTTGGGATAATGCAAATATCTTCAAACCTATCAAATTAAGGTCTCCGATTATAAGTAATATTAACCAAAAACATGCAAGAACGGTCAGTTTTGAGATTCAAACGATTTCCTAAAAAAAGCTTGAAAAACGTTAGTTTTGGGAATTAAACTGTTTTTTAAACTAAGCAAGCTATTAATCTCGAATCTAAGTAATATTTAACAAAACCTGGAAAAACCGCCGTTTTTAAGGTTTGATCCATTTCTTAAAAAAGATTGAAAAACGGGAGTTTTTGGGATAATGCAAATATCTTCAAACCTATCAAATTTAGGTCTCCGATTATAAGTAATATTAAGCAAAAACATGCAAAAACGGCCAGTTTTGAGATTCGATCGATTTCTTTAAAAAAGCTTGAAAAACGTCAGTTTTGGTAAAATAAACCGTTTTTCAAACTTAACAAGTTATTGCTCTCGAATCTAAGTAATATTAACCAAAACCTGCTTAAACAGCCGTTTTTAAGTTTTGATCCATTTCCTAAAAAAGATTGAAAAACGGAAGTTTTTTGGATAATGGAAATATCTTCAAACATATCAAATTAAGGTCTCCGATTATAAGTAATATTAAGCAAAAAGAGGCAAAAACGGCCAGTTTTGAGATTCAAACGATTTCCTAAAAAAAGCTTGAAAAACGTCAATTTGGGGAAAATAAACCGTTTTTCAAACTAAGCAAGCTATTACTCTCGAATCTCAGTACTATTAAACAAAACCTGGAAAAACGGCCGTTTTTAAGGTTTGATCCATTTCTTAAAACAGATTGAAAAACGGGAGTTTGTTAGATAATGCAAATATCTTCAAACTTATCAAATTAAGGTCTCTGATTATAAGTAATATTAAGCAAAAACATGAAAAAACGGCCAGTTTTAAGATTCCGTCGATTTCCTAAAAAAAAGCTTGAAAAACTTCAATTTTAGGAAAATAAACCGTTTTCCAAACTTAGCAATTTATTGCTCTCGAATCTAAATAATATTAACCAAAACCTGGGAAAACAACCGTTTTTAAGGTTTGATCCATTTCCTAAAAAAGATTAAAAAACGGGAGTTTGTTGGATAATGCAAATAACTTCAAACTTATCAAATTAAGGTCTCCGATGATAAGTAATATTAGGCAAAAACATGCAAAAACGGCTAGTTTTGGAAAAATAAACCTTTTTTCAAACTAAGCAAGCTATTACTCTCGAATCTAAGGAATTTTCAACAAAACCTGGAAAAACGGCCGTTTTTAAGGTTTAATCTATTTCCTAAAAAAGATTAAAAATTTGGAGTTTGTTGGAAAATGCAAATATCTTCTGCTTATCAAATTAATGTGTCTGATTATAAATAATATTAAGCAAAAACATGCAAAAACGGCCGGTTTGAGATTCGATCGATTTCTTATAAAAAAGCTCTAAAAACTTTAGTTTGGGGAAAATAAACCGTTTTTCAAACTTAGCAAGTTATTGCTCTCGAATCTAGGTAATATTAACCAAAACCTGGAAAAACGGCCATTTTTAAGGTTTGATCCATTTCTTAAAAAAAAGATTGAAAACGGGAGTTTTTTAGGTAATGCAAATATGTTCAAGTTATAGAGTTAAGGTCTCTGATTATAAGTAATATTAAGCAAAAACATGCAAAAACGGCCAGTTATGAGATTTAAACGATTTCTCACAAAAAGCTTGAAAAACTTCAGTTTTGAGAAAATAAACCGTTTTTCAAACTAAGCAAGCTATTACTCTTTAATCTAAGTAATATTCAACAAAACCTGGAAAAAACGCCGTTTTTAAGGTTTGATCCATTTCCTAAAAAAGGATTGAAAAACGGGAGTTTTGGGGATAATGCAAATATCTTCAACTTTTTAAATTAAGGTCTCTGATTTCAAGTAATATTAAGCAAAAACATGCAAAAACGGCCCGTTTTAAGATTCGATCGATTTCCTAAAAAAAGTTTGAAAAACGTAGAGTTTGGGAAAATAAACCGTTTTTTAAACTTAGCAGGTTATTGCTCTGGAATCTGAGTAATATACCATAAAACCTGGATAATCGGCCGTTCTCAAGGTTTGATACATTTCTTAAAAAAGATTGAAAAAGGGGAGTTTTTTGGATAATGCAAATATCTTCAACTTATCAAATTAGGGTCTCTGATTATAAGGAATATTAAGCAAAAACATGCAAAAACGGCCAGTTTTGAGATTCAAACGATTCACTAAAAAAAAGCTTGATAAACGTCAATTTTGGGAATATAAACCGTTTCCTAAACTTAGCAAATTATTGCTCTCGAATCTAAGTAATATACACCAAAACCTGGAAAAACCAACGTTCTTAAGGTATGATCCATTTCCTAAAAAAGATTGAAAAACAGGGTTTTGTTGGATAATGCAAATATCTTAAACTTATCAAATTAAGGTATCTGATTTCAAGTAATATTAAGCAAAAACATGCAAAAACGGCCAGTTTTGAGATTCAATCAATTTCTTGAAAAAAGCTTGAAAAACGTCAGTTTTAGGAAAATAAACCATTTTTCAAACTTAGCAAGTTATTGCTTTCGAATCTAAGTAATATTAACCAAAACCTGGAAAAACGGCTGTTTTTAAGGTTTGATCCATTTACTAAAAAAGATTGAAAAACGGGAGATTGTTGGATAATGCAAATATCTTCAAACCTATCAAATTAAGGTCTCCGAGTATAAGTAATATTAAGCAAAAACATGCAAAAATGGCCAGTTTTGAGATTCCATCGATTTCTTAAAAAAAGCTTGAAAAACGTGAGTTTTGTGAAATTAAACCGTTTTCAAACTTAGCAAGGTATTGCTTTTGAATCTAAGTAATATACACCAAAACCAGGACAAACGACCGTTTTTAAGGTTTGATCCATTTCCTAAAAAAGATTGAAAAACGGGAGTTTTTTGGATAATGCAAATATCTTCAAACTTATCAAATTAAGGTCTCCGATGATAAGTAATATTAGGCAAAAACATGCAAAAACGGCTAGTTTTGAGATTCAAACGATTTCCTAAAAAAAGCATGAAAAACGTTAGTTTTGGAAAAATAAACCTTTTTTCAAACTAAGCAAGCCATTACTCTCGAATCTAAGGAATTTTCAACAAAACCTGGAAAAACGGCCGTTTTTAAGGTTTAATCTATTTCCTAAAAAAGATTAAAAAATTGGAGTTTTTAGGATAATGCAAATATCTTCAACTTATCAAATTAAGGTCTCTGATTATAAGTAATATTAAGCAAAAACATGCAAAAACGGCCAGTTTTGAGCTTCGATCGATTTCTTAAAAAAAGCTTGAAAAACGTCCATTTGAGCAAAATAAATCGTTCTTCAAACTAAGCAAGCTATTACTCTCGAATCTAAGTAATATAAACTAAAACCTAGAAAAACGGCCGTTTTAAAGGTTTGATCCATTTCCTAAAAAAGATTATGAAACAGGAGTTTGTTGAATGATGCAAATATCTTCACCTAATCAAATTAAGGTCTCTGTTTGATAAGTAATATTTAGCAAAAACATGCAAAAACGGCTAGTTATGAGATTCGATCGATTTCTTAAAAAAAACTTGTAAAACGTTAGTTTGGGGAAAATAAACCGTTTTTCAAACTTAGCTAGTTTGTGCTCTCGAATCTAAGTAATATTAACCAAAACCTGGAAAAACGGCTGTTTCTAAGGTTTGATGCATTTACTAAAAAAGATTGAAAAACGGGAGATTGTTGGATAATGCAAATATCTTCAAACTTATCAAATTAAGGTCTCCGATTATAAGTAATATTAACCAAAAACATGCAAGAACGGTCAGTTTTGAGATTCAAACGATTTCCTAAAAAAAGCTTGAAAAACGTTAGTTTTGGGAATTAAACTGTTTTTCAAACTAAGCAAGCTATTAATCTCGAATCTAAGTAATATTTAACAAAACCTGGAAAAACGGCTGTTTTTAAGGTTTGATCCATTTACTAAAAAAGATTGAAAAACGGGAGATTGTTGGATAATGCAAATATCTTCAAACCTATCAAATTAAGGTCTCCGAGTATAAGTAATATTAAGCAAAAACATGCAAAAATGGCCAGTTTTGAGATTCCATCGATTTCTTAAAAAAAGCTTGAAAAACGTGAGTTTTGTGAAATTAAACCGTTTTTCAAACTTAGCAAGGTATTGCTTTTGAATCTAAGTAATATACACCAAAACCAGGACAAACGACCGTTTTTAAGGTTTGATCCATTTCCTAAAAAAGATTGAAAAACGGGAGTTTTTTGGATAATGCAAATATCTTCGAACTTATCAAATTAAGGTCTCCGATGATAAGTAATATTAGGCAAAAACATGCAAAAACGGCTAGTTTTGAGATTCAAACGATTTCCTAAAAAAAACATGAAAAACGTTAGTTTTGGAAAAATAAACCTTTTTTCAAACTAAGCAAGCTATTACTCTCGAATCTAAGGAATTTTCAACAAAAGCTGGAAAAACGGCCGTTTTTAATGTTTAATCTATTTCCTAAAAAAGATTAAAAATTTGGAGTTTGTTGGAAAATGCAAATATCTTCTGCTTATCAAATTAATGTGTCTGATTATAAGTAATATTAAGCAAAAACATGCAAAAACGGCCACTTTTGAGATTCGATCGATTTCTTATAAAAAAGCTCTAAAAACGTTAGTTTGGGGAAAATAAACCGTTTTTCAAACTTAGCAAGTTATTGCTCTCGAATCTAAGTAATATTAACCAAAACCTGGAAAAACGGCCATTTTTAAGGTTTGATCCATTTCTTGAAAAAAAGATTAAAAACAGGAGTTTTTTAGGTAATGCAAATATGTTCAAGTTATAGAGTTAAGGTCTCTGATTATAAGTAATATTAGGCAAAAACATGCAAAAACGGCCAGTTATGAGATTTAAACGATTTCTCACAAAAAGCTTGAAAAACTTCAGTTTTGGGAAAATAAACCGTTTTTCAAACTAAGCAAGCTATTACTCTTTAATCTAAGTAATATTCAACAAAACCTGAAAAAAAACGCCGTTTTTAAGGTTTGATCCATTTCCTAAAAAAGGATTGAAAAACGGGAGTTTTGGGGATAATGCAAATATCTTCAACTTTTTAAATTAAGGTCTCTGATTTCAAGTAATATTAAGCAAAAACATGCAAAAACGGCCCGTTTTAAGATTCGATCGATTTCCTAAAAAAAGTTTGAAAAACGTAGAGTTTGGGAAAATAAACCGTTTTTTAAACTTAGCAGGTTATTGCTCTGGAATCTGAGTAATAAACCATAAAACCTGGATAATCGGCCGTTCTCAAGGTTTGATACATTTCTTAAAAAAGATTGAAAAAGGGGAGTTTTTTGGATAATGCAAATATCTTCAACTTATCAAATTAGGGTCTCTGATTATAAGGAATATTAAGCAAAAACATGCAAAAACGGCCAGTTTTGAGATTCAAACGATTCACTAAAAAAAAGCTTGATAAACGTCAATTTTGGGAATATAAACCGTTTCCTAAACTTAGCAAATTATTGCTCTCGAATCTAAGTAATATACACCAAAACCTGGAAAAACCAACGTTCTTAAGGTATGATCCATTTCCTAAAAAAGATTGAAAAACAGGGTTTTGTTGGATAATGCAAATATCTTAAACTTATCAAATTAAGGTATCTGATTTCAAGTAATATTAAGCAAAAACATGCAAAAACGGCCAGTTTTGAGATTCAATCAATTTCTTGAAAAAAGCTTGAAAAACGTCAGTTTTAGGAAAATAAACCATTTTTCAAACTTAGCAAGTTATTGCTTTCGAATCTAAGTAATATTAACCAAAACCTGGAAAAACGGCTGTTTTTAAGGTTTGATCCATTTACTAAAAAAGATTGAAAAACGGAAGATTGTTGGATAATGCAAATATCTTCAAACCTATCAAATTAAGGTCTCCGAGTATAAGTAATATTAAGCAAAAACATGCAAAAATGGCCAGTTTTGAGATTCCATCGATTTCTTAAAAAAAGCTTGAAAAACGTGAGTTTTGTGAAATTAAACCGTTTTCAAACTTAGCAAGGTATTGCTTTTGAATCTAAGTAATATCCACCAAAACCAGGACAAACGACCGTTTTTAAGGTTTGATCCATTTCCTAAAAAAGATTGAAAAACGGGAGTTTTTTGGATAATGCAAATATCTTCAAACTTATCAAATTAAGGTCTCCGATGATAAGTAATATTAGGCAAAAACATGCAAAAACGGCTAGTTTTGAGATTCAAACGATTTCCTAAAAAAAGCATGAAAAACGTTAGTTTTGGAAAAATAAACCTTTTTTCAAACTAAGCAAGCCATTACTTTCGAATCTAAGGAATTTTCAACAAAACCTGGAAAAACGGCCGTTTTTAAGGTTTAATCTATTTCCTAAAAAAGATTAAAAAATTGGAGTTTTTAGGATAATGCAAATATCTTCAACTTATCAAATTAAGGTCTCTGATTATAAGTAATATTAAGCAAAAACATGCAAAAACGGCCAGTTTTGAGCTTCGATCGATTTCTTAAAAAAAGCTTGAAAAACGTCCATTTGAGCAAAATAAATCGTTCTTCAAACTAAGCAAGCTATTACTCTCGAATCTAAGTAATATAAACTAAAACCTAGAAAAACGGCCGTTTTAAAGGTTTGATCCATTTCCTAAAAAAGATTATGAAACAGGAGTTTGTTGAATGATGCAAATATCTTCACCTAATCAAATTAAGGTCTCTGTTTGATAAGTAATATTTAGCAAAAACATGCAAAAACGGCTAGTTTTGAGATTCGATCGATTTCTTAAAAAAAACTTGTAAAACGTTAGTTTGGGGAAAATAAACCGTTTTTCAAACTTAGCTAGTTTGTGCTCTCGAATCTAAGTAATATTAACCAAAACCTGGAAAAACGGCTGTTTCTAAGGTTTGATGCATTTACTAAAAAAGATTGAAAAACGGGAGATTATTGGATAATGCAAATATCTTCAAACTTATCAAATTAAGGTCTCCGATTATAAGTAATATTAACCAAAAACATGCAAGAACGGTCAGTTTTGAGATTCAAACGATTTCCTAAAAAAAGCTTGAAAAACGTTAGTTTTGGGAATTAAACTGTTTTTCAAACTAAGCAAGCTATTAATCTCGAATCTAAGTAATATTTAACAAAACCTGGAAAAACGGCTGTTTTTAAGGTTTGATCCATTTACTAAAAAAGATTGAAAAACGGGAGATTGTTGGATAATGCAAATATCTTCAAACCTATCAAATTAAGGTCTCCGAGTATAAGTAATATTAAGCAAAAACATGCAAAAATGGCCAGTTTTGAGATTCCATCGATTTCTTAAAAAAAGCTTGAAAAACGTGAGTTTTGTGAAATTAAACCGTTTTTCAAACTTAGCAAGGTATTGCTTTTGAATCTAAGTAATATACACCAAAACCAGGACAAACGACCGTTTTTAAGGTTTGATCCATTTCCTAAAAAAGATTGAAAAACGGGAGTTTTTTGGATAATGCAAATATCTTCGAACTTATCAAATTAAGGTCTCCGATGATAAGTAATATTAGGCAAAAACATGCAAAAACGGCTAGTTTTGAGATTCAAACGATTTCCTAAAAAAAACATGAAAAACGTTAGTTTTGGAAAAATAAACCTTTTTTCAAACTAAGCAAGCTATTACTCTCGAATCTAAGGAATTTTCAACAAAACCTGGAAAAACGGCCGTTTTTAATGTTTAATCTATTTCCTAAAAAAGATTAAAAATTTGGAGTTTGTTGGAAAATGCAAATATCTTCTGCTTATCAAATTAATGTGTCTGATTATAAGTAATATTAAGCAAAAACATGCAAAAACGGCCACTTTTGAGATTCGATCGATTTCTTATAAAAAAGCTCTAAAAACGTTAGTTTGGGGAAAATAAACCGTTTTTCAAACTTAGCAAGTTATTGCTCTCGAATCTAAGTAATATTAACCAAAACCTGGAAAAACGGCCATTTTTAAGGTTTGATCCATTTCTTGAAAAAAAAGATTAAAAACAGGAGTTTTTTAGGTAATGCAAATATGTTCAAGTTATAGAGTTAAGGTCTCTGATTATAAGTAATATTAGGCAAAAACATGCAAAAACGGCCAGTTATGAGATTTAAACGATTTCTCACAAAAAGCTTGAAAAACTTCAGTTTTGGGAAAATAAACCGTTTTTCAAACTAAGCAAGCTATTACTCTTTAATCTAAGTAATATTCAACAAAACCTGAAAAAAACGCCGTTTTTAAGGTTTGATCCATTTCCTAAAAAAGGATTGAAAAACGGGAGTTTTGGGGATAATGCAAATATCTTCAACTTTTTAAATTAAGGTCTCTGATTTCAAGTAATATTAAGCAAAAACATGCAAAAACGGCCCGTTTTAAGATTCGATCGATTTCCTAAAAAAAGTTTGAAAAACGTAGAGTTTGGGAAAATAAACCGTTTTTTAAACTTAGCAGGTTATTGCTCTGGAATCTGAGTAATAAACCATAAAACCTGGATAATCGGCCGTTCTCAAGGTTTGATACATTTCTTAAAAAAGATTGAAAAAGGGGAGTTTTTTGGATAATGCAAATATCTTCAACTTATCAAATTAGGGTCTCTGATTATAAGGAATATTAAGCAAAAACATGCAAAAACGGCCAGTTTTGAGATTCAAACGATTCACTAAAAAAAAGCTTGATAAACGTCAATTTTGGGAATATAAACCGTTTCCTAAACTTAGCAAATTATTGCTCTCGAATCTAAGTAATATACACCAAAACCTGGAAAAACCAACGTTCTTAAGGTATGATCCATTTCCTAAAAAAGATTGAAAAACAGGGTTTTGTTGGATAATGCAAATATCTTAAACTTATCAAATTAAGGTATCTGATTTCAAGTAATATTAAGCAAAAACATGCAAAAACGGCCAGTTTTGAGATTCAATCAATTTCTTGAAAAAAGCTTGAAAAACGTCAGTTTTAGGAAAATAAACCATTTTTCAAACTTAGCAAGTTATTGCTTTCGAATCTAAGTAATATTAACCAAAACCTGGAAAAACGGCTGTTTTTAAGGTTTGATCCATTTACTAAAAAAGATTGAAAAACGGAAGATTGTTGGATAATGCAAATATCTTCAAACCTATCAAATTAAGGTCTCCGAGTATAAGTAATATTAAGCAAAAACATGCAAAAATGGCCAGTTTTGAGATTCCATCGATTTCTTAAAAAAAGCTTGAAAAACGTGAGTTTTGTGAAATTAAACCGTTTTCAAACTTAGCAAGGTATTGCTTTTGAATCTAAGTAATATCCACCAAAACCAGGACAAACGACCGTTTTTAAGGTTTGATCCATTTCCTAAAAAAGATTGAAAAACGGGAGTTTTTTGGATAATGCAAATATCTTCAAACTTATCAAATTAAGGTCTCCGATGATAAGTAATATTAGGCAAAAACATGCAAAAACGGCTAGTTTTGAGATTCAAACGATTTCCTAAAAAAAGCATGAAAAACGTTAGTTTTGGAAAAATAAACCTTTTTTCAAACTAAGCAAGCCATTACTCTCGAATCTAAGGAATTTTCAACAAAACCTGGAAAAACGGCCGTTTTTAAGGTTTAATCTATTTCCTAAAAAAGATTAAAAAATTGGAGTTTTTAGGATAATGCAAATATCTTCAACTTATCAAATTAAGGTCTCTGATTATAAGTAATATTAAGCAAAAACATGCAAAAACGGCCAGTTTTGAGCTTCGATCGATTTCTTAAAAAAAGCTTGAAAAACGTCCATTTGAGCAAAATAAATCGTTCTTCAAACTAAGCAAGCTATTACTCTCGAATCTAAGTAATATAAACTAAAACCTAGAAAAACGGCCGTTTTAAAGGTTTGATCCATTTCCTAAAAAAGATTATGAAACAGGAGTTTGTTGAATGATGCAAATATCTTCACCTAATCAAATTAAGGTCTCTGTTTGATAAGTAATATTTAGCAAAAACATGCAAAAACGGCTAGTTTTGAGATTCGATCGATTTCTTAAAAAAAACTTGTAAAACGTTAGTTTGGGGAAAATAAACCGTTTTTCAAACTTAGCTAGTTTGTGCTCTCGAATCTAGGTAATATTAACCAAAACCTGGAAAAACGGCTGTTTCTAAGGTTTGATGCATTTACTAAAAAAGATTGAAAAACGGGAGATTGTTGGATAATGCAAATATCTTCAAACTTATCAAATTAAGGTCTCCGATTATAAGTAATATTAACCAAAAACATGCAAGAACGGTCAGTTTTGAGATTCAAACGATTTCCTAAAAAAAGCTTGAAAAACGTTAGTTTTGGGAATTAAACTGTTTTTCAAACTAAGCAAGCTATTAATCTCGAATCTAAGTAATATTTAACAAAACCTGGAAAAACGGCCGTTTTTAAGGTTTGATCCATTTCTTAAAAAAGATTGAAAAACGGGAGTTTTGGGGATAATGCAAATATCTTTAAACCTATCAAATTTAGGTCTCCGATTATAAGTAATATTAAGCAAAAACATGCAAAAACGGCCAGTTTTGAGATTCGATCGATTTCTTTAAAAAAGATTGAAAAACGTCAGTTTTGGTAAAATAAACCGTTTTCCAAACTTAGAAATTTATTGCTCTCGAATCTAAATAATATTAACCAAAACCTGGAAAAACGACCGTTTTTAAGGTTTGATCCATTTCCTAAAAAAGATTGAAAAACGGAGTTTGTTGGATAATGCAAATATCTTCAAACTTATCAAATTAAGGTCTCTGATTATAAGTAATATTAAGCAAAAACATGAAAAAACGGCCAGTTTTAAGATTTCGTCGATTTCTTAAAAAAAGCTTGAAAAACGTGAGTTTTGTGAAATTTAACCGTTTTTCAAACTTAGCAAGGTATTGCTTTTGAATCTAAGTAATATACACCAAAACCAGGACAAACGACCGTTTTTAAGGTTTGATCCATTTCCTAAAAAAGATTGAAAAACGGGAGTTTTTTGGATAATGCAAATATCTTCAAACTTATCAAATTAAGGTCTCCGATGATAAGTAATATTAGGCAAAAACATGCAAAAACGGCTAGTTTTGAGATTCAAACGATTTCCTAAAAAAAGCATGAAAAACGTTAGTTTTGGAAAAATAAACCTTTTTTCAAACTAAGCAAGCCATTACTCTCGAATCTAAGGAATTTTCAACAAAACCTGGAAAAACGGCCGTTTTTAAGGTTTAATCTATTTCCTAAAAAAGATTAAAAAATTGGAGTTTTTAGGATAATGCAAATATCTTCAACTTATCAAATTAAGGTCTCTGATTATAAGTAATATTAAGCAAAAACATGCAAAAACGGCCAGTTTTGAGCTTCGATCGATTTCTTAAAAAAAGCTTGAAAAACGTCCATTTGAGCAAAATAAATCGTTCTTCAAACTAAGCAAGCTATTACTCTCGAATCTAAGTAATATAAACTAAAACCTAGAAAAACGGCCGTTTTAAAGGTTTGATCCATTTCCTAAAAAAGATTATGAAACAGGAGTTTGTTGAATGATGCAAATATCTTCACCTAATCAAATTAAGGTCTCTGTTTGATAAGTAATATTTAGCAAAAACATGCAAAAACGGCTAGTTTTGAGATTCGATCGATTTCTTAAAAAAAACTTGTAAAACGTTAGTTTGGGGAAAATAAACCGTTTTTCAAACTTAGCTAGTTTGTGCTCTCGAATCTAGGTAATATTAACCAAAACCTGGAAAAACGGCTGTTTCTAAGGTTTGATGCATTTACTAAAAAAGATTGAAAAACGGGAGATTGTTGGATAATGCAAATATCTTCAAACTTATCAAATTAAGGTCTCCGATTATAAGTAATATTAACCAAAAACATGCAAGAACGGTCAGTTTTGAGATTCAAACGATTTCCTAAAAAAAGCTTGAAAAACGTTAGTTTTGGGAATTAAACTGTTTTTCAAACTAAGCAAGCTATTAATCTCGAATCTAAGTAATATTTAACAAAACCTGGAAAAACGGCCGTTTTTAAGGTTTGATCCATTTCTTAAAAAAGATTGAAAAACGGGAGTTTTGGGGATAATGCAAATATCTTTAAACCTATCAAATTTAGGTCTCCGATTATAAGTAATATTAAGCAAAAACATGCAAAAACGGCCAGTTTTAAGATTTCGTCGATTTCCTAAAAAAAAGCTTGAAAAACTTCAATTTTAGGAAAATAAACCGTTTTCCAAACTTAGCAATTTATTGCTCTCGAATCTAAATAATATTAACCAAAACCTGGGAAAACGACCGTTTTTAGGGTTTGATCCATTTCCTAAAAAAGATTGAAAAACGGGAGTTTGTTGGATAATGCAAATAACTTCAAACTTATCAAATTAAGGTCTCCGATGATAAGAAATATTAGGCAAAAACATGCAAAAACGGCTAGTTTTGAGATTCAAACGATTTCCTAAAAAAAGCATGAAAAACGTTAGTTTTGGAAAAATAAACCTTTTTTCAAACTAAGCAAGCTATTACTCTCGAATCTAAGGAATTTTCAACAAAACCTGGAAAAACGGCCGTTTTTAATGTTTAATCTATTTCCTAAAAAAGATTAAAAATTTGGAGTTTGTTGGAAAATGCAAATATCTTCTGCTTATCAAATTAATGTGTCTGATTATAAGTAATATTAAGCAAAAACATGCAAAAACGGCCAGTTTTGAGATTCGATCGATTTCTTATAAAAAAGCTCTAAAAACGTTAGTTTGGGGAAAATAAACCGTTTTTCAAACTTAGCAAGTTATTGCTCTCGAATCTAAGTAATATTAACCAAAACCTGGAAAAACGGCCATTTTTAAGGTTTGATCCATTTCTTAAAAAAAAGATTGAAAACGGGAGTTTTTTAGGTAATGTAAATATGTTCAAGTTATAGAGTTAAGGTCTCTGATTATAAGTAATATTCGGCAAAAACATGCAAAAACGGCCAGTTATGAGATTTAAACGATTTCTCACAAAAAGCTTGAAAAACTTCAGTTTGGGGAAAATAAACCGTTTTTCAAACTAAGCAAGCTATTACTCTTTAATCTAAGTAATATTCAACAAAACCTGGAAAAAACGCCGTTTTTAAGGTTTGATCCATTTCCTAAAAAAGGATTGAAAAACGGGAGTTTTGGGGATAATGCAAATATCTTCAACTTTTTAAATTAAGGTCTCTGATTTCAAGTAATATTAAGCAAAAACATGCAAAAACGGCCCGTTTTAAGATTCGATCGATTTCCTAAAAAAAGTTTGAAAAACGTAGAGTTTGGGAAAATAAACCGTTTTTTAAACTTAGCAGGTTATTGCTCTGGAATCTGAGTAATATACCATAAAACCTGGATAATCGGCCGTTCTCAAGGTTTGATACATTTCTTAAAAAAGATTGAAAAAGGGGAGTTTTTTGGATAATGCAAATATCTTCAACTTATCAAATTAGGGTCTCTGATTATAAGGAATATTAAGCAAAAACATGCAAAAACGGCCAGTTTTGAGATTCAAACGATTCACTAAAAAAAAGCTTGATAAACGTCAATTTTGGGAATATAAACCGTTTCCTAAACTTAGCAAATTATTGCTCTCGAATCTAAGTAATATACACCAAAACCTGGAAAAACCAACGTTCTTAAGGTATGATCCATTTCCTAAAAAAGATTGAAAAACAGGGTTTTGTTGGATAATGCAAATATCTTAAACTTATCAAATTAAGGTATCTGATTTCAAGTAATATTAAGCAAAAACATGCAAAAACGGCCAGTTTTGAGATTCAATCAATTTCTCAAAAAAAGCTTGAAAAACGTCAGTTTTAGGAAAATAAACCATTTTTCAAACTTAGCAAGTTATTGCTCTCGAATCTAAGTAATATTAACCAAAACCTGGAAAAACGGCTGTTTTTAAGGTTTGATCCATTTACTAAAAAAGATTGAAAAACGGGAGATTGTTGGATAATGCAAATATCTTCAAACCTATCAAATTAAGGTCTCCGAGTATAAGTAATATTAAGCAAAAACATGCAAAAATGGACAGTTTTGAGATTCCATCGATTTCTTAAAAAAAGCTTGAAAAACGTGAGTTTTGTGAAATTTAACCGTTTTTCAAACTTAGCAAGGTATTGCTTTTGAATCTAAGTAATATACACCAAAACCAGGACAAACGACCGTTTTTAAGGTTTGATCCATTTCCTAAAAAAGATTGAAAAACGGGAGTTTTTTGGATAATGCAAATATCTTCAAACTTATCAAATTAAGGTCTCCGATGATAAGTAATATTAGGCAAAAACATGCAAAAACGGCTAGTTTTGAGATTCAAACGATTTCCTAAAAAAAGCATGAAAAACGTTAGTTTTGGAAAAATAAACCTTTTTTCAAACTAAGCAAGCCATTACTCTCGAATCTAAGGAATTTTCAACAAAACCTGGAAAAACGGCCGTTTTTAAGGTTTAATCTATTTCCTAAAAAAGATTAAAAAATTGGAGTTTTTAGGATAATGCAAATATCTTCAACTTATCAAATTAAGGTCTCTGATTATAAGTAATATTAAGCAAAAACATGCAAAAACGGCCAGTTTTGAGCTTCGATCGATTTCTTAAAAAAGCTTGAAAAACGTCCATTTGAGCAAAATAAATCGTTCTTCAAACTAAGCAAGCTATTACTCTCGAATCTAAGTAATATAAACTAAAACCTGGAAAAACGGCCGTTTTAAAGGTTTGATCCATTTCCTAAAAAAGATTATGAAACAGGAGTTTGTTGAATGATGCAAATATCTTCACCTAATCAAATTAAGTTCTCTGTTTGATAAGTAATATTTAGCAAAAACATGCAAAAACGGCTAGTTTTGAGATTCGATCGATTTCTTAAAAAAACTTGTAAAACGTTAGTTTGGGGAAAATAAACCGTTTTTCAAACTTAGCTAGTTTGTGCTCTCGAATCTAAGTAATATTAACCAAAACCTGGAAAAACGGCTGTTTCTAAGGTTTGATGCATTTACTAAAAAAGATTGAAAAACGGGAGATTGTTGGATAATGCAAATATCTTCAAACTTATCAAATTAAGGTCTCCGATTATAAGTAATATTAACCAAAAACATGCAAGAACGGTCAGTTTTGAGATTCAAACGATTTCCTAAAAAAAGCTTGAAAAACGTTAGTTTTGGGAATTAAACTGTTTTTTAAACTAAGCAAGCTATTAATCTCGAATCTAAGTAATATTTAACAAAACCTGGAAAAACCGCCGTTTTTAAGGTTTGATCCATTTCTTAAAAAAGATTGAAAAACGGGAGTTTTTGGGATAATGCAAATATCTTCAAACCTATCAAATTTAGGTCTCCGATTATAAGTAATATTAAGCAAAAACATGCAAAAACGGCCAGTTTTGAGATTCGATCGATTTCTTTAAAAAAGCTTGAAAAACGTCAGTTTTGGTAAAATAAACTGTTTTTCAAACTTAGCAAGTTATTGCTCTCGAATCTAAGTAATATTAACCAAAACCTGCTTAAACAGCCGTTTTTAAGTTTTGATCCATTTCTTAAAAAAGATTGAAAAACGGAAGTTTTGGGGATAATGGAAATATCTTCAAACATATCAAATTAAGGTCTCCGATTATAAGTAATATTAAGCAAAAAGAGGCAAAAACGGCCAGTTTTGAGATTCAAACGATTTCCTAAAAAAAGCTTGAAAAACGTCAATTTGGGGAAAATAAACCGTTTTTCAAACTAAGCAAGCTATTACTCTCGAATCTCAGTGCTATTCAACAAAACCTGGAAAAACGGCCGTTTTTAAGGTTTGATCCATTTCTTAAAACAGATTGAAAAACGGGAGTTTGTTAGATAATGCAAATATCTTCAAACTTATCAAATTAAGGTCTCTGATTATAAGTAATATTAAGCAAAAACATGAAAAAACGGCAAGTTTTAAGATTCCGTCGATTTCCTAAAAAAAAGCTTGAAAAACTTCAATTTTAGGAAAATAAACCGTTTTCCAAACTTAGCAATTTATTGCTCTCGAATCTAAATAATATTAACCAAAACCTGGGAAAACAACCGTTTTTAAGGTTTGATCCATTTCCTAAAAAAGATTGAGAAACGGGAGTTTGTTGGATAATGCAAATAACTTCAAACTTATCAAATTAAGGTCTCCGATGATAAGTAATATTAGGCAAAAACATGCAAGAACGGTCAGTTTTGAGATTCAAACGATTTCCTAAAAAAAGCATGAAAAACGTTAGTTTTGGAAAAATAAACCTTTTTTCAAACTAAGCAAGCTATTACTCTCGAATCTAAGGAATTTTCAACAAAACCTGGAAAAACGGCCGTTTTTAAGGTTTAATCTATTTCCTAAAAAAGATTAAAAATTTGGAGTTTGTTGGGAAAATGCAAATATCTTGTGCTTATCAAATTAATGTGTCTGATTATAAATAATATTAAGCAAAAACATGCAAAAACGGCCGGTTTGAGATTCGATCGATTTCTTATAAAAAAGCTCTAAAAACTTTAGTTTGTGGAAAATAAACCGTTTTTCAAACTTAGCAAGTTATTGCTCTCGAATCTAGGTAATATTAACCAAAACCTGGAAAAACGGCCGTTTTTAAGGTTTGATCCATTTCTTAAAAAAAAGATTGAAAACGGGAGTTTTTTAGGTAATGCAAATATGTTCAAGTTATAGAGTTAAGGTCTCTGATTATAAGTAATATTAAGCAAAAACATGCAAAAACGGCCAGTTATGAGATTTAAACGATTTCTCACAAAAAGCTTGAAAAACTTCAGTTTTGGGAAAATAAACCGTTTTTCAAACTAAGCAAGCTATTACTCTTTAATCTAAGTAATATTCAACAAAACCTGGAAAAAACGCCGTTTTTAAGGTTTGATCCATTTCCTAAAAAAGGATTGAAAAACGGGAGTTTTGGGGATAATGCAAATATCTTCAACTTTTTAAATTAAGGTCTCTGATTTCAAGTAATATTAAGCAAAAACATGCAAAAACGGCCCGTTTTAAGATTCGATCGATTTCCTAAAAAAAGTTTGAAAAACGTAGAGTTTGGGAAAATAAACCGTTTTTCAAACTTAGCAGGTTATTGCTCTGGAATCTGAGTAATATACCATAAAACCTGGATAATCGGCCGTTTTCAAGGTTTGATACATTTCTTAAAAAAGATTGAAAAAGGGGAGTTTTTTGGATAATGCAAATATCTTCAACTTATCAAATTAGGGTCTCTGATTATAAGGAATATTAAGCAAAAACATGCAAAAACGGCCGGTTTTGAGATTCAAACGATTTACTAAAAATAAGCTTGATAAACGTCAATTTTGGGAATATAAACCGTTTCCTAAACTTAGCAAGTTATTGCTCTCGAATCTAAGTAATATACACCAAAACCTGGAAAAACGAACGTTCTTAAGGTATGATCCATTTCCTAAAAAAGATTGAAAAACGGGGTTTTGTTGGATAATGCAAATATCTTAAACTTATCAAATTAAGGTATCTGATTTCATGTAATATTTAGCAAAAACATGCAAAAACGGCCAGTTTTGAGATTCAATCAATTTCTCAAAAAAAGCTTGAAAAACGTCAGTTTTAGGAAAATAAACCATTTTTCAAACTTAGCAAGTTATTGCTCTCGAATCTAAGTAATATTAACCAAAACCTGGAAAAACGGCTGTTTTTAAGGTTTGATCCATTTACTAAAAAAGATTGAAAAACGGGAGATTGTTGGATAATGCAAATATCTTCAAACTTATTAAATTAAGGTCTCCGATTATAAGTAATATCAAGCAAAAACATGCAAAAACGGCCAGTTTTGAGATTCAAACGATTTCCTAAAAAAAGCTTGAGAAACGTCAATTTTGGGAAAATAAACCGTTTCCTAAACTTGGAGGGTTATTACTCTCGAATCTAAGGAATATACACCAAAACCTGGAAAAACGAACGTTCTTAAGGTTTGATACATTTTCTAAAAAAGATTGAAAAACGGGAGTTTTTTTGGATGATACAAATATCTTCAAACTTAACAAATTAAGGTCTCCGATGATAAGTAATATTAGGCAAAAACATGCAAAAACGGCTAGTTTTGAGATTCAAACGATTTCCTAAAAAAAGCATAAAAACCGTTAGTTTTGGAAAAATAAACCTTTTTTCAAACAAGCAAGCCATTACTTTCGAATCTAAGGAATTTTCAACAAAACCTGGAAAAACGGCCGTTTTTAAGGTTTAATCTATTTCCTAAAAAAGGATTAAAAAATTGGAGTTTTTAGGATAATGCAAATATCTTCAACTTATCAAATTAAGGTCTCTGATTATAAGTAATATTAAGCAAAAACATGCAAAAACGGCCAGTTTGAGCTTCGATCGATTTCTTAAAAAAAGCTTGAAAAACGTCCATTTGAGCAAAATAAATCGTTTCTTCAAACTAAGCAAGCTATTACTCTCGAATCTAAGTAATATAAACTAAAACCCTAGAAAAACGGCCGTTTTAAAGGTTTGATCCATTTCCTAAAAAAGATTATGAAACAGGAGTTTGTTGAATGATGCAAATATCTTCACCTAATCAAATTAAGGTCTCTGTTTGATAAGTAATATTTAGCAAAAACATGCAAAAACGGCTAGTTTTGAGATTCGATCGATTTCTTAAAAAAAACTTGTAAAACGTTAGGTTTGGGAAAATAAACCGTTTTTCAAACTTAGCTAGTTTGTGCTCTCGAATCTAGGTAATATTAACCAAAACCTGGAAAAACGGCTGTTTCTAAGGTTTGATGCATTTACTAAAAAAGATTGAAAAACGGGAGATTGTTGGATAATGCAAATATCTTCAAACTTATCAAATTAAGGTCTCCGATTATAAGTAATATTAACCAAAACATGCAAGAGCGGTCAGTTTGAGATTCAAACGATTTCCTAAAAAAAGCTTGAAAAACTTCAGTTTTGGGAATTAAACTGTTTTTCAAACTAAGCAAGCTATTAATCTCGAATCTAAGTAATATTTAACAAAACCTGGAAAAACGGCCGTTTTTAAGGTTTGATCCATTTCTTAAAAAAGATTGAAAAACGGGAGTTTTGGGGATAATGCAAATATCTTTAAACCTATCAAATTTAGTCTCCGATTATAAGTAATATTAAGCAAAACATGCAAAAACGGCCAGTTTTGAGATTCGATCGATTTCTTTAAAAAAGCTTGAAAAACGTCCAGTTTTGGTAAAATAAACCGTTTTCCAAACTTAGAAATTTATTGCTCTCGAATCTAAATAATATTAACCAAAACCTGGAAAAACGACCGTTTTCAAGGTTTGATCCATTTCCTAAAAAAGATTGAAAAACGGGAGTTTGTTGGATAATGCAAATATCTTCAAACTTATCAAATTAAGGTCTCTGTTTATAAGTAATATTAAGCAAAAACATGAAAAAACGGCCAGTTTTAAGATTTCGTCGATTTCCTAAAAAAAAGCTTGAAAAACTTCAATTTTAGGAAAATAAACCGTTTTCCAAACTTAGCAATTTATTGCTCTCGAATCTAAATAAAATTAACCAAAACCTGGGAAAACGACCGTTTTTAGGGTTTGATCCATTTCCTAAAAAAGATTGAAAAACGGGAGTTTGTTGGATAATGCAAATAACTTCAAACTTATCAAATTAAAGGTCTCCGATGATAAGAAATATTAGGCAAAAACATGCAAAAACGGCTAGTTTTGAGATTCAAACGATTTCCTAAAAAAAGCATGAAAAACGTTAGTTTTGGAAAAATAAACCTTTTTCAAACTAAGCAAGCTATTACTCTCGAATCTAAGGAATTTTCAACAAAACCTGGAAAAACGGCCGTTTTAATGTTTAATCTATTTCTATAAAAAGATTTAAAAATTTGGAGTTTGTTGAAAATGCAAATATCTTCTGCTTATCAAATTTAATGTGTCTGATTATAAGTAATATTAAGCAAAAACATGCAAAAACGGCCAGTTTTGAGATTCGATCGATTTCTTATAAAAAAGCTCTAAAAACGTTAGTTTGGGAGAAAATAAACCTTTTTCAAACTTAGCAAGTTATTGCTCTCGATCTAAGTAATATTAACCAAAACCTGGAAAAACGGCCATTTTTAAGGTTTGACCATTTCTTAAAAAAAGATTGAAAACGGGAGTTTTTTAGGTAATGTAAATATGTTCAAGTTATAGAGTTAAGGTCTCTGATTATAAGTAATATTCGGCAAAAACATGCAAAAACGGCCAGTTATGAGATTTAAACGATTTCTCACAAAAAGCTTGAAAACTTCCAGTTAGGGGAAAAATAAACCGTTTTTCAAACTAAGCAAGCTATTACTCTTTAATCTAAGTAATATTCAACAATACCCTGGAAAAAACGCCGTTTTTAAGGTTTGATCCATTTCTAAAAAAGATTGAAAAACGGGAGTTTTGGGGATAATGCAAATATCTTCACACTTTTTAAATTAAGGTCTCTGATTTCAAGTAATATTAAGCAAAAACATGCAAAAACGGCCCGTTTTAAGATTCGATCGATTCCTTAAAAAAGTTTGAAAACGTAGAGTTTGGGAAAATAAACCGTTTTTTAAAACTTAGCAGGTTATTGCTCTGGAATCTGAGTAATATACCATAAAACCTGGATAATCGGCCGTTCTCAAGGTTTGATACATTTCTTAAAAAAGATTGAAAAAAGGGGAGTTTTTTGGATAATGCAAATATCTTCAACTTATCAAATTAGGGTCTCTGATTATAAGGAATATTAAGCAAAAACATGAAAAAACGGCCAGTTTTGAGATTCAAACGATTCACTAAAAAAAAGCTTGATAAACGTCAATTTTGGGAATATAAACCGTTTCCTAAACTTAGCAAATTATTGCTCTCGAATCTAAGTAATATACACCAAAACCTGGAAAAACCAACGTTCTTAAGGTATGATCCATTTCCTAAAAAAGATTGAAAAACAGGGTTTTGTTGGATAATGCAAATATCTTAAACTTATCAAATTAAGGTATCTGATTTCAAGTAATATTAAGCAAAAACATGCAAAAACGGCCAGTTTTGAGATTCAATCAATTTCTCAAAAAAAGCTTGAAAAACGTCAGTTTTAGGAAAATAAACCATTTTTCAAACTTAGCAAGTTATTGCTCTCGAATCTAAGTAATATTAACCAAAACCTGGAAAAACGGCTGTTTTTAAGGTTTGATCCATTTACTAAAAAAGATTGAAAAACGGGAGATTGTTGGATAATGCAAATATCTTCAAACCTATCAAATTAAGGTCTCCGAGTATAAGTAATATTAAGCAAAAACATGCAAAAATGGACAGTTTTGAGATTCCATCGATTTCTTAAAAAAGCTTGAAAAACGTGAGTTTTGTGAAATTTAACCGTTTTTCAAACTTAGCAAGGTATTGCTTTTGAATCTAAGTAATATACACCAAAACCAGGACAAACGACCGTTTTTAAGGTTTGATCCATTTCCTAAAAAAGATTGAAAAACGGGAGTTTTTTGGATAATGCAAATATCTTCAAACTTATCAAATTAAGGTCTCCGATGATAAGTAATATTAGGCAAAAACATGCAAAAACGGCTAGTTTTGAGATTCAAACGATTTCCTAAAAAAAGCATGAAAAACGTTAGTTTTGGAAAAATAAACCTTTTTTCAAACTAAGCAAGCCATTACTCTCGAATCTAAGGAATTTTCAACAAAACCTGGAAAAACGGCCGTTTTTAAGGTTTAATCTATTTCCTAAAAAAGATTAAAAAATTGGAGTTTTTAGGATAATGCAAATATCTTCAACTTATCAAATTAAGGTCTCTGATTATAAGTAATATTAAGCAAAAACATGCAAAAACGGCCAGTTTTGAGCTTCGATCGATTTCTTAAAAAAAGCTTGAAAAACGTCCATTTGAGCAAAATAAATCGTTCTTCAAACTAAGCAAGCTATTACTCTCGAATCTAAGTAATATAAACTAAAACCTGGAAAAACGGCCGTTTTAAAGGTTTGATCCATTTCCTAAAAAAGATTATGAAACAGGAGTTTGTTGAATGATGCAAATATCTTCACCTAATCAAATTAAGTTCTCTGTTTGATAAGTAATATTTAGCAAAAACATGCAAAAACGGCTAGTTTTGAGATTCGATCGATTTCTTAAAAAAACTTGTAAAACGTTAGTTTGGGGAAAATAAACCGTTTTTCAAACTTAGCTAGTTTGTGCTCTCGAATCTAAGTAATATTAACCAAAACCTGGAAAAACGGCTGTTTCTAAGGTTTGATGCATTTACTAAAAAAGATTGAAAAACGGGAGATTGTTGGATAATGCAAATATCTTCAAACTTATCAAATTAAGGTCTCCGATTATAAGTAATATTAACCAAAAACATGCAAGAACGGTCATTTTTGAGATTCAAACGATTTCCTAAAAAAAGCTTGAAAAACGTTAGTTTTGGGAATTAAACTGTTTTTTAAACTAAGCAAGCTATTAATCTCGAATCTAAGTAATATTTAACAAAACCTGGAAAAACCGCCGTTTTTAAGGTTTGATCCATTTCTTAAAAAAGATTGAAAAACGGGAGTTTTTGGGATAATGCAAATATCTTCAAACCTATCAAATTTAGGTCTCCGATTATAAGTAATATTAAGCAAAAACATGCAAAAACGGCCAGTTTTGAGATTCGATCGATTTCTTTAAAAAAGCTTGAAAAACGTCAGTTTTGGTAAAATAAACTGTTTTTCAAACTTAGCAAGTTATTGCTCTCGAATCTAAGTAATATTAACCAAAACCTGCTTAAACAGCCGTTTTTAAGTTTTGATCCATTTCTTAAAAAAGATTGAAAAACGGAAGTTTTGGGGATAATGGAAATATCTTCAAACATATCAAATTAAGGTCTCCGATTATAAGTAATATTAAGCAAAAAGAGGCAAAAACGGCCAGTTTTGAGATTCAAACGATTTCCTAAAAAAAGCTTGAAAAACGTCAATTTGGGGAAAATAAACCGTTTTTCAAACTAAGCAAGCTATTACTCTCGAATCTCAGTGCTATTCAACAAAACCTGGAAAAACGGCCGTTTTTAAGGTTTGATCCATTTCTTAAAACAGATTGAAAAACGGGAATTTGTTAGATAATGCAAATATCTTCAAACTTATCAAATTAAGGTCTCTGATTATAAGTAATATTAAGCAAAAACATGAAAAAACGGCAAGTTTTAAGATTCGGGCGATTTCCTAAAAAAAAGCTTGAAAAACTTCAATTTTAGGAAAATAAACCGTTTTCCAAACTTAGCAATTTATTGCTCTCGAATCTAAATAATATTAACCAAAACCTGGGAAAACAACCGTTTTTAAGGTTTGATCCATTTCCTAAAAAAGATTGAGAAACGGGAGTTTGTTGGATAATGCAAATAACTTCAAACTTATCAAATTAAGGTCTCCGATGATAAGTAATATTAGGCAAAAACATGCAAGAACGGTCAGTTTTGAGATTCAAACGATTTCCTAAAAAAAGCATGAAAAACGTTAGTTTTGGAAAAATAAACCTTTTTTCAAACTAAGCAAGCTATTACTCTCGAATCTAAGGAATTTTCAACAAAACCTGGAAAAACGGCCGTTTTTAAGGTTTAATCTATTTCCTAAAAAAGATTAAAAATTTGGAGTTTGTTGGAAAATGCAAATATCTTGTGCTTATCAAATTAATGTGTCTGATTATAAATAATATTAAGCAAAAACATGCAAAAACGGCCGGTTTGAGATTCGATCGATTTCTTATAAAAAAGCTCTAAAAACTTTAGTTTGTGGAAAATAAACCGTTTTTCAAACTTAGCAAGTTATTGCTCTCGAATCTAGGTAATATTAACCAAAACCTGGAAAAACGGCCCTTTTTAAGGTTTGATCCATTTCTTAAAAAAAAGATTGAAAACGGGAGTTTTTTAGGTAATGCAAATATGTTCAAGTTATAGAGTTAAGGTCTCTGATTATAAGTAATATTAAGCAAAAACATGCAAAAACGGCCAGTTATGAGATTTAAACGATTTCTCACAAAAAGCTTGAAAAACTTCAGTTTTGGGAAAATAAACCGTTTTTCAAACTAAGCAAGCTATTACTCTTTAATCTAAGTAATATTCAACAAAACCTGGAAAAAACGCCGTTTTTAAGGTTTGATCCATTTCCTAAAAAAGGATTGAAAAACGGGAGTTTTGGGGATAATGCAAATATCTTCAACTTTTTAAATTAAGGTCTCTGATTTCAAGTAATATTAAGCAAAAACATGCAAAAACGGCCCGTTTTAAGATTCGATCGATTTCCTAAAAAAAGTTTGAAAAACGTAGAGTTTGGGAAAATAAACCGTTTTTCAAACTTAGCAGGTTATTGCTCTGGAATCTGAGTAATATACCATAAAACCTGGATAATCGGCCGTTTTCAAGGTTTGATACATTTCTTAAAAAAGATTGAAAAAGGGGAGTTTTTTGGATAATGCAAATATCTTCAACTTATCAAATTAGGGTCTCTGATTATAAGGAATATTAAGCAAAAACATGCAAAAACGGCCGGTTTTGAGATTCAAACGATTTACTAAAAATAAGCTTGATAAACGTCAATTTTGGGAATATAAACCGTTTCCTAAACTTAGCAAGTTATTGCTCTCGAATCTAAGTAATATACACCAAAACCTGGAAAAACGAACGTTCTTAAGGTATGATCCATTTCCTAAAAAAGATTGAAAAACGGGGTTTTGTTGGATAATGCAAATATCTTAAACTTATCAAATTAAGGTATCTGATTTCATGTAATATTTAGCAAAAACATGCAAAAACGGCCAGTTTTGAGATTCAATCAATTTCTCAAAAAAAGCTTGAAAAACGTCAGTTTTAGGAAAATAAACCATTTTTCAAACTTAGCAAGTTATTGCTCTCGAATCTAAGTAATATTAACCAAAACCTGGAAAAACGGCTGTTTTTAAGGTTTGATCCATTTACTAAAAAAGATTGAAAAACGGGAGATTGTTGGATAATGCAAATATCTTCAAACTTATTAAATTAAGGTCTCCGATTATAAGTAATATCAAGCAAAAACATGCAAAAACGGCCAGTTTTGAGATTCAAACGATTTCCTAAAAAAAGCTTGAGAAACGTCAATTTTGGGAAAATAAACCGTTTCCTAAACTTAGAGGGTTATTACTCTCGAATCTAAGGAATATACACCAAAACCTGGAAAAACGAACGTTCTTAAGGTTTGATACATTTTCTAAAAAAGATTGAAAAACGGGAGTTTTTTTGGATGATACAAATATCTTCAAACTTAACAAATTAAGGTCTCCGATGATAAGTAATATTAGGCAAAAACATGCAAAAACGGCTAGTTTTGAGATTCAAACGATTTCCTAAAAAAAGCATAAAAAACGTTAGTTTTGGAAAAATAAACCTTTTTTCAAACAAGCAAGCCATTACTTTCGAATCTAAGGAATTTTCAACAAAACCTGGAAAAACGGCCGTTTTTAAGGTTTAATCTATTTCCTAAAAAAGATTAAAAAATTGGAGTTTTTAGGATAATGCAAATATCTTCAACTTATCAAATTAAGGTCTCTGATTATAAGTAATATTAAGCAAAAACATGCAAAAACGGCCAGTTTTGAGCTTCGATCGATTTCTTAAAAAAAGCTTGAAAAACGTCCATTTGAGCAAAATAAATCGTTCTTCAAACTAAGCAAGCTATTACTCTCGAATCTAAGTAATATAAACTAAAACCTAGAAAAACGGCCGTTTTAAAGGTTTGATCCATTTCCTAAAAAAGATTATGAAACAGGAGTTTGTTGAATGATGCAAATATCTTCACCTAATCAAATTAAGGTCTCTGTTTGATAAGTAATATTTAGCAAAAACATGCAAAAACGGCTAGTTTTGAGATTCGATCGATTTCTTAAAAAAAACTTGTAAAACGTTAGTTTGGGGAAAATAAACCGTTTTTCAAACTTAGCTAGTTTGTGCTCTCGAATCTAGGTAATATTAACCAAAACCTGGAAAAACGGCTGTTTCTAAGGTTTGATGCATTTACTAAAAAAGATTGAAAAACGGGAGATTGTTGGATAATGCAAATATCTTCAAACTTATCAAATTAAGGTCTCCGATTATAAGTAATATTAACCAAAAACATGCAAGAGCGGTCAGTTTTGAGATTCAAACGATTTCCTAAAAAAAGCTTGAAAAACTTCAGTTTTGGGAATTAAACTGTTTTTCAAACTAAGCAAGCTATTAATCTCGAATCTAAGTAATATTTAACAAAACCTGGAAAAACGGCCGTTTTTAAGGTTTGATCCATTTCTTAAAAAAGATTGAAAAACGGGAGTTTTGGGGATAATGCAAATATCTTTAAACCTATCAAATTTAGGTCTCCGATTATAAGTATAAATATTAAGCAAAAACATGCAAAAACGGCCAGTTTTGAGATTCGATCGATTTCTTTAAAAAAGCTTGAAAAACGTCAGTTTTGGTAAAATAAACCGTTTTCCAAACTTAGAAATTTATTGCTCTCGAATCTAAATAATATTAACCAAAACCTGGAAAAACGACCGTTTTCAAGGTTTGATCCATTTCCTAAAAAAGATTGAAAAACGGGAGTTTGTTGGATAATGCAAATATCTTCAAACTTATCAAATTAAGGTCTCTGATTATAAGTAATATTAAGCAAAAACATGAAAAAACGGCCAGTTTTAAGATTTCGTCGATTTCCTAAAAAAAAGCTTGAAAAACTTCAATTTTAGGAAAATAAACCGTTTTCCAAACTTAGCAATTTATTGCTCTCGAATCTAAATAAAATTAACCAAAACCTGGGAAAACGACCGTTTTTAGGGTTTGATCCATTTCCTAAAAAAGATTCAAAAACGGGAGTTTGTTGGATAATGGAAATAACTTCAAACTTATCAAATTAAGGTCTCCGATGATAAGAAATATTAGGCAAAAACATGCAAAAACGGCTAGTTTTGAGATTCAAACGATTTCCTAAAAAAAGCATGAAAAACGTTAGTTTTGGAAAAATAAACCTTTTTTCAAACTAAGCAAGCTATTACTCTCGAATCTAAGGAATTTTCAACAAAACCTGGAAAAACGGCCGTTTTTAATGTTTAATCTATTTCCTAAAAAAGATTAAAAATTTGGAGTTTGTTGGAAAATGCAAATATCTTCTGCTTATCAAATTAATGTGTCTGATTATAAGTAATATTAAGCAAAAACATGCAAAAACGGCCAGTTTTGAGATTCGATCGATTTCTTATAAAAAAGCTCTAAAAACGTTAGTTTGGGGAAAATAAACCGTTTTTCAAACTTAGCAAGTTATTGCTCTCGAATCTAAGTAATATTAACCAAAACCTGGAAAAACGGCCATTTTTAAGGTTTGATCCATTTCTTAAAAAAAAGATTGAAAACGGGAGTTTTTTAGGTAATGTAAATATGTTCAAGTTATAGAGTTAAGGTCTCTGATTATAAGTAATATTAGGCAAAACATGCAAAAACGGCCAGTTATGAGATTTAAACGATTTCTCACAAAAAGCTTGAAAAACTTCAGTTTGGGGAAAATAAACCTTTTTTCAAACTAAGCAAGCTATTACTCTTTAATCTAAGTAATATTCAACAAAACCTGGAAAAAACGCCGTTTTTAAGGTTTGATCCATTTCCTAAAAAAGGATTGAAAAACGGGAGTTTTGGGGATAATGCAAATATCTTCAACTTTTTAAATTAAGGTCTCTGATTTCAAGTAATATTAAGCAAAAACATGCAAAAACGGCCCGTTTTAAGATTCGATCGATTTCCTAAAAAAAGTTTGAAAAACGTAGAGTTTGGGAAAATATACCGTTTTTTAAACTTAGCAGGTTATTGCTCTGGAATCTGAGTAATATACCATAAAACCTGGATAATCGGCCGTTCTCAAGGTTTGATACATTTCTTAAAAAAGATTGAAAAAGGGGAGTTTTTTGGATAATGCAAATATCTTCAACTTATCAAATTAGGGTCTCTGATTATAAGGAATATTAAGCAAAAACATGCAAAAACGGCCAGTTTTGAGATTCAAACGATTCACTAAAAAAAAGCTTGATAAACGTCAATTTTGGGAATATAAACCGTTTCCTAAACTTAGCAAATTATTGCTCTCGAATCTAAGTAATATACACCAAAACCTGGAAAAACCAACGTTCTTAAGGTATGATCCATTTCCTAAAAAAGATGAAAAACAGGGTTTTGTTGGATAATGCAAATATCTTAAACTTATCAAATTAAGGTATCTGATTTCAAGTAATATTAAGCAAAAACATGCAAAAACGGCCAGTTTTGAGATTCAATCAATTTCTTGAAAAAAGCTTGAAAAACGTCAGTTTTAGGAAAATAAACCATTTTTCAAACTTAGCAAGTTATTGCTCTCGAATCTAAGTAATATTAACCAAAACCTGGAAAAACGGCTGTTTTTAAGGTTTGATCCATTTACTAAAAAAGATTGAAAAACGGGAGATTGTTGGATAATGCAAATATCTTCAAACCTATCAAATTAAGGTCTCCGAGTATAAGTAATATTAAGCAAAAACATGCAAAAATGGACAGTTTTGAGATTCCATCGATTTCTTAAAAAAAGCTTGAAAAACGTGAGTTTTGTGAAATTAAACCGTTTTTCAAACTTAGCAAGGTATTGCTTTTGAATCTAAGTAATATACACCAAAACCAGGACAAACGACCGTTTTTAAGGTTTGATCCATTTCCTAAAAAAGATTGAAAAACGGGAGTTTTTCGGATAATGCAAATATCTTCAAACTTATCAAATTAAGGTCTCCGATGATAAGTAATATTAGGCAAAAACATGCAAAAACGGCTAGTTTTGAGATTCAAACGATTTCCTAAAAAAAGCATGAAAAACGTTAGTTTTGGAAAAATAAACCTTTTTTCAAACTAAGCAAGCCATTACTCTCGAATCTAAGGTATTTTCAACAAAACCTGGAAAAACGGCCGTTTTTAAGGTTTAATCTATTTCCTAAAAAAGATTAAAAAATTGGAGTTTTTAGGATAATGCAAATATCTTCAACTTATCAAATTAAGGTCTCTGATTATAAGTAATATTAAGCAAAAACATGCAAAAACGGCCTGTTTTGAGCTTCGATCGATTTCTTAAAAAAAGCTTGAAAAACGTCCATTTGAGCAAAATAAATCGTTCTTCAAACTAAGCAAGCTATTACTCTCGAATCTAAGTAATATAAACTAAAACCTGGAAAAACGGCCGTTTTAAAGGTTTGATCCATTTCCTAAAAAAGATTATGAAACAGGAGTTTGTTGAATGATGCAAATATCTTCACCTAATCAAATTAAGTTCTCTGTTTGATAAGTAATATTTAGCAAAAACATGCAAAAACGGCTAGTTTTGAGATTCGATCGATTTCTTAAAAAAACTTGTAAAACGTTAGTTTGGGGAAAATAAACCGTTTTTCAAACTTAGCTAGTTTGTGCTCTCGAATCTAAGTAATATTAACCAAAACCTGGAAAAACGGCTGTTTCTAAGGTTTGATGCATTTACTAAAAAAGATTGAAAAACGGGAGATTGTTGGATAATGCAAATATCTTCAAACTTATCAAATTAAGGTCTCCGATTATAAGTAATATTAACCAAAAACATGCAAGAACGGTCAGTTTTGAGATTCAAACGATTTCCTAAAAAAAGCTTGAAAAACGTTAGTTTTGGGAATTAAACTGTTTTTTAAACTAAGCAAGCTATTAATCTCGAATCTAAGTAATATTTAACAAAACCTGGAAAAACCGCCGTTTTTAAGGTTTGATCCATTCCTTAAAAAAGATTGAAAAACGGGAGTTTTTGGGATAATGCAAATATCTTCAAACCTATCAAATTTAGGTCTCCGATTATAAGGAATATTAAGCAAAAACATGCAAAAACGGCCAGTTTTGAGATTCGATCGATTTCTTTAAAAAAGCTTGAAAAACGTCAGTTTTGGTCAAATAAACCGTTTTTCAAACTTAGCAAGTTATTGCTCTCGAATCTAAGTAATATTAACCAAAACCTGCTTAAACAGCCGTTTTTAAGTTTTGATCCATTTCTTAAAAAAGATTGAAAAACGGAAGTTTTTTGGATAATGGAAATATCTTCAAACATATCAAATTAAGGTCTCCGATTATAAGTAATATTAAGCAAAAAGAGGCAAAAACGGCCAGTTTTGAGATTCAAACGATTTCCTAAAAAAAGCTTGAAAAACGTCAATTTGGGGAAAATAAACCGTTTTTCAAACTAAGCAAGCTATTACTCTCGAATCTCAGTACTATTCAACAAAACCTGGAAAAACGGCCGTTTTTAAGGTTTGATCCATTTCTTAAAACAGATTGAAAAACGGGAGTTTGTTAGATAATGCAAATATCTTCAAACTTATCAAATTAAGGTCTCTGATTATAAGTAATATTAAGCAAAAACATGAAAAAACGGCAAGTTTTAAGATTCCGTCGATTTCCTAAAAAAAAGCTTGAAAAACTTCAATTTTAGGAAAATAAACCGTTTTCCAAACTTAGCAATTTATTGCTCTCGAATCTAAATAATATTAACCAAAACCTGGGAAAACAACCGTTTTTAAGGTTTGATCCATTTCTTAAAAAAGATTGAAAACGGGAGTTTGTTGGATAATGCAAATAACTTCAAACTTATCAAATTAAGGTCTCCGATGATAAGTAATATTAGGCAAAAACATGCGAAAACGGCTAGTTTTGAGATTCAAACGATTTCCTAAAAAAAGCATGAAAAACGTTAGTTTTGGAAAAATAAACCTTTTTTCAAACTAAGCAAGCTATTACTCTCGAATCTAAGGAATTTTCAACAAAACCTGGAAAAACGGCCGTTTTTAAGGTTTAATCTATTTCCTAAAAAAGATTAAAAATTTGGAGTTTGTTGAAAAATGCAAATATCTTGTGCTTATCAAATTAATGTGTCTGATTATAAATAATATTAAGCAAAAACATGCAAAAACGGCCGGTTTGAGATTCGATCGATTTCTTATAAAAAAGCTCTAAAAACTTTAGTTTGTGGAAAATAAACCGTTTTTCAAACTTAGCAAGTTATTGCTCTCGAATCTAGGTAATATTAACCAAAACCTGGAAAAACGGCCGTTTTTAAGGTTTGATCCATTTCTTAAAAAAAAGATTGAAAACGGGAGTTTTTTAGGTAATGCAAATATGTTCAAGTTATAGAGTTATGGTCTCTGATTATAAGTAATATTATGCAAAAACATGCAAAAACGGCCAGTTATGAGATTTAAACGATTTCTCACAAAAAGCTTGAAAAACTTCAGTTTTGGGAAAATAAACCGTTTTTCAAACTAAGCAAGCTATTACTCTTTAATCTAAGTAATATTCAACAAAACCTGGAAAAAACGCCGTTTTTAAGGTTTGATCCATTTCCTAAAAAAGGATTGAAAAACGGGAGTTTTGGGGATAATGCAAATATCTTCAACTTTTTAAATTAAGGTCTCTAAATTTCAAGTAATATTAAGCAAAAACATGCAAAAACGGCCCGTTTTAAGATTCGATCGATTTCCTAAAAAAAGTTTGAAAAACGTAGAGTTTGGGAAAATAAACCGTTTTTCAAACTTAGCAGGTTATTGCTCTGGAATCTGAGTAATATACCATAAAACCTGGATAATCGGCCGTTCTCAAGGTTTGCTACATTTCTTAAAAAAGATTGAAAAAGGGGAGTTTTTTGGATAATGCAAATATCTTCAACTTATCAAATTAGGGTCTCTGATTATAAGGAATATTAAGCAAACACATGCAAAAACGGCCGGTTTTGAGATTCAAACGATTTACTAAAAATAAGCTTGATAAACGTCAATTTTGGGAATATAAACCGTTTCCTAAACTTAGCAAGTTATTGCTCTCGAATCTAAGTAATATACACCAAAACCTGGAAAAATGAACGTTCTTAAGGTATGATCCATTTCCTAAAAAAGATTGAAAAACGGGGTTTTGTTGGATAATGCAAATATCTTAAACTTATCAACTTAAGGTATCTGATTTCATGTAATATTTAGCAAAAACATGCAAAAACGGCCAGTTTTGAGATTCAATCAATTTCTCAAAAAAAGCTTGAAAAACGTCAGTTTTAGGAAAATAAACCATTTTTCAAACTTAGCAAGTTATTGCTCTCGAATCTAAGTAATATTAACCAAAACCTGGAAAAACGGCTGTTTTTAAGGTTTGATCCATTTACTAAAAAAGATTGAAAAACGGGAGATTGTTGGATAATGCAAATATCTTCAAACTTATCAAATTAAGGTCTCCGATTATAAGTAATATCAAGCAAAAACATGCAAAAACGGCCAGTTTTGAGATTCAAACGATTTCCTAAAAAAAGCTTGAGAAACGTCAATTTTGGGAAAATAAACCGTTTCCTAAACTTAGAGGGTTATTACTCTCGAATCTAAGGAATATACACCAAAACCTGGAAAAACGAACGTTCTTAAGGTTTGATACATTTTCTAAAAAAGATTGAAAAACGGGAGTTTTTTTGGATGAAACAAATATCTTCAAACTTAACAAATTAAGGTCTCCGATGATAAGTAATATTAGGCAAAAACATGCAAAAACGGCTAGTTTTGAGATTCAAACGATTTCCTAAAAAAAGCATAAAAAACGTTAGTTTTGGAAAAATAAACCTTTTTTCAAACAAGCAAGCCATTACTCTCGAATCTAAGGAATTTTCAACAAAACCTGGAAAAACGGCCGTTTTTAAGGTTTAATCTATTTCCTAAAAAAGATTAAAAAATTGGAGTTTTTAGGATAATGCAAATATCTTCAACTTATCAAATTAAGGTCTCTGATTATAAGTAATATTAAGCAAAAACATGCAAAAACGGCCAGTTTTGAGCTTCGATCGATTTCTTAAAAAAAGCTTGAAAAACGTCCATTTGAGCAAAATAAATCGTTCTTCAAACTAAGCAAGCTATTACTCTCGAATCTAAGTAATATAAACTAAAACCTAGAAAAACGGCCGTTTTAAAGGTTTGATCCATTTCCTAAAAAAGATTATGAAACAGGAGTTTGTTGAATGATGCAAATATCTTCAACTAATCAAATTAAGGTCTCTGTTTGATAAGTAATATTTAGCAAAAACATGCAAAAACGGCTAGTTTTGAGATTCGATCGATTTCTTAAAAAAAACTTGTAAAACGTTAGTTTGGGGAAAATAAACCGTTTTTCAAACTTAGCTAGTTTGTGCTCTCGAATCTAGGTAATATTAACCAAAACCTGGAAAAACGGCTGTTTCTAAGGTTTGATGCATTTACTAAAAAAGATTGAAAAACGGGAGATTGTTGGATAATGCAAATATCTTCAAACTTATCAAATTAAGGTCTCCGATTATAAGTAATATTAACCAAAAACATGCAAGAGCGGTCAGTTTTGAGATTCAAACGATTTCCTAAAAAAAGCTTGAAAAACTTCAGTTTTGGGAATTAAACTGTTTTTCAAACTAAGCAAGCTATTAATCTCGAATCTAAGTAATATTTAACAAAACCTGGAAAAACGGCCGTTTTTAAGGTTTGATCCATTTCTTAAAAAAGATTGAAAAACGGGAGTTTTGGGGATAATGCAAATATCTTTAAACCTATCAAATTTAGGTCTCCGATTATAAGTATAAATATTAAGCAAAAACATGCAAAAACGGCCAGTTTTGAGATTCGATCGATTTCTTTAAAAAAGCTTGAAAAACGTCAGTTTTGGTAAAATAAACCGTTTTCCAAACTTAGAAATTTATTGCTCTCGAATCTAAATAATATTAACCAAAACCTGGAAAAACGACCGTTTTCAAGGTTTGATCCATTTCCTAAAAAAGATTGAAAAACGGGAGTTTGTTGGATAATGCAAATATCTTCAAACTTATCAAATTAAGGTCTCTGATTATAAGTAATATTAAGCAAAAACATGAAAAAACGGCCAGTTTTAAGATTTCGTCGATTTCCTAAAAAAAAGCTTGAAAAACTTCAATTTTAGGAAAATAAACCGTTTTCCAAACTTAGCAATTTATTGCTCTCGAATCTAAATAAAATTAACCAAAACCTGGGAAAACGACCGTTTTTAGGGTTTGATCCATTTCCAAAAAAAAATTGAAAAACGGGAGTTTGTTGGATAATGGAAATAACTTCAAACTTATCAAATTAAGGTCTCCGATGATAAGAAATATTAGGCAAAAACATGCAAAAACGGCTAGTTTTGAGATTCAAACGATTTCCTAAAAAAAGCATGAAAAACGTTAGTTTTGGAAAAATAAACCTTTTTTCAAACTAAGCAAGCTATTACTCTCGAATCTAAGGAATTTTCAACAAAACCTGGAAAAACGGCCGTTTTTAATGTTTAATCTATTTCCTAAAAAAGATTAAAAATTTGGAGTTTGTTGGAAAATGCAAATATCTTCTGCTTATCAAATTAATGTGTCTGATTATAAGTAATATTAAGCAAAAACATGCAAAAACGGCCAGTTTTGAGATTCGATCGATTTCTTATAAAAAAGCTCTAAAAACGTTAGTTTGGGGAAAATAAACCGTTTTTCAAACTTAGCAAGTTATTGCTCTCGAATCTAAGTAATATTAACCAAAACCTGGAAAAACGGCCATTTTTAAGGTTTGATCCATTTCTTAAAAAAAAGATTGAAAACGGGAGTTTTTTAGGTAATGTAAATATGTTCAAGTTATAGAGTTAAGGTCTCTGATTATAAGTAATATTAGGCAAAACATGCAAAAACGGCCAGTTATGAGATTTAAACGATTTCTCACAAAAAGCTTGAAAAACTTCAGTTTGGGGAAAATAAACCTTTTTTCAAACTAAGCAAGCTATTACTCTTTAATCTAAGTAATATTCAACAAAACCTGGAAAAAACGCCGTTTTTAAGGTTTGATCCATTTCCTAAAAAAGGATTGAAAAACGGGAGTTTTGGGGATAATGCAAATATCTTCAACTTTTTAAATTAAGGTCTCTGATTTCAAGTAATATTAAGCAAAAACATGCAAAAACGGCCCGTTTTAAGATTCGATCGATTTCCTAAAAAAAGTTTGAAAAACGTAGAGTTTGGGAAAATATACCGTTTTTTAAACTTAGCAGGTTATTGCTCTGGAATCTGAGTAATATACCATAAAACCTGGATAATCGGCCGTTCTCAAGGTTTGATACATTTCTTAAAAAAGATTGAAAAAGGGGAGTTTTTTGGATAATGCAAATATCTTCAACTTATCAAATTAGGGTCTCTGATTATAAGGAATATTAAGCAAAAACATGCAAAAACGGCCAGTTTTGAGATTCAAACGATTCACTAAAAAAAAGCTTGATAAACGTCAATTTTGGGAATATAAACCGTTTCCTAAACTTAGCAAATTATTGCTCTCGAATCTAAGTAATATACACCAAAACCTGGAAAAACCAACGTTCTTAAGGTATGATCCATTTCCTAAAAAAGATGAAAAACAGGGTTTTGTTGGCTAATGCAAATATCTTAAACTTATCAAATTAAGGTATCTGATTTCAAGTAATATTAAGCAAAAACATGCAAAAACGGCCAGTTTTGAGATTCAATCAATTTCTTGAAAAAAGCTTGAAAAACGTCAGTTTTAGGAAAATAAACCATTTTTCAAACTTAGCAAGTTATTGCTCTCGAATCTAAGTAATATTAACCAAAACCTGGAAAAACGGCTGTTTTTAAGGTTTGATCCATTTACTAAAAAAGATTGAAAAACGGGAGATTGTTGGATAATGCAAATATCTTCAAACCTATCAAATTAAGGTCTCCGAGTATAAGTAATATTAAGCAAAAACATGCAAAAATGGACAGTTTTGAGATTCCATCGATTTCTTAAAAAAAGCTTGAAAAACGTGAGTTTTGTGAAATTAAACCGTTTTTCAAACTTAGCAAGGTATTGCTTTTGAATCTAAGTAATATACACCAAAACCAGGACAAACGACCGTTTTTAAGGTTTGATCCATTTCCTAAAAAAGATTGAAAAACGGGAGTTTTTTGGATAATGCAAATATCTTCAAACTTATCAAATTAAGGTCTCCGATGATAAGTAATATTAGGCAAAAACATGCAAAAACGGCTAGTTTTGAGATTCAAACGATTTCCTAAAAAAAGCATGAAAAACGTTAGTTTTGGAAAAATAAACCTTTTTTCAAACTAAGCAAGCCATTACTCTCGAATCTAAGGAATTTTCAACAAAACCTGGAAAAACGGCCGTTTTTAAGGTTTAATCTATTTCCTAAAAAAGATTAAAAAATTGGAGTTTTTAGGATAATGCAAATATCTTCAACTTATCAAATTAAGGTCTCTGATTATAAGTAATATTAAGCAAAAACATGCAAAAACGGCCTGTTTTGAGCTTCGATCGATTTCTTAAAAAAAGCTTGAAAAACGTCCATTTGAGCAAAATAAATCGTTCTTCAAACTAAGCAAGCTATTACTCTCGAATCTAAGTAATATAAACTAAAACCTGGAAAAACGGCCGTTTTAAAGGTTTGATCCATTTCCTAAAAAAGATTATGAAACAGGAGTTTGTTGAATGATGCAAATATCTTCACCTAATCAAATTAAGTTCTCTGTTTGATAAGTAATATTTAGCAAAAACATGCAAAAACGGCTAGTTTTGAGATTCGATCGATTTCTTAAAAAAACTTGTAAAACGTTAGTTTGGGGAAAATAAACCGTTTTTCAAACTTAGCTAGTTTGTGCTCTCGAATCTAAGTAATATTAACCAAAACCTGGAAAAACGGCTGTTTCTAAGGTTTGATGCATTTACTAAAAAAGATTGAAAAACGGGAGATTGTTGGATAATGCAAATATCTTCAAACTTATCAAATTAAGGTCTCCGATTATAAGTAATATTAACCAAAAACATGCAAGAACGGTCAGTTTTGAGATTCAAACGATTTCCTAAAAAAAGCTTGAAAAACGTTAGTTTTGGGAATTAAACTGTTTTTTAAACTAAGCAAGCTATTAATCTCGAATCTAAGTAATATTTAACAAAACCTGGAAAAACCGCCGTTTTTAAGGTTTGATCCATTCCTTAAAAAAGATTGAAAAACGGGAGTTTTTGGGATAATGCAAATATCTTCAAACCTATCAAATTTAGGTCTCCGATTATAAGGAATATTAAGCAAAAACATGCAAAAACGGCCAGTTTTGAGATTCGATCGATTTCTTTAAAAAAGCTTGAAAAACGTCAGTTTTGGTCAAATAAACCGTTTTTCAAACTTAGCAAGTTATTGCTCTCGAATCTAAGTAATATTAACCAAAACCTGCTTAAACAGCCGTTTTTAAGTTTTGATCCATTTCTTAAAAAAGATTGAAAAACGGAAGTTTTTTGGATAATGGAAATATCTTCAAACATATCAAATTAAGGTCTCCGATTATAAGTAATATTAAGCAAAAAGAGGCAAAAACGGCCAGTTTTGAGATTCAAACGATTTCCTAAAAAAAGCTTGAAAAACGTCAATTTGGGGAAAATAAACCGTTTTTCAAACTAAGCAAGCTATTACTCTCGAATCTCAGTACTATTCAACAAAACCTGGAAAAACGGCCGTTTTTAAGGTTTGATCCATTTCTTAAAACAGATTGAAAAACGGGAGTTTGTTAGATAATGCAAATATCTTCAAACTTATCAAATTAAGGTCTCTGATTATAAGTAATATTAAGCAAAAACATGAAAAAACGGCAAGTTTTAAGATTCCGTCGATTTCCTAAAAAAAAGCTTGAAAAACTTCAATTTTAGGAAAATAAACCGTTTTCCAAACTTAGCAATTTATTGCTCTCGAATCTAAATAATATTAACCAAAACCTGGGAAAACAACCGTTTTTAAGGTTTGATCCATTTCCTAAAAAAGATTGAAAACGGGAGTTTGTTGGATAATGCAAATAACTTCAAACTTATCAAATTAAGGTCTCCGATGATAAGTAATATTAGGCAAAAACATGCAAAAACGGCTAGTTTTGAGATTCAAACGATTTCCTAAAAAAAGCATGAAAAACGTTAGTTTTGGAAAAATAAACCTTTTTTCAAACTAAGCAAGCTATTACTCTCGAATCTAAGGAATTTTCAACAAAACCTGGAAAAACGGCCGTTTTTAAGGTTTAATCTATTTCCTAAAAAAGATTAAAAATTTGGAGTTTGTTGAAAAATGCAAATATCTTGTGCTTATCAAATTAATGTGTCTGATTATAAATAATATTAAGCAAAAACATGCAAAAACGGCCGGTTTGAGATTCGATCGATTTCTTATAAAAAAGCTCTAAAAACTTTAGTTTGTGGAAAATAAACCGTTTTTCAAACTTAGCAAGTTATTGCTCTCGAATCTAGGTAATATTAACCAAAACCTGGAAAAACGGCCGTTTTTAAGGTTTGATCCATTTCTTAAAAAAAAGATTGAAAACGGGAGTTTTTTAGGTAATGCAAATATGTTCAAGTTATAGAGTTATGGTCTCTGATTATAAGTAATATTATGCAAAAACATGCAAAAACGGCCAGTTATGAGATTTAAACGATTTCTCACAAAAAGCTTGAAAAACTTCAGTTTTGGGAAAATAAACCGTTTTTCAAACTAAGCAAGCTATTACTCTTTAATCTAAGTAATATTCAACAAAACCTGGAAGAAACGCCGTTTTTAAGGTTTGATCCATTTCCTAAAAAAGGATTGAAAAACGGGAGTTTTGGGGATAATGCAAATATCTTCAACTTTTTAAATTAAGGTCTCTAAATTTCAAGTAATATTAAGCAAAAACATGCAAAAACGGCCCGTTTTAAGATTCGATCGATTTCCTAAAAAAAGTTTGAAAAACGTAGAGTTTGGGAAAATAAACCGTTTTTCAAACTTAGCAGGTTATTGCTCTGGAATCTGAGTAATATACCATAAAACCTGGATAATCGGCCGTTCTCAAGGTTTGCTACATTTCTTAAAAAAGATTGAAAAAGGGGAGTTTTTTGGATAATGCAAATATCTTCAACTTATCAAATTAGGGTCTCTGATTATAAGGAATATTAAGCAAACACATGCAAAAACGGCCGGTTTTGAGATTCAAACGATTTACTAAAAATAAGCTTGATAAACGTCAATTTTGGGAATATAAACCGTTTCCTAAACTTAGCAAGTTATTGCTCTCGAATCTAAGTAATATACACCAAAACCTGGAAAAACGAACGTTCTTAAGGTATGATCCATTTCCTAAAAAAGATTGAAAAACGGGGTTTTGTTGGATAATGCAAATATCTTAAACTTATCAACTTAAGGTATCTGATTTCATGTAATATTTAGCAAAAACATGCAAAAACGGCCAGTTTTGAGATTCAATCAATTTCTCAAAAAAAGCTTGAAAAACGTCAGTTTTAGGAAAATAAACCATTTTTCAAACTTAGCAAGTTATTGCTCTCGAATCTAAGTAATATTAACCAAAACCTGGAAAAACGGCTGTTTTTAAGGTTTGATCCATTTACTAAAAAAGATTGAAAAACGGGAGATTGTTGGATAATGCAAATATCTTCAAACTTATCAAATTAAGGTCTCCGATTATAAGTAATATCAAGCAAAAACATGCAAAAACGGCCAGTTTTGAGATTCAAACGATTTCCTAAAAAAAGCTTGAGAAACGTCAATTTTGGGAAAATAAACCGTTTCCTAAACTTAGAGGGTTATTACTCTCGAATCTAAGGAATATACACCAAAACCTGGAAAAACGAACGTTCTTAAGGTTTGATACATTTTCTAAAAAAGATTGAAAAACGGGAGTTTTTTTGGATGAAACAAATATCTTCAAACTTAACAAATTAAGGTCTCCGATGATAAGTAATATTAGGCAAAAACATGCAAAAACGGCTAGTTTTGAGATTCAAACGATTTCCTAAAAAAAGCATAAAAAACGTTAGTTTTGGAAAAATAAACCTTTTTTCAAACAAGCAAGCCATTACTCTCGAATCTAAGGAATTTTCAACAAAACCTGGAAAAACGGCCGTTTTTAAGGTTTAATCTATTTCCTAAAAAAGATTAAAAAATTGGAGTTTTTAGGATAATGCAAATATCTTCAACTTATCAAATTAAGGTCTCTGATTATAAGTAATATTAAGCAAAAACATGCAAAAACGGCCAGTTTTGAGCTTCGATCGATTTCTTAAAAAAAGCTTGAAAAACGTCCATTTGAGCAAAATAAATCGTTCTTCAAACTAAGCAAGCTATTACTCTCGAATCTAAGTAATATAAACTAAAACCTAGAAAAACGGCCGTTTTAAAGGTTTGATCCATTTCCTAAAAAAGATTATGAAACAGGAGTTTGTTGAATGATGCAAATATCTTCAACTAATCAAATTAAGGTCTCTGTTTGATAAGTAATATTTAGCAAAAACATGCAAAAACGGCTAGTTTTGAGATTCGATCGATTTCTTAAAAAAAACTTGTAAAACGTTAGTTTGGGGAAAATAAACCGTTTTTCAAACTTAGCTAGTTTGTGCTCTCGAATCTAAGTAATATTAACCAAAACCTGGAAAAACGGCTGTTTCTAAGGTTTGATGCATTTACTAAAAAAGATTGAAAAACGGGAGATTGTTGGATAATGCAAATATCTTCAAACTTATCAAATTAAGGTCTCCGATTATAAGTAATATTAACCAAATCATGCAAGAACGGTCAGTTTTGAGATTCAAACGATTTCCTAAAAAAAGCTTGAAAAACGTTAGTTTTCGGAATTAAACTGTTTTTCAAACTAAGCAAGATATTAATCTCGAATCTAAGTAATATTTAACAAAACCTGGAAAAACGGCCGTTTTTAAGGTTTGATCCATTTCTTAAAAAAGATTGAAAAACGGGAGTTTTGGGGATAATGCAAATATCTTCAAACCTATCAAATTTAGGTCTCCGATTATAAGTAATATTAAGCAAAAACATGCAAAAACGGCCAGTTTTGAGATTCGATCGATTTCTTTAAAAAAGCTTGAAAAACGTCAGTTTTGGTAAAATAAACCGTTTTTCAAACTTAGCAAGTTATTGCTCTCGAATCTAAGTAATATTAACCAAAACCTGCTTAAACAGCCGTTTTTAAGGTTTGATCCATTTCTTGAAAAAGATTGAAAAACGGAAGTTTTTTGGATAATGGAAATATCTTCAAACATATCAAATTAAGGTCTCCGATTATAAGTAATATTAAGCAAAAAGAGGCAAAAACGGCCAGTTTTGAGATTCAAACGATTTCCTAAAAAAAGCTTGAAAAACGTCAATTTGGGGAAAATAAACCGTTTTTCAAACTAAGCAAGCTATTACTCTCGAATCTCAGTACTATTCAACAAAACCTGGAAAAACGGCCGTTTTTAAGGTTTGATCCATTTCTTAAAACAGATTGAAAAACGGGAGTTTGTTGGATAATGCAAATATATTCAAACTTATCAAATTAAGGTCTCTGATTATAAGTAATATTAAGCAAAAACATGAAAAAACGGCCAGTTTTAAGATTCCGTCGATTTCCTAAAAAAAAGCTTGAAAAACTTCAATTTTAGGAAAATAAACCGTTTTCCAAACTTAGCAATTTATTGCTCTCGAATCTAAATAATATTAACGAAAACCTGGGTAAACGACTGTTTTTAAGGTTTGATCCATTTCCTAAAAAAGATTGAAAAACGGGAGTTTGTTGGATAATGCAAATAACTTCAAACTTATCAAATTAAGGTCTCCGATGATAAGTAATATTAGGCAAAAACATGCAAAAACGGCTAGTTTTGAGATTCAAACGATTTCCTAAAAAAAGCATGAAAAACGTTAGTTTTGGAAAAATAAACCTTTTTTCAAACTAAGCAAGCTATTACTCTCGAATCTAAGGAATTTTCAACAAAACCTGTAAAAACGGCCGTTTTTAAGGTTTAATCTATTTCCTAAAAAAGATTAAAAATTTGGAGTTTGTTGGAAAATGCAAATATCTTTTGCTTATCAAATTAATGTGTCTGATTATAAGTAATATTAAGCAAAAACATGCAAAAACGGCCGGTTTGAGATTCGATCGATTTCTTATAAAAAAGCTCTAAAAACTTTAGTTTGGGGAAAATAAACCGGTTTTCAAACTTAGCAAGTTATTGCTCTCGAATCTAAGTAATATTAACCAAAACCTGGAAAAACGGCCATTTTTAAGGTTTGATCCATTTCTTAAAAAAAAGATTGAAAACGGGAGTTTTTTAGGTAATGCAAATATGTTCAAGTTATAGAGTTAAGGTCTCTGATTATAAGTAATATTAAGCAAAAACATGCAAAAACGGCCAGGTATGAGATATAAACGATTTCTCACAAAAAGCTTGAAAAACCTTAGTTTTGGGAAAATAAACCGTTTTTAAACTAAGCAAGCTAGTACTCTTTAATCTAAGTAATATTCAACAAAACCTGGAAAAAACGCCGTTTTTAAGGTTTGATCCATTTCCTAAAAAAGGATTGAAAAACGGGAGTTTTGGGGATAATGCAAATATCTTCAACTTTTTAAATTAAGGTCTCTGATTTCAAGTAATATTAAGCAAAAACATGCAAAAACGGCCCGTTTTAAGATTCGATCGATTTCCTAAAGTAGTTTGAAAAACGTAGAGTTTGGGAAAATAAACCGTTTTTCAAACTTAGCAGGTTATTGCTCTGGAATCTGAGTAATATACCATAAAACCTGGATAATCGGCCGTTCTCAAGGTTTGATACATTTCTTAAAAAAAATTGAAAAAGGGGAGTTTTTTGGATAATGCAAATATCTTCAACTTATCAAATTAAGGTCTCTGATTATAAGGAATATTAAGCAAAAACATGCAAAATGGCCAGTTTTGAGATTCAAACGATTTACTAAAAATAAGCTTGATAAACGTCAATTTTAGGAATATAAACCGTTTCCTAAACTTAGCAAGTTATTGCTCTCGAATCTAAGTAATATACACCAAAACCTGGAAAAACGAACGTTCTTAAGGTATGATCCATTTCCTAAAAAAGATTGAAAAACGGGGTTTTGTTGGTTAATGCAAATATCTTAAACTTATCAAATTAAGGTATCTGATTTCAAGTAATATTAAGCAAAAACATGCAAAAACGGCCAGTTTTGAGATTCAATCAATTTCTTAAAAAAAGCTTGAAAAACGTCAGTTTTAGGAAAATAAACCATTTTTCAAACTAAGCAAGTTATTGCTCTCGAATCTAAGTAATATTAACCAAAACCTGGAAAAACGGCTGTTTTTAAGGTTTGATCCATTTACTAAAAAAGATTGAAAAACGGGAGATTGTTGGATAATGCAAATATCTTCAAACTTATCAAATTAAGGTCTCCGATTATAAGTAATATCAAGCAAAAACATGCAAAAACGGCCAGTTTTGAGATTCAAACGATTTCCTAAAAAAAGCTTGAGAAACGTCAATTTTGGGAAAATAAACCGTTTCCTAAACTTAGAGGGTTATTACTCTCGAATCTAAGGAATATACACCAAAACCTGGAAAAACGAACGTTCTTAAGGTTTGATACATTTTCTAAAAAAGATTGAAAAACGGGAGTTTTTTTGGATTATACAAATATCTTCAAACTTAACAAATTAAGGTCTCCAATGATAAGTAATATTAGGCAAAAACATGCAAAAACGGCTAGTTTTGAGATTCAAACGATTTCCTAAAAAAAGCATGAAAAACGTTAGTTTGGGAAAAATAAACCTTTTTTCAAACTAAGAAAGCCATTACTCTCGAATCTAAGGAATTTTCAACAAAACCTGGAAAAACGGCCGTTTTTAAGGTTTAATCTATTTCCTAAAAAAGATTAAAAAATTGGAGTTTTTAGGATAATGCAAATATCTTCAAGTTATCAAGTTAAGATCTCTGATTATAAGTAATATTAAGCAAAAACATGCAAAAACGGCCAGTTATGAGATTTAAACGATTTCTCACAAAAAACTTCAGTTTTGGGAAAATAAACCGTTTTTCAAACTAAGCAAGCTATTACTCTTTAATCTAAGTAATATTCAACAAAACCTGGAAAAAACGCCGTTTTTAAGGTTTGATCCATTTCCTAAAAAAGGATTGAAAAACGGGAGTTTTGGGGATAATGCAAATATCTTCCATTTTTTAAATTAAGGTCTCTGATTTCAAGTAATATTAAGCAAAAACAGGCAAAAACGGCCCGTTTTAAGATCCGATCGATTTCTTAAAAAAAAGCTTAAAAAACGTTAGTTTTGGGAAAATAAACCGTTTTTCAAACTTAGCAAGTTATTACTCGAATCTAAGTAGTATTAACCAAAACCTAGAAAACCGACCATTTTTAAGTTTGATCCATTTCCTAAAAAAGATTGAAAAACGGGAGTTTGTTGGATAATGCAAATATCTTCAAACATATCAAATTAAGGTCTCCGAATATAAGTAATATTAAGCAAAAAGAGGCAAAAACGGCCAGTTTTGAGATTCAAACGATTTCCTAACAAAAAGCTTGAAAAACGTCAATTTGGGGAAAATAAACCGTTTTTCAAACTAAGCAGGCTATTACTCTCGAATCTCAGTACTATTCAACAAAACCTGGAAAAACGGCCGTTTTTAAGGTTTGATCCATTTCTTAAAACAGATTGAAAAACGGGAGTTTGTTGGATAATGCAAATATCTTCAAACTTATCAAATTAAGGTCTCTGATTATAAGTAATATTAAGCAAAAACATGAAAAAACGGCCAGTTTTAAGATTCGGTCGATTTCCTAAAAAATGATTGAAAAACTTCAATTTTAGGAAAATAAACCGTTTTCCAAACTTAGCAAGTTATTGCTCTCGAATCTAAGTAATATTAACCAAAACCTGGAAAAACGGCTGTTTTTAAGGTTTGATCCATTTACTAAAAAAGATTGAAAAACGGGAGATTGTTGGATAATGCAAATATCTTCAAACTTATCAAATTAAGGTCTCCGATTATAAGTAATATCAAGCAAAAACATGCAAAAACGGCCAGTTTTGAGATTCAAACGATTTCCTAAAAAAAGCTTGAGAAACGTCAATTTTGGGAAAATAAACCGTTTCCTAAACTTAGAGGGTTATTACTCTCGAATCTAAGGAATATACACCAAAACCTGGAAAAACGAACGTTCTTAAGGTTTGATACATTTTCTAAAAAAGATTGAAAAACGGGAGTTTTTTTGGATGATACAAATATCTTCAAACTTAACAAATTAAGGTCTCCGATGATAAGTAATATTAGGCAAAAACATGCAAAAACGGCTAGTTTTGAGATTCAAACGATTTCCTAAAAAAAGCATGAAAAACTTTAGTTTTGGAAAAATAAACCTTTTTTCAAACAAGCAAGCCATTACTCTCGAATCTAAGGAATTTTCAACAAAACCTGGAAAAACGGCCGTTTTTAAGGTTTAATCTATTTCCTAAAAAAGATTAAAAATTTGGAGTTTTTAGGATAATGCAAATATCTTCAACTTATCAAATTAAGGTCTCTGATTATAAGTAATATTAAGTAAAAACATGCAAAAACGGCCAGTTTTGAGCTTCGATCGATTTCTTAAAAAAAGCTTGAAAAACGTCCATTTGAGCAAAATAAATCGTTCTTCAAACTAAGCAATCTATTACTCTCGAATCTAAGTAATATAAACTAAAACCTAGAAAAACGGCCGTTTTAAAGGTTTGATCCATTTCCTAAAAAAGATTATGAAACAGGAGTTTGTTGAATGATGCAAATATCTTCACCTAATCAAATTAAGGTCTCTGTTTGATAAGTAATATTTAGCAAAAACATGCAAAAACGGCTAGTTTTGAGATTCGATCGATTTCTTAAAAAAAACTTGTAAAACGTTAGTTTGGGGAAAATAAACCGTTTTTCAAACTTAGCTAGTTTGTGCTCTCGAATCTAAGTAATATTAACCAAAACCTGGAAAAACGGCTGTTTCTAAGGTTTGATGCATTTACTAAAAAAGATTGAAAAACGGGAGATTGTTGGATAATGCAAATATCTTCAATCTTATCAAATTAAGGTCTCCGATTATAAGTAATATTAACCAAAAACATGCAAGAACGGTCAGTTTTGAGATTCAAACGATTTCCTAAAAAAAGCTTGAAAAACGTTAGTTTTCGGAATTAAACTGTTTTTCAAACTAAGCAAGCTATTAATCTCGAATCTAAGTAATATTTAACAAAACCTGGAAAAACGGCCGTTTTTAAGGTTTGATCCATTTCTTAAAAAAGATTGAAAAACGGGAGTTTTGGGGATAATGCAAATATCTTCAAACCTATCAAATTTAGGTCTCCGATTATAACAAATATTAAGCAAAAACATGCATAAACGGCCAGTTTTGAGATTCGATCGATTTCTTTAAAAAAGCTTGAAAAACGTCAGTTTTGGTAAAATAAACCGTTTTTCAAACTTAGCAAGTTATTGCTCTCGAATCTAAGTAATATTAACCAAAACCTGCTTAAACAGCGGTTTTTAAGGTTTGATCCATTTCTTAAAAAAGATTGAAAAACGTAAGTTTTTGGGATAATGGAAATATCTTTAAACATATCAAATTAAGGTCTCCGATTATAAGTAATATTAAGCAAAAAGAGGCAAAAACGGCCAGTTTTGAGATTCAAACGATTTCCTAACAAAAAGCTTGAAAAACGTCAATTTGGGGAAAATAAACCGTTTTTCAAACTAAGCAAGCTATTACTCTCGAATCTCAGTACTATTCAACAAAACCTGGAAAAACGGCCGTTTTTAAGGTTTGATCCATTTCTTAAAACAGATTGAAAAACAGGAGTTTGTTGGATAATGCAAATATCTTCAAACTTATCAAATTAAGGTCTCTGATTATTATTAATATTAAGCAAAAACATGAAAAAACGGCCAGTTTTAAGATTCCGTCGATTTCCTTAAAAAAAGCTTGAAAAACTTCAATTTTAGGAAAATAAACCGTTTTCCAAACTTAGCAATTTATTGCTCTCGAATCTAAATAATATTAACCAAAACCTGGGAAAACGACCATTTTTAAGGTTTGATCCATTTCCTAAAAAAGATTGAAAAACGGGAGTTTGTTGGATAATGCAAATAACTTCAAACTTATCAAATTAAGGTCTCCGATGATAAGTAATATTAGGCAAAAACATGCAAAAACGGCTAGTTTTGAGATTCAAACGATTTCCTAAAAAAAGCATGAAAAACGTTAGTTTTGGAAAAATAAACCTTTTTTCAAACTAAGCAAGCTATTACTCTCGAATCTAAGGAATTTTCAACAAAACCTGGAAAAACGGCCGTTTTTAAGGTTTAATCTATTTCCTAAAAAAGATTAAAAATTTGGAGTTTGTTGGAAAATGCAAATATCTTTTGCTTATCAAATTAATGTGTCTGATTATAAGTAATATTAAGCAAAAACATGCAAAAACGGCCGGTTTGAGATTCCATCGATTTCTTATAAAAAAGCTCTAAAAACTTTAGTTTGGGGAAAATAAACCGTTTTTCAAACTTTGCAAGTTATTGCTCTCGAATCTAAGTAATATTAACCAAAACCTGGAAAAACGGCCATTTTTAAGGTTTGATCCATTTCTTTAAAAAAAGATTGAAAACGGGAGTTTTTTAGGTAATGCAAATATTTTCAAGTTATAGAGTTAAGGTCTCTGATTATAAGTAATATTAAGCAAAAACATGCAAAAACGGCCATTTATGAGATTTAAACGATTTCTCACAAAAAGCTTGAAAAACTTCAGTTTTGGGAAAATAAACCGTTTTTAAACTAAGCAAGCTATTACTCTTTAATCTAAGTAATATTCAACAAAACCTGGAAAAAACGCCGTTTTTAAGGTTTGATCCATTTCCTAAAAAAGGATTGAAAAACGGGAGTTTTGGGGATAATGCAAATATCTTCAACTTTTTAAATTAAGGTCTCTGATTTCAAGTAATATTAAGCAAAAACATGCAAAAACGGCCCGTTTTAAGATTCGATCGATTTCCTAAAAAAAGTTTGAAAAACGTAGAGTTTGGGAAAATAAACCGTTTTTCAAAATTAGCAGGTTATTGCTCTGGAATCTGAGTAATATACCATAAAACCTGGATAATCGGCCGTTCTCAAGGTTTGATACATTTCTTAAAAAAGATTGAAAAAGGGGAGTTTTTTGGATAATGCAAATATCTTCAACTTATCAAATTAGGGTCTCTGATTATAAGGAATATTAAGCAAAAACATGCAAAAACGGCCAGTTTTGAGATTCAAACGATTTACTAAAAATAAGCTTGATAAACGTCAATTTTGGGAATATAAACCGTTTCCTAAACTTAGCAAGTTATTGCTCTCGAATCTAAGTAATATACACCAAAACCTGGAAAAACGAACGTTCTTAAGGTATGATCCATTTCCTAAAAAAGATTGAAAAACGGGGTTTTGTTGGATAATGCAAATATCTTAAACTTATCAAATTAAGGTATCTGATTTCAAGTAATATTAAGCAAAAACATGCAAAAACGGCCAGTTTTGAGATTCAATCAATTTCTTAAAAAAAGCTTGAAAAACGTCAGTTTTAGGAAAATAAACCATTTTTCAAACTTAGCAAGTTATTGCTCTCGAATCTAAGTAATATTAACCAAAACCTGGAAAAACGGCTGTTTTTAAGGTTTGATCCATTTACTAAAAAAGATTGAAAAACGGGAGATTGTTGGATAATGCAAATATCTTCAAACTTATCAAATTAAGGTCTCCGATTATAAGTAATATCAAGCAAAAACATGCAAAAACGGCCAGTTTTGAGATTCAAACGATTTCCTAAAAAAAGCTTGAGAAACGTCAATTTTGGGAAAATAAACCGTTTCCTAAACTTAGAGGGTTATTACTCTGGAATCTAAGGAATTTACACCAAAACCTGGAAAAACGAACGTTCTTAAGGTTTGATACATTTTCTAAAAAAGATTGAAAAACGGGAGTTTTTTTGGATGATACAAATATCTTCAAACTTAACAAATTAAGGTCTCCGATGATAAGTAATATTAGGCAAAAACATGCAAAAACGGCTAGTTTTGAGATTCAAACGATTTCCTAAAAAAAGCATGAAAAACGTTAGTTTTGGAAAAATAAACCTTTTTTCAAACTAAGCAAGCCATTACTCTCGAATCTAAGGAATTTTCAACAAAACCTGGAAAACGGCCGTTTTTAAGGTTTAATCTATTTCCTAAAAAAGATTAAAAAATTGGAGTTTTTAGGATAATGCAAATATCTTCAACTTATCAAATTAAGGTCTCTGATTATAAGTAATATTAAGCAAAAACATGCAAAAACGGCTAGTTTTGAGCTTCGATCGATTTCTTAAAAAAAGCTTGAAAAACGTCCATTTGAGCAAAATAAATCGTTCTTCAAACTAAGCAAGCTATTACTCTCGAATCTAAGTAATATAAACTGAAACCTAGAAAAACGGCCGTTTTAAAGGTTTGATCCATTTCCTAAAAAAGATTATGAAACAGGAGTTTGTTGAATGATGCAAATATCTTCACCTAATCAAATTAGGTCTCTGTTTGATAAGTAATATTTAGCAAAAACATGCAAAAACGGCTAGTTTTGAGATTCGATCGATTTCATAAAAAAAACTTGTAAAACGTTAGTTTGGGGAAAATAAACCGTTTTTCAAACTTAGCTAGTTTGTGCTCTCGAATCTAAGTAATATTAACCAAAACCTGGAAAAACGAACGTTCTTAAGGTATGATCCATTTCCTAAAAAAGATTGAAAAACGGGGTTTTGTTGGTTAATGCAAATATCTTAAACTTATCAAATTAAGGTATCTGATTTCAAGTAATATTAAGCAAAAACATGCAAAAACGGCCAGTTTTGAGATTCAATCAATTTCTTAAAAAAAGCTTGAAAAACGTCAGTTTTAGGAAAATAAACCATTTTTCAAACTAAGCAAGTTATTGCTCTCGAATCTAAGTAATATTAACCAAAACCTGGAAAAACGGCTGTTTTTAAGATTTGATCCATTTACTAAAAAAGATTGAAAAACGGGAGATTGTTGGATAATGCAAATATCTTCAAACTTATCAAATTAAGGTTTCCGATTATAAGTAATATCAAGCAAAAACATGCAAAAACGGCCAGTTTTGAGATTCAAACGATTTCCTAAAAAAAGCTTGAGAAACGTCAATTTTGGGAAAATAAACCGTTTCCTAAACTTAGAGGGTTATTACTCTCGAATCTAAGGAATATACACCAAAACCTGGAAAAACGAACGTTCTTAAGGTTTGATACATTTTCTAAAAAAGATTGAAAAACGGGAGTTTTTTTGGATTATACAAATATCTTCAAACTTAACAAATTAAGGTCTCCGATGATAAGTAATATTAGGCAAAAACATGCAAAAACGGCTAGTTTTGAGATTCAAACGATTTCCTAAAAAAAGCATGAAAAACGTTAGTTTGGGAAAAATAAACCTTTTTTCAAACTAAGAAAGCCATTACTCTCGAATCTAAGGAATTTTCAACAAAACCTGGAAAAACGGCCGTTTTTAAGGTTTAATCTATTTCCTAAAAAAGATTAAAAAATTGGAGTTTTTAGGATAATGCAAATATCTTCAAGTTATCAAGTTAAGGTCTCTGATTATAAGTAATATTAAGCAAAAACATGCAAAAAGGGCCAGTTATGAGATTTAAACGATTTCTCACAAAAAACTTCGGTTTTGGGAAAAAAAACCGTTTTTCAAACTAAGCAAGCTATTACTCTTTAATCTAAGTAATATTCAACAAAACCTGGAAAAAACGCCGTTTTTAAGGTTTGATCCATTTCCTAAAAAAAGGATTGAAAAACGGGAGTTTTGGGGATAATGCAAATATCTTCAACTTTTTAAATTAAGGTCTCTGATTTCAAGTAATATTAAGCAAAAACAGGCAAAAACGGTCCGTTTTAAGATCCGATCGATTTCTTAAAAAAAAGCTTGAAAAAAGTTAGTTTTGGGAAAATAAACCGTTTTTCAAACTTAGCAAGTTATTGCTCTCGAATCTAATTAGTATTAACCAAAACCTAGAAAACCGACCATTTTTAAGTTTGATCCATTTCCTAAAAAAGATTGAAAAACGGGAGTTTGTTGGATAATGCAAATATCTTCAAACATATCAAATTAAGGTCTCCGATTATAAGTAATATTAAGCAAAAAGAGGCAAAAACGGCCAGTTTTGAGATTCAAACGATTTCCTAAAAAAAGCTTGAAAAACGTCAATTTGGGGAAAATAAACCGTTTTTCAAACTAAGCAAGCTATTACTCTCGAATCTCAGTACTATTCAACAAAACCTGGAAAAACGGCCGTTTTTAAGGTTTGATCCATTTCTTAAAACAGATTGAAAAACGGGAGTTTGAAGGATAATGCAAATATCTTCAAACTTATCAAATTAAGGTCTCTGATTATAAGTAATATTAAGCAAAAACATGAAAAAACGGCCAGTTTTAAGATTCCGTCAATTTCCTAAAAAAAGATTGAAAAACTTCAATTTTAGGAAAATAAACCGTTTTCCAAACTTAGCAATTTATTGCTCTCGAATCTAAATAATATTAACCAAAACCTGGGAAAACGACCGTTTTAAAGGTTTGATCCATTTCCTAAAAAAGATTATGAAACAGGAGTTTGTTGAATGATGCAAATATCTTCTCCTAATTAAATTAAGGTCTCTGTTTGATAAGTAATATTAGGCAAAAACATTCAAAAACGGCTAGTTTTGAGATTCAAACGATTTCCTAAAAAAAGCATGAAAAACGTTAGTTTTGGAAAAATAAACCTTTTTTCAAACTAAGCAAGCCATTACTCTCGAATCTAAGGAATTTTCAACAAAACCTGGAAAAACGGCCGTTTTTAAGGTTTAATCTATTTCCTAAAAAAGATTAAAAAATTGGAGTTTTTAGGATAATGCAAATATCTTCAACTTATCAAATTAAGGTCTCTGATTATAAGTAATATTAAGCAAAAACATGCAAAAACGGCCAGTTTTGAGTTTCGATCGATTTCTTAAAAAAAGCTTCAAAAACGTCCATTTGAGCAAAATAAATCGTTCTTCAAACTAAGCAAGCTATTACTCTCGAATCTAAGTAATATAAACTAAAACCTGGAAAAACGGCCGTTTTAAAGGTTTGATCCATTTCCTAAAAAAGATTATGAAACAGGAGTTTGTTGAATGATGCAAATATCTTCACCTAATCAAATTAAGGTCTCTGTTTGATAAGTAATATTTAGCAAAAACATGCAAAAACGGCTAGTTTTGAGATTCGATCGATTTCTTAAAAAAAACTTGTAAAACGTTAGTTTGGGGAAAATAAACCGTTTTTCAAACTTAGCTAGTTTGTGCTCTCGAATCTAAGTAATATTAACCAAAACCTGGAAAAACGGCTGTTTCTAAGGTTTGATGCATTTACTAAAAAAGATTGAAAAACGGGAGATTGTTGGATAATGCAAATATCTTCAAACTTATCAAATTAAGGTCTCCGATTATAAGTAATATTAACCAAAAACATGCAAGAACGGTCAGTTTTGAGATTCAAACGATTTCCTAAAAAAAGCTTGAAAAACGTCAATTTGGGGAAAATAAACCGTTTTTCAAACTAAGCAGGCTATTACTCTCGAATCTCAGTACTATTCAACAAAACCTGGAAAACGGCCGTTTGTTAAGGTTTGATCCATTTCTTAAAACAGATTGAAAAACGGGAGTTTGTTGGATAATGCAAATATCTTCAAACTTATCAAATTAAGGTCTCTGATTATAAGTAATATTAAGCAAAAACATGAAAAAACGGCCAGTTTTAAGATTCCGTCGATTTCCTACAAAAAGATTGAAAAACTTCAATTTTAGGAAAATAAACCGTTTTCCAAACTTAGCAAGTTATTGCTCTCGAATCTAAGTAATATTAACCAAAACCTGGAATTTGCTGTTTTTAAGGTTTGATCCATTTACTAAAAAAGATTGAAAAACGGGAGATTGTTGGATAATGCAAATATCTTCAAACTTATCAAATTAAGGTCTCCGATTATAAGTAATATCAAGCAAAAACATGCAAAAACGGCCAGTTTTGAGATTCAAACGATTTCCTAAAAAAAGCTTGAGAAACGTCAATTTTGGGAAAATAAACCGTTTCCTAAACTTAGAGGGTTATTACTCTGGAATCTAAGGAATTTACACCAAAACCTGGAAAAACGAACGTTCTTAAGGTTTGATACATTTTCTAAAAAAGATTGAAAAACGGGAGTTTTTTTGGATGATACAAATATCTTCAAACTTAACAAATTAAGGTCTCCGATGATAAGTAATATTAGGCAAAAACATGCAAAAACGGCTAGTTTTGAGATTCAAACGATTTCCTAAAAAAAGCATGAAAAACGTTAGTTTTGGAAAAATAAACCTTTTTTCAAACTAAGCAAGCCATTACTCTCGAATCTAAGGAATTTTCAACAAAACCTGGAAAACGGCCGTTTTTAAGGTTTAATCTATTTCCTAAAAAAGATTAAAAAATTGGAGTTTTTAGGATAATGCAAATATCTTCAACTTATCAAATTAAGGTCTCTGATTATAAGTAATATTAAGCAAAAACATGCAAAAACGGCTAGTTTTGAGCTTCGATCGATTTCTTAAAAAAAGCTTGAAAAACGTCCATTTGAGCAAAATAAATCGTTCTTCAAACTAAGCAAGCTATTACTCTCGAATCTAAGTAATATAAACTGAAACCTAGAAAAACGGCCGTTTTAAAGGTTTGATCCATTTCCTAAAAAAGATTATGAAACAGGAGTTTGTTGAATGATGCAAATATCTTCACCTAATCAAATTAGGTCTCTGTTTGATAAGTAATATTTAGCAAAAACATGCAAAAACGGCTAGTTTTGAGATTCGATCGATTTCATAAAAAAAACTTGTAAAACGTTAGTTTGGGGAAAATAAACCGTTTTTCAAACTTAGCTAGTTTGTGCTCTCGAATCTAAGTAATATTAACCAAAACCTGGAAAAACGAACGTTCTTAAGGTATGATCCATTTCCTAAAAAAGATTGAAAAACGGGGTTTTGTTGGTTAATGCAAATATCTTAAACTTATCAAATTAAGGTATCTGATTTCAAGTAATATTAAGCAAAAACATGCAAAAACGGCCAGTTTTGAGATTCAATCAATTTCTTAAAAAAAGCTTGAAAAACGTCAGTTTTAGGAAAATAAACCATTTTTCAAACTAAGCAAGTTATTGCTCTCGAATCTAAGTAATATTAACCAAAACCTGGAAAAACGGCTGTTTTTAAGATTTGATCCATTTACTAAAAAAGATTGAAAAACGGGAGATTGTTGGATAATGCAAATATCTTCAAACTTATCAAATTAAGGTTTCCGATTATAAGTAATATCAAGCAAAAACATGCAAAAACGGCCAGTTTTGAGATTCAAACGATTTCCTAAAAAAAGCTTGAGAAACGTCAATTTTGGGAAAATAAACCGTTTCCTAAACTTAGAGGGTTATTACTCTCGAATCTAAGGAATATACACCAAAACCTGGAAAAACGAACGTTCTTAAGGTTTGATACATTTTCTAAAAAAGATTGAAAAACGGGAGTTTTTTTGGATTATACAAATATCTTCAAACTTAACAAATTAAGGTCTCCGATGATAAGTAATATTAGGCAAAAACATGCAAAAACGGCTAGTTTTGAGATTCAAACGATTTCCTAAAAAAAGCATGAAAAACGTTAGTTTGGGAAAAATAAACCTTTTTTCAAACTAAGAAAGCCATTACTCTCGAATCTAAGGAATTTTCAACAAAACCTGGAAAAACGGCCGTTTTTAAGGTTTAATCTATTTCCTAAAAAAGATTAAAAAATTGGAGTTTTTAGGATAATGCAAATATCTTCAAGTTATCAAGATAAGGTCTCTGATTATAAGTAATATTAAGCAAAAACATGCAAAAAGGGCCAGTTATGAGATTTAAACGATTTCTCACAAAAAACTTCGGTTTTGGGAAAAAAAACCGTTTTTCAAACTAAGCAAGCTATTACTCTTTAATCTAAGTAATATTCAACAAAACCTGGAAAAAACGCCGTTTTTAAGGTTTGATCCATTTCCTAAAAAAAGGATTGAAAAACGGGAGTTTTGGGGATAATGCAAATATCTTCAACTTTTTAAATTAAGGTCTCTGATTTCAAGTAATATTAAGCAAAAACAGGCAAAAACGGTCCGTTTTAAGATCCGATCGATTTCTTAAAAAAAAGCTTGAAAAAAGTTAGTTTTGGGAAAATAAACCGTTTTTCAAACTTAGCAAGTTATTGCTCTCGAATCTAATTAGTATTAACCAAAACCTAGAAAACCGACCATTTTTAAGTTTGATCCATTTCCTAAAAAAGATTGAAAAACGGGAGTTTGTTGGATAATGCAAATATCTTCAAACATATCAAATTAAGGTCCCTGATTATAAGTAATATTAAGCAAAAAGAGGCAAAAACGGCCAGTTTTGAGATTCAAACGATTTCCTAAAAAAAGCTTGAAAAACGTCAATTTGGGGAAAATAAACCGTTTTTCAAACTAAGCAAGCTATTACTCTCGAATCTCAGTACTATTCAACAAAACCTGGAAAAACGGCCGTTTTTAAGGTTTGATCCATTTCTTAAAACAGATTGAAAAACGGGAGTTTGAAGGATAATGCAAATATCTTCAAACTTATCAAATTAAGGTCTCTGATTATAAGTAATATTAAGCAAAAACATGAAAAAACGGCCAGTTTTAAGATTCCGTCAATTTCCTAAAAAAAGATTGAAAAACTTCAATTTTAGGAAAATAAACCGTTTTCCAAACTTAGCAATTTATTGCTCTCGAATCTAAATAATATTAACCAAAACCTGGGAAAACGACCGTTTTAAAGGTTTGATCCATTTCCTAAAAAAGATTATGAAACAGGAGTTTGTTGAATGATGCAAATATCTTCTCCTAATCAAATTAAGGTCTCTGTTTGATAAGTAATATTAGGCAAAAACATTCAAAAACGGCTAGTTTTGAGATTCAAACGATTTCCTAAAAAAAGCATGAAAAACGTTAGTTTTGGAAAAATAAACCTTTTTTCAAACTAAGCAAGCCATTACTCTCGAATCTAAGGAATTTTCAACAAAACCTGGAAAAACGGCCGTTTTTAAGGTTTAATCTATTTCCTAAAAAAGATTAAAAAATTGGAGTTTTTAGGATAATGCAAATATCTTCAACTTATCAAATTAAGGTCTCTGATTATAAGTAATATTAAGCAAAAACATGCAAAAACGGCCAGTTTTGAGTTTCGATCGATTTCTTAAAAAAAGCTTCAAAAACGTCCATTTGAGCAAAATAAATCGTTCTTCAAACTAAGCAAGCTATTACTCTCGAATCTAAGTAATATAAACTAAAACCTGGAAAAACGGCCGTTTTAAAGGTTTGATCCATTTCCTAAAAAAGATTATGAAACAGGAGTTTGTTGAATGATGCAAATATCTTCACTTAATCAAATTAAGGTCTCTGTTTGATAAGTAATATTTAGCAAAAACATGCAAAAACGGCTAGTTTTGAGATTCGATCGATTTCTTAAAAAAAACTTGTAAAACGTTAGTTTGGGGAAAATAAACCGTTTTTCAAACTTAGCTAGTTTGTGCTCTCGAATCTAAGTAATATTAACCAAAACCTGGAAAAACGGCTGTTTCTAAGGTTTGATGCATTTACTAAAAAAGATTGAAAAACGGGAGATTGTTGGATAATGCAAATATCTTCAAACTTATCAAATTAAGGTCTCCGATTATAAGTAATATTAACCAAAAACATGCAAGAACGGTCAGTTTTGAGATTCAAACGATTTCCTAAAAAAAGCTTGAAAAACGTCAATTTGGGGAAAATAAACCGTTTTTCAAACTAAGCAGGCTATTACTCTCGAATCTCAGTACTATTCAACAAAACCTGGAAAACGGCCGTTTGTTAAGGTTTGATCCATTTCTTAAAACAGATTGAAAAACGGGAGTTTGTTGGATAATGCAAATATCTTCAAACTTATCAAATTAAGGTCTCTGATTATAAGTAATATTAAGCAAAAACATGAAAAAACGGCCAGTTTTAAGATTCCGTCGATTTCCTACAAAAAGATTGAAAAACTTCAATTTTAGGAAAATAAACCGTTTTCCAAACTTAGCAAGTTATTGCTCTCGAATCTAAGTAATATTAACCAAAACCTGGAAAAACGGCTGTTTTTAAGGTTTGATCCATTTACTAAAAAAGATTGAAAAACGGGAGATTGTTGGATAATGCAAATATCTTCAAACTTATCAAATTAAGGTCTCCGATTATAAGTAATATCAAGCAAAAACATGCAAAAACGGCCAGTTTTGAGATTCAAACGATTTCCTAAAAAAAGCTTGAGAAACGTCAATTTTGGGAAAATAAACCGTTTCCTAAACTTAGAGGGTTATTACTCTCGAATCTAAGGAATATACACCAAAACCTGGAAAAACGAACGTTCTTAAGGTTTGATACATTTTCTAAAAAAGATTGAAAAACGGGAGTTTTTTTGGATGATACAAATATCTTCAAACTTAACAAATTAAGGTCTCCGATGATAAGTAATATTAGGCAAAAACATGCAAAAACGGCTAGTTTTGAGCTTCGATCGATTTCTTAAAAAAAGCTTGAAAAACGTCCATTTGAGCAAAATAAATCGTTCTTCAAACTAAGCAAGCTATTACTCTCGAATCTAAGTAATATAAACTAAAACCTAGAAAAACGGCCGTTTTAAAGGTTTGATCCATTTCCTAAAAAAGATTATGAAACAGGAGTTTGTTGAATGATGCAAATATCTTCACCTAATCAAATTAAGGTCTCTGTTTGATAAGTAATATTTAGCAACAACATGCAAAAACGGCTAGTTTTGAGATTCGATCGATTTCTTAAAAAAAACTTGTAAAACGTTAGTTTGGGGAAAATAAACCGTTTTTCAAACTTAGCTAATTTGTGCTCTCGAATCTAAGTAATATTAACCAAAACCTGGAAAAACGGCTGTTTCTAAGGTTTGATGCATTTACTAAAAAAGATTGAAAAACGGGAGATTGTTGGATAATGCAAATATCTTCAAACTTATCAAATTAAGGTCTCCGATTATAAGTAATATTAACCAAATCATGCAAGAACGGTCAGTTTTGAGATTCAAACGATTTCCTAAAAAAAGCTTGAAAAACGTTAGTTTTCGGAATTAAACTGTTTTTCAAACTAAGCAAGATATTAATCTCGAATCTAAGTAATATTTAACAAAACCTGGAAAAACGGCCGTTTTTAAGGTTTGATCCATTTCTTAAAAAAGATTGAAAAACGGGAGTTTTGGGGATAATGCAAATATCTTCAAACCTATCAAATTTAGGTCTCCGATTATAAGTAATATTAAGCAAAAACATGCAAAAACGGCCAGTTTTGAGATTCGATCGATTTCTTTAAAAAAGCTTGAAAAACGTCAGTTTTGGTAAAATAAACCGTTTTTCAAACTTAGCAAGTTATTGCCTTCGAATCTAAGTAATATTAACCAAAACCTGCTTAAACAGCCGTTTTTAAGGTTTGATCCATTTCTTGAAAAAGATTGAAAAACGGAAGTTTTTTGGATAATGGAAATATCTTCAAACATATCAAATTAAGGTCTCCGATTATAAGTAATATTAAGCAAAAAGAGGCAAAAACGGCCAGTTTTGAGATTCAAACGATTTCCTAAAAAAAGCTTGAAAAACGTCAATTTGGGGAAAATAAACCGTTTTTCAAACTAAGCAAGCTATTACTCTCGAATCTCAGTACTATTCAACAAAACCTGGAAAAACGGCCGTTTTTAAGGTTTGATCCATTTCTTAAAACAGATTGAAAAACGGGAGTTTGTTGGATAATGCAAATATATTCAAACTTATCAAATTAAGGTCTCTGATTATAAGTAATATTAAGCAAAAACATGAAAAAACGGCCAGTTTTAAGATTCCGTCGATTTCCTAAAAAAAAGCTTGAAAAACTTCAATTTTAGGAAAATAAACCGTTTTCCAAACTTAGCAATTTATTGCTCTCGAATCTAAATAATATTAACGAAAACCTGGGAAAACGACCGTTTTTAAGGTTTGATCCATTTCCTAAAAAAGATTGAAAAACGGGAGTTTGTTGGATAATGCAAATAACTTCAAACTTATCAAATTAAGGTCTCCGATGATAAGTAATATTAGGCAAAAACATGCAAAAACGGCTAGTTTTGAGATTCAAACGATTTCCTAAAAAAAGCATGAAAAACGTTAGTTTTGGAAAAATAAACCTTTTTTCAAACTAAGCAAGCTATTACTCTCGAATCTAAGGAATTTTCAACAAAACCTGTAAAAACGGCCGTTTTTAAGGTTTAATCTATTTCCTAAAAAAGATTAAAAATTTGGAGTTTGTTGGAAAATGCAAATATCTTTTGCTTATCAAATTAATGTGTCTGATTATAAGTAATATTAAGCAAAAACATGCAAAAACGGCCGGTTTGAGATTCGATCGATTTCTTATAAAAAAGCTCTAAAAACTTTAGTTTGGGGAAAATAAACCGTTTTTCAAACTTAGCAAGTTATTGCTCTCGAATCTAAGTAATATTAACCAAAACCTGGAAAAACGGCCATTTTTAAGGTTTGATCCATTTCTTAAAAAAAAGATTGAAAACGGGAGTTTTTTAGGTAATGCAAATATGTTCAAGTTATAGAGTTAAGGTCTCTGATTATAAGTAATATTAAGCAAAAACATGCAAAAACGGCCAGGTATGAGATTTAAACGATTTCTCACAAAAAGCTTGAAAAACTTCAGTTTTGGGAAAATAAACCGTTTTTAAACTAAGCAAGCTATTACTCTTTAATCTAAGTAATATTCAACAAAACCTGGAAAAAACGCCGTTTTTAAGGTTTGATCCATTTCCTAAAAAAGGATTGAAAAACGGGAGTTTTGGGGATAATGCAAATATCTTCAACTTTTTAAATTAAGGTCTCTGATTTCAAGTAATATTAAGCAAAAACATGCAAAAACGGCCCGTTTTAAGATTCGATCGATTTCCTAAAAAAAGTTTGAAAAACGTAGAGTTTGGGAAAATAAACCGTTTTTCAAACTTAGCAGGTTATTGCTCTGGAATCTGAGTAATATACCATAAAACCTGGATAATCGGCCGTTCTCAAGGTTTGATACATTTCTTAAAAAAAATTGAAAAAGGGGAGTTTTTTGGATAATGCAAATATCTTCACCTCATCAAATTAAGGTCTCTGATTATAAGGAATATTAAGCAAAAACATGCAAAAACGGCCAGTTTTGAGATTGAAACGATTTACTAAAAATAAGCTTGATAAACGTCAATTTTAGGAATATAAACCGTTTCCTAAACTTAGCAAGTTATTGCTCTCGAATCTAAGTAATATACACCAAAACCTGGAAAAACGAACGTTCTTAAGGTATGATCCATTTCCTAAAAAAGATTGAAAAACGGGGTTTTGTTGGTTAATGCAAATATCTTAAACTTATCAAATTAAGGTATCTGATTTCAAGTAATATTAAGCAAAAACATGCAAAAACGGCCAGTTTTGAGATTCAGTCAATTTCTTAAAAAAAGCTTGAAAAACGTCAGTTTTAGGAAAATAAACCATTTTTCAAACTAAGCAAGTTATTGCTCTTGAATCTAAGTAATATTAACCAAAACCTGGAAAAACGGCTGTTTTTAAGGTTTGATCCATTTACTAAAAAAGATTGAAAAACGGGAGATTGTTGGATAATGCAAATATCTTCAAACTTATCAAATTAAGGTCTCCGATTATAAGTAATATCAAGCAAAAACATGCAAAAACGGCCAGTTTTGAGATTCAAACGATTTCCTAAAAAAAGCTTGAGAAACGTCAATTTTGGGAAAATAAACCGTTTCCTAAACTTAGAGGGTTATTACTCTCGAATCTAAGGAATATACACCAAAACCTGGAAAAACGAACGTTCTTAAGGTTTGATACATTTTCTAAAAAAGATTGAAAAACGGGAGTTTTTTTGGATGATACAAATATCTTCAAATTTAACAAATTAAGGTCTCCGATGATAAGTAATATTAGGCAAAAACATGCAAAAACGGCTAGTTTTGAGATTCAAACGATTTCCTAAAAAAAGCATGAAAAACGTTAGTTTTGGAAAAATAAACCTTTTTTCAAACTAAGCAAGCTATTACTCTCGAATCTAAGGAATTTTCAACAAAACCTGGAAAAACGGCCGTTCTTAAGGTTTAATCTATTTCCTAAAAAAGATTAAAAAATTGGAGTTTTTAGGATAATGCAAATATCTTCAACTTATCAAATTAAGGTCTCTGATTATAAGTAATATTAAGCAAAAACATGCAAAAACGGCCAGTTTTGAGCTTCGATCGATTTCTTAAAAAAAGCTTGAAAAACGTCCATTTGAGCAAAATAAATCGTTTTTCAAACTAAGCAAGTTATTACTCTCGAATCTAAGTAATATAAACTAAAACCTAGAAAAACGGCCGTTTTAAAGGTTTGATCCATTTCCTAAAAAAGATTATGAAACAGGAGTTTGTTGACTGATGCAAATATCTTCACCTAATCAAATTAAGGTCTCTGTTTGATAAGTAATATTTAGCAAAAACATGCAAAAACGGCTAGTTTTGAGATTCGATCGATTTCTTAAAAAAAACTTGTAAAACGTTAGTTTGGGGAAAATAAACCGTTTTTCAAACTTAGCTAGTTTGTGCTCTCGAATCTAAGTAATATTAACCAAAACCTGGAAAAACGGCTGTTTCTAAGGTTTGATGCATTTACTAAAAAAGATTGAAAAACGGGAGATTGTTGGATAATGCAAATATCTTCAAACTTATCAAATTAAGGTCTCCGATTATAAGTAATATTAACCAAAAACATGCAAGAACGGTCAGTTTTGAGATTCAAACGATTTCCTAAAAAAAGCTTGAAAAACGTCAATTTGGGGAAAATAAACCGTTTTTCAAACTAAGCAGGCTATTACTCTCGAATCTCAGTACTATTCAACAAAACCTGGTAAACGGCCGTTTGTTAAGGTTTGATCCATTTCTTAAAACAGATTGAAAAACGGGAGTTTGTTGGATAATGCAAATATCTTCAAACTTATCAAATTAAGGTCTCTGATTATAAGTAATATTAAGCAAAAACATGAAAAAACGGCCAGTTTTAAGATTCCGTCGATTTCCTACAAAAAGATTGAAAAACTTCAATTTTAGGAAAATAAACCGTTTTCCAAACTTAGCAAGTTATTGCTCTCGAATCTAAGTAATATTAACCAAAACCTGGAAAAACGGCTGTTTTTAAGGTTTGATCCATTTACTAAAAAAGATTGAAAAACGGGAGATTGTTGGATAATGCAAATATCTTCAAACTTATCAAATTAAGGTCTCCGATTATAAGTAATATCAAGCAAAAACATGCAAAACCGGCCAGTTTTGAGATTCAAACGATTTCCTAAAAAAAGCTTGAGAAACGTCAATTTTGGGAAAATAAACCGTTTCCTAAACTTAGAGGGTTATTACTCTCGAATCTAAGGAATATACACCAAAACCTGGAAAAACGAACGTTCTTAAGGTTTGATACATTTTCTAAAAAAGATTGAAAAACGGGAGTTTTTTTGGATGATACAAATATCTTCAAACTTAACAAATTAAGGTCTCCGATGATAAGTAATATTAGGCAAAAACATGCAAAAACGGCTAGTTTTGAGCTTCGATCGATTTCTTAAAAAAAGCTTGAAAAACGTCCATTTGAGCAAAATAAATCGTTCTTCAAACTAAGCAAGCTATTACTCTCGAATCTAAGTAATATAAACTAAAACCTAGAAAAACGGCCGTTTTAAAGGTTTGATCCATTTCCTAAAAAAGATTATGAAACAGGAGTTTGTTGAATGATGCAAATATCTTCACCTAATCAAATTAAGGTCTCTGTTTGATAAGTAATATTTAGCAACAACATGCAAAAACGGCTAGTTTTGAGATTCGATCGATTTCTTAAAAAAAACTTGTAAAACGTTAGTTTGGGGAAAATAAACCGTTTTTCAAACTTAGCTAATTTGTGCTCTCGAATCTAAGTAATATTAACCAAAACCTGGAAAAACGGCTGTTTCTAAGGTTTGATGCATTTACTAAAAAAGATTGAAAAACGGGAGATTGTTGGATAATGCAAATATCTTCAAACTTATCAAATTAAGGTCTCCGATTATAAGTAATATTAACCAAATCATGCAAGAACGGTCAGTTTTGAGATTCAAACGATTTCCTAAAAAAAGCTTGAAAAACGTTAGTTTTCGGAATTAAACTGTTTTTCAAACTAAGCAAGATATTAATCTCGAATCTAAGTAATATTTAACAAAACCTGGAAAAACGGCCGTTTTTAAGGTTTGATCCATTTCTTAAAAAAGATTGAAAAACGGGAGTTTTGGGGATAATGCAAATATCTTCAAACCTATCAAATTTAGGTCTCCGATTATAAGTAATATTAAGCAAAAACATGCAAAAACGGCCAGTTTTGAGATTCGATCGATTTCTTTAAAAAAGCTTGAAAAACGTCAGTTTTGGTAAAATAAACCGTTTTTCAAACTTAGCAAGTTATTGCTCTCGAATCTAAGTAATATTAACCAAAACCTGCTTAAACAGCCGTTTTTAAGGTTTGATCCATTTCTTGAAAAAGATTGAAAAACGGAAGTTTTTTGGATAATGGAAATATCTTCAAACATATCAAATTAAGGTCTCCGATTATAAGTAATATTAAGCAAAAAGAGGCAAAAACGGCCAGTTTTGAGATTCAAACGATTTCCTAAAAAAAGCTTGAAAAACGTCAATTTGGGGAAAATAAACCGTTTTTCAAACTAAGCAAGCTATTACTCTCGAATCTCAGTACTATTCAACAAAACCTGGAAAAACGGCCGTTTTTAAGGTTTGATCCATTTCTTAAAACAGATTGAAAAACGGGAGTTTGTTGGATAATGCAAATATATTCAAACTTATCAAATTAAGGTCTCTGATTATAAGTAATATTAAGCAAAAACATGAAAAAACGGCCAGTTTTAAGATTCCGTCGATTTCCTAAAAAAAAGCTTGAAAAACTTCAATTTTAGGAAAATAAACCGTTTTCCAAACTTAGCAATTTATTGCTCTCGAATCTAAATAATATTAACGAAAACCTGGGAAAACGACCGTTTTTAAGGTTTGATCCATTTCCTAAAAAAGATTGAAAAACGGGAGTTTGTTGGATAATGCAAATAACTTCAAACTTATCAAATTAAGGTCTCCGATGATAAGTAATATTAGGCAAAAACATGCAAAAACGGCTAGTTTTGAGATTCAAACGATTTCCTAAAAAAAGCATGAAAAACGTTAGTTTTGGAAAAATAAACCTTTTTTCAAACTAAGCAAGCTATTACTCTCGAATCTAAGGAATTTTCAACAAAACCTGTAAAAACGGCCGTTTTTAAGGTTTAATCTATTTCCTAAAAAAGATTAAAAATTTGGAGTTTGTTGGAAAATGCAAATATCTTTTGCTTATCAAATTAATGTGTCTGATTATAAGTAATATTAAGCAAAAACATGCAAAAACGGCCGGTTTGAGATTCGATCGATTTCTTATAAAAAAGCTCTAAAAACTTTAGTTTGGGGAAAATAAACCGTTTTTCAAACTTAGCAAGTTATTGCTCTCGAATCTAAGTAATATTAACCAAAACCTGGAAAAACGGCCATTTTTAAGGTTTGATCCATTTCTTAAAAAAAAGATTGAAAACGGGAGTTTTTTAGGTAATGCAAATATGTTCAAGTTATAGAGTTAAGGTCTCTGATTATAAGTAATATTAAGCAAAAACATGCAAAAACGGCCAGGTATGAGATTTAAACGATTTCTCACAAAAAGCTTGAAAAACTTCAGTTTTGGGAAAATAAACCGTTTTTAAACTAAGCAAGCTATTACTCTTTAATCTAAGTAATATTCAACAAAACCTGGAAAAAACGCCGTTTTTAAGGTTTGATCCATTTCCTAAAAAAGGATTGAAAAACGGGAGTTTTGGGGATAATGCAAATATCTTCAACTTTTTAAATTAAGGTCTCTGATTTCAAGTAATATTAAGCAAAAACATGCAAAAACGGCCCGTTTTAAGATTCGATCGATTTCCTAAAAAAAGTTTGAAAAACGTAGAGTTTGGGAAAATAAACCGTTTTTCAAACTTAGCAGGTTATTGCTCTGGAATCTGAGTAATATACCATAAAACCTGGATAATCGGCCGTTCTCAAGGTTTGATACATTTCTTAAAAAAAATTGAAAAAGGGGAGTTTTTTGGATAATGCAAATATCTTCACCTCATCAAATTAAGGTCTCTGATTATAAGGAATATTAAGCAAAAACATGCAAAAACGGCCAGTTTTGAGATTGAAACGATTTACTAAAAATAAGCTTGATAAACGTCAATTTTAGGAATATAAACCGTTTCCTAAACTTAGCAAGTTATTGCTCTCGAATCTAAGTAATATACACCAAAACCTGGAAAAACGAACGTTCTTAAGGTATGATCCATTTCCTAAAAAAGATTGAAAAACGGGGTTTTGTTGGTTAATGCAAATATCTTAAACTTATCAAATTAAGGTATCTGATTTCAAGTAATATTAAGCAAAAACATGCAAAAACGGCCAGTTTTGAGATTCAGTCAATTTCTTAAAAAAAGCTTGAAAAACGTCAGTTTTAGGAAAATAAACCATTTTTCAAACTAAGCAAGTTATTGCTCTCGAATCTAAGTAATATTAACCAAAACCTGGAAAAACGGCTGTTTTTAAGGTTTGATCCATTTACTAAAAAAGATTGAAAAACGGGAGATTGTTGGATAATGCAAATATCTTCAAACTTATCAAATTAAGGTCTCCGATTATAAGTAATATCAAGCAAAAACATGCAAAAACGGCCAGTTTTGAGATTCAAACGATTTCCTAAAAAAAGCTTGAGAAACGTCAATTTTGGGAAAATAAACCGTTTCCTAAACTTAGAGGGTAATTACTCTCGAATCTAAGGAATATACACCAAAACCTGGAAAAACGAACGTTCTTAAGGTTTGATACATTTTCTAAAAAAGATTGAAAAACGGGAGTTTTTTTGGATGATACAAATATCTTCAAATTTAACAAATTAAGGTCTCCGATGATAAGTAATATTAGGCAAAAACATGCAAAAACGGCTAGTTTTGAGATTCAAACGATTTCCTAAAAAAAGCATGAAAAACGTTAGTTTTGGAAAAATAAACCTTTTTTCAAACTAAGCAAGCTATTACTCTCGAATCTAAGGAATTTTCAACAAAACCTGGAAAAACGGCCGTTCTTAAGGTTTAATCTATTTCCTAAAAAAGATTAAAAAATTGGAGTTTTTAGGATAATGCAAATATCTTCAACTTATCAAATTAAGGTCTCTGATTATAAGTAATATTAAGCAAAAACATGCAAAAACGGCCAGTTTTGAGCTTCGATCGATTTCTTAAAAAAAGCTTGAAAAACGTCCATTTGAGCAAAATAAATCGTTTTTCAAACTAAGCAAGTTATTACTCTCGAATCTAAGTAATATAAACTAAAACCTAGAAAAACGGCCGTTTTAAAGGTTTGATCCATTTCCTAAAAAAGATTATGAAACAGGAGTTTGTTGACTGATGCAAATATCTTCTCCTAATCAAATTAAGGTCTCTGTTTGATAAGTAATATTTAGCAAAAACATGCAAAAACGGCTAGTTTTGAGATTCGATCGATTTCTAAAAAAAACTTGTAAAACGTTAGTTTGGGGAAAATATACCGTTTTTCAAACTTAGCTAGTTTGTGCTCTCTAATCTAAGTAATATTAACCAAAACCTGGAAAAACCGCCGTTTCTAAGGTTTGAAGCATTTACTAAAAAAGATTGAAAAACGGGAGATTGTTGGATAATGCAAATATCTTCAAACTTATCAAATTAAGGTCTCCGAATATAAGTAATATTAACCAAAAACATGCAACAACGGTCAGTTTTGAGATTCAAACGATTTCCTAAAAAAAGCTTGAAAAACGTTAGTTTTGGGAATTAAACTGTTTTTCAAACTAAGCAAGTTATTAATCTCGAATCTAAGTAATATTTAACAAAACCTGGAAAAACGGCCGTTTTTAAGGTTTGATCCATTTCTTAAAAAAGATTAAAAAACGGGAGTTTTGGGGATAATGCAAATGTCTTCAAACCTATCAAATTAAGGGTCTCCGATTATTAGTAATATTAAGCAAAAACATGCAAAAACGGCCAGTTTTGAGATTCGATCGATTTCTTTAAAAAAGCTTGAAAAACGTCAGTTTTGGTAAAATAAACCGTTTTTCAAACTTAGCAAGTTATTGCTCTCGAATCTAAGTAATATTAACCAAAACCTGCTTAAACAGCCGTTTTTAAGGTTTGATCCATTTCTTAAAAAAGGGAAAAACGGAAGTTTTTTGGATATTGGAAATATCTTCAAACATATCAAATTAAGGTCTCCGATTATAAGTAATATTAAGCAAAAAGAGGCAAAAACGGCCAGTTTTGAGATTCAAACGATTTCCTAAAAAAAGCTTGAAAAACGTCAGTTTTGGGAAAATAAACCGTTTTTCAAACTTAGCAAGTTATTGCTTTCGAATCTAAGTAATATACACCATAACCTGGAAAAACGACCGTTTTTAGGGTTTGATACATTTTCTAAAAAAGATTAAAAAACGGGAGATTTTAGATGATACAAATATCTTCAAAATTATCAAATTAAGGTTCCTGATTATAAGTAATATTAAGCAAAAACATGCAAAAACAGCCAGTTTTGAGATTCGATCGATTTCTTAAAAAAAGCTTGAACAACGTCAGTTTTGGGAAAATAAACCGTTTTTCAAACTTAGCAAGTTATTTGTCTCGAATCTAAGTAATCTCAACCAAAACCTGGATTACCCCCTGTTTTTAAGGTTTGATAAGTATTGTAAAAAAGATTGTAAAACGGGAGTTTTTTAGATCTTGCAAATATCTTCAACTTATCAAATTAAGGTCTCTGATTATAAATAATATTAAGCAAAACATGCAAAAACGGCCAGTTTGGAGATTCGATTGATTTCTAAAAAAAGGCTAAAGAACGTCAGTTTTGGAAAAATAAACCGTTTTTCAAACTTCGCAAGTTATTGCTCTCGAATCTAAGTAATATTAACAAAAACCTGGAAAAACGACCGTATTTAAGGTTTGATCCATTTCCTAAAAAAGATTGAAAAACGGGAGTTTGTTGGATAATGCAAATATCTTCAAACTTATCAAATTAAGGTCTCCGATTATAAGTAATATTAAGCAAAAACATGCAAAAACGGCCATTTTTGAGATTTAAACGATTTCCTCAAAAACCTTAAACCTTGAAAAAACGTAAATTTTGGGAAAATAAACCGTTTTTCAAACTAAGCAAGCTATTCCTCTCCAATCTAAGTAATATCAACAAAACCTGGAAAAACGGTTGTTTTTAAAGTTTGATCCATTTCTTAAAAAAGATTGAAAAACGAGAGTTTTATGGATAATGCAAATATTTTCAACTTATCAAATTAAGGTCTCTGATTATAAGTAATATTAAGCAAAAACATGCAAAAACGGCTAGTTTTGAGATTCGATGGGTTTCCTAAAAAAAGCTTGAACTCCTTTAATTTTGTGAAAATTTACCGTTTTCCCACTGAGCAAGTTATTGCTCTCGAATCTAAGTAATATACACCAAAACCTGGAAAAACGACTGTTCTTAAGGTTTGATACATTTTCTAAAAAAGATTGAAAAACGGGAGTTTGTTGGATAATGCAAATATCTTCAAACCTATCAAATTAAGGTCTCTGATTATAAGTAATATTAAGCAAAAACATGCAAAAACGGCCAGTTTTAAGATTTAAACGATTTCCTAAAAAAAGCTTGAAAAACTTCATTTCGGGAAAATAAACCTTTTTTTAAACTAAGCAAGATATTACTCTCGAATCTAAGTAATATTCAACAAAACCTGGAAAAATTGCTGTTTTTAGGTGTGGTCCATTTCTTAAAAAAGGTTGAAAACGGGAGTTCGTTGGATAATGCAAATATCCTTAAACTTATCAAATTAAGGTCTCTGATTATTAGTAATATTAAGCAAAAACATCCAAAAACGCACAGTTTTGAGATTCGATCGATTTCTTAAAAAAAGCTTGAAAAACGTTAGTTTGAGGAAAATAAACCGTTTTTTAAACTTAGCAAGTTGTTTCTCACGAATCTAAGTAATATTTTCTCAAAACCTGGATAAACGGCCGTTTTTGATGTCTGACCCATTTCTTTAAAAAAAATTGAAAAACGGGAGTTTTGGGGATAATGCAAATATCTTCAAACCTATCAAATTTAGGTCTCGGATAATAAGTAATATTAAGCAAAAACATGCAAAAACGGCCGGTTTTGAGATTTAAACGATTTCCAAAAAAAAGCTTGAAAAACTTCAATTTCGGGAAAATAAACCTTTTTTTAAACTTAGCAAGTTATTGCTCTCGAATCTAAGTAATATTAACCAAAACCTGGAAAAACGACCTTTTGTAAAGTTTGATCCATTTCCTAAAAAAGATTGAAAAACGGGAGTTTTTGGATAATGCAAATATCTTCAACTTATCAATTTAGGGTCTCAGAATATAAGTAATATCAAGCAAAAACATGCAAAAACAGCCAGTTTTGAGATTCGATCGATTTCTTAAAAAAAGCTTGAACAACGTTAGTTTTAGGAAAATACACCATTTATCAAACTTAGCAAGTTATTGCTCTCGAATCTAAGTAATATACACCATAACCTGGAAAAACGACCGTTTTTAAGGTTTGATACATTTTCTAAAAAAGATTAAAAAACGGGAGATTTTAGATGATACAAATATCTTCAAAATTATCAAATTAAGGTTCCTGATTATAAGTAATATTAAGCAAAAACATGCAAAAACAGCTAGTTTTGAGATTCGATCGATTTCTTAAAAAAAGCTTGAACAACGTCAGTTTTGGGAAAATAAACCGTTTTTCAAACTTAGCAAGTTATTTCTCTCGAATCTAAGTAATCTCAACCAAAACTTGGATTACCCCCTGTTTTTAAGGTTTGATAAGTATTGTAAAAAAGATTGTAATACGGGAGTTTTTTAGATCTTGCAAATATCTTCAACTTATCAAATTAAGGTCTCTGATTATAAATAATATTAAGCAAAAACATGCAAAAACGGCCAGTTTGGAGATTCGATTGATTTCTAAAAAAAGGCTAAAGAACGTCAGTTTTGGAAAAATAAACCGTTTTTCAAACTTCCTAAGTTATTGCTCTCGAATCTAAGTAATATTAACAAAAACCTGGGAAAACGACCGTATTTAAGGTTTGTTCCATTTCCTAAAAAAGATTGTAGACGGGAGTTTGTTGGATAATGCAAATATCTTCAAACTTATCAAATTAAGGTCTCCGATTATAAGTAATATTAAGCAAAAACATGCAAAAACGGCCATTTTTGAGATTTAAACGATTTCCTCAAAAACCTTAAACCTTGAAAAAACGTAAATTTTGGGAAAATAAACCGTTTTTCAAACTAAGCAAGCTATTCCTCTCCAATCTAAGTAATATCAACAAAACCTGGAAAAACGGCCGTTTTTAAAGTTTGATCCATTTCTTAAAAAAGATTGAAAAACGGGAGTTTTATGGATAATGCAAATATTTTCAACTTATCAAATTAAGGTCTCTGATTATAAGTAATATTAAGCAAAAACATGCAAAAACGGCTAGTTTTGAGATTCGATGGATTTCCTAAAAAAAGCTTGAACTCCTTTTATTTTGTGAAAATAAACCGTTTTCCCAACTGAGCAAGTTATTGCTCTCGAATCTAAGTAATATACACCAAAACCTGGAAAAACGACTGTTCTTAAGGTTTGATACATTTTCTAAAAAAGATTGAAAAACGGGAGTTTGTTGGATAATGCAAATATCTTCAAACCTATCAAATTAAGGTCTCTGATTATAAGTAATATTGAGCAAAAACATGCAAAAACGGCCAGTTTTAAGATTTAAACGATTTCCTAAAAAAAGCTTGAAAAACTTCATTTCGGGAAAATACACCTTTTTTTAAACTAAGCAAGATATTACTCTCGAATCTAAGTAATATTCAACAAAACCTGGAAAAATTGCTGTTTTTAGGTGTGGTCCATTTCTTAAAAAAGATTGAAAACGGGAGTTCGTTGGATAATGCAAATATCCTTAAACTTATCAATTAAGGTCTCCGATTATTAGTAATATTAAGCAAAACATGCAAAAACGCACAGTTTTGAGATTCGATCGATTTCTTAAAAAAAGCTTGAAAAACGTTAGTTTGAGGAAAATAAACCGTTTTTTAAACTTAGCAAGTTGTTTCTCACGAATCTAAGTAATATTTCCTCCAAACCTGGATAAACGGCCGTTTTTGATGACTGACCCATTTCTTTAAAAAAAATTGAAAAACGGGAGTTTTTTGAATGATACAAATATCTTGAAACTTGTCAAATTAAGGGCTCCGATTATAAGTTATATTGAGCAAAAAGATGCAAAAACGGCCAGTTTGGAGATTCGATCGATTTCTTTAAAAAAGCTTGAAAAACGTTAGTTTTGGAAAATTAAACTGTTTCTCAAACTTAGCAAGTTATTGCTCTCGAATCTAAGTAATATTAACCAAAACCTGGATAAACGGCCGTTTTTAAAGTTTGATCCATTTCCTAAAAGAAATTGAAAAACGGGAGTTTGTTGGATCATGCAAATATCTTTAAACTTATCAAATTAAGGTCTCCGAATAATAGTAATATTAAGCAAAAACGTGCAAAGACGGCCAGTTTTGAGATTCGATTGATTTCTGAAAAAAATCTTGAAAAACGTGAATTTTGGCAAAATAAAACGTTTTTCAAACTAAGCAAGCTATTACTCTCGAATCTAAGTAATATACACCGAAACCTGGATGAACGGCCGTTTTTAAGGTTTGATCTATTTCTTAAAAAAGATTGAAAAATAAGATTTTTTTGGATAATGCAAATATCTTCAAACTTATCAAATTAAGGTTTCTGATTATAAGTAATTTTAGGCAAAAACATGCAAAAACGGCTAGTTTTGAGATTCGATCGATTTCTAAAAAAAAGCTAGAAAAACGTCAGTTTGGGGAAAATAAACCATTTTTCAAATTAAGCAAGCTATTACTCTCGAATCATAAGTAATATTTACCAAAACCTGGATAAACGGCCGTTTTTAAAGTTTGATCCATTTCCTAAAAAAAATTGAAAAAAGGGAGTTTTTGGGATAGTGCAAATATCTTAAACTTATCAAAGTAAGGTCTCTGATTATAAGTAATATTAGGCAAAAACATGCAAAAACTGCCAGTTTTGAGATTCAAACGACTTTTTAAAAAAGCTTGAAAAACGTCAGTTTTGGGAAAATAAACTATTTCTTAAACTTAGCAAGATATTGCTCTCGAATCTGAGTAATATAATCCAAAACCTTGAAAAACGGCCGTTTTTAAGGTTTCATCCATTTCCTAAAAAAGATTAAAAAAACGGAGTTTTTAGGATAATGCAAATATCTTCAAACTTATCCAATTAAGGTCTCCGATTATAAGTAATATTAAGAAAAAACATGGAAAAACGGTCAGTTTTGAGATTTGATCGATTTCTTAAAAAAAGATTGAAAAACGTTAATATTGGGAAAATAAACCGTTTTTTAAACTAAGTAAGTTATTGCTCTCGAATCTAAGTAATATACACCGAAACCTGGACAAATGGCCGTTTTTAAGGTTTGATACATTTTCTAAAAAAGATTGAAAAACGGGAGTTTTTTCAATGATACAAATATCTATAAACTTGTCAAATTTAGGGCTCCGATTATAAGTAATATTGAGCAAGAACATGCAAAAACGGCCGGTTTTGAGATTCGAACGATTTCTTTAAAAAAAGCTTGAAAAACGACAGTTTTGGGAAAATAAACCGTTTTTTAAACTTAGCAAGTTATTTCTCTCGAATCTAAGTAATATTAACCGAAACCTGGATAAACGGCCGTTTCTGAGGTTTGATCTATTTTCTACAAAAGATTGAAAAACGGAAGTTTGTTGGATAATGCAAATATCTTTAAACTTATCAAATTAAGCTCTCCGAATAATAGTAATTTTAAGCAAAAACGTGCAAAGACGGCCAGTTTTGAGATCGATTGATTTCTGAAAAAAAGCTTGAAAAACGTGATTTTTTGCAAAATAAGGCGTTTTTCAAACTAAGCAAGTTATTGCTCTCGAATCTAAGAAATATTAACCAAAACCTGGAAAAACGGCCGTTTTTAAGGTTTGATCCATTTCTTAAAAAAGATTGAAAACGGGAGTTTTTTGGATAATGCAAATATCTTTGAACTTATCAAATTAAGGTCTCCGATTATTAGTTACATTAAGCAAAAACATGCAAAAACGCCCAGTTTTGAGATTCGATCGATTTCTTAAAAAAAGCTTGAAAAACGTTAGTTTGATGAAAATAAACCGTTTTTTAAACTTAGCAAGTTGTTTCTCACGAATCTAAGTAATATTTCCCAAAAACCTGGATAAACGGCCGTTTTTAAAGTTTGATCCATTTCTTTAAAAAAAATTGAAAAACGGGAGTTTTTTGGATAATGCAAATACTTTTAAACCTATCAAATTAAGGTCTCGGAGTATAAGTAATATTAAGCAAAAACATGCAAAAACGGCCAGTTTTGAGATTCGACTGATTTCTTTAAAAAAGCTTGAAAAACTTTAGTTTTGGGAAAATAAACCGTTTTTTAAACTTAGTAATTTGTTTCTCTCGAATCTAAGTAATATTTCCCCAAAACCTGGATAAACGGCCGTTTTTAAGGTTTGAACCATTTCCTAAAAAAGATTAAAAAAACGGGGTTTTAGGATAATGCAAATATCTTCAAACCTATCCAATTAAGGTCTCCGATTATAAGTAATATTAAGCAAAAACAGGCAAAAACGGCCAGTTTTGAGATTCGATCGATTTCTTAAAAAAAGCTTGAAAAACATCAGTTTTGGAAAATTAAACTGTTTCTCAAACTTAGCAAGTTATTGCTCTTGAATTTATGTAATATTACCTGAAACCTGGAAAAACAGCCAGAAAAAGGTTTAATACATTTTCTAAAAAAGATGGAAAAACGGGAGTTTTTTGAATGATACAAATATCTTGAAACTTGTCAAATTAAGGGCTCCGATTATAAGAAAAATTGAGCCAAACAAGCAAAATCTACCAGTTTTGAGATTTGATAGATTTCTTAAAAAAAGCTTGAAAAACGTTATTTTGGGAAAATAAACCGTTTCTCAAACTCAGCAAGTTATTGCTCTCGAATCTAAGTAATATTAATCAAAACCTGGATAAACGGCCGTTTTTAAAGTTTGATCCATTTCCTAAAAAAAAGATTGAAAAACGGGAGTTTGTTGGATGATGCAAATATCTTTAAACTTATCAAATTAAGGTCTCCGAATAATAGTAATATTAAGCAAAAACGTGCAAAGACGGCCAGTTTTAGAGATTCGATTGATTTCTGAAAAAAAGCTTGAAAAACGTGAATTTTTGCAAAACAAAGCGTTTTTCAAACTAAGCAAGCTATTACTCTCGAATCTAAGTAATATACACCAAAACATGGATGAACGGCCGTTTTTAAGGTTTGATCTATTTCTTAAAAAAGATTAAAAAACAAAAGTTTTTTGGATAATGCAAATATCTTCAACTTATCCAATTAAGGTCTTTGATTATAAGTAATATTAAGCAAAAACATGCAAAAAAGGCCAGTTTTGAGATTCGATCGATTTCTTAAAAAAAGCTTGAAAAACGTTATTTGGGGAAAATAAATCTTTTTTTAAACTAAGCAAGTTATTTCTCTCGAATTTAAGTAATATTAACCAAAACCTGGAAAAACGGCCGTTTTTAAGGTTTGATCAGCTTTTTAACAAAAGATTGAAAAACGGAAGTATTTTTGGATAATGCAAATATCTTCAAACCTATTAAATTAAGGTCTCTGATTATAAGTAATATTAAGCTAAAACATGGAAAAATGGCCAGTTTTGAGATTCGATTGATTTCTTTAAAAAAGCTTAAAAAACGTTAGTTTGGGAAAAATAAACCGTTTTTTAAACTAAGCAAGTTATTTCTCTCGAATTTAAGTAATATTAACCAAAACCTGGAAAAACGGCCGTTTTTAAGGTTTGATCAGCTTTTTAACAAAAGATTGAAAAACGGAAGTATTTTTGGATAATGCAAATATCTTCAAACCTATCCAATTAAGGTCTCCGATTATAAGTAATATTAAGCAAAAACATGCCAAAACGGCCGGTTTTGAGATTCGATCGATTTCTTAAAAAAAGCTTGAAAAACATCAGTTTTGGAAAATTAAACCGTTTCTCAAACTTAGCAAGTTAATGCTCTCGAATTTATGCAATATTACCTGAAACCTAGAAAAACAGCCGTTTATAAGGTTTAATACATTTTCTAAAAAAGATGGAAAAACGGGAGTTTTTGGAATGATACAAATATCTTGAAACTTGTCAAATTAAGGGCTCCGACTATGTTATATTGAGCAAAAACAAGCAAAATCTACCATTTTGAGATTCGATCGATTTCTTAAAAAAGGCTTGAATAACGCTAGTTTGGGGAAAATAAACCGTTTTTCAAACTCAGCAAGTTATTGCTCTCGAATCTAAGTAATATTAACCAAAACCTGGATAAACGGCCGTTTTTAGAAGTTTGATCCATTTCCTAAAAAAGATTGAAAAACGGGAGTTTGTTGGATAATGCAAATATCTTTAAACTTATCAAATTAAGGTCTCAGAATAATAGTAATATTAAGCAAAAACGTGCAAAGACGGCCAATTTTAAGATTCGATTGATTTCTGAAAAAAAGCTTGAAAAACGTGAATTTTTGCAAAATAAAGCTTTTTTCAAACTTAGCAAGCTATTACTCTCGAATCTAAGTAATATACACCAAAACCTGAAAAACGGCCGTTTTTAAGGTTTGATCCATTTCTTAAAAAAGATTGAAAAACAAGAGTTATTTGGATAATGCAAATATCTTAAACTTATCAAATTAAGGTCTCTGATTATAAGTAATATTAAGCAAAAATATGCAAAAACGGTTAGTTTTGAGATTCGATAAATTTCTTAAAAAGAGCTTAAAAAATATTAGTTTTGGGAAAATAGACCGTTTTTCAAACTTTGCAAATTGTTTCTCTCGAATCTAAGTAATATTAACGGAAACCTGGATAAACGGCCGTTTTTAAGGTTTAATCCATTTATTTAAAAGAGATTGAAAAACGGGAGTTTATTGGATAATGCAAATATCTTCAACTTATCCAATTAAGGTCTTTGATTATAACTAATATTAAGCAAAAACATGCAAAAACGGCCAGTTTTGAGATTCGATCGATTTCTTAAAAAAAGCTTGAAAAACGTTAGTTTGGGAAAAATCAACTGTTTTCTAAACTTGCAAGTTGTTTTTCTCGAATCTAAGTAATATTTTCCCAAAACCTGGATGAACGGCCGTTTTTAAGGTTTGATCCATTTCCTAAAAGAGATTGAAAAACGGGAGTTTTTTGAATAATGCAAATATTTTCTAACATATTAAATTAGGGTTTCCAAATATAAGTACTACTAAGCAAAAACATGCAAAAACGGCCAGTTTTGAGATTCGATCGATTTCTTAAAAAAAGCTTAAAAAAGTCAGTTTCGGAAAATAAACCATTTCTCAAACTTAGCAAGTTATTGCTCTCGAATCTAGGTTATATTAACCAAAACCTGGAAAAACGACCGCTTTTAAGGTTTGATCCATTTTCTAAAAACATTAAAAAACGAGAGTTTTTTGGATAATGCAAATATCTTCAAGCTTATCAAATTAAGGTCTCCGATTATAAGTAATATTAAGCAAAAACATGCAAAAACGGCCATTTGAGATTCAAACGATTTTCTAAAAAAAGCTTGAAAACCTTGGTTTTGGGAAAATAAACCGTTTTTCAAACTAGGCAAGCTATAACTCTCGAATCTAAGTAAAATTCTACAAAACCTGGAAAAACGGCCGTTTTTAAGGTTTGATCCATTTCTTACAAAAGATTGAAAAACGGAAGTTTTTTGGATAATGCAAATATCTTCAACTTATCAAATTAAGGTCTCTGCAAAAACGGCCAGTTTTAAGATTCGATCGATTTCTTGAAAAAAGCTTGAAAACGTTATTCCATGAAAATAAACCGTTTTTTAAACTTAGCAAGTTATTGCTCTTGAATCTCAGTAATATTTACCAAAACCTGGAAAAACGACCGTTTTTAAGGTTTGATCCATTTTCGAAAAACATTAAAAAACGGGAGTTTTTTGGATAATGCAAATATCTTCAAGCTTATCAAATTAAGGTCTCCGATTATAAGTAATATTAAGCAAAAACATACAAAAACGGCCATTTGAGATATAAACGATTGTCTAAAAAAAGCTTGAAAACCTTGGTTTTGGGAAAATAAACCGTTTTTCAAACTAAGCAAGTTATTGCTCTCGAATCTAGGTAATTTACCCTAAAACCTGGAAAAAACGGCTGTTTTTAAGGTTTGATCCATTTCTTACAAAAGAGTAAAAAACAGGAGTTTGTTGGATAATGCAAATATATTCAACTTATCAAATTAAGGTCTCTGCAAAAAGGACCAGTTTTGAGATTCGATCGATTTCTTAAAAAAAGCTTGAAAAACGTTATTCCGGGAAAATAAACCGTTTTTCAAACTTAGCAAGTTATTTCTCTCGAATCTAAGTAATATTAACCAAAACCTGGATAAACAGCCGTTTTTAATGTTTGATAAGTATTCTAAAAAAGATTGTAAAACGGGAGTTTTTTAGATCTTGCAAATATCTTCAATTATCAAATTTAGGTCTCTGATTATAAATAATATTAAGCAAAAACATGCAAAAACGGCCAGTTTTGAGATTCGATCGATTTTTTAAAAAAGGCTTGAAAAACGTCAGTTTTGGGAAAATAAACCGTTTTTAAAACTTAGCAAGTTATTGCTCTCGAATCTAAGTAGTATACACCAAAACCTGGAAAAACGGCCGTTTTTAACATTTGATCCATTTCCTAAAAAAGATTAAAAAACGAGAGTTTTTTTGATAATGCAAATATCTTCAAACCTATCAAATTAAGGTCTCGGAGTATAAGTAATATTAATAAAAAACATGGAAAAACGGATGTTTTTGAGGTTTAGTCCATTTCTTTTAAAAGATTGAAAAACGGGAGTTATTTGGATATTGCAAATATCCTTAACTTATCAAATTAGGGTCTCTGATTATAAGTAATATTACGCAAAAACATGCAAAAACGGCCAGTTTTGAGATTCGATCGATTTGTTAAAAAAAGCTTGAAAAACGTTAGTTTGGGGAAAATAAACCGTTTTCTAAACTTGCAAGTTGTTTGTCTCGAATCTAAGTAATATGTCCCTCAAAACCTGAATAAACGGCCGTTTTTAAGGTTTGATCCATTTCCTAAAAGAGATTGAAAAACGGGAGTTTTTTGAATAATGCAAATATTTTCTAACTTATCAAATTAAGGTCTCCAAATATAAGTACTATTAAGCAAAAACATGCAAAAACAGCCAGTTTTGAGATTCGATCGATTTCTTAAAAAAAAGCTTAAAAAAGTCAGTTTTGAGCAAATAAACCATTTCTCAACCTTAGCAAATTATTGCTCTCGAATCTAGGTAATATTAACCAAAACCTGGAAAAACGACCGTTTTAAGGTTTGATCCATTTTCTAAAAACATCAATAAACGGGAGTTTTTTGGATAATGCAAATATCTTCAAGCTTATCAAATTAAACTCTCCGATTATAAGTAATATTAAGCAAAAACATGCAAAAACGGCCATTTGAGATTCAAACGATTTCCTAAAAAAAGCTTGAAAACCTTGGTTTTGGGAAAATAAACCGTTTTTCAAACTAAGCAAGATATAACTCTCAAATCTAAGTAAAATTCTAAAAAACCTTGAAAAACGGCCGTTTTTAAGGTTTAATCCATTTCTTACAAAAGATTGAAAAACGGGAGTTTGTTGGATAATGCAAATATCTTCAACTTATCAAATTAAGGTCTCTGCAAAAACGACCAGTTTTGAGATTCGATCGATTTCTTAAAAAAAGCTTGAAAAACGTTATTCCGGGAAAATAAACCGTTTTTTAAACTTAGCAAGTTTTTTCTCTCGAATCTAAGTAATATTAACCAAAACCTGGATAAACGGCCGTTTCTGAGGTTTGATCCATTTCCTACAGAAGATTGAAAAACGGAAGTTTGTTGGATAATGCAAATATCTTCAAACCTATCAAATTAAGGTCTCGGAGTATAAGTAATATTAAGCAAAAACTTGCAAAAACGGACAGTTTTGAGATTCGATCGATTTCTTAAAAAAAGCTTGAAAAACGTCAGTTTTAGGAAAATAAACCGTTTTTTAAACTTAGCAAGTTATTGCTCTTAATCTAAGTAATATACACCAAAACCTGAAAAAACGGCCGTTTTTAAGATTTGATCCATCACCTAAAAAAGATTGAAAAACGGGACTTTTTTGGATAATGCAAATATCTTCAACTTATCAAATTAAGGCTCCTGATTATAAGTAATATTAAGCAAAAACATGCAAAAACGGCCAGTTTTGAGATTCGATCGATTTCTTAAAAAAAGCTTGAACAACGTCAGTTTTGGGAAAATATACCATTTTTCAAACTTAGCAAGTTATTGCTCTCGAATCTAAGTAATATTTACCAAAGTTGGAAAAACGACCGTTTTTAAGGTTTGATCCATTTCCTAAAAAAGATTGAAAAACGGGAGTTTTTGGATAATGCAAATATCTTCAAACTTATCATATTAAGGTCTCCGATTCTAAGTAATATAAAGCAAAAACATGCAAAAACGGCCAGTTTTTAGATTCAAACGATTTCCTTAAAAAATGCTTTAAAAACGTCAATTTGGGGAAAATAAACCGTTTTTCAAACTAAGCAAGTTATTGCTCTCAATTTAAGTAATATACACCAAAACCTGAAAAAACGGTTGTTCTTAAGACTTGATCCATTTCCTAAAATATTGAAAAACGGGAGTTTTTTGGATAATGCAAATATCTTCAACTTATCAAATTAAGGTTGCTGATTATAATTAATATTAAGCAAAAACATGCAAAAACGGCCAGTTTTGAGATTCGATCGATTTCTTAAAAAAAGCTTGAACAACGTCAGTTTTGGGAAAATAAACCGTTTTTCAAACTAGCAAGTTATTGCTCTCGAATCTAAGTGATATTTACCAAAACGTGGAAAAACGACCGTTTTTAAGGTTTGATCCATTTCCTAAAAAAGATTGAAAAACGGGATTTGTTGGATAATGCCAATTTCTTTAAACTTATCAAATTACGGTCTCCGATTATTATCAATATTAAGCAAAAACATGCAAAAACGGCGAGTTTTGAGATTCAAACGATTTCCTAAAAAAAGCTTGAAAAACGTCAATTTGGGAAAATAAACCGTTTTTTAAACTAAGCAAGTTATTGCTCTCGAATCTAAGTAATATACACCAAAACCTGGACAAACGAACGTTTTTAAGGTTTGATGCATTTTCTAAAAAAGATTGAAAAACGGGAGTTTGTTGGATAATGCAAATATCTTTAAACTTATCAAATTACGGTCTCCGATCATTATCAATATTAAGCAAAAACATGCAAAAACTGCGAGGTTTAAGATTCAAACGATTTTCTAAAAAAAGCTTGAAAAACGTCAGTTTTGGAAAATTAAACCGTTTCTCAAACTTAGCAAGTTATTGCTCTCAAATTTATGTAATATTAACCAAAACCTGGAAAAACAGCCGTTTATAAGGTTTAATACATTTTCTAAAAAAGATGGAAAAACGGGATTTTTTTTAATGATACAAATATCTTGAAACTTGTCAAATTAAGGGCTCCGATTATAAGTTATATTGATCAAAAACGAGCAAAATCGGCCAGTATTGAGATTCGATCGATTTCTTAAAAAAAGCTTGAATAACGTTAGTTTTGGGAAAATAAACCGTTTCTCAAACTTAGCAAGTTATTGCTCTCGAATCTAAGTAATATTAACCAAAACCTGGAATAACGGTGGTTTTTAAAGTTTGATCCATTTCCTAAAAAAGATTGAAAAACGGGAGTATTGGGGATAATGCAAATATCTTCAAACTTATCAAATTAAGGTTCCTGATTGTAAGTAATATTAAGCAAAAACATGCCAAAATGGCTAGTTTTGAGATTCGATCGATATCTTAAAAAAAGCTTGGAAAACGGTGGTTTCTGGAAAATAAACCGTTTCTCAAACTTAGCAAGTTGTTTCTCTCAAATCTAAGAAATATTCCCCCAAAACCTGGATAAACGGCCGTTTTTAAGATTTGATCCATTTCTTAAAAAAAGATTGAAAAACGGGAGTTTTTTGGATAATGCAAATATCTTTAAACTAATCAAATTAAGGTCTCCGATTATTATTAATATTAAGCAAAAACATGCAAAAACGGCCAGTTTTGAGATTCAAACGTTTTTCTAAAAAAAGCATAAAAAACGTCAATTTTCGGAAAATAAACCGTTTTTCAAACTCAGCAAGTTGTTTCTCTCAAATCTAAGTAATATACAACAAAACCTGGATAAACGGCCGTTTTTAAGGTTTGATCCATTTCTTAAATAAAGATTGAAAAACGGGAGTTTTTTGGGATAATGCAAATATCTTCAACTTATCAAATTAAGGTTCCTGATTATAAGTAATATTAAGCAAAAACATGCAAAAACGGCCAGTTTTGTGATTCGATCGATTTCTCAAAAAAAGCTTAAAAAACGTGAGTTTTGGGAAAATAAACCGTTTATCAAACTTAGCAATATACACCACAACCTGGACAAACGACCGTTTTTAAGGTTTGATCCATTTCCTTAAAAAAAGATTAAAAACGGGAGTTTTTTGGATAATGCAAATATCTTCAACTTATCAAATTAAGGTTCCTGATTATAAGTAATATTTAGCAAAAACATGCAAAAACCACCAGTTTTGAGATTCCATCGATTTCTTAAAAAAAGCTTAAAAAACGTCAGTTTTGGAAAAATAAACCGTTTTTCAAACTTAGCAAGTTGTTTCTCTCGAATCTAAGTAATATTTCCCTAAAACCTGAAAAAGCGGCCGTTCTTAAGGTTTGATACATTTTCTAAAAAAAATTGAAAAACGGGAGTTTTTTGGATAATGCAAATATCTTTAAACTTATCAAATTACGGTCTCCGATTATAAGTAATTTCAACCAAAAACATGCTAAAATGGCCAGTTTTGAGATTCGATTGATTTCTTAAAAAAGCTTGAAAAACGTTAGTTTTGGGAAAATAAACCGTTTTTCAAACTTAGCAGGTTGTTTCTCTCGAATCTAACTAATATTTCCCCAAAACCTGGATAAACGGCTAGTTTTGAGATTCAAACGATTTCCTAGAAAAAGCTTAAAAAACGTCAATTTGGGGAAAATAAACCATTTTTCAAACCAAGCAATTATTGCTCTCGAATCTAAGTAATATACACCAAAACCTGGATAAACGGCCGTTTTTATGTTTGATCCATTTCTGAAATAAAGATTAAAAAACGGGAGTTTTTTGGATAATGCAAATATCCTCAAGCTTATTAAATTAAGGTCTCCGATTATAAGTAATATTAAGCCAAAACATGCAAAAACGGCCATTTGAGATAGAAAGGATTCCCTAAAAAAAGCTTGAAAACCTTGATTTTGGGAAAATAAACCGTTTTTCAAACTAAGCAAGTTATTGCTCTCGAATCTAGGTAATTTCCCTTAAAACCTGAAAAAACGGCCGTTTTTAAGATTTGATCCATTTCTTACAAAAGATTGAAAAACGGGAGTTTGTTGGATAATGCAAATATGTTCAACTTATCAAATTAAGGTCTCTGCAAAAACGACCAGTTTTGAGATTCGATCGATTTCTTAAAAAAAGCTTGAAAAACGTTATTCCGGGAAAATAAACCGTTTTTCAAACTTAGCAAGTTATTTCTCTCGAATCTAAGTAATATTAACCCAAACCTGGATAAACAGCGTTTTTAAGGTTTAATAAGTATTCTAAAAAAGATTGTAAAACGAGAGTTTTTTAGATCTTGCAAATATCTTCAATTATCAAATTAAGGTCTCTGATTATAAATAATATTAAGCAAAAACATGCAAAAACGGCCGGTTTTGAGATTCGATCGATTTCTTAAAAAAGGCTTGAAAAACGTCAGTTTTGGGAAAATAAACCGTTTTTCAAACTTAGCAAGTTATTGCTCTCGAATCTAAGTAGTATACACCAAAACCTGGAAAAACGGCCGTTTTTAACATTTGATCCATTTCCTAAAAAAGATTAAAAAACGAGAGTTTTTTGGATAATGCAAATTATCTTCAAACCTATCAAATTAAGGTCTCGGAGTATAAGTAATATTAATAAAAAACATGGAAAAACGGCCGTTTTTAAGGTTTGATCCATTTCTTCTAAAAGATTGAAAAACGGGAGTTATTTGGATAATGCAAATATCCTTGACTTATCAAATTAAGGTCTCTGATTATAAGTAATATTACGCAAAAACATGCAAAAACGGCCAGATTTGAGATTCGATCGATTTCTTAAAAAAAGCTTGAAAAACGTTAGTTTGGGGAGAATAAACCGTTTTCTAAACTTGCAAGTTGTTTCAACCGAATCTAAGTAATATTTCCCTCAAAACCTGGATAAACGGCCGTTTTTAAGGTTTGATCCATTTCCTAAAAGAGATTGAAAAACGGGAGTTTTTTGAATAATGCAAATATTTTCTAACTTATCAAATTAAGGTCTCGGAGTATAAGTAATATTAAGCAAAAACTTGCAAAAACGGACAGTTTTGAGATTCGATCGATTTCTTAAAAAAAACTTGAAAAACGTCAGTTTTAGGAAAATAAACCGTTTTTTAAACTTAGCAAGTTATTGCTCTCGAAGCTAAGTAATATTTACCAAAACCTAGAAAAACGACCTTTTTTAAGGTTTGATCCATTTCCTAAAAAAGATTGAAAAACGGGAGTTTTTGGATAATGCAAATATCTTCAAACTTATCATATTAAGGTCTCCGATTATAAGTAATATTAAGCAAAAACATGCAAAAACGGCCAGTTTTTAGATTCAAATGATTTCCTTAAAAAAAGCTTGAATAACGTCAATTTTGGGAAAATAAACCGTTTTTTAAACTAAGCAAGTTATTGCTCTCAATCTAAGTAATATACACCAAAACCTGGAAAAACGGCCGTTTTTAAGATTTGATCCATTTCCTAAAAAAGATTGAAAAACGGGAGTTTTTTGGATAATGCAAATATCTTCAGCTTATCAAATTAAGGCTCCTGATTATAAGTAATATTAAGCACAAACATGCAAAAACGGCCAGTTTTGAGATTCGATCGATTTCTTAAAAAAAGCTTGAACAACGTCAGTTTTGGGAAAATATACCGTTTTTCAAACTTAGCAAGTTATTGCTCTTGAATCTAAGTAATATTTACCAAAACCTGGAAAAACGACCGTTTTTAAGGTTTGATCCATTTCCTAAAAAAGATTGAAAAACAGGAGTTTTTGGATAATGCAAATATCTTCAAACTTATCATATTAAGGTCTCCGATTATAAGTAATATTAAGCAAAAACATGCAAAAACGGCCAGTTTTAAGATTCGATCGATTTCTTAAAAAAAGCTTGAAAAACGTTAGTTTGGGGAAAATAAACCGTTTTCTAAACTTGCAAGTTGTTTCTCTCGAATCTAAGTAATATTTCCCTCAAAACCTGGATAAACGGCCGTTTTTAAGGTTTGATCCATTTCCTAAAAGAGATTGAAAAACGGGAGTTTTTTGAATAATGCAAATATTTTCTAACTTATCAAATTAAGGTCTCCAAATATAAGTACTATTAAGCAAAAACATGCAAAAACGGCCAGTTTTGAGATTCGATCGATTTCTCAAAAAAAGCTTGAACAACGTCAGTTTTGGGAAAATAAACCGTTTTTCAAACTAGCAAGTTATTGCTCTCGAATCTAAGTGATATTTACCAAAACGTGGAAAAACGACCGTTTTTAAGGTTTGATCCATTTCCTAAAAAAGATTGAAAAACGGGATTTGTTGGATAATGCAAATATCTTTAAACTTATCAAATTACGGTCTCCGATTATTATCAATATTAAGCAAAAACATGCAAAAACGGCGAGTTTTAAGATTCAAACGATTTTCTAAAAAAAAGCTTGAAAAACGTCAATTTTAGAAAAATAAACCGTTTTTCAAACTAAGCAAGTGATTGCTCTCGAATCTAAGTAATATACAACAAAACCTGAAAAAACGGCCGTTCTTAAGGTTTGATAAATTTTCTAAAAAAGATTGAAAAACGGGAGATTTGGGGATAATGCAAATATCTTCAAACTTATCAAATTAAGGTTCCTGATTGTAAGTAATATTAAGCAAAAACATGCCAAAATGGCCAGTTTAGAGATTCAATCGATATCTTAAAAAAAGCTTGGAAAACGGTGGTTTCTGGAAAATAAACCGTTTCTCAAACTTAACAAGTTGTTTCTCTCAAATCTAAGTAATATTTCCCCAAAACCTGGATAAACGGCCGTTTTTAAGATTTGATCCATTTCTTAAAAAAAGATTGAAAAACGGGAGTTTTTTGGATAATGCAAATATCTTTAAACTAATCAAATTAAGGTCTCCGATTATTATTAATATTAAGCAAAAACATGCAAAAACGGCCAGTTTTGAGATTCAAACGTTTTTCTAAAAAAAGCCAAAAAAACGTCAATTTTCGGAAAATAAACCGTTTTTTAAACTCAGCAAGTTGTTTCTCTCGAATCTAAGTAATATACACCAAAACCTGAAAAAACGGCCGTTTTTAAGGTTTGATCCATTTTTTAAATAAAGATTGAAAAACGGGAGTTTTTTTGGATAATGCAAATATCTTCAACTTATCAAATTAAGGTTCCTGATTATAAGTAATATTAAGCAAAAACATGCAAAAACGGCCAGTTTTGTGATTCGATCGATTTCTCAAAAAAAGCTTAAAAAACGTGAGTTTTGGGAAAATAAACCGTTTTTCAAACTTAGCAATATACACCAAAACCTGGACAAACGACCGTTTTTAAGGTTTGATCCATTTCCTTAAAAAAAGATTAAAAACGGGAGTTTTTTGGATAATGCAAATATCTTCAACTTATCAAATTAAGGTCTCAAATTATTATTAATATTAAGCAAAAACATGCAAAAACGGCCAGTTTTGAGATTCAAACGATTTCTTAAAAAAAGCTTGAACAACGTCAGTTTTGGGAAAATATACCGTTTTTCAAACTTAGCAAGTTATTGCTCTTGAATCTAAGTAATATTTACCAAAACCTGGAAAAACGACCGTTTTTAAGGTTTGATCCATTTCCTAAAAAAGATTGAAAAACAGAAGTTTTTGGATAATGCAAATATCTTCAAACTTATCATATTAAGGTCTCCGATTATAAGTAATATTAAGCAAAAACATGCAAAAACGGCCAGTTTTAAGATTCGATCGATTTCTTAAAAAAAGCTTGAAAAACGTTAGTTTGGGGAAAATAAACCGTTTTCTAAACTTGCAAGTTGTTTCTCTCGAATCTAAGTAATATTTCCCTCAAAACCTGGATAAACGGCCGTTTTTAAGGTTTGATCCATTTCCTAAAAGAGATTGAAAAACGGGAGTTTTTTGAATAATGCAAATATTTTCTAACTTATCAAATTAAGGTCTCCAAATATAAGTACTATTAAGCAAAAACATGCAAAAACGGCCAGTTTTGAGATTCGATCGATTTCTCAAAAAAAGCTTGAACAACGTCAGTTTTGGGAAAATAAACCGTTTTTCAAACTAGCAAGTTATTGCTCTCGAATCTAAGTGATATTTACCAAAACGTGGAAAAACGACCGTTTTTAAGGTTTGATCCATTTCCTAAAAAAGATTGAAAAACGGGATTTGTTGGATAATGCAAATATCTTTAAACTTATCAAATTACGGTCTCCGATTATTATCAATATTAAGCAAAAACATGCAAAAACGGCGAGTTTTAAGATTCAAACGATTTTCTAAAAAAAAGCTTGAAAAACGTCAATTTGAGAAAAAAAAACCGTTTTTCAAACTAAGCAAGTGATTGCTCTCGAATCTAAGTAATATACAACAAAACCTGAAAAAACGGCCGTTCTTAAGGTTTGATAAATTTTCTAAAAAAGATTGAAAAACGGGAGATTTGGGGATAATGCAAATATCTTCAAACTTATCAAATTAAGGTTCCTGATTGTAAGTAATATTAAGCAAAAACATGCCAAAATGGCCAGTTTTGAGATTCAATCGATATCTTAAAAAAAGCTTGGAAAACGGTGGTTTCTGGAAAATAAACCGTTTCTCAAACTTAACAAGTTGTTTCTCTCAAATCTAAGTAATATTTCCCCAAAACCTGGATAAACGGCCGTTTTTAAGATTTGATCCATTTCTTAAAAAAAGATTGAAAAACGGGAGTTTTTTGGATAATGCAAATATCTTTAAACTAATCAAATTAAGGTCTCCGATTATTATTAATATTAAGCAAAAACATGCAAAAACGGCCAGTTTTGAGATTCAAACGTTTTTCTAAAAAAAGCCAAAAAAACGTCAATTTTCGGAAAATAAACCGTTTTTTAAACTCAGCAAGTTGTTTCTCTCGAATCTAAGTAATATACACCAAAACCTGAAAAAACGGCCGTTTTTAAGGTTTGATCCATTTTTTAAATAAAGATTGAAAAACGGGAGTTTTTTTGGATAATGCAAATATCTTCAACTTATCAAATTAAGGTTCCTGATTATAAGTAATATTAAGCAAAAACATGCAAAAACGGCCAGTTTTGTGATTCGATCGATTTCTCAAAAAAAGCTTAAAAAACGTGAGTTTTGGGAAAATAAACCGTTTTTCAAACTTAGCAATATACACCAAAACCTGGACAAACGACCGTTTTTAAGGTTTGATCCATTTCCTTAAAAAAAGATTAAAAACGGGAGTTTTTTGGATAATGCAAATATCTTCAACTTATCAAATTAAGGTCTCAAATTATTATTAATATTAAGCAAAAACATGCAAAAACGGCCAGTTTTGAGATTCAAACGATTTCCTAAAAAAAGCTTGAAAAACGTCAATTTTGGGAAAATAAACCGATTTTCAAACTAAGCAAGTTATTGCTCTCGAATCTAAGTAATATACACCAAAACCTGAAAAACGGGCGTTCATAAGGTTTGTTACATTTTCTAAAAAAGATTGAAAAACGGAAGTTTTAGGGATAATGGAAATATCTTCAAACTTATCAAATTACGGTCTCCGATTACAAGTAATATTACCCAAAAACATGCAAAAATGGCCAGTTTTGAGATTCGATCGATTTCTTTAAAAAAAGCATGAAAAACGTTAGTTTTGGAAAAATAAACCTTTTTTCAAACTAAGCAAGCTATTACTCTCGAATCTAAGGAATTTTCAACAACACCTGGAAAACGGCCGTTTTTAAGGTTTAATCTATTTCCTAAAAAAGATTAAAAAATTGGAGTTTTTAGGATAATGCAAATATCTTCAACTTATCAAATTAAGGTCTCTGATTATAAGTAATATTAAGCAAAAACATGCAAAAACGGCTAGTTTTGAGCTTCGATCGATTTCTTAAAAAAAGCTTGAAAAACGTCCATTTGAGCAAAATAAATCGTTTTTCAAACTAAGCAAGCTATTACTCTCGAATCTAAGTAATATAAACTGAAACCTAGAAAAACGGCCGTTTTAAAGGTTTGATCCATTTCCTAAAAAAGATTATGAAACAGGAGTTTGTTGAATGATGCAAATATCTTCACCTAATCAAATTAGGTCTCTGTTTGATAAGTAATATTTAGCAAAAACATGCAAAAACGGCTAGTTTTGAGATTCGATCGATTTCATAAAAAAAACTTGTAAAACGTTAGTTTGGGGAAAATAAACCGTTTTTCAAACTTAGCAATATACACCAAAACCTGGACAAACGACCGTTTTAAGGTTTGATCCATTTCCTTAAAAAAAGATTAAAAACGGGAGTTTTTTGGATAATGCAAATATCTTCAACTTATCAAATTAGGGTCTCTGATTATAAGGAATATTAAGCAAAAACATGCAAAAACGGCCAGTTTTGAGATTCAAACGATTTCCTAAAAAAAGCTTGAGAAACGTCAATTTTGGGAAAATAAACCGTTTCCTAAACTTAGAGGGTTATTACTCTCGAATCTAAGGAATATACACCAAAACCTGGAAAAACGAACGTTCTTAAGGTTTGATACATTTTCTAAAAATGATTGAAAAACGGGAGTTTTTTTGGATGATACAAATATCTTCAAACTTAACAAATTAAGGTCTCCGATGATAAGTAATATTAGGCAAAAACATGCAAAAACGGCTAGTTTTGAGCTTCGATCGATTTCTTAAAAAAAGCTTGAAAAACGTCCATTTGAGCAAAATAAATCGTTCTTCAAACTAAGCAAGCTATTACTCTCGAATCTAAGTAATATAAACTAAAACCTAGAAAAACGGCCGTTTTAAAGGTTTGATCCATTTCCTAAAAAAGATTATGAAACAGGAGTTTGTTGAATGATGCAAATATCTTCACCTAATCAAATTAAGGTCTCTGTTTGATAAGTAATATTTAGCAACAACATGCAAAAACGGCTAGTTTTGAGATTCGATCGATTTCTTAAAAAAAACTTGTAAAACGTTAGTTTGGGGAAAATAAACCGTTTTTCAAACTTAGCTAATTTGTGCTCTCGAATCTAAGTAATATTAACCAAAACCTGGAAAAACGGCTGTTTCTAAGGTTTGATGCATTTACTAAAAAAGATTGAAAAACGGGAGATTGTTGGATAATGCAAATATCTTCAAACTTATCAAATTAAGGTCTCCGATTATAAGTAATATTAACCAAATCATGCAAGAACGGTCAGTTTTGAGATTCAAACGATTTCCTAAAAAAAGCTTGAAAAACGTTAGTTTTCGGAATTAAACTGTTTTTCAAACTAAGCAAGATATTAATCTCGAATCTAAGTAATATTTAACAAAACCTGGAAAAACGGCCGTTTTTAAGGTTTGATCCATTTCTTAAAAAAGATTGAAAAACGGGAGTTTTGGGGATAATGCAAATATCTTCAAACCTATCAAATTTAGGTCTCCGATTATAAGTAATATTAAGCAAAAACATGCAAAAACGGCCAGTTTTGAGATTCGATCGATTTCTTTAAAAAAGCTTGAAAAACGTCAGTTTTGGTAAAATAAACCGTTTTTCAAACTTAGCAAGTTATTGCTCTCGAATCTAAGTAATATTAACCAAAACCTGCTTAAACAGCCGTTTTTAAGGTTTGATCCATTTCTTGAAAAAGATTGAAAAACGGAAGTTTTTTGGATAATGGAAATATCTTCAAACATATCAAATTAAGGTCTCCGATTATAAGTAATATTAAGCAAAAAGAGGCAAAAACGGCCAGTTTTGAGATTCAAACGATTTCCTAAAAAAAGCTTGAAAAACGTCAATTTGGGGAAAATAAACCGTTTTTCAAACTAAGCAAGCTATTACTCTCGAATCTCAGTACTATTCAACAAAACCTGGAAAAACGGCCGTTTTTAAGGTTTGATCCATTTCTTAAAACAGATTGAAAAACGGGAGTTTGTTGGATAATGCAAATATATTCAAACTTATCAAATTAAGGTCTCTGATTATAAGTAATATTAAGCAAAAACATGAAAAAACGGCCAGTTTTAAGATTCCGTCGATTTCCTAAAAAAAAGCTTGAAAAACTTCAATTTTAGGAAAATAAACCGTTTTCCAAACTTAGCAATTTATTGCTCTCGAATCTAAATAATATTAACGAAAACCTGGGAAAACGACCGTTTTTAAGGTTTGATCCATTTCCTAAAAAAGATTGAAAAACGGGAGTTTGTTGGATAATGCAAATAACTTCAAACTTATCAAATTAAGGTCTCCGATGATAAGTAATATTAGGCAAAAACATGCAAAAACGGCTAGTTTTGAGATTCAAACGATTTCCTAAAAAAAGCATGAAAAACGTTAGTTTTGGAAAAATAAACCTTTTTTCAAACTAAGCAAGCTATTACTCTCGAATCAAAGGAATTTTCAACAAAACCTGTAAAAACGGCCGTTTTTAAGGTTTAATCTATTTCCTAAAAAAGATTAAAAATTTGGAGTTTGTTGGAAAATGCAAATATCTTTTGCTTATCAAATTAATGTGTCTGATTATAAGTAATATTAAGCAAAAACATGCAAAAACGGCCGGTTTGAGATTCGATCGATTTCTTATAAAAAAGCTCTAAAAACTTTAGTTTGGGGAAAATAAACCGTTTTTCAAACTTAGCAAGTTATTGCTCTCGAATCTAAGTAATATTAACCAAAACCTGGAAAAACGGCCATTTTTAAGGTTTGATCCATTTCTTAAAAAAAAGATTGAAAACGGGAGTTTTTTAGGTAATGCAAATATGTTCAAGTTATAGAGTTAAGGTCTCTGATTATAAGTAATATTAAGCAAAAACATGCAAAAACGGCCAGGTATGAGATTTAAACGATTTCTCACAAAAAGCTTGAAAAACTTCAGTTTTGGGAAAATAAACCGTTTTTAAACTAAGCAAGCTATTACTCTTTAATCTAAGTAATATTCAACAAAACCTGGAAAAAACGCCGTTTTTAAGGTTTGATCCATTTCCTAAAAAAGGATTGAAAAACGGGAGTTTTGGGGATAATGCAAATATCTTCAACTTTTTAAATTAAGGTCTCTGATTTCAAGTAATATTAAGCAAAAACATGCAAAAACGGCCCGTTTTAAGATTCGATCGATTTCCTAAAAAAAGTTTGAAAAACGTAGAGTTTGGGAAAATAAACCGTTTTTCAAACTTAGCAGGTTATTGCTCTGGAATCTGAGTATTATACCATAAAACCTGGATAATCGGCCGTTCTCAAGGTTTGATACATTTCTTAAAAAAAATTGAAAAAGGGGAGTTTTTTGGATAATGCAAATATCTTCACCTCATCAAATTAAGGTCTCTGATTATAAGGAATATTAAGCAAAAACATGCAAAAACGGGCAGTTTTGAGATTCAAACGATTTACTAAAAATAAGCTTGATAAACGTCAATTTTAGGAATATAAACCGTTTCCTAAACTTAGCAAGTTATTGCTCTCGAATCTAAGTAATATACACCAAAACCTGGAAAAACGAACGTTCTTAAGGTATGATCCATTTCCTAAAAAAGATTGAAAAACGGGGTTTTGTTGGTTAATGCAAATATCTTAAACTTATCAAATTAAGGTATCTGATTTCAAGTAATATTAAGCAAAAACATGCAAAAACGGCCAGTTTTGAGATTCAGTCAATTTCTTAAAAAAAGCTTGAAAAACGTCAGTTTTAGGAAAATAAACCATTTTTCAAACTAAGCAAGTTATTGCTCTCGAATCTAAGTAATATTAACCAAAACCTGGAAAAACGGCTGTTTTTAAGGTTTGATCCATTTACTAAAAAAGATTGAAAAACGGGAGATTGTTGGATAATGCAAATATCTTCAAACTTATCAAATTAAGGTCTCCGATTATAAGTAATATCAAGCAAAAACATGCAAAAACGGCCAGTTTTGAGATTCAAACGATTTCCTAAAAAAAGCTTGAGAAACGTCAATTTTGGGAAAATAAACCGTTTCCTAAACTTAGAGGGTTATTACTCTCGAATCTAAGGAATATACACCAAAACCTGGAAAAACGAACGTTCTTAAGGTTTGATACATTTTCTAAAAAAGATTGAAAAACGGGAGTTTTTTTGGATGATACAAATATCTTCAAATTTAACAAATTAAGGTCTCCGATGATAAGTAATATTAGGCAAAAACATGCAAAAACGGCTAGTTTTGAGATTCAAACGATTTCCTAAAAAAAGCATGAAAAACGTTAGTTTTGGAAAAATAAACCTTTTTTCAAACTAAGCAAGCTATTACTCTCGAATCTAAGGAATTTTCAACAAAACCTGGAAAAACGGCCGTTCTTAAGGTTTAATCTATTTCCTAAAAAAGATTAAAAAATTGGAGTTTTTAGGATAATGCAAATATCTTCAACTTATCAAATTAAGGTCTCTGATTATAAGTAATATTAAGCAAAAACATGCAAAAACGGCCAGTTTTGAGCTTCGATCGATTTCTTAAAAAAAGCTTGAAAAACGTCCATTTGAGCAAAATAAATCGTTTTTCAAACTAAGCAAGCTATTACTCTCGAATCTAAGTAATATAAACTAAAACCTAGAAAAACGGCCGTTTTAAAGGTTTGATCCATTTCCTAAAAAAGATTATGAAACAGGAGTTTGTTGACTGATGCAAATATCTTCTCCTAATCAAATTAAGGTCTCTGTTTGATAAGTAATATTTAGCAAAAACATGCAAAAACGGCTAGTTTTGAGATTCGATCGATTTCTAAAAAAAACTTGTAAAACGTTAGTTTGGGGAAAATATACCGTTTTTCAAACTTAGCTAGTTTGTGCTCTCGAATCTAAGTAATATTAACCAAAACCTGGAAAAACTGCCGTTTCTAAGGTTTGAAGCATTTACTAAAAAAGATTGAAAAACGGGAGATTGTTGGATAATGCAAATATCTTCAAACCTATCAAATTAAGGTCTCTGATTATAAGTAATATTAAGCAAAAACATGCAAAAACGGCCAGTTTTAAGATTTAAACGATTTCCTAAAAAAAGCTTGAAAAAATTCATTTCGGGAAAATACACCTTTTTTTAAACTAAGCAAGATATTACTCTCGAATCTAAGTAATATTCAACAAAACCTGGAAAAATTGCTGTTTTTAGGTGTGGTCCATTTCTTAAAAAAGATTGAAAACGGGAGTTCGTTGGATAATGCAAATATCCTTAAACTTATCAATTAAGGTCTCCGATTATTAGTAATATTAAGCAAAACATGCAAAAACGCACAGTTTTGAGATTCGATCGATTTCTTAAAAAAAGCTTGAAAAACGTTAGTTTGAGGAAAATAAACCGTTTTTTAAACTTAGCAAGTTGTTTCTCACGAATCTAAGTAATATTTCCTCCAAACCTGGATAAACGGCCGTTTTTGATGTCTGACCCATTTCTTTAAAAAAAATTGAAAAACGGGAGTTTTTTGAATGATACAAATATCTTGAAACTTGTCAAATTAAGGGCTCCGATTATAAGTTATATTGAGCAAAAAGATGCAAAAACGGCCAGTTTGGAGATTCGATCGATTTCTTTAAAAAAGCTTGAAAAACGTTAGTTTTGGAAAATTAAACTGTTTCTCAAACTTAGCAAGTTATTGCTCTCGAATCTAAGTAATATTAACCAAAACCTGGATAAACGGCCGTTTTTAAAGTTTGATCCATTTCCTAAAAGAAATTGAAAAACGGGAGTTTGTTGGATCATGCAAATATCTTTAAACTTATCAAATTAAGGTCTCCGAATAATAGTAATATTAAGCAAAAACGTGCAAAGACGGCCAGTTTTGAGATTCGATTGATTTCTGAAAAAAATCTTGAAAAACGTGAATTTTGGCAAAATAAAACGTTTTTCAAACTAAGCAAGCTATTACTCTCGAATCTAAGTAATATACACCGAAACCTGGATGAACGGCCGTTTTTAAGGTTTGATCTATTTCTTAAAAAAGATTGAAAAATAAGATTTTTTTGGATAATGCAAATATCTTCAAACTTATCAAATTAAGGTTTCTGATTATAAGTAATTTTAGGCAAAAACATGCAAAAACGGCTAGTTTTGAGATTCGATCGATTTCTAAAAAAAAGCTAGAAAAACGTCAGTTTGGGGAAAATAAACCATTTTTCAAATTAAGCAAGCTATTACTCTCGAATCATAAGTAATATTTACCAAAACCTGGATAAACGGCCGTTTTTAAAGTTTGATCCATTTCCTAAAAAAAATTGAAAAAAGGGAGTTTTGGGGATAGTGCAAATATCTTAAACTTATCAAAGTAAGGTCTCTGATTATAAGTAATATTAGGCAAAAACATGCAAAAACTGCCAGTTTTGAGATTCAAACGACTTTTTAAAAAAGCTTGAAAAACGTCAGTTTTGGGAAAATAAACTATTTCTTAAACTTAGCAAGATATTGCTCTCGAATCTGAGTAATATAATCCAAAACCTTGAAAAACGGCCGTTTTTAAGGTTTGATCCATTTCCTAAAAAAGATTAAAAAAACGGAGTTTTTAGGATAATGCAAATATCTTCAAACTTATCCAATTAAGGTCTCCGATTATAAGTAATATTAAGAAAAAACATGGAAAAACGGTCAGTTTTGAGATTTGATCGATTTCTTAAAAAAAGATTGAAAAACGTTAATATTGGGAAAATAAACCGTTTTTTAAACTAAGTAAGTTATTGCTCTCGAATCTAAGTAATATACACCGAAACCTGGACAAATGGCCGTTTTTAAGGTTTGATACATTTTCTAAAAAAGATTGAAAAACGGGAGTTTTTTCAATGATACAAATATCTATAAACTTGTCAAATTTAGGGCTCCGATTATAAGTAATATTGAGCAAGAACATGCAAAAACGGCCGGTTTTGAGATTCGAACGATTTCTTTAAAAAAAGCTTGAAAAACGACAGTTTTGGGAAAATAAACCGTTTTTTAAACTTAGCAAGTTATTTCTCTCGAATCTAAGTAATATTAACCGAAACCTGGATAAACGGCCGTTTCTGAGGTTTGATCTATTTTCTACAAAAGATTGAAAAACGGAAGTTTGTTGGATAATGCAAATATCTTTAAACTTATCAAATTAAGCTCTCCGAATAATAGTAATTTTAAGCAAAAACGTGCAAAGACGGCCAGTTTTGAGATCGATTGATTTCTGAAAAAAAGCTTGAAAAACGTGATTTTTTGCAAAATAAGGCGTTTTTCAAACTAAGCAAGTTATTGCTCTCGAATCTAAGAAATATTAACCAAAACCTGGAAAAACGGCCGTTTTTAAGGTTTGATCCATTTCTTAAAAAAGATTGAAAACGGGAGTTTTTTGGATAATGCAAATATCTTTGAACTTATCAAATTAAGGTCTCCGATTATTAGTAATATTAAGCAAAAACATGCAAAAACGCCCAGTTTTGAGATTCGATCGATTTCTTAAAAAAAGCTTGAAAAACGTTAGTTTGATGAAAATAAACCGTTTTTTAAACTTAGCAAGTTGTTTCTCACGAATCTAAGTAATATTTCCCAAAAACCTGGATAAACGGCCGTTTTTAAAGTTTGATCCATTTCTTTAAAAAAAATTGAAAAACGGGAGTTTTTTGGATAATGCAAATACTTTTAAACCTATCAAATTAAGGTCTCGGAGTATAAGTAATATTAAGCAAAAACATGCAAAAACGGCCAGTTTTGAGATTCGACTGATTTCTTTAAAAAAGCTTGAAAAACTTTAGTTTTGGGAAAATAAACCGTTTTTTAAACTTAGTGATTTGTTTCTCTCGAATCTAAGTAATATTTCCCCAAAACCTGGATAAACGGCCGTTTTTAAGGTTTGAACCATTTCCTAAAAAAGATTAAAAAAACGGGGTTTTAGGATAATGCAAATATCTTCAAACCTATCCAATTAAGGTCTCCGATTATAAGTAATATTAAGCAAAAACAGGCAAAAACGGCCAGTTTTGAGATTCGATCGATTTCTTAAAAAAAGCTTGAAAAACATCAGTTTTGGAAAATTAAACTGTTTCTCAAACTTAGCAAGTTATTGCTCTTGAATTTATGTAATATTACCTGAAACCTGGAAAAACAGCCAGAAAAAGGTTTAATACATTTTCTAAAAAAGATGGAAAAACGGGAGTTTTTTGAATGATACAAATATCTTGAAACTTGTCAAATTAAGGGCTCCGACTATGTTATATTGAGCAAAAACAAGCAAAATCTACCATTTTGAGATTCGATCGATTTCTTAAAAAAGGCTTGAATAACACTAGTTTGGGGAAAATAAACCGTTTTTCAAACTCAGCAAGTTATTGCTCTCGAATCTAAGTAATATTAACCAAAACCTGGATAAACGGCCGTTTTTAGAAGTTTGATCCATTTCCTAAAAAAGATTGAAAAACGGGAGTTTGTTGGATAATGCAAATATCTTTAAACTTATCAAATTAAGGTCTCAGAATAATAGTAATATTAAGCAAAAACGTGCAAAGACGGCCAATTTTAAGATTCGATTGATTTCTGAAAAAAAGCTTGAAAAACGTGAATTTTTGCAAAATAAAGCTTTTTTCAAACTTAGCAAGCTATTACTCTCGAATCTAAGTAATATACACCAAAACCTGAAAAACGGCCGTTTTTAAGGTTTGATCCATTTCTTAAAAAAGATTGAAAAACAAGAGTTATTTGGATAATGCAAATATCTTAAACTTATCAAATTAAGGTCTCTGATTATAAGTAATATTAAGCAAAAATATGCAAAAACGGTTAGTTTTGAGATTCGATAAATTTCTTAAAAAGAGCTTAAAAAATATTAGTTTTGGGAAAATAGACCGTTTTTCAAACTTTGCAAATTGTTTCTCTCGAATCTAAGTAATATTAACGGAAACCTGGATAAACGGCCGTTTTTAAGGTTTAATCCATTTATTTAAAAGAGATTGAAAAACGGGAGTTTATTGGATAATGCAAATATCTTCAACTTATCCAATTAAGGTCTTTGATTATAACTAATATTAAGCAAAAACATGCAAAAACGGCCAGTTTTGAGATTCGATCGATTTCTTAAAAAAAGCTTGAAAAACGTTAGTTTGGGAAAAATCAACTGTTTTCTAAACTTGCAAGTTGTTTTTCTCGAATCTAAGTAATATTTTCCCAAAACCTGGATGAACGGCCGTTTTTAAGGTTTGATCCATTTCCTAAAAGAGATTGAAAAACGGGAGTTTTTTGAATAATGCAAATATTTTCTAACATATTAAATTAGGGTTTCCAAATATAAGTACTACTAAGCAAAAACATGCAAAAACGGCCAGTTTTGAGATTCGATCGATTTCTTAAAAAAAGCTTAAAAAAGTCAGTTTCGGAAAATAAACCATTTCTCAAACTTAGCAAGTTATTGCTCTCGAATCTAGGTTATATTAACCAAAACCTGGAAAAACGACCGCTTTTAAGGTTTGATCCATTTTCTAAAAACATTAAAAAACGAGAGTTTTTTGGATAATGCAAATATCTTCAAGCTTATCAAATTAAGGTCTCCGATTATAAGTAATATTAAACAAAAACATGCAAAAACGGCCATTTGAGATTCAAACGATTTTCTAAAAAAAGCTTGAAAACCTTGGTTTTGGGAAAATAAACCGTTTTTCAAACTAGGCAAGCTATAACTCTCGAATCTAAGTAAAATTCTACAAAACCTGGAAAAACGGCCGTTTTTAAGGTTTGATCCATTTCTTACAAAAGATTGAAAAACGGAAGTTTTTTGGATAATGCAAATATCTTCAACTTATCAAATTAAGGTCTCTGCAAAAACGGCCAGTTTTAAGATTCGATCGATTTCTTGAAAAAAGCTTGAAAACGTTATTCCATGAAAATAAACCGTTTTTTAAACTTAGCAAGTTATTGCTCTTGAATCTCAGTAATATTTACCAAAACCTGGTTAAACGACCGTTTTTAAGGTTTGATCCATTTTCGAAAAACATTAAAAAACGGGAGTTTTTTGGATAATGCAAATATCTTCAAGCTTATCAAATTAAGGTCTCCGATTATAAGTAATATTAAGCAAAAACATGCAAAAACGGCCATTTGAGATATAAACGATTGTCTAAAAAAAGCTTGAAAACCTTGGTTTTGGGAAAATAAACCGTTTTTCAAACTAAGCAAGTTATTGCTCTCGAATCTAGGTAATTTACCCTAAAACCTGGAAAAAACGGCTGTTTTTAAGGTTTGATCCATTTCTTACAAAAGAGTAAAAAACAGGAGTTTGTTGGATAATGCAAATATATTCAACTTATCAAATTAAGGTCTCTGCAAAAAGGACCAGTTTTGAGATTCGATCGATTTCTTAAAAAAAGCTTGAAAAACGTTATTCCGGGAAAATAAACCGTTTTTCAAACTTAGCAAGTTATTTCTCTCGAATCTAAGTAATATTAACCAAAACCTGGATAAACAGCCGTTTTTAATGTTTGATAAGTATTCTAAAAAAGATTGTAAAACGGGAGTTTTTTAGATCTTGCAAATATCTTCAATTATCAAATTTAGGTCTCTGATTATAAATAATATTAAGCAAAAACATGCAAAAACGGCCAGTTTTGAGATTCGATCGATTTTTTAAAAAAGGCTTGAAAAACGTCAGTTTTGGGAAAATAAACCGTTTTTAAAACTTAGCAAGTTATTGCTCTCGAATCTAAGTAGTATACACCAAAACCTGGAAAAACGGCCGTTTTTAACATTTGATCCATTTCCTAAAAAAGATTAAAAAACGAGAGTTTTTTTGATAATGCAAATATCTTCAAACCTATCAAATTAAGGTCTCGGAGTATAAGTAATATTAATAAAAAACATGGAAAAACGGATGTTTTTGAGGTTTAGTCCATTTCTTTTAAAAGATTGAAAAACGGGAGTTATTTGGATATTGCAAATATCCTTAACTTATCAAATTAGGGTCTCTGATTATAAGTAATATTACGCAAAAACATGCAAAAACGGCCCGTTTTGAGATTCGATCGATTTGTTAAAAAAAGCTTGAAAAACGTTAGTTTGGGGAAAATAAACCGTTTTCTAAACTTGCAAGTTGTTTGTCTCGAATCTAAGTAATATGTCCCTCAAAACCTGAATAAACGGCCGTTTTTAAGGTTTGATCCATTTCCTAAAAGAGATTGAAAAACGGGAGTTTTTTGAATAATGCAAATATTTTCTAACTTATCAAATTAAGGTCTCCAAATATAAGTACTATTAAGCAAAAACATGCAAAAACAGCCAGTTTTGAGATTCGATCGATTTCTTAAAAAAAAGCTTAAAAAAGTCAGTTTTGAGCAAATAAACCATTTCTCAACCTTAGCAAATTATTGCTCTCGAATCTAGGTAATATTAACCAAAACCTGGAAAAACGACCGTTTTAAGGTTTGATCCATTTTCTAAAAACATCAATAAACGGGAGTTTTTTGGATAATGCAAATATCTTCAAGCTTATCAAATTAAACTCTCCGATTATAAGTAATATTAAGCAAAAACATGCAAAAACGGCCATTTGAGATTCAAACGATTTCCTAAAAAAAGCTTGAAAACCTTGGTTTTGGGAAAATAAACCGTTTTTCAAACTAAGCAAGATATAACTCTCAAATCTAAGTAAAATTCTACAAAACCTTGAAAAACGGCCGTTTTTAAGGTTTGATCCATTTCTTACAAAAGATTGAAAAACGGGAGTTTGTTGGATAATGCAAATATCTTCAACTTATCAAATTAAGGTCTCTGCAAAAACGACCAGTTTTGAGATTCGATCGATTTCTTAAAAAAAGCTTGAAAAACGTTATTCCGGGAAAATAAACCGTTTTTTAAACTTAGCAAGTTTTTTCTCTCGAATCTAAGTAATATTAACCAAAACCTGGATAAACGGCCGTTTCTGAGGTTTGATCCATTTCCTACAGAAGATTGAAAAACGGAAGTTTGTTGGATAATGCAAATATCTTCAAACCTATCAAATTAAGGTCTCGGAGTATAAGTAATATTAAGCAAAAACTTGCAAAAACGGACAGTTTTGAGATTCGATCGATTTCTTAAAAAAAGCTTGAAAAACGTCAGTTTTAGGAAAATAAACCGTTTTTTAAACTTAGCAAGTTATTGCTCTTAATCTAAGTAATATACACCAAAACCTGAAAAAACGGCCGTTTTTAAGATTTGATCCATCACCTAAAAAAGATTGAAAAACGGGACTTTTTTGGATAATGCAAATATCTTCAACTTATCAAATTAAGGCTCCTGATTATAAGTAATATTAAGCAAAAACATGCAAAAACGGCCAGTTTTGAGATTCGATCGATTTCTTAAAAAAAGCTTGAACAACGTCAGTTTTGGGAAAATATACCATTTTTCAAACTTAGCAAGTTATTGCTCTCGAATCTAAGTAATATTTACCAAAGTTGGAAAAACGACCGTTTTTAAGGTTTGATCCATTTCCTAAAAAAGATTGAAAAAGGGGAGTTTTTGGATAATGCAAATATCTTCAAACTTATCATATTAAGGTCTCCGATTATAAGTAATATAAAGCAAAAACATGCAAAAACGGCCAGTTTTTAGATTCAAACGATTTCCTTAAAAAATGCTTTAAAAACGTCAATTTGGGGAAAATAAACCGTTTTTCAAACTAAGCAAGTTATTGCTCTCAATCTAAGTAATATACACCAAAACCTGAAAAAACGGTTGTTCTTAAGACTTGATCCATTTCCTAAAATATTGAAAAACGGGAGTTTTTTGGATAATGCAAATATCTTCAACTTATCAAATTAAGGTTGCTGATTATAATTAATATTAAGCAAAAACATGCAAAAACGGCCAGTTTTGAGATTCGATCGATTTCTTAAAAAAAGCTTGAACAACGTCAGTTTTGGGAAAATAAACCGTTTTTCAAACTAGCAAGTTATTGCTCTCGAATCTAAGTGATATTTACCAAAACGTGGAAAAACGACCGTTTTTAAGGTTTGATCCATTTCCTAAAAAAGATTGAAAAACGGGATTTGTTGGATAATGCCAATTTCTTTAAACTTATCAAATTACGGTCTCCGATTATTATCAATATTAAGCAAAAACATGCAAAAACGGCGAGTTTTGAGATTCAAACGATTTCCTAAAAAAAGCTTGAAAAACGTCAATTTGGGAAAATAAACCGTTTTTTAAACTAAGCAAGTTATTGCTCTCGAATCTAAGTAATATACACCAAAACCTGGACAAACGAACGTTTTTAAGGTTTGATGCATTTTCTAAAAAAGATTGAAAAACGGGAGTTTGTTGGATAATGCAAATATCTTTAAACTTATCAAATTACGGTCTCCGATCATTATCAATATTAAGCAAAAACATGCAAAAACTGCGAGGTTTAAGATTCAAACGATTTTCTAAAAAAAGCTTGAAAAACGTCAGTTTTGGAAAATTAAACCGTTTCTCAAACTTAGCAAGTTATTGCTCTCAAATTTATGTAATATTAACCAAAACCTGGAAAAACAGCCGTTTATAAGGTTTAATACATTTTCTAAAAAAGATGGAAAAACGGGATTTTTTTTAATGATACAAATATCTTGAAACTTGTCAAATTAAGGGCTCCGATTATAAGTTATATTGATCAAAAACGAGCAAAATCGGCCAGTATTGAGATTCGATCGATTTCTTAAAAAAAGCTTGAATAACGTTAGTTTTGGGAAAATAAACCGTTTCTCAAACTTAGCAAGTTATTGCTCTCGAATCTAAGTAATATTAACCAAAACCTGGAATAACGGTGGTTTTTAAAGTTTGATCCATTTCCTAAAAAAGATTGAAAAACGGGAGTATTGGGGATAATGCAAATATCTTCAAACTTATCAAATTAAGGTTCATGATTGTAAGTAATATTAAGCAAAAACATGCCAAAATGGCTAGTTTTGAGATTCGATCGATATCTTAAAAAAAGCTTGGAAAACGGTGGTTTCTGGAAAATAAACCGTTTCTCAAACTTAGCAAGTTGTTTCTCTCAAATCTAAGAAATATTCCCCCAAAACCTGGATAAACGGCCGTTTTTAAGATTTGATCCATTTCTTAAAAAAAGATTGAAAAACGGGAGTTTTTTGGATAATGCAAATATCTTTAAACTAATCAAATTAAGGTCTCCGATTATTATTAATATTAAGCAAAAACATGCAAAAACGGCCAGTTTTGAGATTCAAACGTTTTTCTAAAAAAAGCATAAAAAACGTCAATTTTCGGAAAATAAACCGTTTTTCAAACTCAGCAAGTTGTTTCTCTCAAATCTAAGTAATATACAACAAAACCTGGATAAACGGCCGTTTTTAAGGTTTGATCCATTTCTTAAATAAAGATTGAAAAACGGGAGTTTTTTGGGATAATGCAAATATCTTCAACTTATCAAATTAAGGTTCCTGATTATAAGTAATATTAAGCAAAAACATGCAAAAACGGCCAGTTTTGTGATTCGATCGATTTCTCAAAAAAAGCTTAAAAAACGTGAGTTTTGGGAAAATAAACCGTTTATCAAACTTAGCAATATACACCACAACCTGGACAAACGACCGTTTTTAAGGTTTGATCCATTTCCTTAAAAAAAGATTAAAAACGGGAGTTTTTTGGATAATGCAAATATCTTCAACTTATCAAATTAAGGTTCCTGATTATAAGTAATATTTAGCAAAAACATGCAAAAACCACCAGTTTTGAGATTCCATCGATTTCTTAAAAAAAGCTTAAAAAACGTCAGTTTTGGAAAAATAAACCGTTTTTCAAACTTAGCAAGTTGTTTCTCTCGAATCTAAGTAATATTTCCCTAAAACCTGAAAAAGCGGCCGTTCTTAAGGTTTGATACATTTTCTAAAAAAAATTGAAAAACGGGAGTTTTTTGGATAATGCAAATATCTTTAAACTTATCAAATTACGGTCTCCGATTATAAGTAATTTCAACCAAAAACATGCTAAAATGGCCAGTTTTGAGATTCGATTGATTTCTTAAAAAAGCTTGAAAAACGTTAGTTTTGGGAAAATAAACCGTTTTTCAAACTTAGCAGGTTGTTTCTCTCGAATCTAACTAATATTTCCCCAAAACCTGGATAAACGGCTAGTTTTGAGATTCAAACGATTTCCTAGAAAAAGCTTAAAAAACGTCAATTTGGGGAAAATAAACCATTTTTCAAACCAAGCAATTATTGCTCTCGAATCTAAGTAATATACACCAAAACCTGGATAAACGGCCGTTTTTATGTTTGATCCATTTCTGAAATAAAGATTAAAAAACGGGAGTTTTTTGGATAATGCAAATATCCTCAAGCTTATTAAATTAAGGTCTCCGATTATAAGTAATATTAAGCCAAAACATGCAAAAACGGCCATTTGAGATAGAAAGGATTCCCTAAAAAAAGCTTGAAAACCTTGATTTTGGGAAAATAAACCGTTTTTCAAACTAAGCAAGTTATTGCTCTCGAATCTAGGTAATTTCCCTTAAAACCTGAAAAAACGGCCGTTTTTAAGATTTGATCCATTTCTTACAAAAGATTGAAAAACGGGAGTTTGTTGGATAATGCAAATATGTTCAACTTATCAAATTAAGGTCTCTGCAAAAACGACCAGTTTTGAGATTCGATCGATTTCTTAAAAAAAGCTTGAAAAACGTTATTCCGGGAAAATAAACCGTTTTTCAAACTTAGCAAGTTATTTCTCTCGAATCTAAGTAATATTAACCCAAACCTGGATAAACAGCGTTTTTAAGGTTTAATAAGTATTCTAAAAAAGATTGTAAAACGAGAGTTTTTTAGATCTTGCAAATATCTTCAATTATCAAATTAAGGTCTCTGATTATAAATAATATTAAGCAAAAACATGCAAAAACGGCCGGTTTTGAGATTCGATCGATTTCTTAAAAAAGGCTTGAAAAACGTCAGTTTTGGGAAAATAAACCGTTTTTCAAACTTAGCAAGTTATTGCTCTCGAATCTAAGTAGTATACACCAAAACCTGGAAAAACGGCCGTTTTTAACATTTGATCCATTTCCTAAAAAAGATTAAAAAACGAGAGTTTTTTGGATAATGCAAATTATCTTCAAACCTATCAAATTAAGGTCTCGGAGTATAAGTAATATTAATAAAAAACATGGAAAAACGGCCGTTTTTAAGGTTTGATCCATTTCTTCTAAAAGATTGAAAAACGGGAGTTATTTGGATAATGCAAATATCCTTGACTTATCAAATTAAGGTCTCTGATTATAAGTAATATTACGCAAAAACATGCAAAAACGGCCAGTTTTGAGATTCGATCGATTTCTTAAAAAAAGCTTGAAAAACGTTAGTTTGGGGAGAATAAACCGTTTTCTAAACTTGCAAGTTGTTTCAACCGAATCTAAGTAATATTTCCCTCAAAACCTGGATAAACGGCCGTTTTTAAGGTTTGATCCATTTCCTAAAAGAGATTGAAAAACGGGAGTTTTTTGAATAATGCAAATATTTTCTAACTTATCAAATTAAGGTCTCGGAGTATAAGTAATATTAAGCAAAAACTTGCAAAAACGGACAGTTTTGAGATTCGATCGATTTCTTAAAAAAAGCTTGAAAAACGTCAGTTTTAGGAAAATAAACCGTTTTTTAAACTTAGCAAGTTATTGCTCTCGAATCTAAGTAATATTTACCAAAACCTAGAAAAACGACCTTTTTTAAGGTTTGATCCATTTCCTAAAAAAGATTGAAAAACGGGAGTTTTTGGATAATGCAAATATCTTCAAACTTATCATATTAAGGTCTCCGATTATAAGTAATATTAAGCAAAAACATGCAAAAACGGCCAGTTTTTAGATTCAAATGATTTCCTTAAAAAAAGCTTGAATAACGTCAATTTTGGGAAAATAAACCGTTTTTTAAACTAAGCAAGTTATTGCTCTCAATCTAAGTAATATACACCAAAACCTGGAAAAACGGCCGTTTTTAAGATTTGATCCATTTCCTAAAAAAGATTGAAAAACGGGAGTTTTTTGGATAATGCAAATATCTTCAGCTTATCAAATTAAGGCTCCTGATTATAAGTAATATTAAGCACAAACATGCAAAAACGGCCAGTTTTGAGATTCGATCGATTTCTTAAAAAAAGCTTGAACAACGTCAGTTTTGGGAAAATATACCGTTTTTCAAACTTAGCAAGTTATTGCTCTCGAATCTAAGTAATATTAACCAAAACCTGGAAAAACAGCTAATTTTAACATTTGATCCATTTCCTAAAAAAGATTGAAAAACGGGAGTTTTTGGATAATGCAAATATCTTCAAACTTATCATATTAAGGTCTCCGATTATAAGTAATATTAAGCAAAAACATGCAAAAACGGCCAGTTTTAAGATTCGATCGATTTCTTAAAAAAAGCTTGAAAAACGTTAGTTTGGGGAAAATAAACCGTTTTCTAAACTTGCAAGTTGTTTCTCTCGAATCTAAGTAATATTTCCCTCAAAACCTGGATAAACGGCCGTTTTTAAGGTTTGATCCATTTCCTAAAAGAGATTGAAAAACGGGAGTTTTTTGAATAATGCAAATATTTTCTAACTTATCAAATTAAGGTCTCCAAATATAAGTACTATTAAGCAAAAACATGCAAAAACGGCCAGTTTTGAGATTCGATCGATTTCTCAAAAAAAGCTTGAACAACGTCAGTTTTGGGAAAATAAACCGTTTTTCAAACTAGCAAGTTATTGCTCTCGAATCTAAGTGATATTGACCAAAACGTGGAAAAACGACCGTTTTTAAGGTTTGATCCATTTCCTAAAAAAGATTGAAAAACGGGATTTGTTGGATAATGCAAATATCTTTAAACTTATCAAATTACGGTCTCCGATTATTATCAATATTAAGCAAAAACATGCAAAAACGGCGAGTTTTAAGATTCAAACGATTTTCTAAAAAAAAGCTTGAAAAACGTCAATTTTAGAAAAATAAACCGTTTTTCAAACTAAGCAAGTGATTGCTCTCGAATCTAAGTAATATACAACAAAACCTGAAAAAACGGCCGTTCTTAAGGTTTGATAAATTTTCTAAAAAAGATTGAAAAACGGGAGATTTGGGGATAATGCAAATATCTTCAAACTTATCAAATTAAGGTTCCTGATTGTAAGTAATATTAAGCAAAAACATGCCAAAATGGCCAGTTTTGAGATTCAATCGATATCTTAAAAAAAGCTTGGAAAACGGTGGTTTCTGGAAAATAAACCGTTTCTCAAACTTAACAAGTTGTTTCTCTCAAATCTAAGTAATATTCCCCCAAAACCTGGATAAACGGCCGTTTTTAAGATTTGATCCATTTCTTAAAAAAAGATTGAAAAACGGGAGTTTTTTGGATAATGCAAATATCTTTAAACTAATCAAATTAAGGTCTCCGATTATTATTAATATTAAGCAAAAACATGCAAAAACGGCCAGTTTTGAGATTCAAACGTTTTTCTAAAAAAAGCCAAAAAAACGTCAATTTTCGGAAAATAAACCGTTTTTTAAACTCAGCAAGTTGTTTCTCTCGAATCTAAGTAATATACACCAAAACCTGAAAAAACGGCCGTTTTTAAGGTTTGATCCATTTTTTAAATAAAGATTGAAAAACGGGAGTTTTTTTGGATAATGCAAATATCTTCAACTTATCAAATTAAGGTTCCTGATTATAAGTAATATTAAGCAAAAACATGCAAAAACGGCCAGTTTTGTGATTCGATCGATTTCTCAAAAAAAGCTTAAAAAACGTGAGTTTTGGGAAAATAAACCGTTTTTCAAACTTAGCAATATACACCAAAACCTGGACAAACGACCGTTTTTAAGGTTTGATCCATTTCCTTAAAAAAAGATTAAAAACGGGAGTTTTTTGGATAATGCAAATATCTTCAACTTATCAAATTAAGGTCTCAAATTATTATTAATATTAAGCAGAAACATGCAAAAACGGCCAGTTTTGAGATTCAAACGATTTCCTAAAAAAAGCTTGAAAAACGTCAATTTTGGGAAAATAAACCGATTTTCAAACTAAGCAAGTTATTGCTCTCGAATCTAAGTAATATACACCAAAACCTGAAAAACGGGCGTTCATAAGGTTTGTTACATTTTCTAAAAAAGATTGAAAAACGGAAGTTTTAGGGATAATGGAAATATCTTCAAACTTATCAAATTACGGTCTCCGATTACAAGTAATATTACCCAAAAACATGCAAAAATGGCCAGTTTTGAGATTCGATCGATTTCTTTAAAAAAAGCATGAAAAACGTTAGTTTTGGAAAAAATAAACCTTTTTTCAAACTAAGCAAGCTATTACTCTCGAATCTAAGTAATATAAACTAAAACCTAGAAAAACGGCCGTTTTAAAGGTTTGATCCATTTCCTAAAAAAGATTATGAAACAGGAGTTTGTTGAATGATGCAAATATCTTCACCTAATCAAATTAAGGTCTCTGTTTGATAAGTAATATTTAGCAAAACCATGCAAAAACGGCTAGTTTTAAGATTCGATCGATTTCTTAAAAAAAACTTGTAAAACGTTAGTTTGGGGAAAATAAACCGTTTTTCAAACTTAGCTAGTTTGTGCTCTCGAATCTAAGTAATATTAACCAAAACCTGGAAAAACGGCTGTTTCTAAGGTTTGATGCATTTAAAAAAAAAGATTGAAAAACGGGAGATTGTTGGATAATGCAAATATCTTCAAACTTATCAAATTAAGGTCTCCGATTATAAGTAATATTAACCAAAAACATGCAAGAACGGTCAGTTTTGAGATTCAAACGATTTCCTAAAAAAAGCTTGAAAAACGTTAGTTTTGGGAACTAAACTGTTTTTCAAACTAAGCAAGCTATTAATCTCGAATCTAAATAATATTTAACAAAACCTGGAAAAACGGCCGTTTTTAAGGTTTGATCCATTTCTTAAAAAAGATTGAAAAACGGGAGTTTTGGGGAAAATGCAAATATCTTCAAACCTATCAAATTTAGGTCTCCGATTATAAGTAATATTAAGCAAAAACATGCAAAAACGGCCAGTTTTGAGATTCGATCGATTTCTTTAAAAAAGCTTGAAAAACGTCAGTTTTGGTAAAATAAACCGTTTTTCAAACTTAGCAGGTTATTGCTCTCGAATCTAAGTAATATTAACCAAAACCTGCTTAAACAGCCGTTTTTAAGGTTTGATCCATTTCTTAAAAAAGATTGAAAAACGGAAGTTTTTTGGATAATGGAAATATCTTCAAACATATCAAATTAAGGTCTCCGATTATAAGTAATATTAAGCAAAAAGAGGCAAAAACGGCCAGTTTTGAGATTCGATCGATTTCTTAAAAAAAGCTTGAACAACGTCAGTTTTGGGAAAATAAACCGTTTTTCAAACTAGCAAGTTATTGCTCTCGAATCTAAGTGATATTTACCAAAACGTGGAAAAACGAACGTTCTTAAGGTTTGAAACATTTTCTAAAAAAGATTGAAAAACGGGAGTTTTTTTGGATGATACAAATATCTTCAAACTTAGCAAATTAAGGTCTCCGATTATAAGTAATATTAGGCAAAAACATGCAAAAACGGCTAGTTTTGAGATTCAAACGATTTCCTAAAAAAAGCATGAAAAACGTTAGTTTTGGAAAAATAAACCTTTTTTCAAACTAAGCAAGCCATTAAACTCGAATCTAAGGAATTTTCAACAAAACCTGGAAAAACGGCCGTTTTTAAGGTTTAATCTATTTCCTAAAAAAGATTAAAAAATTGGAGTTTTTAGGATAATGCAAATATCTTCAACTTATCAAATTAAGGTCTCTGATTATAAGTAATATTAAGCAAAAACATGCAAAAACGGCTAGTTTTGAGCTTCGATCGATTTCTTAAAAAAAGCTTGAAAAACGTTAGTTTGGGGAGAATAAACCGTTTTCTAAACTTGCAAGTTGTTTCAACCGAATCTAAGTAATATTTCCCTCAAAACCTGGATAAACGGCCGTTTTTAAGGTTTGATCCATTTCCTAAAAGAGATTGAAAAACGGGAGTTTTTTGAATAATGCAAATATTTTCTAACTTATCAAATTAAGGTCTCGGAGTATAAGTAATATTAGGCAAAAACTTGCAAAAACGGACAGTTTTGAGATTCGATCGATTTCTTAAAAAAAGCTTGAAAAACGTCAGTTTTAGGAAAATAAACCGTTTTTTAAACTTAGCAAGTTATTGCTCTCGAATCTAAGTAATATTTACCAAAACCTAGAAAAACGACCTTTTTTAAGGTTTGATCCATTTCCTAAAAAAGATTGAAAAACGGGAGTTTTTGGATAATGCAAATATCTTCAAACTTATCATATTAAGGTCTCCGATTATAAGTAATATTAAGCAAAAACATGCAAAAACGGCCAGTTTTTAGATTCAAATGATTTCCTTAAAAAAAGCTTGAACAACGTCAGTTTTGGGAAAATATACCGTTTTTCAAACTTAGCAAGTTATTGCTCTTGAATCTAAGTAATATTTACCAAAACCTGGAAAAACGACCGTTTTTAAGGTTTGATCCATTTCCTAAAAAAGATTGAAAAACGGGAGTTTTTTGAATAATGCAAATATTTTCTAACTTATCAAATTAAGGTCTCCAAATATAAGTACTATTAAGCAAAAACATGCAAAAACGGCCAGTTTTGAGATTCGATCGATTTCTTAAAAAAAAGCTTAAAAAAGTCAGTTTGGAGAAAATAAACCATTTCTCAACCTTAGCAAGGTATTGCTCTCGAATATAGGTAATATTATCCAAAACCTGGAAAAACGACCGTTTTTAAGGTTTGATCCATATTCTAAAAACATTAAAAAACGGGAGTTTTTTTGATAATGCAAATATCTTCAAGCTTATCAAATTAAGCTCTCCGATTATAAGTAATATTAAGCAAAAACATGCAAAATCGGCCATTTGAGATTCAAACGATTTCCTAAAAAAAGCTTGAAAACCTTGGTTTTAGGAAAATAAACCGTTTTTTAAACTAAGCAAGCTATAACTCTTAAATCTAAGTAAAATTCTACAAAACCTGGAAAAAACGGCCGTTTTTAAGGTTTGATCCATTTCTTACAAAAAATTGAAAAACGAAAGTTTGTTGGATAATGCAAATATCTTTAACTTATCAAATTAAGGTCCCTGCAAAAACGACCAGTTTTGAGATTCGATCGATTTCTTAAAAAAAGCTTGAAAAACGTTATTCCGGGAAAATAAACCGTTTTTTAAACTTAGCAAGTTTTTTCTCTCGAATCTAAGTAATATTAACCAAAACCTGGATAAACGGCCGTTTCTGAGGTTTGATCCATTTCCTACAGAAGATTAAAAAACGGAAGTTTGTTGGATAATGCAAATATCTTCAAACCTATCAAATTAAGGTCTCGGAGTATAAGTAATATTAAGCAAAAACTTGCAAAAACGGACAGTTTTGAGATTCGATCGATTTCTTAAAAAAAGCTTGAAAAACGTCAGTTTTAGGAAAATAAACCGTTTTTCAAACTTAGCAAGTAATTGCCCTCTAATCTAAGTAATATTTACCAAAACCTAGAAAAACGACCTTTTTTAAGGTTTGATCCATTTCCTAAAAAAGATTGAAAAACGGGAGTTTTTGGATAATGCAAATATCTTTAAACTTATCATATTAAGGTCTCCGATTATAAGTAATATTAAGCAAAAACATGCAAAAACGGCCAGTTTTTAGATTCAAATGATTTCCTTAAAAAAACTTGAATAACGTCAATTTTGGGAAAATAAACCGTTTTTTAAACTAAGCAAGTTATTGCTCTCAACTAAGTAATATACACCAAAACCTGGAAAAACGACCGTTTTTAAGGTTTGATCCATTTCCTAAAAAAGATTGAAAAACGGGAGTTTTTTGGATAATGCAAATATTTTCAACTTATCAAATTAAGGCTCATGATTATAAGTAATATTAAGCACAAACATGCAAAAACGGCCAGTTTTGAGATTCGATCGATTTCTTAAAAAAAGCTTGAACAACGTCAGTTTTGGGAAAATATACCGTTTTTCAAACTTAGCAAGTTATTGCTCTTGAATCTAAGTAATATTTACCAAAACCTGGAAAAACGACCGTTTTTAAGGTTTGATCCATTTCCTAAAAAAGATTGAAAAACGGGAGTTTTTGGATAATGCAAATATCTTCAAACTTATCATATTAAGGTCTCCGATTATAAGTAATATTAAGCAAAAACATGCAAAAACGGCCAGTTTTGAGATTCGATCGATTTCTTAAAAAAAGCTTGAACAACGTCAGTTTTGGGAAAATAAACCGTTTTTCAAACTAGCAAGTTATTGCTCTCGAATCTAAGTGATATTTACCAAAACGTGGAAAAACGACCGTTTTTAAGGTTTGATCCATTTCCTAAAAAAGATTGAAAAACGGGATTTGTTGGATAATGCAAATATCTTTAAACTTATCAAATTACGGTCTCCGATTATTATCAATATTAAGCAAAAACATGCAAAAACGGCGAGTTTTAAGATTCAAACGATTTTCTAAAAAAAAGCTTGAAAAACGTCAATTTTAGAAAAATAAACCGTTTTTCAAACTAAGCAAGTGATTGCTCTCGAATCTAAGTAATATACAACAAAACCTGAAAAAACGGCCGTTCTTAAGGTTTGATAAATTTTCTAAAAAAGATTGAAAAACGGGAGATTTGGGGATAATGCAAATATCTTCAAACTTATCAAATTAAGGTTCCTGATTGTAAGTAATATTAAGCAAAAACATGCCAAAATGGCCAGTTTTGAGATTCAATCGATATCTTAAAAAAAGCTTGGAAAACGGTGGTTTCTGGAAAATAAACCGTTTCTCAAACTTAACAAGTTGTTTCTCTCAAATCTAAGTAATATTCCCCCAAAACCTGGATAAACGGCCGTTTTTAAGATTTGATCCATTTCTTAAAAAAAGATTGAAAAACGGGAGTTTTTTGGATAATGCAAAATATCTTTAAGCTAATCAAATTAAGGTCTCCGATTATTATTAATATTAAGCAAAAACATGCAAAAACGGCCAGTTTTGAGATTCAAACGTTTTTCTAAAAAAAGCCAAAAAAACGTCAATTTTCGGAAAATAAACCGTTTTTTAAACTCAGCAAGTTGTTTCTCTCGAATCTAAGTAATATACACCAAAACCTGAAAAAACGGCCGTTTTTAAGGTTTGATCCATTTTTTAAATAAAGATTGAAAAACGGGAGTTTTTTTGGATAATGCAAATATCTTCAACTTATCAAATTAAGGTTCCTGATTATAAGTAATATTAAGCAAAAACATGCAAAAACGGCCAGTTTTGTGATTCGATCGATTTCTCAAAAAAAGCTTAAAAAACGTGAGTTTTGGGAAAATAAACCGTTTTTCAAACTTAGCAATATACACCAAAACCTGGACAAACGACCGTTTTTAAGGTTTGATCCATTTCCTTAAAAAAAGATTAAAAACGGGAGTTTTTTGGATAATGCAAATATCTTCAACTTATCAAATTAAGGTCTCAAATTATTATTAATATTAAGCAAAAACATGCAAAAACGGCCAGTTTTGAGATTCAAACGATTTCCTAAAAAAAGCTTGAAAAACGTCAATTTTGGGAAAATAAACCGATTTTCAAACTAAGCAAGTTATTGCTCTCGAATCTAAGTAATATACACCAAAACCTGAAAAACGGGCGTTCATAAGGTTTGTTACATTTTCTAAAAAAGATTGAAAAACGGAAGTTTTAGGGATAATGGAAATATCTTCAAACTTATCAAATTACGGTCTCCAATTACAAGTAATATTACCCCAAAACATGCAAAAATGGCCAGTTTTGAGATTCGATCGATTTCTTTAAAAAAAGCATGAAAAACGTTAGTTTTGGAAAAATAAACCTTTTTTCAAACTAAGCAAGCCATTACTCTCGAATCTAAGGAATTTTCAACAAAACCTGGAAAAACGGCCGTTTTTAAGGTTTAATCTATTTCCTAAAAAAGATTAAAAAATTGGAGTTTTTAGGATAATGCAAATATCTTCAACTTATCAAATTAAGGTCTCTGATTATAAGTAATATTAAGCAAAAACATGCAAAAATGGCCAGTTTTGAGCTTCGATCGATTTCTTTAAAAAAGCTTGAAAAACGTCCATTTGAGCAAAATAAATCGTTCTTCAAACTAAGCAAGCTATTACTCTCGAATCTAAGTAATATAAACTAAAACCTAGAAAAACGGCCGTTTTAAAGGTTTGATCCATTTCCTAAAAAAGATTATGAAACAGGAGTTTGTTGAATGATGCAAATATCTTCACCTAATCAAATTAAGGTCTCTGTTTGATAAGTAATATTTAGCAAAACCATGCAAAAACGGCTAGTTTTAAGATTCGATCGATTTCTTAAAAAAAACTTGTAAAACGTTAGTTTGGGGAAAATAAACCGTTTTTCAAACTTAGCTAGTTTGTGCTCTCGAATCTAAGTAATATTAACCAAAACCTGGAAAAACGGCTGTTTCTAAGGTTTGATGCATTTAAAAAAAAAGATTGAAAAACGGGAGATTGTTGGATAATGCAAATATCTTCAAACTTATCAAATTAAGGTCTCCGATTATAAGTAATATTAACCAAAAACATGCAAGAACGGTCAGTTTTGAGATTCAAACGATTTCCTAAAAAAAGCTTGAAAAACGTTAGTTTTGGGAACTAAACTGTTTTTCAAACTAAGCAAGCTATTAATCTCGAATCTAAATAATATTTAACAAAACCTGGAAAAACGGCCGTTTTTAAGGTTTGATCCATTTCTTAAAAAAGATTGAAAAACGGGAGTTTTGGGGATAATGCAAATATCTTCAAACCTATCAAATTTAGGTCTCCGATTATAAGTAATATTAAGCAAAAACATGCAAAAACGGCCAGTTTTGAGATTCGATCGATTTCTTTAAAAAAGCTTGAAAAACGTCAGTTTTGGTAAAATAAACCGTTTTTCAAACTTAGCAAGTTATTGCTCTCGAATCTAAGTAATATTAACCAAAACCTGCTTAAACAGCCGTTTTTAAGGTTTGATCCATTTCTTAAAAAAGATTGAAAAACGGAAGTTTTTTGGATAATGGAAATATCTTCAAACATATCAAATTAAGGTCTCCGATTATAAGTAATATTAAGCAAAAAGAGGCAAAAACGGCCAGTTTTGAGATTCAAACGATTTCCTAAAAAAAGCTTGAAAAACGTCAATTTTGGGAAAATAAACCGTTTCCTAAACTTAGAGGGTTATTACTCTCGAATCTAAGGAATATACACCAAAACCTGGAAAAACGAACGTTCTTAAGGTTTGAAACATTTTCTAAAAAAGATTGAAAAACGGGAGTTTTTTTGGATGATACAAATATCTTCAAACTTAGCAAATTAAGGTCTCCGATGATAAGTAATATTAGGCAAAAACATGCAAAAACGGCTAGTTTTGAGATTCAAACGATTTCCTAAAAAAAGCATGAAAAACGTTAGTTTTGGAAAAATAAACCTTTTTTCAAACTAAGCAAGCTATTACTCTCGAATCAAAGGAATTTTCAACAAAACCTGGAAAAACGGCCGTTTTTGAGGTTTAATCTATTTCCTAAAAAAGATTAAAAATTTGGAGTTTGTTGGAAAATGCAAATATCTTCTGCTTATCAAATTAATGTGTCTGATTATAAGTAATATTAAGCAAAAACATGCAAAAACGGCCGGTTTGAGATTCGATCGATTTCTTATAAAAAAGCTCTAAAAACGTTAGTTTGGGGAAAATAAACCGTTTTTCAAACTTAGCAAGTTATTGCTCTCGAATCTAAGTAATATTAACCAAAACCTGGAAAAACGGCCATTTTTAAGGTTTGATCCATTTCTTAAAAAAAAGATTGAAAACGGGAGTTTTTTAGGTAATGCAAATATGTTCAAGTTATAGAGTTAAGGTCTCTGATTATAAGTAATATTAAGCAAAAACATGCAAAAACGGCCAGTTATGAGATTTAAACGATTTCTCACAAAAAGCTTGAAAAACTTCAGTTTTGGGAAAATAAACCGTTTTTCAAACCAAGTAATATTCAACAAAACCTGGAAAAAACGCCGTTTTTGAGGTTTGATCCATTTCCTAAAAAAGGATTGAAAAACGGGAGTTTTGGGGATGATGCAAATATCTTCAACTTTTTAAATTAAGGTCTCTGATTTCAAGTAATATTAAGCAAAAACATGCAAAAACGGCCCTTTTTAAGATTCGATCGATTTCCTAAAAAAAGTTTGAAAAACGTAGAGTTTGGGAAAATAAACCGTTTTTCAAACTTAGCAGGTTATTGCTCTGGAATCTGAGTAATATACCATAAAACCTGGATAATCGGCCGTTCTCAAGGTTTGATACATTTCTTAAAAAAGATTGAAAAAGGGGAGTTTTTTGGATAATGCAAATATCTTCAACTTATCAAATTAGGGTCTCTGATTATAAGGAATATTAAGCAAAAACATGCAAAAACGGCCAGTTTTGAGATTCAAACGATTTACTAAAAATAAGCTTGATAAACGTCAATTTTGGGAATATAAACCGTTTCCTAAACTTAGCAAGTTATTGCTCTCGAATCTAAGTAATATACACCAAAACCTGGAAAAACGAACGTTCTTAAGGTATGATCCATTTCCTAAAAAAGATTGAAAAACGGGGTTTTGTTGGATAATGCAAATATCTTAAACTTATCAAATTAAGGTATCTGATTTCAAGTAATATTAAGCAAAAACATGCAAAAACGGCCAGTTTTGAGATTCAATCAATTTCTTAAAAAAAGCTTGAAAAACGTCAGTTTTAGGAAAATAAACCATTTTTCAAACTTAGCAAGTTATTGCTCTCGAATCTAAGTAATATTAACCAAAACCTGGAAAAACGGCTGTTTTTAAGGTTTGATCCATTTACTAAAAAAGATTGAAAAACGGGAGATTGTTGGATAATGCAAATATCTTCAAACTTATCAAATTAAGGTCTCCGATTATAAGTAATATCAAGCAAAAACATGCAAAAACGGCCAGTTTTGAGATTCAAACGATTTCCTAAAAAAAGCTTGAGAAACGTCAATTTTGGGAAAATAAACCGTTTCCTAAACTTAGAGGGTTATTACTCTCGAATCTAAGGAATATACACCAAAACCTGGAAAAACGAACGTTCTTAAGGTTTGATACATTTTCTAAAAAAGATTGAAAAACGGGAGTTTTTTTGGATGATACAAATATCTTCAAACTTAACAAATTAAAGTCTCCGATGATAAGTAATATTAGGCAAAAACAAGCAAAAACGGCTAATTTTGAGATTCAAACGATTTCCTAAAAAAAGCATGAAAAACGTTAGTTTTGGAAAAATAAACCTTTTTTCAAACTAAGCAAGCTATTACTCTCGAATCTAAGGAATTTTCAACAAAACCTGGAAAAACGGCCGTTCTTAAGGTTTAATCTATTTCCTAAAAAAAGCTTGAAAAACGTTAGTTTTGGGAACTAAACTGTTTTTCAAACTAAGCAAGCTATTAATCTCGAATCTAAATAATATTTAACAAAACCTGGAAAAACGGCCGTTTTTAAGGTTTGATCCATTTCTTAAAAAAGATTGAAAAACGGGACTTTTGGGGATAATGCAAATATCTTCAAACCTATCAAATAAAGAGTCTCCGATTATTAGTAATATTAAGCAAAAACATGCAAAAACGGCCAGTTTTGAGATTCGATCGATTTCTTTAAAAAAGCTTGAAAAACGTCAGTTTTGGTAAAATAAACCGTTTTTCAAACTTAGCAAGTTATTGCTCTCGAATCTAAGTAATATTAACCAAAACCTGCTTGAACAGCCGTTTTTAAGGTTTGATCCATTTCTTAAAAAAGATTGAAAAACGGAAGTTTTTTGGATAATGGAAATATCTTCAAACATATCAAATTAAGGTCTCCGATTATATGTAATATTAAGCAAAAAGAGGCAAAAACGGCCAGTTTTGAGATTCAAACGATTTCCTAAAAAAAAGCTTGAAAAACGTCAATTTGGGATAAATAAACCGTTTTTCAAACTAAGCAAGCTATTACTCTCGAATCTCAGTACTATTCAACAAAACCTGGAAAAACGGCCGTTTTTAAGGTTTGATCCATTTCTTAAAACAGATTGAAAAACAGGAGTTTGTTAGATAATGCAAATATCTTCAAACTTATCAAATTAAGGTCTCTGATTATAAGTAATATTAAGCAAAAACATGAAAAAACGGCCAGTTTTAAGATTCCGTCGATTTCCTAAAAAAAAGCTTGAAAAACTTCAATTTTAGGAAAATAAACCGTTTTCCAAACTTAGCAATTTATTGCTCTCGAATCTAAATAATATTAACCAAAACCTGGGAAAACGACCGTTTTTAAGGTTTGATCCATTTCCTAAAAAAGATTGAAAAACGGGAGTTTGTTGGATAATGCAAATAACTTCAAACTTATCAAATTAAGGTCTCCGATGATAAGTAATATTAGGCAAAAACATGCAAAAACGGCTAGTTTTGAGATTCAAACGATTTCCTAAAAAAAGCATGAAAAACGTTAGTTTTGGAAAAATAAACCTTTTTTCAAACTAATCAAGCTATTACTCTCGAATCTAAGGAATTTTCAACAAAACCTGGAAAAACGGCCGTTTTTAAGGTTTAATCTATTTCCTAAAAAAGATTAAAAATTTGGAGTTTGTTGGAAAATGCAAATATCTTGTGCTTATCAAATTAATGTGTCTGATTATAAGTAATATTAAGCAAAAACATGCAAAAACGGCCGGTTTGAGATTCGATCGATTTCTTATAAAAAAGCTCTAAAAACGTTAGTTTGGGGAAAATAAACCGTTTTTCAAACTTAGCAAGTTATTGCTCTCGAATCTAAGTAATATTAACCAAAACCTGGAAAAACGGCCATTTTTAAGGTTTGATCCATTTCTTAAAAAAAAGATTGAAAACGGGAGTTTTTTAGGTAATGCAAATATGTTCAAGTTATAGAGTTAAGGTCTCTGATTATAAGTAATATTAAGCAAAAACATGCAAAAACGGCCAGGTATGAGATTTAAACGATTTCTCACAAAAAGCTTGAAAAACTTCAGTTTTGGGAAAATAAACCGTTTTTCAAACTAAGTAATATTCAACAAAACCTGGAAAAAACGCCGTTTTTGAGGTTTTATCCATTTCCTAAAAAAGGATTGAAAAACGGGAGTTTTGGGGATAATGCAAATATCTTCAACTTTTTAAATTAAGGTCTCTGATTTCAAGTAATATTAAGCAAAAACATGCAAAAACGGCCCTTTTTAAGATTCGATCGATTTCCTAAAAAAAGTTTGAAAAACGTAGAGTTTGGGAAAATAAACCGTTTTTCAAACTTAGCAGGTTATTGCTCTGGAATCTGAGTAATATACCATAAAACCTGGATAATCGGCCGTTCTCAAGGTTTGATACATTTCTTAAAAAAGATTGAAAAAGGGGAGTTTTTTGGATAATGCAAATATCTTCAACTTATCAAATTAGGGTCTCTGATTATAAGGAATATTAAGCAAAAACATGCAAAAACGGCCAGTTTTGAGATTCAAACGATTTACTAAAAATAAGCTTGATAAACGTCAATTTTGGGAATATAAACCGTTTCCTAAACTGAGCAAGTTCTTGCTCTCGAATCTAAGTAATATACACCAAAACCTGGAAAAACGAACGTTCTTAAGGTATGATCCATTTCCTAAAAAAGATTGAAAAACGGGTTTTTGTTGGATAATGCAAATATCTTAAACTTATCAAATTAAGGTATCTGATTTCAAGTAATATTAAGCAAAAACATGCAAAAACGGCCAGTTTTGAGATTCAATCAATTTCTTAAAAAAAGCTTGAAAAACGTCAGTTTTAGGAAAATAAACCATTTTTCAAACTTAGCAAGTTATTGCTCTCGAATCTAAGTAATATTAACCAAAACCTGGAAAAACGGCTGTTTTTAAGGTTTGATCCATTTACTAAAAAAGATTGAAAAACGGGAGATTGTTGGATAATGCAAATATCTTCAAACTTATCAAATTAAGGTCTCCGATTATAAGTAATATCAAGCAAAAACATGCAAAAACGGCCAGTTTTGAGATTCAAACGATTTCCTAAAAAAAGCTTGAGAAACGTCAATTTTGGGAAAATAAACCGTTTCCTAAACTTAGAGGGTTATTACTCTCGAATCTAAGGAATATACAACAAAACCTGGAAAAACGAACGTTCTTAAGGTTTGATACATTTTCTAAAAAAGATTGAAAAACGGGAGTTTTTTTGGATGATACAAATATCTTCAAACTTAACAAATTAAGGTCTCATATGATAAGTAATATTAGGCAAAAACATGTAAAAACGGCTAATTTTGAGATTCAAACGATTTCCTAAAAAAAGCATGAAAAACGTTAGTTTTTTCGAAAATAAACCTTTTTTCAAAATAAGCAAGCTATTACTCTCGAATCTAAGGAATTTTCAACAAAACCTGGAAAAACGGCCGTTCTTAAGGTTTAATCTATTTCCTAAAAAACATTAAAAAATTGGAGTTTTTAGGATAATGCAAATATCTTCAACTTATCAAATTAAGGTCTCTGATTATAAGTAATATTATGCAAAAACATGCAAAAACGGCCAGTTTTGAGCTTCGATCGATTTCTTAAAAAAAGCTTGAAAAACGTCCTTTTGAGCAAAATAAATCGTTTTTCAAACTAAGCAAGCTATTACTCTCGAATCTAAGTAATATAAACTAAAACCTAGAAAAACGGCCGTTTTAAAGTTTTGATCCATTTCCTAAAAAAGATTATGAAACAGGAGTTTGTTGAATGATGCAAATATCTTCTCCTAATCAAATTAAGGTCTCTGTTTGATAAGTAATATTTAGCAAAAACATGCAAAAACGGCTAGTTTTGAGATTCGATCGATTTCTAAAAAAAAACTTGTAAAACGTTAGTTTGGGGAAAATATACCGTTTTTCAAACTTAGCTAGTTTGTGCTCTCTAATCTAAGTAATATTAACCAAAACCTGGAAAAACTGCCGTTTCTATGGTTTGAAGCATTTACTAAAAAAGATTGAAAAACGGGAGATTGTTGGATAATGCAAATATCTTCAAACTTATCAAATTAAGGTCTTCGATTATAAGAAAAAATAACCAAAAACATGCAAAAACGGTCAGCTTTGAGATTCAAACGATTTCCTAAAAAAAGCTTGAAAAACGTTAGTTTTGGGAATTAAACTGTTTTTCAAACTAAGCAAGCTATTAATCTCGAATCTAAGTAATATTTAACAAAACCTGGAAAAACGGCCGTTTTTAAGGTTTGATCCATTTCTTAAAAAAGATTGAAAAACGGGACTTTTGGGGATAATGCAAATATCTTCAAACCTATCAAATAAAGAGTCTCCGATTATTAGTAATATTAAGCAAAAACATGCAAAAACGGCCAGTTTTGAGATTCGATCGATTTCTTTAAAAAAGCTTGAAAAACGTCAGTTTTGGTAAAATAAACCGTTTTTCAAACTTAGCAAGTTATTGCTCTCGAATCTAAGTAATATTAACCAAAACCTGCTTGAACAGCCGTTTTTAAGGTTTGATCCATTTCTTAAAAAAGATTGAAAAACGGAAGTTTTTTGGATAATGGAAATATCTTCAAACATATCAAATTAAGGTCTCCGATTATATGTAATATTAAGCAAAAAGAGGCAAAAACGGCCAGTTTTGAGATTCAAACGATTTCCTAAAAAAAAGCTTGAAAAACGTCAATTTGGGATAAATAAACCGTTTTTCAAACTAAGCAAGCTATTACTCTCGAATCTCAGTACTATTCAACAAAACCTGGAAAAACGGCCGTTTTTAAGGTTTGATCCATTTCTTAAAACAGATTGAAAAACAGGAGTTTGTTAGATAATGCAAATATCTTCAAACTTATCAAATTAAGGTCTCTGATTATAAGTAATATTAAGCAAAAACATGAAAAAACGGCCAGTTTTAAGATTCCGTCGATATCCTAAAAAAAAGCTTGAAAAACTTCAATTTTAGGAAAATAAACCGTTTTCCATACTTAGCAATTTATTGCTCTCGAATCTAAATAATATTAACCAAAACCTGGGAAAACGACCGTTTTTAAGGTTTGATCCATTTCCTAAAAAAGATTGAAAAACGGGAGTTTGTTGGATAATGCAAATAACTTCAAACTTATCAAATTAAGGTCTCCGATGATAAGTAATATTAGGCAAAAACATGCAAAAACGGCTAGTTTTGAGATTCAAACGATTTCCTAAAAAAAGCATGAAAAACGTTAGTTTTGGAAAAATAAACCTTTTTTCAAACTAAGCAAGCTATTACTCTCGAATCTAAGGAATTTTCAACAAAACCTGGAAAAACGGCCGTTTTTAAGGTTTAATCTATTTCCTAAAAAAGATTAAAAATTTGGAGTTTGTTGGAAAATGCAAATATCTTCTGCTTATCAAATTAATGTGTCTGATTATAAGTAATATTAAGCAAAAACATGCAAAAACGGCCGGTTTGAGATTCGATCGATTTCTTATAAAAAAGCTCTAAAAACGTTAGTTTGGGGAAAATAAACCGTTTTTCAAACTTAGCAAGTTATTGCTCTCGAATCTAAGTAATATTAACCAAAACCTGGAAAAACGGCCATTTTTAAGGTTTGATCCATTTCTTAAAAAAAAGATTGAAAACGGGAGTTTTTTAGGTAATGCAAATATGTTCAAGTTATAGAGTTAAGGTCTCTGATTATAAGTAATATTAAGCAAAAACATGCAAAAACGGCCAGGTATGAGATTTAAACGATTTCTCACAAAAAGCTTGAAAAACTTCAGTTTTGGGAAAATAAACCGTTTTTCAAACTAAGTAATATTCAACAAAACCTGGAAAAAACGCCGTTTTTGAGGTTTGATCCATTTCCTAAAAAAGGATTGAAAAACGGAAGTTTTGGGGATAATGCAAATATCTTCAACTTTTTAAATTAAGGTCTCTGATTTCAAGTAATATTAAGCAAAAACATGCAAAAACGGCCCTTTTTAAGATTCGATCGATTTCCTAAAAAAAGTTTGAAAAACGTAGAGTTTGGGAAAATAAACCGTTTTTCAAACTTAGCAGGTTATTGCTCTGGAATCTGAGTAATATACCATAAAACCTGGATAATCGGCCGTTCTCAAGGTTTGATACATTTCTTAAAAAAGATTGAAAAAGGGGAGTTTTTTGGATAATGCAAATATCTTCAACTTATCAAATTAGGGTCTCTGATTATAAGGAATATTAAGCAATAACATGCAAAAACGGCCAGTTTTGAGATTCAAACGATTTACTAAAAATAAGCTTGATAAACGTCAATTCTGGGAATATAAACCGTTTCCTAAACTTAGCAAGTTATTGCTCTCGAATCTAAGTAATATACACCAAAACCTGGAAAAACGAACGTTCTTAAGGTATGATCCATTTACTAAAAAAGATTGAAAAACGGGAGATTGTTGGATAATGCAAATATCTTCAAACTTATCAAATTAAGGTCTCCGATTATAAGTAATATCAAGCAAAAACATGCAAAAACGGCCAGTTTTGAGATTCAAACGATTTCCTAAAAAAAGCTTGAGAAACGTCAATTTTGGGAAAATAAACCGTTTCCTAAACTTAGAGGGTTATTACTCTCGAATCTAAGGAATATACACCAAAACCTGGAAAAACGAACGTTCTTAAGGTTTGATACATTTTCTAAAAAAGATTGAAAAACGGGAGTTTTTTTGGATGATACAAATATCTTCAAACTTAACAAATTAAAGTCTCCGATGATGAGTAATATTAGGCAAAAACAAGCAAAAACGGCTAATTTTGAGATTCAAACGATTTCCTAAAAAAAGCATGAAAAACGTTAGTTTTGGAAAAATAAACCTTTTTTCAAACTAAGCAAGCTATTACTCTCGAATCTAAGGAATTTTCAACAAAACCTGGAAAAACGGCCGTTCTTAAGGTTTAATCTATTTCCTAAAAAAGATTAAAAAATTGGAGTTTTTAGGATAATGCAAATATCTTCAACTTATCAAATTAAGGTCTCTGATTATAAGTAATATTATGCAAAAACATGCAAAAACGGCCAGTTTTGAGCTTCGATCGATTTCTTAAAAAAAGCTTGAAAAACGTCCTTTTGAGCAAAATAAATCGTTTTTCAAACTAAGCAAGCTATTACTCTCGAATCTAAGTAATATAAACTAAAACCTAGAAAAACGGCCGTTTTAAAGTTTTGATCCATTTTCTAAAAAAGATTATGAAACAGGAGTTTGTTGAATGATGCAAATATCTTATCCTAATCAAATTAAGGTCTCTGTTTGATAAGTAATATTTAGCAAAAACATGCAAAAACGGCTAGTTTTGAGATTCGATCGATTTCTAAAAAAAAACTTGTAAAACGTTAGTTTGGGGAAAATATACCGTTTTTCAAACTTAGCTAGTTTGTGCTCTCTAATCTAAGTAATATTAACCAAAACCTGGAAAAACTGCCGTTTCTATGGTTTGAAGCATTTACTAAAAAAGATTGAAAAACGGGAGATTGTTGGATAATGCAAATATCTTCAAACTTACCAAATTAAGGTCTTCGATTATAAGTAATAATAACCAAAAACATGCAAAAACGGTCAGCTTTGAGATTCAAACGATTTCCTAAAAAAAGCTTGAAAAACGTTAGTTTTGGGAATTAAACTGTTTTTCAAACTAAGCAAGCTATTAATCTCGAATCTAAGTAATATTTAACAAAACCTGGAAAAACGGCCGTTTTTAAGGTTTGATCCATTTCTTAAAAAAGATTGAAAAACGGGACTTTTGGGGATAATGCAAATATCTTCAAACCTATCAAATAAAGAGTCTCCGATTATTAGTAATATTAATCAAAAACATGCAAAAACGGCCAGTTTTGAGATTCGATCGATTTCTTTAAAAAAGCTTGAAAAACGTCAGTTTTGGTAAAATAAACCGTTTTTCAAACTTAGCAAGTTATTGCTCTCGAATCTAAGTAATATTAACCAAAACCTGTTAAACAGCCGTTTTTAAGGTTTGATCCATTTCTTAAAAAAGATTGAAAAACGGAAGTTTTTTGGATAATGGAAATATCTTCAAACATATCAAATTAAGGTCTCCGATTATATGTAATATTAAGCAAAAAGAGGCAAAAACGGCCAGTTTTGAGATTCAAACGATTTCCTAAAAAAAAGCTTGAAAAACGTCAATTTGGGATAAATAAACCGTTTTTCAAACTAAGCAAGCTATTACTCTCGAATCTCAGTAATATTCAACAAAACCTGGAAAAACGGCCGTTTTTAAGGTTTGATCCATTTCTTAAAACAGATTGAAAAACAAGAGTTTGTTAGATAATGCAAATATCTTCAAACTTATCAAATTAAGGTCTCTGATTATAAGTAATATTAAGCAAAAACATGAAAAAACGGCCAGTTTTAAGATTCCGTCGATTTCCTAAAAAAAAGCTTGAAAAACTTCAATTTTAGGAAAATAAACCGTTTTCCAAACTTAGCAATTTATTGCTCTCGAATCTAAATAATATTAACCAAAACCTGGGAAAACGACCGTTTTTAAGGTTTGATCCATTTCCTAAAAAAGATTGAAAAACGGGAGTTTGTTGGATAATGCAAATAACTTCAAACTTATCAAATTAAGGTCTCCGATGATAAGTAATATTAGGCAAAAACATGCAAAAACGGCTAGTTTTGAGATTCAAACGATTTCCTAAAAAAAGCATGAAAAACGTTAGTTTTGGAAAAATAACCCCTTTTTCAAACTAAGCAAGCTATTACTCTCGAATCTAAGGAATTTTCAACAAAACCTGGAAAAACGGCCGTTTTTAAGGTTTAATCTATTTCCTAAAAAAGATTAAAAATTTGGAGTTTGTTGGAAAATGCAAATATCTTCTGCTTATCAAATTAATGTGTCTGATTATAAGTAATATTAAGCAAAAACATGCAAAAACGGCCGGTTTAAGATTCGATCGATTTCTTATAAAAAAGCTCTAAAAACGTTAGTTGGGGGAAAATAAACCGTTTTTCAAACTTAGCAAGTTATTGCTCTCGAATCTAAGTAATATTAACCAAAACCTGGAAAAACGGCCATTTTTAAGGTTTGATCCATTTCTTAAAAAAAAGATTGAAAACGGGAGTTTTTTAGGTAATGCAAATATGTTCAAGTTATAGAGTTAAGGTCTCTGATTATAAGTAATATTAAGCAAAAACATGCAAAAACGGCCAGGTATGAGATTTAAACGATTTCTCACAAAAAGCTTGAAAAACTTCAGTTTTGGGAAAATAAACCGTTTTTCAAACTAAGTAATATTCAACAAAACCTGGAAAAAACGCCGTTTTTGAGGTTTGATCCATTTCCTAAAAAAGGATTGAAAAACGGGAGTTTTGGGGATAATGCAAATATCTTCAACTTTTTAAATTAAGGTCTCTGATTTCAAGTAATATTAAGCAAAAACATGCAAAAACGGCCCTTTTTAAGATTCGATCGATTTCCTAAAAAAAGTTTGAAAAACGTAGAGTTTGGGAAAATAAACCGTTTTTCAAACTTAGCAGGTTATTGCTCTGGAATCTGAGTAATATACCATAAAACCTGGATAATCGGCCGTTCTCAAGGTTTGATACATTTCTTAAAAAAAATTGAAAAAGGGGAGTTTTTTGGATAATGCAAATATCTTCAACTTATCAAATTAGGGTCTCTGATTATAAGGAATATTAAGCAAAAACATGCAAAAACGGCCAGTTTTGAGATTCAAACGATTTACTAAAAATAAGCTTGATAAACGTCAATTCTGGGAATATAAACCGTTTCCTAAACTTAGCAAGTTATTGCTCTCGAATCTAAGTAATATACACCAAAACCTGGAAAAACGAACGTTCTTAAGGTATGATCCATTTCCTAAAAAAGATTGAAAAACGGGGTTTTGTTGGATAATGCAAATATCTTAAACTTATCAAATTAAGGTATCTGATTTCAAGTAATATTAAGCAAAAACATGCAAAAACGGCCAGTTTTGAGATTCAATCAATTTCTTAAAAAAAGCTTGAAAAACGTCAGTTTTAGGAAAATAAACCATTTTTCAAACTTAGCAAGTTATTGCTCTCGAATCTAAGTAATATTAACCAAAACCTGGAAAAACGGATGTTTTTAAGGTTTGATCCATTTACTAAAAAAGATTGAAAAACGGGAGATTGTTGGATAATGCAAATATCTTCAAACTTATCAAATTAAGGTCTCCGATTATAAGTAATATCAAGCAAAAACATGCAAAAACGGCCAGTTTTGAGATTCAAACGATTTCCTAAAAAAAGCTTGAGAAACGTCAATTTTGGGAAAATAAACCGTTTCCTAAACTTAGAGGGTTATTACTCTCGAATCTAAGGAATATACACCTAAACCTGGAAAAACGAACGTTCTTAAGGTTTGATACATTTTCTAAAAAAGATTGAAAAACGGGAGTTTTTTTGGATGATACAAATATCTTCAAACTTAACAAATTAAGGTCTCATATGATAAGTAATATTAGGCAAAAACATGCAAAAACGGCTAATTTTGAGATTCAAACGATTTCCTAAAAAAAGCATGAAAAACGTTAGTTTTTGAAAAATAAACCTTTTTTCAAAATAAGCAAGCTATTACTCTCGAATCTAAGGAATTTTCAACAAAACCTGGAAAAACGGCCGTTCTTAAGGTTTAATCTATTTCCTAAAAAAGATTAAAAAATTGGAGTTTTTAGGATAATGCAAATATCTTCAACTTATCAAATTAAGGTCTCTGATTATAAGTAATATTATGCAAAAACATGCAAAAACGGCCAGTTTTGAGCTTCGATCGATTTCTTAAAAAAAGCTTGAAAAACGTCCTTTTGAGCAAAATAAATCGTTTTTCAAACTAAGCAAGCTATTACTCTCGAATCTAAGTAATATAAACTAAAACCTAGAAAAACGGCCGTTTTAAAGTTTTGATCCATTTCCTAAAAAAGATTATGAAACAGGAGTTTGTTGAATGATGCAAATATCTTCTCCTAATCAAATTAAGGTCTCTGTTTGATAAGTAATATTTAGCAAAAACATGCAAAAACGGCTAGTTTTGAGATTCGATCGATTTCTAAAAAAAAACTTGTAAAACGTTAGTTTGGGGAAAAAAAACCGTTTTTTAAACTTAGCTAGTTTGTGCTCTCTAATCTAAGTAATATTAACCAAAACCTGGAAAAACTGCCGTTTCTAAGGTTTGAAGCATTTACTAAAAAAGATTGAAAAACGGGAGTTTTTGGATAATGCAAATATCTTCAAACTTATCAAATTAAGGTCTCCGATTATAAGTAATAATAACCAAAAACATGCAAAAACGGTCAGTTTTGAGATTCGAACGATTTCCTAAAAAAAGCTTGAATAACGTCAATTTTGGGAAAATAAACCGTTTTTTAAAATAAGCAAGTTATTGCTCTCAATCTAAGTAATATACACCAAAACCTGGAAAAACGGCCGTTTTTAAGATTTGATCCATTTCCAAAAAAAGATTGAAAAACGGGAGTTTTTTGGATAATGCACATATCTTCAACTTATCAAATTAAGGCTCCTGATTATAAGTAATATTAAGCACAAACATGCAAAAACGGCCAGTTTTGAGATTCGATCGATTTCTTAAAAAAAGCTTGAACAACGTCAGTTTTGGGAAAATATACCGTTTTTCAAACTTAGCAAGTTATTGCTCTTGAATCTAAGTAATATTTTCCAAAACCTGGAAAAACGACCGTTTTTAAGGTTTGATCCATTTCCTAAAAAAGATTGAAAAACGGGAGTTTTTGGATAATGCAAATATCTTCAAACTTATCATATTAAGGTCTCCGATTATAAGTAATATTAAGCAAAAACATGCAAAAACGGCCAGTTTTAAGATTCGATCGATTTCTTAAAAAAAAGCTTGAAAAACGTTAGTTTGGGGAAAATAAACCGTTTTCTAAACTTGCAAGTTGTTTTTCTCGAATCTAAGTAATATTTCCCTCAAAACCTGGATAAACGGCCGTTTTTAAGGTTTGATCCATTTCCTAAAAGAGATTGAAAAACGGGAGTTTTTTGAATAATGCAAATATTTTCTAACTTATCAAATTAAGGTCTCCAAATATAAGTACTATTAAGCAAAAACATGCAAAAACGGCCAGTTTTGAGATTCGATCGATTTCTTAAAAAAAAGCTTAAAAAAGTCAGTTTTGAGAAAATAAACCATTTCTCAACCTTAGCAAGGTATTGCTCTCGAATCTAGGTAATATTATCCAAAACCTGGAAAAACGACCGTTTTTAAGGTTTGATCCATTTTCTAAAAACATTAAAAAACGGGAGTTTTTTTGATAATGCAAATATCTTCAAGCTTATCAAATTAAGCTCTCCGATTATAAGTAATATTAAGCAAAAACATGCAAAAACGGCCATTTGAGATTCAAACGATTTCCTAAAAAAAGCTTGAAAACCTTGGTTTTAGGAAAATAAACCGTTTTTTAAACTAAGCAAGCTATAACTCTTAAATCTAAGTAAAATTCTACAAAACCTGGAAAAACGGCCGTTTTTAAGGTTTGATCCATTTCTTACAAAAGATTGAAAAACGAAAGTTTGTTGGATAATGCAAATATCTTTAACTTATCAAATTAAGGTCTCTGCAAAAACGACCAGTTTTGAGATTCGATCGATTTCTTAAAAAAAGCTTGAAAAACGTTATTCCGGGAAAATAAACCGTTTTTTAAACTTAGCAAGTTTTTTCTCTCGAATCTAAGTAATATTAACCAAAACCTGGATAAACGGCCGTTTCTGAGGTTTGATCCATTTCCTACAGAAGATTAAAAAACGGAAGTTTGTTGGATAATGCAAATATCTTCAAACCTATCAAATTAAGGTCTCGGAGTATAAGTAATATTAAGCAAAAACTTGCAAAAACGGACAGTTTTGAGATTCGATCGATTTCTTAAAAAAAGCTTGAAAAACGTAAGTTTTAGGAAAATAAACCGTTTTTTAAACTAAGCAAGTTATTGCTCTCTAATCTGAGTAATATTTACCAAAACCTAGAAAAACGACCTTTTTTAAGGTTTGATCCATTTCCTAAAAAAGATTGAAAAACGGGAGTTTTTGGATAATGCAAATATCTTTAAACTTATCATATTAAGGTCTCCGATTATAAGTAATATTAAGCAAAAACATGCAAAAACGGCCAGTTTTTAGATTCAAATGATTTCCTTAAAAAAAGCTTGAATAACGTCAATTTTGGGAAAATAAACCGTTTTTTAAACTAAGCAAGTTATTGCTCTCAATCTAAGTAATATACACCAAAACCTGGAAAAACAGCCGTTTTTAAGATTTGATCCATTTCCTAAAAAAGATTGAAAAACGGGAGTTTTTTTGGATAATGCAAATATCTTCAACTTATCAAATTAAGGCTCATGATTATAAGTAATATTAAGCACAAACATGCAAAAACGGCCAGTTTTGAGATTCGATCGATTTCTTAAAAAAAGCTTGAACAACGTCAGTTTTGGGAAAATATACCGTTTTTCAAACTTAGCAAGTTATTGCTCTTGAATCTAAGTAATATTTACCAAAACCTGGAAAAACGACCGTTTTTAAGGTTTGATCCATTTCCTAAAAAAGATTGAAAAACGGGAGTTTTTGGATAATGCAAATATCTTCAAACTTATCATATTAAGGTCTCCCATTATAAGTAATATTAAGCAAAAACATGCAAAAACGGCCAGTTTTGAGATTCGATCGATTTCTTCAAAAAGGCTTGAAAAACGTCAGTTTCGGGAAAATAAACCGTTTTTTAAACTTAGCAAGTTATTGCTCTCGAATCTAAGTAATATTAACCAGAACCTAATAAAACGGCCGTTTTTGAGTTTTGATCCATTTCCTAAAAAAGATTGAAAAACATGAGTTTTTGGGATAATACAAATATCTTCATACTTATCAAATTAAGGTCTCCGATTATAAGTAATATTAAGCAAAAACATAGAAAAAGCCTCTTTGAAGATTCAAGCTATTTCTTCAAAAAGGCTTGAAAAACGTCGGTTTGGGGAAAATAAACCGTTTTTTAAACTTAGCAAGTTATTGCTCTCGAATCTAAGTAATATTAACCAAAACCTGGAAAAACGGCCTCTTTTTACGGTTTGATCTATTTCCTATAAAAAAGGGAAAAACGGGGGTTTTTGGATAATGCATATATCCTTAACTTATTGAATTAAGGTCTCCGAATATAAGTAATATTAAGCAAAAACATGCAAAAACGGCCAGTTTTGTGATTCTAGCTATTTCCTCAAAAAGGTTTGAAAAACGTCAGTTTTGGTAAAATAAACCGTTTTTTAAACTTAGCAATTTTCTGCTCTAAAATCTAAGTAATATTAACCAAAACCTGGAAAAACGGCCGTTTTTAAGGTTTGATCTTTTTACTAAAAAAGTAGGGAAAAACGGAAGTTTTTTGGATAATAAAAATATCTTCATACTTATCAAATTATGGTCTCCGATTATAAGTAATATTAAGCAAAAACAGGGCAAAATCGCCTGTTTGGAGATTCGAACTATTTCTTCAAAAAGGCTTGAAAAACGTCAGTTTTAAGAAAATAAACCGCTTTTTAAACTTAGAAGGTTTTTGCTCTCGAATCTAAGTAATATTAACCAAAACCTGAAAAAAATGGCTGTTTTTAAGGTTTGATCTTTTTTCTAAAAATTAGGGAAGAACGGAAGTTTTTTAGATATTGCAAATATCCGTTAACTTATCGAATCAAGGTCTTTGAGTATAAGTAATATTAAGCAAAAACATGCCAAAACGGCCAGTTTTGAGATTCGATCGATTTCTTCAAAAAGGCTTGAAAAACGTCAGTTTTAGGAAAATAAACCGTTTTTCAAACTTAGCAAGTTATTGCTGTCAAATCTAAGTAATATTAAACAAAACGTGAAAAAACAGCCGTTTATAAGGTTTGATCTATTACCTAAAAATTAGCGAAAAACGGGGGGTTTTTGGATAATTCAAATATTTTCATACTTATCAAATTAAGGTCTCTGATTATAAGTAATTTTAAGCAAAAACATGCAAAACAACCTTTGAAGATTCCAGCTATTTCTGCAAAAAGGCTTGAAAAACGTCAGTTTTGGGGAAATAAACCGTTTTTAAAACTTACCAAGTTATTGCTCTCGAATCTATGTAATATTAACCAAAACCTGGAAAAACGGCCGTTTTTGAGGTTTGATCTAATTCCTAAAAAAGAAGGGACAAACGTTTTTTTTTGCATACTGCAAATATCTTTAACTTATCGAATCAAGGTCTCCGAGTATAAGTAATATTAAGCAAAAACAGGCAAAAACGGCTAGTTTTGTGATTCGAGCTTTTTCTTTTAAAAAGGATTGTAAAACGTCAGTTTTAGGAAAATAAACCTTTTTTTAAACTTAGCATGTTATTGATCTCGAATCTAAGTAATATTAACCAAAACCTGGAAAAACGGCCGTTTTTAAGGTTTGATCTTTTCACTAAAAAAGTAGGGAAAAACGGAAGTTTTTTAAATAATACAAATATCTTCATACTTATCAAATTAAGGTCTCCGATTATAAGTAATCTTAAGCAAAAACATGGAAAAATGGCCTGTTTGGAGATTCGAGCTATTTCTTCAAAAAGGCTTAAAAAACGTCAGTTTTGGGAAAATAAACCGTTTTTCAAACTTACCAAGTTATTGCTCTCGAATCTAAGTAATATTAACCAAAACCTGGAAAAACGGCCGTTTTTAAGGTTTGATCTTTTTTCGAAAAAAGGAGGGAAAAACGAAAGTTTTTTGGATATTGCAAATATCTTTAACCTATTGAATCATGGTCTCTGAGTATAAGTAATATTCAGCAAAAAAATGCAAAAACATCCAGTTTTGAGATTCGATCGATTTCTTCAAAAAGGCCTTAAAAAACCTCAGTTTTTGGAAAATAAAGCAATTTTCAAACTTAGCAAGTTATTGCTCTCGAATCAAAGTAATATTAAACAAAACCTAATGAAACGGCCGTTTTTAAGTTTTGATCCATTTCCTAAAAAAGATTGAAAAACGGGAGTTTTTTTAGATAATACAAATATCTTCATACTTATCAAATTAAGGTCTCCGAGGTAAGTAATATTAAGCAAAAACATAGAAAATAGCCTCTTTGAAGATTCGAGCTATTTCTTCAAAAAGGCTTGAAAAACGTCGGTTTGGGGAAAATAAACCGTTTTTCAAACTTAGCAAGTTATTGCTCTCGAATCTAAGTAATATTAACCAAAACCTGGAAAAACGCCGTTTTCACGGTTTGATCTATTTCCTAAAAAAAAGGGAAAAACGGGGGTTTTTGGATATTCAAATATCCTTAACTTATCAAATCAAGGTCTCCGAAAATAAAATATATTAAGCAAAAACATGCAAAAACGGCTAGTTTTGTGATTCGAGCTGTTTTTTCAAAAAGGCTTGAAAAACGTCAGTTTTAGGAAAATATACCGTTTTTCAAACTTAGCAAGTTAATGCTCTCAAATCTAAGTAATATTAACCAAAACCTGGAAAAACGGCCATTTTTAAGGTTTGATCTATTTCCTTAAAAAGTAGTGAAAAACGGAAGTTTTTTAAATAATACAAATATCTTCATACTTATCAAATTAAGGTCTCCGAATATATGTAATATCAAGCAAAAACATGGAAAAATGGCCTGTTTGAAAATTCAAACTATTTCTTCAAAAAGGCTTGAAAAACGTCAGCTTTGGGAAACTAAACCGTTTTTCAAACTTACCAAGTTATTGCTCTCGAATCTAAGTAATATTAACCAAAACCTGGGAAAACGGCCGTTTTTAAGGTTTGATCTTTTTTCTAAAAAGTAGGGAAAAACGTTAGTTTTTTGGATATTGCAAATATCCGTTAACTTATCGAATCAAGGTCTTTGAGTATATGTAATATTAAGCAAAAACATGCCAAAACGGCCAGTTTTGAGATTCGATCGATTTCTTCAAAAAGGCTTAAAAAAGATCAGTTTTGGGAAAATAAACCGTTTTTTAATTTAGCAAGTTATTGCTCTCAAATCTACTAAATATTAACCAAAACCTGAAAAATGGCCTTTTTTAAGGTTTGATCTATTTCCTAAAAAAGTAGGGAAAAACGGGTGTTTTTTGAATAATACAAATATCTTCATACTTATCAAATTAAGGTCTCCGTTTATAAGTAATATTAAGCAAAAACATGAAAAAATGGCCTGTTTGAAGATTCAAGCTATTCTTTTAAAAAGGCTTGAAAAACTTACGTTTTGTGAAAATAAACCGTTTTTCAAACTTACCAAGTTATTGCTCTCGAATCTATGTAATATTAACCAAAACCTAGAAAAACGGCCGTTTTTAAGGTTTGATCTATTTTCTAAAAAAGAAGGGAAAAACGTTTTTTGGGGGGATAATGCAAATATCCTTAACTTATTCAATCAAGGTCTCCGAGTAGAAGTAATATTAAGCAAAAACATGCAAAAACGGCCAGTTTTGTGATTCGAGCTATTTCTTTAAAAAGACATGAAAAACGTCAGTTTGGGGAAAATAAACCGTTTTTTAAACATAGCAAGTTATTGCTCTCAAATCTAAGTAATATTAACTAAAACCTGGAAAAACGGCCGTTTTTAAAGTTTGGTCATTTTTCTAAAAAGTAGGGAAAAACGGAAGTTTTTTGGATATTGAAAATATCCGTTAACTTATCAATGCAAGTTCTTTAAGTATAAGTAATATTAAGCAAAAACATGCAAAAACGGCCAGTTTTGAGATTCGATCGATTTCTTCAAAAAGGCTTGAAAAACGTCAGTTTGGGAAAATAAACCGTTTTTCAAACTTAGCAAGTTATTGCTCTATAATCTAAGTAATATTAACCAAAACCTCGAAAAACCGCCGTTTTTAAGGTTTGATCTTTTTTCTAAAAAAGTAGGGAAAAACGGAAGTTTTGGGGATATTGCAAATATCCCTTACCTATCGAATCATGCTCTCTTAGTATAAGTAATATTAAGCAAAAACATGCAAACACGGCCAGTTTTGAGATTCGATCGATTTCTTCAAAAAGGCTTGAAAAACGTCAGTTTTGGGAAAATAAAGCGATTTTCTAACTTAGCAAGTTATTGCACTCGAATCTAATTAATATTAACCAAAACCTGGAAAAACGGCTGATTTTAACATTTGATCCATTTCCTAAAAAAGATTAAAAAACGAGAGTTGTTTTGGATAATACAAATATCTTCATACCTATCAAATTAAGGTCTCGTATTATAAGTAATATTAAGCAAAAACATAGAAAATCTCCTCTTTGAAGATTCGAGCTATTTCTTTAAAAAGGCTTGAAAAACGTCAGTCTTGGGAAAATAAACCGTTTTTTAAAATTAGCAAGTTTTTGCTCTCGAATCTAAGTAATATTAACCCCCAAAACGGCTGCTTTTTTTAGGTTTTGGTTAACATTACTCAGATTCGAGAGCAATAACTTGCTAAGTTTAATAAACGATTTATTTTCCCAAAACTGACGTTTTTCAAGCCTTTTTAAAGAAATAGCTCGAATCACAAAACTGGCCGTTTTTGCATGTTTTTTCTTAATAATACTTATACTTGGAGACCTTGATTCGATAAGTTAAGGATATTTGCATTATCCAAACAACTCCAGTTTTTCAATCTTTTTTAGGAAATGGATCAAATGTTAAAATCAGCCGTTTTTCAAGGTTTTGGTTAATATTACTTAGATTCGAGAGCAATAACTTGCTAAGTTTAAAAAACGGTTTATTTTCCCAAAACTGACGTTTTTCAAGCCTTTTTAAAGAAATAGCTCGAATCACAAAACTAGCCGTTTTTGCATGTTTTTGCTTAAGATTACTTATACTTAGGGAGACCTTGATTCGATAAGTTGAGGATATTTGCATTATCCAAACAACTCCAGTTTTTCAATCTTTTTTAGGAAATGGATCAAACGTTAAAATCAGCCGTTTTTCCAGGTTTTGGTTAATATTACTTAGATTCGAGAGCAATAACTTCCTAAGTTTGAAAAACGGTTTATTTTCCCCAAACCGACGTTTTTCAAGCCTTTTTGAAGAAATCGCTCGAATCTCCAAACAGGCCATTTTTTCATGTTTTTGCTTAATATTACTTATAATTGGAGACCTTAATTTGATAAGTATGAAGATATTTGCATTATCCAAAAAATCTCCCGTTTTTCAATCTTTTTTAGGAAATGGATCAAACCTTAAAATCAGCGGTTTTTCCAGGTTTTGGTTAATATTACTTAGATTCGAGAGCAAAAACTTGCTAAGTTTAAAAACGGTTTATTTTCCCAAAACTGACGTTTTTCAAGCCTTTTTGAAAAAATAGATCAAATCTCAAAACAAGCCGTTTTTGCATATTTTTGCTTAATATTACTTATACTCAATGACCTTGATTCGATAAGTTGAGGCTATTTGCATTATCCAAAAAACACCCATTTTTCCCTCCTTTTTTAGGAAATGATTGAACCCTTAAAAACGGCCGCTTTTTTTGGTTTGGGTTAATATTACTCAGATTCGAGAGCAATAACTTGCTTAGTTGGAAAATCGGTTTATTTTCCCAAAACTGAGTTTTTCAAGCCTTTTTGAAGAAATCGATCGAATCTCAAAACTGGCCGTTATTGCATGTTTTGGCTTAATATTACTTATACTCAGAGACCTTGATTCGATAGGTTAAGGATATTTGCAATATCCAAAAAACTTGTTTTTCCCTACTTTTTTAGAAAAAGATCAAACCTTAAAAACGGCCGTTTTTCCAGGTTTTGGTGAATATTACTGAGATTCGAGAGCAATAACTTGCTAAGTTTGAAAAACGGTTTATTTTCCCAAAGCTGACGTTTTTCAAGCCTTTTTGAAGAAATAGCTCGAATCTTCAAAGAGGAGATTTTCTATGTTTTTGCTTAATATTACTTATAATACGAGACCTTAATTTGATAGGTATGAAGATATTTGTATTATCCAAAAAAACTCTCGTTTTTTAATCTTTTTTAGAAAACGGATCAAACCTTAAAATCAGCCGTTTTTCCAGGTTTTGGTTAAAAACACTTAGATTCGAGAGAAAAAACTTGCTAAGTTTAAAAAACGGTTTATTGTCCCAAAACTGACGTTTTTCAAGCCTTTTTAAAAAAAATAGATCAAATCTCCAAATAAGCCGTTTTTGCATATTTTGATTTTATACTCGGAGACCTTGATTCGATAAGTTGAGGATATTTGCATTATCCAAAAAACACCCGTTTTTCCCTCCCTTTTTAGGAAATGATTGAAACCCCCAAAACGGCTGCTTTTTTTAGGTTTTGGTTAACATTACTCAGATTCGAGAGCAATAACTTGCTAAGTTTAAAAAACGGTTTATTTTCTCAAAACTGACGTTTTTTAAGCCTTTTTAAAGAAATAGCTCGAATCACAACACTGGCCGTTTTGGCATGTTTTTGCTTAATATTACTTATAGTTAGGGAGACCTTGATTCGATAAGTTAAGGATATTTGCATTATCCAAACTCCAGTTTTTTAATCTTTTTTAGGAAATGGATCAAACCTTAAAATCAGCCGTTTTTCCAGGTTTTGGTTAATATTCCTAAGAATCGAGAGCAATAACTTCCTAGGTTTGAAAAACGGTTTATTTTCCAAAACTGACGTTTTTCAAGCCTTTTTGAAGAAATCGCTCGAATCTCAAAACAGGCCATTTTTCCATGTTTTTGCTTAATATTACTTATAATCGGAGACCTTAATTTGATAAGTAAGAAGATATTTGCATTATCCAAAAAAACTCCCGTTTTTCAATCTTTTTTAGAAAATGGATCAAACCTTAAAATCATCCGTTTTTCCAGGTTTTGGTTAATATTACTTAGATTCGAGAGCAAAAACTTGCTAAATTTGAAAAACGGTTTATTTTCCCAAAACTGACGTTTTTCAAGCCTTTTTGAAGAAATAGCTCGAATTTCCAAACAGGCCATTTTTCCATGTTTTTGCTTAATATTACTTATAATCGAAGACCTTAATTTGATAAGTATGAAGATATTTGTATTATCCAAAAAACTCCCGTTTTTCAATCTTTTTTAGGAAATGGATCAAATGTTGAAATCAGCCGTTTTTGCAGGTTTTGGTTAATATTACTTAGATTCGAGAGCAATAACTTTGTAAGTTTACAAAACGGTTTATTTTCCCAAAACTCACGTTTTTCAAGCCTTTTTGAAGAAATAGCTCAAATCTCCAAACAGGCCATTTTTCCCTTTTTTTGCTTAATATTACTTATAATCGAAGACCTTAATTTGATAAGTATGAAGATATTTGTATTATTTAAAAAACTTGCGTTTTTCCCTACTTTTTCAGTAAAAAGATCAAACCTTAAAAACGGCCGTTTTTCCAGGTTTCCGTTAATATTACTTAGATTCGAGAGCAATAACTTGCTAAGTTTAAAAAACGGTTTATTTTCCCAAGACTGACGTTTTTCAAGACTTTTTGAAGAAATCGATCGAATCTCAAAACTGGCAGTTTTTGCATGTTTTTGCTTAATATAACTTATACTCAGAGCCCTTGATTCGATAGGTTAAGGATATTTGCAATATCCAAAAAACTTCTGTTTTTCACTACTTTTTTAGAAAAAAAGATCAAACCTTAAAAACGGCCTTTTTTCCAGGTTTTGGTTAATATTACTTGGATTCGAGAGCAATAACTTGCTAAGTTTAAAAAACGGTTTATTTTCCCAAAACTGACGTTTTTCAAGCCTTTTTAAAGAAATAGCTCGAATCACAAAACTGGCCGTTTTTGCATGTTTTTGCTTAAGATTACTTATACTTAGGGAGACCTTGATTCGATAAGTTAAGGGTATTTGCATTATCCAAACAACTCCAGTTTTTCAATCTTTTTTAGGAAATGGATCAAACCTTAAAATCAGCCGTTTTTTAAGGTTTTGGTTAATATTACTTAGATTCGAGAGCAATCATTTGTTAAGTTTGAAAAACGGTTTATTTTCCCAAAACTGACGTTTTTCAAGCCTTTTTGAAGAAATCGCTCGAATCTCCAAACAGGCCATTTTTCCATGTTTTTGCTTAATATTACTTATAATCGGAGACCTTAATTTGATTAGTATGAAGATATTTGCATTATCCAAAAAATCTCCCGTTTTTCAATCTTTTTTAGGAAATTGATCAAACCTTAAAAACGGCGGTTTTTTCAAGTTTTAGTTAATATTACTTAGATTCGAGAGCAATAACTTGTTAAGTTTGAAAAACGGTTTATTTTCCCAAAACTGACGTTTTTCAAGCCTTTTTGAAGAAATAGCTCGAATCTCCAAACAGGCCATTTTTTCATGTTTTTGCTTAATATTACTTATAATCGAAGACCTTAATTTGATAAGTATGAAGATATTTGTATTATCCAAAAAACTCCCGTTTTTCAATCTTTTTTAGGAAATGGATCAAATGTTGAAATCAGCCGTTTTTGCAGGTTTTAGTTAATATTACTTAGATTCGAGAGCAATAACTTTGTAAGTTTAAAAAACGGTTTATTTTCCCAAAACCGACGTTTTTCAAGCCTTTTTGAAGAAATAGAATCTCCAAACAGGCCATTTTTCCCTGTTTTTGCTTAGTATTACTTATAATCGAAGACCTTAATTTGATAAGTATGAAGATATTTGTATTATTTAAAAAACTTGCGTTTTTCCCTACATTTTCAGTAAAAAGATCAAACCTTAAAAACGGCCATTTTTCCAGGTTTTGGTTAATATTACTTAGATTCGAGAGCAAAAAATTGCTTAGTTTAAAAAACGGTTTATTTTCCCAAAACTGACGTTTTTCCAGCCTTTTTGAAGAAATAGCTCGAATCTCCAAACAGTCCATTTTTCCATGTTTTTGCTTAATATTACTTATAATCGAAGACCTTAATTTGATAAGTATGAAGATATTTGTATTATCCAAAAAACTCGCGTTTTTCCCCTCTTTTTTAGGAAATTGATCAAACCTTAAAAACGGCGGTTTTTTCAAGTTTTAGTTAATATTACTTAGATTTGAGAGCAATAACTTGCTAAGTTTGAAAAACGGTTTATTTTCCCAAAACTGACGTTTTTCCAGCCTTTTTAAAGAAATAGCTCGAATCTTCAAAGAGGAGATTTTCTATGTTTTTGCTTAATATTACTTATAATACGAGACCTTAATTTGATAGGTATGAAGATATTTGTATTATCCAAAAAACTCCCGTTTTTTAATCTTTTTTAGGAAATGGATCAAATGTTAAAATCAGCCGTTTTTCAAGGTTTTGGTTAATATTACTTAGATTCGAGAGCAATAACTTGCTAAGTTTAAAAAACGGTTTATTTTCCCAAAACTGACGTTTTTCAAGCCTTTTTAAAGAAATAGCTCGAATCACAAAACTAGCCGTTTTTGCATGTTTTTGCTTAAGATTACTTATACTTAGGGAGACCTTGATTCGATAAGTTAAGGATATTTGCATTATCCAAACAACTCCAGTTTTTCAATCTTTTTTAGGAAATGGATCAAACCTTAAATTAGCCGTTTTTTTAGGTTTTGGTTAATATTACTTAGATTCGAGAGCAATAACTTCCTAGGTTTAAAAAACGGTTTATTTTCCAAAACTGACGTTTTTCAAGCCTTTTTGAAGAAATCGCTCGAATCTCAAAACAGGCCAGTTTTCCATGTTTTTGCTTAATATTACTTATAATCACAGACCTTAATTTGATAAGTAAGAAGATATTTGCATTATCCAAAAAAACTCCCGTTTTTCAATCTTTTTTAGAAAATGGATCAAACCTTAAAATCATCCGTTTTTCCAGGTTTTGGTTAATATTACTTAGATTCGAGAGCAAAAACTTGCTAATTTTAAAAAACGGTTTATTTTCCCAAAACTGACGTTTTTCAAGCCTTTTTAAAGAAATAGCTCGAATCACAAAACTGGCCGTTTTTGCATGTTTTTGCTTAAGATTACTTATACTTAGGGAGACCTTGATTCGATAAGTTAAGGATATTTGAATTATCCAAACAACTCCAGTTTTTCAATCTTTTTTAGGAAATTGATCAAACCTTGAAAACGGCGGTTTTTTCAAGTTTTAGTTAATATTACTTAGATTCGAGAGCAATAACTTCCTAAGTTTGAAAAACGGTTTATTTTCCCAAAACTGACGTTTTTCAAGCCTTTTTGAAGAAATAGCTCGAATCTCCAAACAGTCCATTTTTCCATGTTTTTGCTTAATATTACTTATAATCGAAGACCTTGAATTTGATACGTATGAAGATATTTGTATTACCCAAAAAACTCCCGTTTTTCAATCTTTTTTAGGAAATGGATCAAATGTTGAAATCAGCCGTTTTTGCAGGTTTTGGTTAATATTACTTAGATTCGAGAGCAATAACTTTGTAAGTTTACAAAACGGTTTATTTTCCCAAAACTCACGTTTTTCAAGCCTTTTTGAAGAAATAGCTCGAATCTCGAAATAGGCCATTTTTCCCTTTTTTCTGCTTAATATTACTTATAATCGAAGACCTTAATTTGATAAGTATGAAGATATTTGTATTATTTAAAAAACTTGCGTTTTTCCCTACTTTTTCAGTAAAAAGATCAAACCTTAAAAACGGCCGTTTTTCCAGGTTTCCGTTAATATTACTTAGATTCGAGAGCAATAACTTGCTAAGTTTAAAAAACGGTTTATTTTCCCAAGACTGACGTTTTTCAAGACTTTTTGAAGAAATCGATCGAATCTCAAAACTGGCAGTTTTTGCATGTTTTTGCTTAATATAACTTATACTCAGAGCCCTTGATTCGATAGGTTAAGGATATTTGCAATATCCAAAAAACTTCTGTTTTTCACTACTTTTTTTAAAAAAAAGATCAAACCTTAAAAACGGCCTTTTTTCCAGGTTTTGGTTAATATTACTTGGATTCGAGAGCAATAACTCGCTAAGTTTAAAAAACGGTTTATTTTCCCAAAACTGACGTTTTTCAAGCCTTTTTAAAGAAATAGCTCAAATCACAAAACTGGCCGTTTTTGCATGTTTTTGCTTAAGATTACTTATACTTAGGGAGACCTTGATTCGATAAGTTAAGGATATTTGCATTATCCAAACAACTCCAGTTTTTCAATCTTTTTTAGGAAATGGATCAAACCTTAAAATCAGCCGTTTTTCAAGGTTTTGGTTAATATTACTTAGATTCGAGAGCAATCATTTGTTAAGTTTGAAAAACGGTTTATTTTCCCAAAACTGACGTTTTTCAAGCCTTTTTGAAGAAATCGCTCGAATCTCCAAACAGGCCATTATTCCCTGTTTTTGCTTAATATTACTTATAATCGAAGACCTTAATTTGATAAGTATGAAGATATTTGTATTATTTAAAAAACTTGCGTTTTTCCCTCATTTTCAGTAAAAAGATCAAACCTTAAAAACAGGCGTTTTTCCAGGTTTTGGTTAATATTACTTAGATTCGAGAGCAAAAAATTGCTTAGTTTAAAAAACGGTTTATTTTCCCAAAACTGACGTTTTTCAAGCCTTTTTAAAGAAATAGCTCGAATCACAAAACTGGCCGTTTTTGCATGTTTTTGCTTAAGATTACTTATACTTAGGGAGACCTTGATTCGATAAGTTAAGGATATTTGCATTATCCAAACAACTCCAGTTTTTCAATCTTTTTTAGGAAATGGATCAAAGCTTAAAATCAGCCGTTTTTCCAGGTTTTGGTTAATATTACTTAGATTCGAGAGCAATAACTTCCTAAGTTTGAAAAATGGTTTATTTTCCCAAAACTGACGTTTTTCAAGCCTTTTTGAAGAAATAGCTCGAATCTCCAAACAGTCCATTTTTCCATGTTTTTGCTTAATATTACTTATAATACAAGACCTTAATTTGATAGGTATGAAGATATTTGTATTATCCAAAAAACTCCCGTTTTTTAATCTTTTTTAGGAAATGGATCAAATGTTAAAATCAGCCGTTTTTCAAGGTTTTGGTTAATTTACTTAGATTCGAGAGCAAAAACTTGCTAAGTTTAAAAAACGGTTTATTTTCCCAAAACTGACGTTTTTCCAGCCTTTTTAAAGAAATAGCTCGAATCACAAAACTAGCCGTTTTTTGCATGTTTTTGCTTAAGATTACTTATACTTAGGGAGACCTTGATTCGATAAGTTGAGGATATTTGCATTATCCAAACAACTCCAGTTTTTCAATCTTTTTTAGGAAATAGATCAAACGTTAAAATCAGCCGTTTTTCCAGGTTTTGGTTAATATTACTTAGATTCGAGAGCAATAACTTGCTAAGTTTGAAAAACGGTTTATTTTCCCCAAACTGACGTTTTTCAAGCCTTTTTGAAGAAATCGCTCGAATCTCCAAACAGGCCATTTTTTCATGTTTTTGCTTAATATTACTTATAATCGGAGACCTTAATTTGATTAGTATGAAGATATTTGCATTATCCAAAAAATCTCCCGTTTTTCAATCTTTTTTAGGAAATGATTGAAACCTCAAAAACGGCCGCTTTTTTAGGTTTTGGTAATATTACTCAGATTCGAGAGCAATAACTTGCTTAGTTGGAAAATCGGTTTATTTTCCCAAAACTGAGTTTTTCAAGCCTTTTTGAAGAAATCGATCGAATCTCAAAACTGGCCGTTATTGCATGTTTTGGCTTAATATTACTTATACTCAGAGACCTTGATTCGATAGGTTAAGGATATTTGCAATATCTAAAAAACTTCAGTTTTTCCCTACTTTTTTAGAAAAAGATCAAACCTTAAAAACGGCCGTTTTTCCAGGTTTTGGTGAATATTACTGAGATTCGAGAGCAATAACTTGCTAAGTTTGAAAAACGGTTTATTTTCCCAAAGCTGACGTTTTTCAAGCCTTTTTGAAGAAATAGCTCGAATCTTCAAAGAGGAGATGTTCAATGTTTTTGCTTAATATTACTTATAATACGAAACCTTAATTTGATAGGTATGAAGATATTTGTATTATCCAAAAAAACTCTCGTTTTTTAATCTTTTTTAGAAAACGGATCAAACCTTAAAATCAGCCGTTTTTCCAGGTTTTGGTTAATATTACTTAGATTCGAGAGCAAAAACTTGCTAAGTTTAAAAAACGGTTTATTGTCCCAAAACTGACGTTTTTCAAGCCTTTTTAAAAAAAATAGATCAAATCTCCAAATAAGCCGTTTTTGCATATTTTGATTTTATACTCGGAGACCTTGATTCGATAAGTTGACGATATTTGCATTATCCAAAAAACACCCGTTTTTCCCTCCCTTTTTAGGAAATGATTGAAACCCCCAAAACGGCTGCTTTTTTTAGGTTTTGGTTAACATTACTCAGATTCGAGAGCAATAACTTGCTAAGTTTAAAAAACGGTTTATTTTCTCAAAACTGACGTTTTTTAAGCCTTTTTAAAGAAATAGCTCGAATCACAACACTGGCCGTTTTGGCATGTTTTTGCTTAATATTACTTATAGTTAGGGAGACCTTGATTCGATAAGTTAAGGATATTTGCATTATCCAAACTCCAGTTTTTTAATCTTTTTTAGGAAATGGATCAAACCTTAAAATCAGCCGTTTTTCCAGGTTTTGGTTAATATTACTTAGAATCGAGAGCAATAACTTCCTAGGTTTGAAAAACGGTTTATTTTCCAAAACTGACGTTTTTCAAGCCTTTTTGAAGAAATCGCTCGAATCTCAAAACAGGCCATTTTTCCATGTTTTTGCTTAATATTACTTATAATCGGAGACCTTAATTTGATAAGTAAGAAGATATTTGCATTATCCAAAATAACTCCCGTTTTTCAATCTTTTTTAGAAAATGGATCAAACCTTAAAATCATCCGTTTTTCCAGGTTTTGGTTAATATTACTTAGATTCGAGAGCAAAAACTTGCTAAGTTTAAAAAACGGTTTATTTTCCCAAAACTGACGTTTTTCAAGCCTTTTTAAAGAAATAGCTCGAATCACAAAACTGGCCTTTTTGCATGTTTTTGCTTAAGATTACTTATACTTAGGGAGACCTTGATTCGATAAGTTAAGGATATTTGCATCATCCAAAAACTCCAGTTTTTCAATCTTTTTTAGGAAATTGATCAAACCTTAAAAACGGCGGTTTTTTCAAGTTTTAGTTAATATTACTTAGATTCGAGAGCAATAACTTGCTAAATTTGAAAAACGGTTTATTTTCCCAAAACTGACGTTTTTCAAGCCTTTTTGAAGAAATAGCTCGAATTTCCAAACAGGCCATTTTTCCATGTTTTTGCTTAATATTACTTATAATCGAAGACCTTAATTTGATAAGTATGAAGATATTTGTATTATCCAAAAAACTCCCGTTTTTCAATCTTTTTTAGGAAATGGATCAAATGTTGAAATCAGCCGTTTTTGCAGGTTTTGGTTAATATTACTTAGATTCGAGAGCAATAACTTTGTAAGTTTAAAAAACGGTTTATTTTCCCAAAACTGACGTTTTTCAAGCCTTTTTGAAGAAATAGAATCTCCAAACAGGCCATTTTTCCCTGTTTTTGCTTAATATTACTTATAATCGAAGACCTTAATTTGATAAGTATGAAGATATTTGTATTATTTAAAAAACTTGCGTTTTTCCCTACTTTTTCAGTAAAAAGATCAAACCTTAAAAACGGCTGTTTTTCCAGGTTTCCGTTAATATTACTTAGATTTGAGAGCAATAACTTGCTAAGATTAAAAAACGGTTAATTTTCCCAAAACTGACGTTTTTCAAGCCTTTTTGAAGAAATCGATCGAATCTCAAAACTGGCAGTTTTTGCATGTTTTTGATTAATATTCCTCATACTCACAGACCTTGATTCGATAGGTTAAGGATATTTGCAATATCCAAAAAACTTCCGTTTTTCCCTACTTTTTTAGAAAAAAAGATCAAACCTTAAAAACGGACGTTTTTCCAGGTTTTGGTTAATATTACTTAGATTCGAGAGCAATAACTTGCTAAGTTTAAAAAACGGAAAATTTTCCCAAAACTGACGTTTTTCAAGCCTTTTTAAAGAAATAGCTCGAATCACAAAACTGGCCATTTTTGCATGTTTTTGCTTAAGATTACTTATACTTAGGGAGACCTTGATTCGATAAGTTAAGGATATTTGCATTATCCAAACAACTCCAGTTTTTCAATCTTTTTTAGGAAATGGATCAAACCTTAAAATCAGCCGTTTTTCCAGGTTTTGGTTAATATTACTTAGATTCGAGAGCAATAACTTCCTAAGTTTGAAAAACGGTTTATTTTCCCAAAACTGACGTTTTTCAAGCCTTTTTGAAGAAATCGCTCGAATCTCCAAACAGGCCATTTTTCCATGTTTTTGCTTAATATTACTTATAATCGAAGACCTTAATTTGATAAGTATGAAGATATTTGTATTATCCAAAAAACTCCCGTTTTTCCCTCTTTTTTAGGAAATTGATAAAACCTTAAAAACGGCGGTCTTTTCAAGTTTTAGTTAATATTACTTAGATTCGAGAGCAATAACTTGCTAAGTTTAAAAAACGGTTTATTTTCCCAAAACTGACGTTTTTCAAGCCTTTTTGAAGAAATAGCTCGAATCTCCAAACAGGCCATTTTTCCATGTTTTTGCTTAATATTACTTATAATACGAGACCTTAATTTGATAGGTATGAAGATATTTGTATTATCCAAAAAACTCCCGTTTTTCAATCTTTTTTAGGAAATGGATCAAATGTTAAAATTAGCTGTTTTTCCAGGTTTTGGTTAATATTACTTAGATTCGAGAGCAATAACTTGCTAAGTTTGAAAATCGGTTTATTTTCCCAAAACTGACGTTTTTCAAGCCTTTTTGAAGAAATCGCTCGAATCTCCAAACAGGCCATTTTTCCATGTTTTTGCTTAATATTACTTATAATCGGAGACCTTAATTTGATTAGTATGAAGATATTTGCATTATCCAAAAAATCTCCCGTTTTTCAATCTTTTTTAGGAAATGGATCAAACCTTAAAATCAGCCGTTTTTCCAGGTTTTGGTTAATATTACTTAGATTCGAGAGCAAAAACTTGCTAAGTTTCAAAAACGGTTTATTTTCCCAAAACTGACGTTTTTCAAGCCCTTTTGAAGAAATAGCTGGAATCTTCAAAGGCCATTTTTCCATGTTTTTGCTTAATAATACTTAGAATCGGAGACCTTGATTCGATAAGTTGAGGCTATTTGCATTATCCAAAAAACACCTATTTTTCCCTCCTTTTTTAGGAAATGATTGAAACCTCAAAAACGGCCGCTTTTTTTAGGTTTTGGTAAATATTACTCAGATTCGAGAGCAATAACTTGCTTAGTTGGAAAATCGGTTTATTTTCCCAAAACTGAGTTTTTCAAGCCTTTTTGAAGAAATCGATCGAATCTCAAAACTGGCCGTTATTGCATGTTTTGGCTTAATATTACTTATACTCAGAGACCTTGATTCGATAGGTTAAGGATATTTGCAATATCCAAAAAACTTCAGTTTTTCCCTACTTTTTTAGAAAAAAGATCAAACCTTAAAAACGGCCGTTTTTCCAGGTTTTGGTTAATATTACTTAGATCCGAGAGCAATAACTTGCTAAGTTTGTAAAACTGTTTATTTTCCCAAAGCTGACGTTTTTCAAGCCTTTTTGAAGAAATAGCTCGAATCTTCAAAGAGGAGATTTTCTATGTTTTTGCTTAATATTACTTATAATACGAGACCTTAATTTGATAGGTATGAAGATATTTGTATTATCCAAAAAAACTCTCGTTTTTCAATCTTTTTTAGAAAACGGATCAAACCTTATAATCAGCCGTTTTTCCAGGTTTTGGTTAATATTACTTAGATTCGAGAGCAAAAACTTGCTAAGTTTAAAAAACGGTTTATTGTCCCAAAACTGACGTTTTTCAAGCCTTTTTAAAAAAAATAGATCAAATCTCCAAATAAGCCGTTTTTGCATATTTTTGCTCAATATTACTTATACTCGGAGCCCTTGATTCGATTAGTTGAGTGTATTTGCATTATCCAAAAAACACCCGTTTTTCCCTCCCTTTTTAGGAAATGATTGAAACCTAAAAAACGGCCGCTTTTTTTAGGTTTTGTTTAATATTACTCAGATTCGAGAGCAATAACTTGCTTAGTCTGAAAATCGGTTTATTTTCCCAAAACTGAGTTTTTCAAGCCTTTTTGAAGAAATAGCTCGAATCTCCAAACAGTCCATTTTTCCATGTTTTTGCTTAATATTACTTATAATACAAGACCTTAATTTGATAGGTATGAAGATATTTGTATTATCCAAAAAACTCCCGTTTTTTAATCTTTTTTAGGAAATGGATCAAATGTTAAAATCAGCCGTTTTTCAAGGTTTTGGTTAATTTACTTAGATTCGAGAGCAAAAACTTGCTAAGTTTAAAAAACGGTTTATTTTCCCAAAACTGACGTTTTTCCAGCCTTTTTAAAGAAATAGCTCGAATCACAAAACTAGCCGTTTTTTGCATGTTTTTGCTTAAGATTACTTATACTTAGGGAGACCTTGATTCGATAAGTTGAGGATATTTGCATTATCCAAACAACTCCAGTTTTTCAATCTTTTTTAGGAAATAGATCAAACGTTAAAATCAGCCGTTTTTCCAGGTTTTGGTTAATATTACTTAGATTCGAGAGCAATAACTTGCTAAGTTTGAAAAACGGTTTATTTTCCCCAAACTGACGTTTTTCAAGCCTTTTTGAAGAAATCGCTCGAATCTCCAAACAGGCCATTTTTTCATGTTTTTGCTTAATATTACTTATAATCGGAGACCTTAATTTGATTAGTATGAAGATATTTGCATTATCCAAAAAATCTCCCGTTTTTCAATCTATTTTAGGAAATGATTGAAACCTCAAAAACGGCCGCTTTTTTAGGTTTTGGTAATATTACTCAGATTCGAGAGCAATAACTTGCTTAGTTGGAAAATCGGTTTATTTTCCCAAAACTGAGTTTTTCAAGCCTTTTTGAAGAAATCGATCGAATCTCAAAACTGGCCGTTATTGCATGTTTTGGCTTAATATTACTTATACTCAGAGACCTTGATTCGATAGGTTAAGGATATTTGCAATATCTAAAAAACTTCAGTTTTTCCCTACTTTTTTAGAAAAAGATCAAACCTTAAAAACGGCCGTTTTTCCAGGTTTTGGTGAATATTACTGAGATTCGAGAGCAATAACTTGCTAAGTTTGAAAAACGGTTTATTTTCCCAAAGCTGACGTTTTTCAAGCCTTTTTGAAGAAATAGCTCGAATCTTCAAAGAGGAGATGTTCAATGTTTTTGCTTAATATTACTTATAATACGAAACCTTAATTTGATAGGTATGAAGATATTTGTATTATCCAAAAAAACTCTCGTTTTTTAATCTTTTTTAGAAAACGGATCAAACCTTAAAATCAGCCGTTTTTCCAGGTTTTGGTTAATATTACTTAGATTCGAGAGCAAAAACTTGCTAAGTTTAAAAAACGGTTTATTGTCCCAAAACTGACGTTTTTCAAGCCTTTTTAAAAAAAATAAATCAAATCTCCAAATAAGCCGTTTTTGCATATTTTGATTTTATACTCGGAGACCTTGATTCGATAAGTTGACGATATTTGCATTATCCAAAAAACACCCGTTTTTCCCTCCCTTTTTAGGAAATGATTGAAACCCCCAAAACGGCTGCTTTTTTTAGGTTTTGGTTAACATTACTCAGATTCGAGAGCAATAACTTGCTAAGTTTAAAAAACGGTTTATTTTCTCAAAACTGACGTTTTTTAAGCCTTTTTAAAGAAATAGCTCGAATCACAACACTGGCCGTTTTGGCATGTTTTTGCTTAATATTACTTATAGTTAGGGAGACCTTGATTCGATAAGTTAAGGATATTTGCATTATCCAAACTCCAGTTTTTTAATCTTTTTTAGGAAATGGATCAAACCTTAAAATCAGCCGTTTTTCCAGGTTTTGGTTAATATTACTTAGAATCGAGAGCAATAACTTCCTAGGTTTGAAAAACGGTTTATTTTCCAAAACTGACGTTTTTCAAGCCTTTTTGAAGAAATCGCTCGAATCTCAAAACAGGCCATTTTTCCATGTTTTTGCTTAATATTACTTATAATCGGAGACCTTAATTTGATAAGTAAGAAGATATTTGCATTATCCAAAATAACTCCCGTTTTTCAATCTTTTTTAGAAAATGGATCAAACCTTAAAATCATCCGTTTTTCCAGGTTTTGGTTAATATTACTTAGATTCGAGAGCAAAAACTTGCTAAGTTTAAAAAACGGTTTATTTTCCCAAAACTGACGTTTTTCAAGCCTTTTTAAAGAAATAGCTCGAATCACAAAACTGGCCTTTTTGCATGTTTTTGCTGAAGATTACTTATACTTAGGGAGACCTTGATTCGATAAGTTAAGGATATTTGCATCATCCAAAAACTCCAGTTTTTCATTCTTTTTTAGGAAATTGATCAAACCTTAAAAACGGCGGTTTTTTCAAGTTTTAGTTAATATTACTTAGATTCGAGAGCAATAACTTGCTAAATTTGAAAAACGGTTTATTTTCCCAAAACTGACGTTTTTCAAGCCTTTTTGAAGAAATAGCTCGAATTTCCAAACAGGCCATTTTTCCATGTTTTTGCTTAATATTACTTATAATCGAAGACCTTAATTTGATAAGTATGAAGATATTTGTATTATCCAAAAAACTCCCGTTTTTCAATCTTTTTTAGGAAATGGATCAAATGTTGAAATCAGCCGTTTTTGCAGGTTTTGGTTAATATTACTTAGATTCGAGAGCAATAACTTTGTAAGTTTAAAAAACGGTTTATTTTCCCAAAACTGACGTTTTTCAAGCCTTTTTGAAGAAATAGAATCTCCAAACAGGCCATTTTTCCCTGTTTTTGCTTAATATTACTTATAATCGAAGACCTTAATTTGATAAGTATGAAGATATTTGTATTATTTAAAAAACTTGCGTTTTTCCCTACTTTTTCAGTAAAAAGATCAAACCTTAAAAACGGCTGTTTTTCCAGGTTTCCGTTAATATTACTTAGATTCGAGAGCAATAACTTGCTAAGATTAAAAAACGGTTTATTTTCCCAAAACTGACGTTTTTCAAGCCTTTTTGAAGAAATCGATCGAATCTCAAAACTGGCAGTTTTTGCATGTTTTTGATTAATATTCCTCATACTCACAGACCTTGATTCGATAGGTTAAGGATATTTGCAATATCCAAAAAACTTCCGTTTTTCCCTACTTTTTTAGAAAAAAAGATCAAACCTTAAAAACGGACGTTTTTCCAGGTTTTGGTTAATATTACTTAGATTCGAGAGCAATAACTTGCTAAGTTTAAAAAACGGTTTATTTTCCCAAAACTGACGTTTTTCAAGCCTTTTTAAAGAAATAGCTCGAATCACAAAACTGGCCATTTTTGCATGTTTTTGCTTAAGATTACTTATACTTAGGGAGACCTTGATTCGATAAGTTAAGGATATTTGCATTATCCAAACAACTCCAGTTTTTCAATCTTTTTTAGGAAATGGATCAAACCTTAAAATCAGCCGTTTTTCCAGGTTTTGGTTAATATTACTTAGATTCGAGAGCAATAACTTCCTAAGTTTGAAAAACGGTTTATTTTCCCAAAACTGACGTTTTTCAAGCCTTTTTGAAGAAATCGCTCGGATCTCCAAACAGGCCATTTTTCCATGTTTTTGCTTAATATTACTTATAATCGAAGACCTTAATTTGATAAGTATGAAGATATTTGTATTATCCAAAAAACTCCCGTTTTTCCCTCTTTTTTAGGAAATTGATAAAACCTTAAAAACGGCGGTTTTTTCAAGTTTTAGTTAATATTACTTAGATTCGAGAGCAATAACTTGCTAAGTTTAAAAAACGGTTTATTTTCCCAAAACTGACGTTTTTCAAGCCTTTTTGAAGAAATAGCTCGAATCTCCAAACAGGCCATTTTTCCATGTTTTTGCTTAATATTACTTATAATACGAGACCTTAATTTGATAGGTATGAAGATATTTGCATTATCCAAAAAATCTCCCGTTTTTCAATCTTTTTTAGGAAATGATTGAAACCTCAAAAACGGCCGCTTTTTTAGGTTTTGGTAATATTACTCAGATTCGAGAGCAATAACTTGCTTAGTTGGAAAATCGGTTTATTTTCCCAAAACTGAGTTTTTCAAGCCTTTTTGAAGAAATCGATCGAATCTCAAAACTGGCCGTTATTGCATGTTTTGGCTTAATATTACTTATACTCAGAGACCTTGATTCGATAGGTTAAGGATATTTGCAATATCTAAAAAACTTCAGTTTTTCCCTACTTTTTTAGAAAAAGATCAAACCTTAAAAACGGCCGTTTTTCCAGGTTTTGGTGAATATTACTGAGATTCGAGAGCAATAACTTGCTAAGTTTGAAAAACGGTTTATTTTCCCAAAGCTGACGTTTTTCAAGCCTTTTTGAAGAAATAGCTCGAATCTTCAAAGAGGAGATGTTCAATGTTTTTGCTTAATATTACTTATAATACGAAACCTTAATTTGATAGGTATGAAGATATTTGTATTATCCAAAAAAACTCTCGTTTTTTAATCTTTTTTAGAAAACGGATCAAACCTTAAAATCAGCCGTTTTTCCAGGTTTTGGTTAATATTACTTAGATTCGAGAGCAAAAACTTGCTAAGTTTAAAAAACGGTTTATTGTCCCAAAACTGACGTTTTTCAAGCCTTTTTAAAAAAAATAGATCAAATCTCCAAATAAGCCGTTTTTGCATATTTTGATTTTATACTCGGAGACCTTGATTCGATAAGTTGACGATATTTGCATTATCCAAAAAACACCCGTTTTTCCCTCCCTTTTTAGGAAATGATTGAAACCCCCAAAACGGCTGCTTTTTTTAGGTTTTGGTTAACATTACTCAGATTCGAGAGCAATAACTTGCTAAGTTTAAAAAACGGTTTATTTTCTCAAAACTGACGTTTTTTAAGCCTTTTTAAAGAAATAGCTCGAATCACAACACTGGCCGTTTTGGCATGTTTTTGCTTAATATTACTTATAGTTAGGGAGACCTTGATTCGATAAGTTAAGGATATTTGCATTATCCAAACTCCAGTTTTTTAATCTTTTTTAGGAAATGGATCAAACCTTAAAATCAGCCGTTTTTCCAGGTTTTGGTTAATATTACTTAGAATCGAGAGCAATAACTTCCTAGGTTTGAAAAACGGTTTATTTTCCAAAACTGACGTTTTTCAAGCCTTTTTGAAGAAATCGCTCGAATCTCAAAACAGGCCATTTTTCCATGTTTTTGCTTAATATTACTTATAATCGGAGACCTTAATTTGATAAGTAAGAAGATATTTGCATTATCCAAAATAACTCCCGTTTTTCAATCTTTTTTAGAAAATGGATCAAACCTTAAAATCATCCGTTTTTCCAGGTTTTGGTTAATATTACTTAGATTCGAGAGCAAAAACTTGCTAAGTTTAAAAAACGGTTTATTTTCCCAAAACTGACGTTTTTCAAGCCTTTTTAAAGAAATAGCTCGAATCACAAAACTGGCCTTTTTGCATGTTTTTGCTGAAGATTACTTATACTTAGGGAGACCTTGATTCGATAAGTTAAGGATATTTGCATCATCCAAAAACTCCAGTTTTTCATTCTTTTTTAGGAAATTGATCAAACCTTAAAAACGGCGGTTTTTTCAAGTTTTAGTTAATATTACTTAGATTCGAGAGCAATAACTTGCTAAATTTGAAAAACGGTTTATTTTCCCAAAACTGACGTTTTTCAAGCCTTTTTGAAGAAATAGCTCGAATTTCCAAACAGGCCATTTTTCCATGTTTTTGCTTAATATTACTTATAATCGAAGACCTTAATTTGATAAGTATGAAGATATTTGTATTATCCAAAAAACTCCCGTTTTTCAATCTTTTTTAGGAAATGGATCAAATGTTGAAATCAGCCGTTTTTGCAGGTTTTGGTTAATATTACTTAGATTCGAGAGCAATAACTTTGTAAGTTTAAAAAACGGTTTATTTTCCCAAAACTGACGTTTTTCAAGCCTTTTTGAAGAAATAGAATCTCCAAACAGGCCATTTTTCCCTGTTTTTGCTTAATATTACTTATAATCGAAGACCTTAATTTGATAAGTATGAAGATATTTGTATTATTTAAAAAACTTGCGTTTTTCCCTACTTTTTCAGTAAAAAGATCAAACCTTAAAAACGGCTGTTTTTCCAGGTTTCCGTTAATATTACTTAGATTCGAGAGCAATAACTTGCTAAGATTAAAAAACGGTTTATTTTCCCAAAACTGACGTTTTTCAAGCCTTTTTGAAGAAATCGATCGAATCTCAAAACTGGCAGTTTTTGCATGTTTTTGATTAATATTCCTCATACTCACAGACCTTGATTCGATAGGTTAAGGATATTTGCAATATCCAAAAAACTTCCGTTTTTCCCTACTTTTTTAGAAAAAAAGATCAAACCTTAAAAACGGACGTTTTTCCAGGTTTTGGTTAATATTACTTAGATTCGAGAGCAATAACTTGCTAAGTTTAAAAAACGGTTTATTTTCCCAAAACTGACGTTTTTCAAGCCTTTTTAAAGAAATAGCTCGAATCACAAAACTGGCCATTTTTGCATGTTTTTGCTTAAGATTACTTATACTTAGGGAGACCTTGATTCGATAAGTTAAGGATATTTGCATTATCCAAACAACTCCAGTTTTTCAATCTTTTTTAGGAAATGGATCAAACCTTAAAATCAGCCGTTTTTCCAGGTTTTGGTTAATATTACTTAGATTCGAGAGCAATAACTTCCTAAGTTTGAAAAACGGTTTATTTTCCCAAAACTGACGTTTTTCAAGCCTTTTTGAAGAAATCGCTCGGATCTCCAAACAGGCCATTTTTCCATGTTTTTGCTTAATATTACTTATAATCGAAGACCTTAATTTGATAAGTATGAAGATATTTGTATTATCCAAAAAACTCCCGTTTTTCCCTCTTTTTTAGGAAATTGATAAAACCTTAAAAACGGCGGTTTTTTCAAGTTTTAGTTAATATTACTTAGATTCGAGAGCAATAACTTGCTAAGTTTAAAAAACGGTTTATTTTCCCAAAACTGACGTTTTTCAAGCCTTTTTGAAGAAATAGCTCGAATCTCCAAACAGGCCATTTTTCCATGTTTTTGCTTAATATTACTTATAATACGAGACCTTAATTTGATAGGTATGAAGATATTTGTATTATCCAAAAAACTCCCGTTTTTCAATCTTTTTTAGGAAATGGATCAAATGTTAAAATTAGCTGTTTTTCCAGGTTTTGGTTAATATTACTTAGATTCGAGAGCAATAACTTGCTAAGTTTGAAAATCGGTTTATTTTCCCAAAACTGACGTTTTTCAAGCCTTTTTGAAGAAATCGCTCGAATCTCCAAACAGGCCATTTTTCCATGTTTTTGCTTAATATTACTTATAATCGGAGACCTTAATTTGATTAGTATGAAGATATTTGCATTATCCAAAAAATCTCCCGTTTTTCAATCTTTTTTAGGAAATGGATCAAACCTTAAAATCAGCCGTTTTTCCAGGTTTTGGTTAATATTACTTAGATTCGAGAGCAAAAACTTGCTAAGTTTCAAAAACGGTTTATTTTCCCAAAACTGACGTTTTTCAAGCCCTTTTGAAGAAATAGCTGGAATCTTCAAAGGCCATTTTTCCATGTTTTTGCTTAATAATACTTAGAATCGGAGACCTTGATTCGATAAGTTGAGGCTATTTGCATTATCCAAAAAACACCTATTTTTCCCTCCTTTTTTAGGAAATGATTGAAACCTCAAAAACGGCCGCTTTTTTTAGGTTTTGGTAAATATTACTCAGATTCGAGAGCAATAACTTGCTTAGTTGGAAAATCGGTTTATTTTCCCAAAACTGAGTTTTTCAAGCCTTTTTGAAGAAATCGATCGAATCTCAAAACTGGCCGTTATTGCATGTTTTGGCTTAATATTACTTATACTCAGAGACCTTGATTCGATAGGTTAAGGATATTTGCAATATCCAAAAAACTTCAGTTTTTCCCTACTTTTTTAGAAAAAAGATCAAACCTTAAAAACGGCCGTTTTTCCAGGTTTTGGTTAATATTACTTAGATCCGAGAGCAATAACTTGCTAAGTTTGTAAAACCGTTTATTTTCCCAAAGCTGACGTTTTTCAAGCCTTTTTGAAGAAATAGCTCGAATCTTCAAAGAGGAGATTTTCTATGTTTTTGCTTAATATTACTTATAATACGAGACCTTAATTTGATAGGTATGAAGATATTTGTATTATCCAAAAAAACTCTCGTTTTTCAATCTTTTTTAGAAAACGGATCAAACCTTATAATCAGCCGTTTTTCCAGGTTTTGGTTAATATTACTTAGATTCGAGAGCAAAAACTTGCTAAGTTTAAAAAACGGTTTATTGTCCCAAAACTGACGTTTTTCAAGCCTTTTTAAAAAAAATAGATCAAATCTCCAAATAAGCCGTTTTTGCATATTTTTGCTCAATATTACTTATAGTTGAGTGTATTTGCATTATCCAAAAAACACCCGTTTTTCCCTCCCTTTTTAGGAAATGATTGAAACCTAAAAAACGGCCGCTTTTTTTAGGTTTTGTTTAATATTACTCAGATTCGAGAGCAATAACTTGCTTAGTCTGAAAATCGGTTTATTTTCCTCAAAACTGAGTTTTTCAAGCCTTTTTGAAGAAATAGCTCGAATCTCCAAACAGTCCATTTTTCCATGTTTTTGCTTAATATTACTTATAATACAAGACCTTAATTTGATAGGTATGAAGATATTTGTATTATCCAAAAAACTCCCGTTTTTTAATCTTTTTTAGGAAATGGATCAAATGTTAAAATCAGCCGTTTTTCAAGGTTTTGGTTAATTTACTTAGATTCGAGAGCAAAAACTTGCTAAGTTTAAAAAACGGTTTATTTTCCCAAAACTGACGTTTTTCCAGCCTTTTTAAAGAAATAGCTCGAATCACAAAACTAGCCGTTTTTTGCATGTTTTTGCTTAAGATTACTTATACTTAGGGAGACCTTGATTCGATAAGTTGAGGATATTTGCATTATCCAAACAACTCCAGTTTTTCAATCTTTTTTAGGAAATAGATCAAACGTTAAAATCAGCCGTTTTTCCAGGTTTTGGTTAATATTACTTAGATTCGAGAGCAATAACTTGCTAAGTTTGAAAAACGGTTTATTTTCCCCAAACTGACGTTTTTCAAGCCTTTTTGAAGAAATCGCTCGAATCTCCAAACAGGCCATTTTTTCATGTTTTTGCTTAATATTACTTATAATCGGAGACCTTAATTTGATTAGTATGAAGATATTTGCATTATCCAAAAAATCTCCCGTTTTTCAATCTTTTTTAGGAAATGATTGAAACCTTAAAAACGGCCGCTTTTTTAGGTTTTGGTAATATTACTCAGATTCGAGAGCAATAACTTGCTTAGTTGGAAAATCGGTTTATTTTCCCAAAACTGAGTTTTTCAAGCCTTTTTGAAGAAATCGATCGAATCTCAAAACTGGCCGTTATTGCATGTTTTGGCTTAATATTACTTATACTCAGAGACCTTGATTCGATAGGTTAAGGATATTTGCAATATCTAAAAAACTTCAGTTTTTCCCTACTTTTTTAGAAAAAGATCAAACCTTAAAAACGGCCGTTTTTCCAGGTTTTGGTGAATATTACTGAGATTCGAGAGCAATAACTTGCTAAGTTTGAAAAACGGTTCATTTTCCCAAAGCTGACGTTTTTCAAGCCTTTTTGAAGAAATAGCTCGAATCTTCAAAGAGGAGATGTTCAATGTTTTTGCTTAATATTACTTATAATACGAAACCTTAATTTGATAGGTATGAAGATATTTGTATTATCCAAAAAAACTCTCGTTTTTTAATCTTTTTTAGAAAACGGATCAAACCTTAAAATCAGCCGTTTTTCCAGGTTTTGGTTAATATTACTTAGATTCGAGAGCAAAAACTTGCTAAGTTTAAAAAACGGTTTATTGTCCCAAAACTGACGTTTTTCAAGCCTTTTTAAAAAAAATAGATCAAATCTCCAAATAAGCCGTTTTTGCATATTTTGATTTTATACTCGGAGACCTTGATTCGATAAGTTGACGATATTTGCATTATCCAAAAAACACCCGTTTTTCCCTCCCTTTTTAGGAAATGATTGAAACCCCCAAAACGGCTGCTTTTTTTAGGTTTTGGTTAACATTACTCAGATTCGAGAGCAATAACTTGCTAAGTTTAAAAAACGGTTTATTTTCTCAAAACTGACGTTTTTTAAGCCTTTTTAAAGAAATAGCTCGAATCACAACACTGGCCGTTTTGGCATGTTTTTGCTTAATATTACTTATAGTTAGGGAGACCTTGATTCGATAAGTTAAGGATATTTGCATTATCCAAACTCCAGTTTTTTAATCTTTTTTAGGAAATGGATCAAACCTTAAAATCAGCCGTTTTTCCAGGTTTTGGTTAATATTACTTAGAATCGAGAGCAATAACTTCCTAGGTTTGAAAAACGGTTTATTTTCCAAAACTGACGTTTTTCAAGCCTTTTTGAAGAAATCGCTCGAATCTCAAAACAGGCCATTTTTCCATGTTTTTGCTTAATATTACTTATAATCGGAGACCTTAATTTGATAAGTAAGAAGATATTTGCATTATCCAAAATAACTCCCGTTTTTCAATCTTTTTTAGAAAATGGATCAAACCTTAAAATCATCCGTTTTTCCAGGTTTTGGTTAATATTACTTAGATTCGAGAGCAAAAACTTGCTAAGTTTAAAAAACGGTTTATTTTCCCAAAACTGACGTTTTTCAAGCCTTTTTAAAGAAATAGCTCGAATCACAAAACTGGCCTTTTTGCATGTTTTTGCTTAAGATTACTTATACTTAGGGAGACCTTGATTCGATAAGTTAAGGATATTTGCATCATCCAAAAACTCCAGTTTTTCATTCTTTTTTAGGAAATTGATCAAACCTTAAAAACGGCGGTTTTTTCAAGTTTTAGTTAATATTACTTAGATTCGAGAGCAATAACTTGCTAAATTTGAAAAACGGTTTATTTTCCCAAAACTGACGTTTTTCAAGCCTTTTTGAAGAAATAGCTCGAATTTCCAAACAGGCCATTTTTCCATGTTTTTGCTTAATATTACTTATAATCGAAGACCTTAATTTGATAAGTATGAAGATATTTGTATTATCCAAAAAACTCCCGTTTTTCAATCTTTTTTAGGAAATGGATCAAATGTTGAAATCAGCCGTTTTTGCAGGTTTTGGTTAATATTACTTAGATTCGAGAGCAATAACTTTGTAAGTTTAAAAAACGGTTTATTTTCCCAAAACTGACGTTTTTCAAGCCTTTTTGAAGAAATAGAATCTCCAAACAGGCCATTTTTCCCTGTTTTTGCTTAATATTACTTATAATCGAAGACCTTAATTTGATAAGTATGAAGATATTTGTATTATTTAAAAAACTTGCGTTTTTCCCTACTTTTTCAGTAAAAAGATCAAACCTTAAAAACGGCTGTTTTTCCAGGTTTCCGTTAATATTACTTAGATTCGAGAGCAATAACTTGCTAAGATTAAAAAACGGTTAATTTTCCCAAAACTGACGTTTTTCAAGCCTTTTTGAAGAAATCGATCGAATCTCAAAACTGGCAGTTTTTGCATGTTTTTGATTAATATTCCTCATACTCACAGACCTTGATTCGATAGGTTAAGGATATTTGCAATATCCAAAAAACTTCCGTTTTTCCCTACTTTTTTAGAAAAAAAGATCAAACCTTAAAAACGGACGTTTTTCCAGGTTTTGGTTAATATTACTTAGATTCGAGAGCAATAACTTGCTAAGTTTAAAAAACGGTTTATTTTCCCAAAACTGACGTTTTTCAAGCCTTTTTAAAGAAATAGCTCGAATCACAAAACTGGCCATTTTTGCATGTTTTTGCTTAAGATTACTTATACTTAGGGAGACCTTGATTCGATAAGTTAAGGATATTTGCATTATCCAAACAACTCCAGTTTTTCAATCTTTTTTAGGAAATGGATCAAACCTTAAAATCAGCCGTTTTTCCAGGTTTTGGTTAATATTACTTAGATTCGAGAGCAATAACTTCCTAAGTTTGAAAAACGGTTTATTTTCCCAAAACTGACGTTTTTCAAGCCTTTTTGAAGAAATCGCTCGAATCTCCAAACAGGCCATTTTTCCATGTTTTTGCTTAATATTACTTATAATCGAAGACCTTAATTTGATAAGTATGAAGATATTTGTATTATCCAAAAAACTCCCGTTTTTCCCTCTTTTTTAGGAAATTGATAAAACCTTAAAAACGGCGGTCTTTTCAAGTTTTAGTTAATATTACTTAGATTCGAGAGCAATAACTTGCTAAGTTTAAAAAACGGTTTATTTTCCCAAAACTGACGTTTTTCAAGCCTTTTTGAAGAAATAGCTCGAATCTCCAAACAGGCCATTTTTCCATGTTTTTGCTTAATATTACTTATAATACGAGACCTTAATTTGATAGGTATGAAGATATTTGTATTATCCAAAAAACTCCCGTTTTTCAATCTTTTTTAGGAAATGGATCAAATGTTAAAATTAGCTGTTTTTCCAGGTTTTGGTTAATATTACTTAGATTCGAGAGCAATAACTTGCTAAGTTTGAAAATCGGTTTATTTTCCCAAAACTGACGTTTTTCAAGCCTTTTTGAAGAAATCGCTCGAATCTCCAAACAGGCCATTTTTCCATGTTTTTGCTTAATATTACTTATAATCGGAGACCTTAATTTGATTAGTATGAAGATATTTGCATTATCCAAAAAATCTCCCGTTTTTCAATCTTTTTTAGGAAATGGATCAAACCTTAAAATCAGCCGTTTTTCCAGGTTTTGGTTAATATTACTTAGATTCGAGAGCAAAAACTTGCTAAGTTTCAAAAACGGTTTATTTTCCCAAAACTGACGTTTTTCAAGCCCTTTTGAAGAAATAGCTGGAATCTTCAAAGGCCATTTTTCCATGTTTTTGCTTAATAATACTTAGAATCGGAGACCTTGATTCGATAAGTTGAGGCTATTTGCATTATCCAAAAAACACCTATTTTTCCCTCCTTTTTTAGGAAATGATTGAAACCTCAAAAACGGCCGCTTTTTTTAGGTTTTGGTAAATATTACTCAGATTCGAGAGCAATAACTTGCTTAGTTGGAAAATCGGTTTATTTTCCCAAAACTGAGTTTTTCAAGCCTTTTTGAAGAAATCGATCGAATCTCAAAACTGGCCGTTATTGCATGTTTTGGCTTAATATTACTTATACTCAGAGACCTTGATTCGATAGGTTAAGGATATTTGCAATATCCAAAAAACTTCAGTTTTTCCCTACTTTTTTAGAAAAAAGATCAAACCTTAAAAACGGCCGTTTTTCCAGGTTTTGGTTAATATTACTTAGATCCGAGAGCAATAACTTGCTAAGTTTGTAAAACCGTTTATTTTCCCAAAGCTGACGTTTTTCAAGCCTTTTTGAAGAAATAGCTCGAATCTTCAAAGAGGAGATTTTCTATGTTTTTGCTTAATATTACTTATAATACGAGACCTTAATTTGATAGGTATGAAGATATTTGTATTATCCAAAAAAACTCTCGTTTTTCAATCTTTTTTAGAAAACGGATCAAACCTTATAATCAGCCGTTTTTCCAGGTTTTGGTTAATATTACTTAGATTCGAGAGCAAAAACTTGCTAAGTTTAAAAAACGGTTTATTGTCCCAAAACTGACGTTTTTCAAGCCTTTTTAAAAAAAATAGATCAAATCTCCAAATAAGCCGTTTTTGCATATTTTTGCTCAATATTACTTATACTCGGAGCCCTTGATTCGATTAGTTGAGTGTATTTGCATTATCCAAAAAACACCCGTTTTTCCCTCCCTTTTTAGGAAATGATTGAAACCTAAAAAACGGCCGCTTTTTTTAGGTTTTGTTTAATATTACTCAGATTCGAGAGCAATAACTTGCTTAGTCTGAAAATCGGTTTATTTTCCCAAAACTGAGTTTTTCAAGCCTTTTTGAAGAAATAGCTCGAATCTCCAAACAGTCCATTTTTCCATGTTTTTGCTTAATATTACTTATAATACAAGACCTTAATTTGATAGGTATGAAGATATTTGTATTATCCAAAAAACTCCCGTTTTTTAATCTTTTTTAGGAAATGGATCAAATGTTAAAATCAGCCGTTTTTCAAGGTTTTGGTTAATTTACTTAGATTCGAGAGCAAAAACTTGCTAAGTTTAAAAAACGGTTTATTTTCCCAAAACTGACGTTTTTCCAGCCTTTTTAAAGAAATAGCTCGAATCACAAAACTAGCCGTTTTTTGCATGTTTTTGCTTAAGATTACTTATACTTAGGGAGACCTTGATTCGATAAGTTGAGGATATTTGCATTATCCAAACAACTCCAGTTTTTCAATCTTTTTTAGGAAATAGATCAAACGTTAAAATCAGCCGTTTTTCCAGGTTTTGGTTAATATTACTTAGATTCGAGAGCAATAACTTGCTAAGTTTGAAAAACGGTTTATTTTCCCCAAACTGACGTTTTTCAAGCCTTTTTGAAGAAATCGCTCGAATCTCCAAACAGGCCATTTTTTCATGTTTTTGCTTAATATTACTTATAATCGGAGACCTTAATTTGATTAGTATGAAGATATTTGCATTATCCAAAAAATCTCCCGTTTTTCAATCTTTTTTAGGAAATGATTGAAACCTCAAAAACGGCCGCTTTTTTAGGTTTTGGTAATATTACTCAGATTCGAGAGCAATAACTTGCTTAGTTGGAAAATCGGTTTATTTTCCCAAAACTGAGTTTTTCAAGCCTTTTTGAAGAAATCGATCGAATCTCAAAACTGGCCGTTATTGCATGTTTTGGCTTAATATTACTTATACTCAGAGACCTTGATTCGATAGGTTAAGGATATTTGCAATATCTAAAAAACTTCAGTTTTTCCCTACTTTTTTAGAAAAAGATCAAACCTTAAAAACGGCCGTTTTTCCAGGTTTTGGTGAATATTACTGAGATTCGAGAGCAATAACTTGCTAAGTTTGAAAAACGGTTTATTTTCCCAAAGCTGACGTTTTTCAAGCCTTTTTGAAGAAATAGCTCGAATCTTCAAAGAGGAGATGTTCAATGTTTTTGCTTAATATTACTTATAATACGAAACCTTAATTTGATAGGTATGAAGATATTTGTATTATCCAAAAAAACTCTCGTTTTTTAATCTTTTTTAGAAAACGGATCAAACCTTAAAATCAGCCGTTTTTCCAGGTTTTGGTTAATATTACTTAGATTCGAGAGCAAAAACTTGCTAAGTTTAAAAAACGGTTTATTGTCCCAAAACTGACGTTTTTCAAGCCTTTTTAAAAAAAATAGATCAAATCTCCAAATAAGCCGTTTTTGCATATTTTGATTTTATACTCGGAGACCTTGATTCGATAAGTTGACGATATTTGCATTATCCAAAAAACACCCGTTTTTCCCTCCCTTTTTAGGAAATGATTGAAACCCCCAAAACGGCTGCTTTTTTTAGGTTTTGGTTAACATTACTTAGATTCGAGAGCAATAACTTGCTTAGTTTAAAAAACGGTTTATTTTCTCAAAACTGACGTTTTTTAAGCCTTTTTAAAGAAATAGCTCGAATCACAACACTGGCCGTTTTGGCATGTTTTTGCTTAATATTACTTATAGTTAGGGAGACCTTGATTCGATAAGTTAAGGATATTTGCATTATCCAAACTCCAGTTTTTTAATCTTTTTTAGGAAATGGATCAAACCTTAAAATCAGCCGTTTTTCCAGGTTTTGGTTAATATTACTTAGAATCGAGAGCAATAACTTCCTAGGTTTGAAAAACGGTTTATTTTCCAAAACTGACGTTTTTCAAGCCTTTTTGAAGAAATCGCTCGAATCTCAAAACAGGCCATTTTTCCATGTTTTTGCTTAATATTACTTATAATCGGAGACCTTAATTTGATAAGTAAGAAGATATTTGCATTATCCAAAATAACTCCCGTTTTTCAATCTTTTTTAGAAAATGGATCAAACCTTAAAATCATCCGTTTTTCCAGGTTTTGGTTAATATTACTTAGATTCGAGAGCAAAAACTTGCTAAGTTTAAAAAACGGTTTATTTTCCCAAAACTGACGTTTTTCAAGCCTTTTTAAAGAAATAGCTCGAATCACAAAACTGGCCTTTTTGCATGTTTTTGCTTAAGATTACTTATACTTAGGGAGACCTTGATTCGATAAGTTAAGGATATTTGCATCATCCAAAAACTCCAGTTTTTCATTTTTTTTTAGGAAATTGATCAAACCTTAAAAACGGCGGTTTTTTCAAGTTTTAGTTAATATTACTTAGATTCGAGAGCAATAACTTGCTAAGTTTAAAAAACGGTTTATTTTCCCAAAACTGACGTTTTTCAAGCCTTTTTAAAGAAATAGCTCGAATCACAAAACTGGCCTTTTTGCATGTTTTTGCTTAAGATTACTTATACTTAGGGAGACCTTGATTCGATAAGTTAAGGATATTTGCATCATCCAAAAACTCCAGTTTTTCATTTTTTTTTAGGAAATTGATCAAACCTTAAAAACGGCGGTTTTTTCAAGTTTTAGTTAATATTACTTAGATTCGAGAGCAATAACTTGCTAAATTTGAAAAACGGTTTATTTTCCCAAAACTGACGTTTTTCAAGCCTTTTTGAAGAAATAGCTCGAATTTCCAAACAGGCCATTTTTCCATGTTTTTGCTTAATATTACTTATAATCGAAGACCTTAATTTGATAAGTATGAAGATATTTGTATTATCCAAAAAACTCCCGTTTTTCAATCTTTTTTAGGAAATGGATCAAATGTTGAAATCAGCCGTTTTTGCAGGTTTTGGTTAATATTACTTAGATCCGAGAGCAATAACTTTGTAAGTTTAAAAAACGGTTTATTTTCCCAAAACTGACGTTTTTCAAGCCTTTTTGAAGAAATAGAATCTCCAAACAGGCCATTTTTCCCTGTTTTTGCTTAATATTACTTATAATCGAAGACCTTAATTTGATAAGTATGAAGATATTTGTATTATTTAAAAAACTTGCGTTTTTCCCTACTTTTTCAGTAAAAAGATCAAACCTTAAAAACGGCTGTTTTTCCAGGTTTCCGTTAATATTACTTAGATTCGAGAGCAATAACTTGCTAAGATTAAAAAACGGTTAATTTTCCCAAAACTGACGTTTTTCAAGCCTTTTTGAAGAAATCGATCGAATCTCAAAACTGGCAGTTTTTGCATGTTTTTGATTAATATTCCTCATACTCACAGACCTTGATTCGATAGGTTAAGGATATTTGCAATATCCAAAAAACTTCCGTTTTTCCCTACTTTTTTAGAAAAAAAGATCAAACCTTAAAAACGGACGTTTTTCCAGGTTTTGGTTAATATTACTTAGATTCGAGAGCAATAACTTGCTAAGTTTAAAAAACGGTTTATTTTCCCAAAACTGACGTTTTTCAAGCCTTTTTAAAGAAATAGCTCGAATCACAAAACTGGCCATTTTTGCATGTTTTTGCTTAAGATTACTTATACTTAGGGAGACCTTAATTCGATAAGTTAAGGATATTTGCATTATCCAAACAACTCCAGTTTTTCAATCTTTTTTAGGAAATGGATCAAACCTTAAAATCAGCCGTTTTTCCAGGTTTTGGTTAATATTACTTAGATTCGAGAGCAATAACTTCCTAAGTTTGAAAAACGGTTTATTTTCCCAAAACTGACGTTTTTCAAGCCTTTTTGAAGAAATCGCTCGAATCTCCAAACAGGCCATTTTTCCATGTTTTTGCTTAATATTACTTATAATCGAAGACCTTAATTTGATAAGTATGAAGATATTTGTATTATCCAAAAAACTCCCGTTTTTCCCTCTTTTTTAGGAAATTGATAAAACCTTAAAAACGGCGGTCTTTTCAAGTTTTAGTTAATATTACTTAGATTCGAGAGCAATAACTTGCTAAGTTTAAAAAACGGTTTATTTTCCCAAAACTGACGTTTTTCAAGCCTTTTTGAAGAAATAGCTCGAATCTCCAAACAGGCCATTTTTCCATGTTTTTGCTTAATATTACTTATAATACGAGACCTTAATTTGATAGGTATGAAGATATTTGTATTATCCAAAAAACTCCCGTTTTTCAATCTTTTTTAGGAAATGGATCAAATGTTAAAATTAGCTGTTTTTCCAGGTTTTGGTTAATATTACTTAGATTCGAGAGCAATAACTTGCTAAGTTTGAAAATCGGTTTATTTTCCCAAAACTGACGTTTTTCAAGCCTTTTTGAAGAAATCGCTCGAATCTCCAAACAGGCCATTTTTCCATGTTTTTGCTTAATATTACTTATAATCGGAGACCTTAATTTGATTAGTATGAAGATATTTGCATTATCCAAAAAATCTCCCGTTTTTCAATCTTTTTTAGGAAATGGATCAAACCTTAAAATCAGCCGTTTTTCCAGGTTTTGGTTAATATTACTTAGATTCGAGAGCAAAAACTTGCTAAGTTTCAAAAACGGTTTATTTTCCCAAAACTGACGTTTTTCAAGCCCTTTTGAAGAAATAGCTGGAATCTTCAAAGGCCATTTTTCCATGTTTTTGCTTAATAATACTTAGAATCGGAGACCTTGATTCGATAAGTTGAGGCTATTTGCATTATCCAAAAAACACCTATTTTTCCCTCCTTTTTTAGGAAATGATTGAAACCTCAAAAACGGCCGCTTTTTTTAGGTTTTGGTAAATATTACTCAGATTCGAGAGCAATAACTTGCTTAGTTGGAAAATCGGTTTATTTTCCCAAAACTGAGTTTTTCAAGCCTTTTTGAAGAAATCGATCGAATCTCAAAACTGGCCGTTATTGCATGTTTTGGCTTAATATTACTTATACTCAGAGACCTTGATTCGATAGGTTAAGGATATTTGCAATATCCAAAAAACTTCAGTTTTTCCCTACTTTTTTAGAAAAAAGATCAAACCTTAAAAACGGCCGTTTTTCCAGGTTTTGGTTAATATTACTTAGATCCGAGAGCAATAACTTGCTAAGTTTGTAAAACCGTTTATTTTCCCAAAGCTGACGTTTTTCAAGCCTTTTTGAAGAAATAGCTCGAATCTTCAAAGAGGAGATTTTCTATGTTTTTGCTTAATATTACTTATAATACGAGACCTTAATTTGATAGGTATGAAGATATTTGTATTATCCAAAAAAACTCTCGTTTTTCAATCTTTTTTAGAAAACGGATCAAAACTTATAATCAGCCGTTTTTCCAGGTTTTGGTTAATATTACTTAGATTCGAGAGCAAAAACTTGCTAAGTTTAAAAAACGGTTTATTGTCCCAAAACTGACGTTTTTCAAGCCTTTTTTAAAAAAATAGATCAAATCTCCAAATAAGCCGTTTTTGCATATTTTTGCTCAATATTACTTATACTCGGAGCCCTTGATTCGATTAGTTGAGTGTATTTGCATTATCCAAAAAACACCCGTTTTTCCCTCCCTTTTTAGGAAATGATTGAAACCTAAAAAACGGCCGCTTTTTTTAGGTTTTGTTTAATATTACTCAGATTCGAGAGCAATAACTTGCTTAGTCTGAAAATCGGTTTATTTTCCCAAAACTGAGTTTTTCAAGCCTTTTTGAAGAAATAGCTCGAATCTCCAAACAGTCCATTTTTCCATGTTTTTGCTTAATATTACTTATAATACAAGACCTTAATTTGATAGGTATGAAGATATTTGTATTATCCAAAAAACTCCCGTTTTTTAATCTTTTTTAGGAAATGGATCAAATGTTAAAATCAGCCGTTTTTCAAGGTTTTGGTTAATTTACTTAGATTCGAGAGCAAAAACTTGCTAAGTTTAAAAAACGGTTTATTTTCCCAAAACTGACGTTTTTCCAGCCTTTTTAAAGAAATAGCTCGAATCACAAAACTAGCCGTTTTTTGCATGTTTTTGCTTAAGATTACTTATACTTAGGGAGACCTTGATTCGATAAGTTGAGGATATTTGCATTATCCAAACAACTCCAGTTTTTCAATCTTTTTTAGGAAATAGATCAAACGTTAAAATCAGCCGTTTTTCCAGGTTTTGGTTAATATTACTTAGATTCGAGAGCAATAACTTGCTAAGTTTGAAAAACGGTTTATTTTCCCCAAACTGACGTTTTTCAAGCCTTTTTGAAGAAATCGCTCGAATCTCCAAACAGGCCATTTTTTCATGTTTTTGCTTAATATTACTTATAATCGGAGACCTTAATTTGATTAGTATGAAGATATTTGCATTATCCAAAAAATCTCCCGTTTTTCAATCTTTTTTAGGAAATGATTGAAACCTCAAAAACGGCCGCTTTTTTAGGTTTTGGTAATATTACTCAGATTCGAGAGCAATAACTTGCTTAGTTGGAAAATCGGTTTATTTTCCCAAAACTGAGTTTTTCAAGCCTTTTTGAAGAAATCGATCGAATCTCAAAACTGGCCGTTATTGCATGTTTTGGCTTAATATTACTTATACTCAGAAACCTTGATTCGATAGGTTAAGGATATTTGCAATATCTAAAAAACTTCAGTTTTTCCCTACTTTTTTAGAAAAAGATCAAACCTTAAAAACGGCCGTTTTTCCAGGTTTTGGTGAATATTACTGAGATTCGAGAGCAATAACTTGCTAAGTTTGAAAAACGGTTTATTTTCCCAAAGCTGACGTTTTTCAAGCCTTTTTGAAGAAATAGCTCGAATCTTCAAAGAGGAGATGTTCAATGTTTTTGCTTAATATTACTTATAATACGAAACCTTAATTTGATAGGTATGAAGATATTTGTATTATCCAAAAAAACTCTCGTTTTTTAATCTTTTTTAGAAAACGGATCAAACCTTAAAATCAGCCGTTTTTCCAGGTTTTGGTTAATATTACCCAGATTCGAGAGCAAAAACTTGCTAAGTTTAAAAAACGGTTTATTGTCCCAAAACTGACGTTTTTCAAGCCTTTTTAAAAAAAATAGATCAAATCTCCAAATAAGCCGTTTTTGCATATTTTGATTTTATACTCGGAGACCTTGATTCGATAAGTTGACGATATTTGCATTATCCAAAAAACACCCGTTTTTCCCTCCCTTTTTAGGAAATGATTGAAACCCCCAAAACGGCTGCTTTTTTTAGGTTTTGGTTAACATTACTCAGATTCGAGAGCAATAACTTGCTAAGTTTAAAAAACGGTTTATTTTCTCAAAACTGACGTTTTTTAAGCCTTTTTAAAGAAATAGCTCGAATCACAACACTGGCCGTTTTGGCATGTTTTTGCTTAATATTACTTATAGTTAGGGAGACCTTGATTCGATAAGTTAAGGATATTTGCATTATCCAAACTCCAGTTTTTTAATCTTTTTTAGGAAATGGATCAAACCTTAAAATCAGCCGTTTTTCCAGGTTTTGGTTAATATTACTTAGAATCGAGAGCAATAACTTCCTAGGTTTGAAAAACGGTTTATTTTCCAAAACTGACGTTTTTCAAGCCTTTTTGAAGAAATCGCTCGAATCTCAAAACAGGCCATTTTTCCATGTTTTTGCTTAATATTACTTATAATCGGAGACCTTAATTTGATAAGTAAGAAGATATTTGCATTATCCAAAATAACTCCCGTTTTTCAATCTTTTTTAGAAAATGGATCAAACCTTAAAATCATCCGTTTTTCCAGGTTTTGGTTAATATTACTTAGATTCGAGAGCAAAAACTTGCTAAGTTTAAAAAACGGTTTATTTTCCCAAAACTGACGTTTTTCAAGCCTTTTTAAAGAAATAGCTCGAATCACAAAACTGGCCTTTTTGCATGTTTTTGCTTAAGATTACTTATACTTAGGGAGACCTTGATTCGATAAGTTAAGGATATTTGCATCATCCAAAAACTCCAGTTTTTCATTCTTTTTTAGGAAATTGATCAAACCTTAAAAACGGCGGTTTTTTCAAGTTTTAGTTAATATTACTTAGATTCGAGAGCAATAACTTGCTAAATTTGAAAAACGGTTTATTTTCCCAAAACTGACGTTTTTCAAGCCTTTTTGAAGAAATAGCTCGAATTTCCAAACAGGCCATTTTTCCATGTTTTTGCTTAATATTACTTATAATCGAAGACCTTAATTTGATAAGTATGAAGATATTTGTATTATCCAAAAAACTCCCGTTTTTCAATCTTTTTTAGGAAATGGATCAAATGTTGAAATCAGCCGTTTTTGCAGGTTTTGGTTAATATTACTTAGATTCGAGAGCAATAACTTTGTAAGTTTAAAAAACGGTTTATTTTCCCAAAACTGACGTTTTTCAAGCCTTTTTGAAGAAATAGAATCTCCAAACAGGCCATTTTTCCCTGTTTTTGCTTAATATTACTTATAATCGAAGACCTTAATTTGATATGTATGAAGATATTTGTATTATTTAAAAAACTTGCGTTTTTCCCTACTTTTTCAGTAAAAAGATCAAACCTTAAAAACGGCTGTTTTTCCAGGTTTCCGTTAATATTACTTAGATTCGAGAGCAATAACTTGCTAAGATTAAAAAACGGTTAATTTTCCCAAAACTGACGTTTTTCAAGCCTTTTTGAAGAAATCGATCGAATCTCAAAACTGGCAGTTTTTGCATGTTTTTGATTAATATTCCTCATACTCACAGACCTTGATTCGATAGGTTAAGGATATTTGCAATATCCAAAAAACTTCCGTTTATCCCTACTTTTTTAGAAAAAAAGATCAAACCTTAAAAACGGACGTTTTTCCAGGTTTTGGTTAATATTACTTAGATTCGAGAGCAATAACTTGCTAAGTTTAAAAAACGGTTTATTTTCCCAAAACTGACGTTTTTCAAGCCTTTTTAAAGAAATAGCTCGAATCACAAAACTGGCCATTTTTGCATGTTTTTGCTTAAGATTACTTATACTTAGGGAGACCTTGATTCGATAAGTTAAGGATATTTGCATTATCCAAACAACTCCAGTTTTTCAATCTTTTTTAGGAAATGGATCAAACCTTAAAATCAGCCGTTTTTCCAGGTTTTGGTTAATATTACTTAGATTCGAGAGCAATAACTTCCTAAGTTTGAAAAACGGTTTATTTTCCCAAAACTGACGTTTTTCAAGCCTTTTTGAAGAAATCGCTCGAATCTCCAAACAGGCCATTTTTCCATGTTTTTGCTTAATATTACTTATAATCGAAGACCTTAATTTGATAAGTATGAAGATATTTGTATTATCCAAAAAACTCCCGTTTTTCCCTCTTTTTTAGGAAATTGATAAAACCTTAAAAACGGCGGTCTTTTCAAGTTTTAGTTAATATTACTTAGATTCGAGAGCAATAACTTGCTAAGTTTAAAAAACGGTTTATTTTCCCAAAACTGACGTTTTTCAAGCCTTTTTGAAGAAATAGCTCGAATCTCCAAACAGGCCATTTTTCCATGTTTTTGCTTAATATTACTTATAATACGAGACCTTAATTTGATAGGTATGAAGATATTTGTATTATCCAAAAAACTCCCGTTTTTCAATCTTTTTTAGGAAATGGATCAAATGTTAAAATTAGCTGTTTTTCCAGGTTTTGGTTAATATTACTTAGATTCGAGAGCAATAACTTGCTAAGTTTGAAAATCGGTTTATTTTCCCAAAACTGACGTTTTTCAAGCCTTTTTGAAGAAATCGCTCGAATCTCCAAACCGGCCATTTTTCTATGTTTTTGCTTAATATTACTTATAATCGGAGACCTTAATTTGATTAGTATGAAGATATTTGCATTATCCAAAAAATCTCCCGTTTTTCAATCTTTTTTAGGAAATGGATCAAACCTTAAAATCAGCCGTTTTTCCAGGTTTTGGTTAATATTACTTAGATTCGAGAGCAAAAACTTGCTAAGTTTCAAAAACGGTTTATTTTCCCAAAACTGACGTTTTTCAAGCCCTTTTGAAGAAATAGCTGGAATCTTCAAAGGCCATTTTTCCATGTTTTTGCTTAATAATACTTAGAATCGGAGACCTTGATTCGATAAGTTGAGGCTATTTGCATTATCCAAAAAACACCTATTTTTCCCTCCTTTTTTAGAAAATGATTGAAACCTCAAAAACGGCCGCTTTTTTTAGGTTTTGGTAAATATTACTCAGATTCGAGAGCAATAACTTGCTTAGTTGGAAAATCGGTTTATTTTCCCAAAACTGAGTTTTTCAAGCCTTTTTGAAGAAATCGATCGAATCTCAAAACTGGCCGTTATTGCATGTTTTGGCTTAATATTACTTATACTCAGAGACCTTGATTCGATAGGTTAAGGATATTTGCAATATCCAAAAAACTTCAGTTTTTCCCTACTTTTTTAGAAAAAAGATCAAACCTTAAACACGGCCGTTTTTCCAGGTTTTGGTTAATATTACTTAGATCCGAGAGCAATAACTTGCTAAGTTTGTAAAACCGTTTATTTTCCCAAAGCTGACGTTTTTCAAGCCTTTTTGAAGAAATAGCTCGAATCTTCAAAGAGGAGATTTTCTATGTTTTTGCTTAATATTACTTATAATACGAGACCTTAATTTGATAGGTATGAAGATATTTGTATTATCCAAAAAAACTCTTGTTTTTCAATCTTTTTTAGAAAACGGATCAAACCTTATAATCAGCCGTTTTTCCAGGTTTTGGTTAATATTACTTAGATTCGAGAGCAAAAACTTGCTAAGTTTAAAAAACGGTTTATTGTCCCAAAACTGACGTTTTTCAAGCCTTTTTAAAAAAAATAGATCAAATCTCCAAATAAGCCGTTTTTGCATATTTTTGCTCAATATTACTTATACTCGGAGCCCTTGATTCGATTAGTTGAGTGTATTTGCATTATCCAAAAAACACCCGTTTTTCCCTCCCTTTTTAGGAAATGATTGAAACCTAAAAAACGGCCGCTTTTTTTAGGTTTTGTTTAATATTACTCAGATTCGAGAGCAATAACTTGCTTAGTCTGAAAATCGGTTTATTTTCCCAAAACTGAGTTTTTCAAGCCTTTTTGAAGAAATCGATCGAATCTCAAAACTGGCCGTTATTGCATGTTTTTGCTTAATATTACTTATACTCAGAGACCTTGATTCGATAGGTTAAGGATATTTGCAATATCCAAAAAACTTCAGTTTTTCCCTACATTTTTAGAAAAAAGATCAAACCTTAAAAACGGCCGTTTTTCCAGGTTTTGGTTAATATTACTTAGATTCGAGAGCAATAAATTGGTAAGTTTAAAAAACGGTTTATTTTCCCAAAACTGACGTTTTTCAAGCCTTTTTGAAGAAATCGATCAAATCTCAAAACTGGCCGTTTTTGCGTTTTTGCTTAATATTACTTATAATCGGAGACCTTAATTTGATAGGTATGAAGATATTTGTATTATCCTAAAAACTCCCGTTTTTTAATCTTTTTTAGGAAATGGATCAAATGTTAAAATCAGCCGTTTTTCCAGGTTTTGGTTAATATTACTTAGATTCGAGAGGAATAACTTGCTTAGTTTGAAAATCGGTTTTTTTATTCTTAAAACTGACGTTTTTGACTTTTTGAAGAAATCGATCGAATCTCAAAACTGGCAGTTTTTGGATGTTTTTGCTTAATATTACTTATACTCAGAGACCTTGATTCGATAGGTTAAGGATATTTGCAATATCCAAAAAACTTCTGTTTTTCCCTACTTTTTTAGAAAAAAAGATCAAACCTTAAAAACGGCCGTTTTTTCAGGTTTTGGTTAATATTACTTAGATTCGAGAGCAATAACTTGCTTAGTTTGAAAAACGGTTTATTTTCCCAAAACTGACGTTTTTCAAGCCTTTTTGAAGAAATAGCTCGAATCTCCAAACAGGCCATTTTTCCATGTTTTTGCTTAATATTACTTATAATCGAAAACCTTAATTTGATAAGTATGAAGATATTTGTATTATCCAAAAAAACTCCCGTTTTTCAATCTTTTTTAGAAAATTGATCAAACCTTTAAATCAGCCGTTTTTCCAAGTTATTGCTCTCGAATCTAAGTAATATTAACCAAAACCTGGAAAAAACGGCCGTTTTTATGGTTTGATCTTTATTCTAAAAAAACAGGGAAAAACGGAAGTTTTTTGGATATTGCAAATATCCTTAACCTATCGAATCAATGTCTCTGAGTATAAGTAATATTAAGCCAAAACATGCAAAAACGGCCAGTTTTGAGATTCCATCGATTTCTTCAAAAAGTCTTGAAAAACGTCAGTTTTAAGAAAATAAACCGATTTTTAAACTTAGCAAGTTATTGCTCTCGAATCTAAGTAATTTTATCTAAAACCTGGAAAAACGGCTGATATTAAAATTTGATCCATTTCCTAAAAAAGATTGAAAAACGGGAGTTTTTTGGATAATGCAAATATCCTTAACTTCTCGAATCAAGGTCTCCGATTATAACTAATATTAAGCAAAAACATGCAAAAACGGCCAGTTTTGAGATTCAATCGATTTCTTCAATAGGCTTGAAAAACGCAGTTTTGGGAAAATGAACCGTTTTTCAAACTTAGCAAGTTATTGTTCTCGAATCTAAGTAATAATAACCAAAACCTGGAAAATCAGCTGATTTTAAGGTTTAATCCATTTCCTAAAAAAGATTGAAAAATGGGAGTTGTTTGGATAATGCAAATATCCTTAACTTATCGAATTAAGGTCTCCGAGTATAAGTAATATTAAGCAAAAACATGCAAAAACGGCCTGTTTTGAGATTCGAGCGATTTTCTTTAAAAGACTTGAAAAACGTCAGTTTTGGGAAAATAAACTGTTATTCAAACTTAGCAAGTTATTGCTCTCGAATCTAAGTAATATTAGCCGTTTTTAAGCTTTCAATCATTTCCTAAAAAAGAAGGGAAAAACGGGTGTTTTTTGGATAATGCAAATATCCTCAACTTATCGAATCATGGTCTCCGAGTATAAGTAATATTAAGCAAAAATATGCAAAAACGGCTTTTTTGAGACTTGATCTATTTCTTCAAAAAGGCTTGAAAAACGTCAGTTTTGGGAAAATAAACCGTTTTTCAAACTTAGCAAGTTATTGCTCTCGAATCTAAGTAATATTAACCAAAACCTGGAAAAACGGCTGATATTAAGGTTTGATCCATTTCCTAAAAAAGATTGAAAAACGGGAGTTTTTTTGGATAATGCAAATATCTTCATACTAATCAAATTAAGGTCTCCGATTATAAGTAATATTAAGCAAAAACATGGAAAAATGGGCTGTTTTGAGATTCGAGCGATTTCTTCAAAAAGGCTTGAAAAACGTCAGTTTCGGGAAAATAAAACGTTTTTCAATCTTTGCAAGTTATTGCTCTAGAATCTCAGTAATATTAACCAAAACCTGAAAAAAACGGCTGATTTCAAGGTTTGAGCCAATTCCTAAAAAAGATTGAAAAACTGGAGTTGTTTGGAGAATGCAAATATCCTTAACTTATCGAATCAAGCTCTCCGATTATAAGTAATATTAAGCAAAAACATGGAAAAATGGCCTGTTTGGAGTTTCGAGATATTTCTTCAAAAAGGCTTGAAAAACGTCAGTTTGGGGAAAATAAACCGTTTTTCAAACTTACCAAGTTATTGCTCTTGAATCTAAGTAATATTAACCAAATCCTCGAAAAACGGCCGTTTTTAAGGTTTGATCTTTATTCTAAAAAAAAAACAGGGAAAAACGGAAGTTTTTTGGATATTGCAAATATCCTTAACCTATCGAATCACGGTCTCTGAGTATAAGTAATATTAAGCAAAAACATGCAAAAACGGCCAGTTTTGCGATTCAAATCCATTTCTTCAAAAAGTCTTGAAAAACGTCAGTGTGGTGAAAATAAACCGTTTTCAAACTTACCAAGTTATTGCTCTCGAATCTATGTAATATTAACCAAAACCTGGAAAAACGGCCGTTTTAAGGTTTGAACTATTTCCTAAAAAAGTAGGGAAAAACGGGGGTTTTTTGGATAATACAAATATCTTCATAATTATCAAATTAAGGTCTTCGATTACAAGTAATATTAAGCAAAAACATGAAAAAATGGCCTGTTTGGAGATTCGAGCTATTTTTTCAAAAAGGCTTGAAAAGCGTCAGTTTTGAGGAAAATAAACCGTTTTTTAACCTTAGCAAGTTATTGCTCTCGAATCTGAGTAATATTAACCAAAACCTGGAAAAACGGCCGTTTTTAAGGTTTGATCTATTTCCTAAAAAGGTAGGGGAAAAGGGGAGTTTTTTGGATAATATCTTCATACTTACCAAATTAAGGTCTATGATTATAAGTAATATTTAGCAAAAACATAGAAAAATGGCCTGTTGGGAGATTCAAGCTATTTCATCCAAAAAGGCTTGAAAAACGTCAGTTTTGAGATAATAAACCGTTTTTCAAACTTAGCAACTTATTGCTCTCGAATCTAAGTAATATTAACCAAAACCTGGAAAAACGTCCGTTTTTAAGGTTTGATCTATTTCCTAAAAAAGTACGGAAAAACGGGAGTTTTTTGGATAAAACAAATATGTTAATACTTTTTAAATTAAGTTATCCGATTATAAGTAATATTAAGCAATAACATGGAAAAATGTCCTGTTTGAAGATTCAAGCTATTTTATTAAAAAGGCTTGAAAAACGTCAGTTTATGGAAACTAAACCATTTTTTTAAAGTAACAAGTTATTGTCCTCGAATCTATGTAATATTAACCAAAACCTTGAAAAACGGCCGTTTTTAAGGTTTGATCTATTTCCTCAAAAAGAAGGGAAAAACGGGATTTTTTTGAATAAAGCAAATATCTTCAACTTATCAAATTAAGCTCTCCGAGTTAAGTAGTATTAAACCAAAACATGCAAAAACGGCTAGTTTTAAGATTCGATTGATTTCTTAAAAAAAGCTAGAAATACGTCAGATTTGGGAAAATAAACCATTTTTTAAACTTAGCAAGTTATTGCTCTCGAATCTAAGTAATATTAACCAAAACCTAATAAAAGGGCCGTTTTTAGGGGTTGATCCATTTCCTAAAGAAGATTTAAAAACGGGAGTTTTTTTAGGTAATACAAATATCTTCATACCTATCATTTTAAGGGCTCGTATTATAAGTATTATTAAGCAAAAACATAGAAAATCTCGTCTTTGAAGATTCGAGCTATTTCTTCAAAAATGCTTGAAAAACGTCAGTTTTGGGAAAATAAACCGTTTTTCAAAATTAGCAAGGTTTTGCTCTCAAATCTAAGTAATAATAACCAAAACCTGGAAAAACGGCCGCTTTTAAGGTTTGAACTTTTTTCTAAAAAAGTAGGGAAAAACGGAAGTTTTTTGGATATTGCAAATATCCGTTAACTTATCGAATCAAGGTCTCTGAGTATAAGTAATATTAAGCAAAAACATGGAAAAACGGCCAGTTTTGAAATTCGATCGATTTCTTCAAAAAGGCTTGAAAAACGTCAGTTTTGGGAAAATAAACCGTTTTTCAAACTCAGCAAGTTATTGCTCTTGAATCTAAGTAATATTAACCAAAACCTGGAAAAACGTCGGTTTTGGGAAAAGAAACCGATTTTTAAACTTAGCAAGTTATTGCTCTCGAATCTAAGTAATTTTACCTAAAACCTGAAAAAACTTATCGAATCAAGGTCTCCGAGTATAAGTAATATTAAGCAAAAACATGCAAAAACGGCCTGTTTTGAGATTCGAGCGATTTCCTTAAAAAGGCTTAAAAAACGTCAGTTTTGGGAAAATAAACTTTTATTCAAACTTAGCAAGTTATTGCTCTCGAATCTAAGTAATAGTAGCCGTTTTTGAGGTTTCAATCATTTCTTAAAAAAGGAGGGAAAAACGGGTGTTTTTTGGATAATGCGAATATCCTCAACTTATCGAATCATGGTCTCCGAGTATAAGTAATATTAAGCAAAAATATGCAAAAACGGCTTTTTTGAGACTTGATCTATTTTTTCAAAAAGGCTTGAAAAACGTCAGTTTTTGGAAAATAAACCGTTTTTCAAACTTAGCAAGTTATTGCTCTCGAATCTAAGTAATATTAACCAAAACCTGGAAAAACGGCTGATTTTAAGGTTTGATCCATTTCCTAAAAAAGATTGAAAAACGGGAGTTTTTTTGGATAATGCAAATATCTTCATACTAATCAAATTAAGGTCTCCGATTATAAGTAATATTAAGCAAAAACATTGTAAAATGGCCTGTTTGGAGATTCGAGCTATTTTTTCAAAAAGGCTTGAAAAGCGTCAGTTTTGAGGAAAATAAACCGTTTTTTAAACTTTGCAAGTTATTGCTCTCGAATCTAAGTAATATTAACCAAAACCTGGAAAAACGGCCGTTTTTAGGGTTTGATCTATTTCCTGAAAAAGTAGGAGAAAAGATGAGTTTTTTGGATAATATCTTCATACTTACCAAATTAAGGTCTCCGATTATAAGTAATATTAAGCAAAAACATGGAAAAATGGCCTGTTTCGAGATTCAAGCTATTTCATCAAAAAGGCTTGAAAAACGTCAGTTTTGAGAAAATAAACCGTTTTTCAAACTTAGCAAGTTATTGCTCTCGAATCTAAGTAATACTAACCAAAACCTGGAAAAACGGCCGTTTTTAAGGTTTGATCTATTTCCTAAAAAAGTACGGAAAAACAGGAGTTTTTTGGATAAAACAAATATGTTAATACTTTTTCAATTAAGGTCTCCGATTATAAGTAATATTAAGCAATAACATGGAAAAATGTCCTGTTTGAAGATTCAAGCTATTTTTTTTTAAAAGGCTTGAAAAACGTTAGTTTATGGAAAATAGACCAGTTTTCAAAATAACAAGTTATTGCCCTCGAATCTAAGTAATATTAACCAAAACCTTGAAAAACGGCCGTTTTTAAGGTTTGATCTATTTCCTCAAAAAGAAGGGAAAAACGGGATTTTTTTGAATAAAGCAAATATCTTCAACGTATCAAATTAAGGTCTCCGAGTTAAGTAATATTAAGCCAAAACATGCAAAAACGGCTAGTTTTAAGATTCGATCGATTTCTTAAAAAAAGCTAGAAAAACGTCAGATTTGGGAAAATAAACCATTTTTTAAACTTAGCAAGTTATTGCTCTCGAATCTAAGTAATATTAACCAAAACCTAATAAAAGGGCCGTTTTTAGGGGTTGATCCATTTCCTAAAGAAGATTTAAAAACGGGAGTTTTTTTGGATAATACAAATATCTTCATACCTATCATTTTAAGGGCTCGTATTATAAGTATTATTAAGCAAAAACATAGAAAATCTCGTCTTTGAAGATTCGAGCTATTTCTTCAAAAATGCTTGAAAAACGTCAGTTTTGGGAAAATAAACCGTTTTTCAAAATTAGCAAGTTATTGCTCTCGAATCTAAGTAATAATAACCAAAACCTGGAAAAACGGCCGTTTTTAAGGTTTGAACTTTTTTCTAAAAAAGTAGGGAAAAACGGAAGTTTTTTGGATATTGCAAATATCCGTTAACTTATCGAATCAAGGTCTCTGAGTATAAGTAATATTAAGCAAAAACATGCAAAAACGGCCAGTTTTGAAATTCGATCGATTTCTTCAAAAAGGCTTGAAAAACGTCAGTTTTGGGAAAATAAACCGTTTTTCAAACTTAGCAAGTTATTGCTCTTGAATCTAAGTAATATTAACCAAAACCTGGAAAAACGGCTGATTTTAACATTTGATCCATTTCCTAAAAAAGATTGAAAAACGGGAGTTTTTTGGATAATACAAAAATCTTCATACCTATCAAATTAAGGTCTCGTATTATAAGTAATATTAGGCAAAAACATAGAAAATCTCCTTTTTAAAGATTCGAGCTATTTCTTCAAAAAGGCTTGAAAAACGTTGGTTTTGGGGAAATAAACCGTTTTTCAAACTTACCAAGTTATTGCTCTCGAATCTAGGTAACATTGCCTAAAACCCTGAAAAACCGCCGTTTTTAAGGTTTGATCTTTTTTCTAAAAAAGTAGGGAAAAACGGAAGTTTTTTGGATATTGCAAATACCTGTTAACTTATCGAATCAAGGTCTCTGAGTATAAGTAATATTAAGCAAAAACATGCAAAAACGGCCAGTTTTGAAATTCGATCGATTTCTTCAAAAAGTCTTGAAAAACGTCAGTTTTGGGAAAATAAACCGATTTTTAAACTTAGCAAGTTATTGCTCTCGAATCTAAGAAATTTTACCTAAAACCTGGAAAAACGGCTGATTTTAACATTTGATCCATTTCCTAAAAAAGATTGAAAAACGGGAGTTGTTTGGATAATGCAAATATCCTTAACTTCTCGAATCAAGGTCTCCGATTATTTGTAATATTAAGCAAAAACATGGAAAAATGGGCTGTTTTGAGATTCGAGCGATTTCTTCAAAAAGGCTTGAAAAACGTTAGTTTCGGGAAAATAAACCGTTTTTCAAACTTAGCAAGTTATTGCTCTAGAATCTCAGTAATATTAACCAAAACCTGAAAAAAACGGATGATTTTAAGGTTTGATCCATTTCCTAAAAAAGATTGAAAAACTGGAGTTGTTTGGAGAATGCAAATATCCTTAACTTGTCGAATCAAGCTCTCCGATTATAAGTAATATTAAGCAAAAACATGAAAAAATGGCCTGTTTGGAGATTCAAGCTATTTCTTCAAAAAGGCTTGAAAAACGTCAGTTTTGGGAAAATAAACCGTTTTTCAAACTTAGCAAGTTATTGGTCTCGAATCTAAGTAATATTAACCAAAACCTCGAAAAACGGCCGTTTTTAAGGTTTGATCTTTATTCTAAAAAAAAAACAGGGAAAAACGGAAGTTTTTTGGATATTGCAAATATCCTTAACCTATCGAATAAGGTCTCTGAGTATAAGTAATATTTAGCAAAAACATGCAAATACGGCCGGTATTGCGATTCGATCCATTTCTTCAAAAAGTCTTGAAAAACGTCAGCTTGTGAAAATAAACCGTTTTCAAACTTACCAAGTTATTGCTCTCGAATCTATGTAATATTAACCAAAACCTGGAAAAACGGCCGTTTTTAAGGTTTGAACTATTTCCTAAAAAAGTAGGGAAAAACGGGAGTTTTTTGGATAATACAAATATCTTCATAATTATCAAATTAAGGTCTTCGATTACAAGTAATATTAAGCAAAAACATGAAAAAATGGCCTGTTTGGAGATTCGAGCTATTTTTTCAAAAAGGCTTGAAAAGCGTCAGTTCTGAGGAAAATAAACCGTTTTTTAAACTTAGCAAGTTATTGCTCTCGAATCTAAGTAATATTAACTAAAACCTGGAAAAACGGCCGTTTTTAAGGTTTGATCTATTTCCTAAAAAAGTAGGGGAAAAGATGAGTTTTTTGGATAATATCTTCATACTTACCAAATTAAGGTCTCCGATTATAAGTAATATTAAGCAAAAACATGGAAAAATGGCCTGTTTGGAGATTCAAGCTATTTCATCAAAAAGGCTTGAAAAACGTCAGTTTTGAGAAAATAAACTGTTTTTTAATCTTAGCAAGTTATTGCTCTCGAATCTAAGTAATATTAACCAAAACCTGGAAAAACGGCCGTTTTTAAGTTTTGATCTTTTTTCTAAAAAAGTAGGGAAAAACCGAAGTTTTTTGGATATTGCAAATATCCTTAGCCTATCGAATCAAGGTTTCTGAGTATAAGTAATATTAAGCAAAAACATGAAAAAACGGCCTGTTTTGAGATTCGAGCGATTTCCTTAAAAAGGTTTGAAAAACGTCAGTTTTGGGAAAATAAACTGTTATTCAAACTTAGCAAGTTATTGATCTCGAATCTTAGTAATATTAACCAAAACCTAGAAAAGCGGCCGTTTTTGAGGTTTCAATCATTTCCTAAAAAAGAATGGAAAAACGGGTGTTTTTTGGATAATGCAAATATCCTTAACCTATCGAATCAAGGTCTCTGAGTATAAGTAATATTAAGCAAAACATGCAAAAACGGCCAGTTTTGAGATTCGATCGATTTCTTCAAAGAGGCTTGAAAAACGTCAGTTTTGGGAAAATAAACCGATTTTCAAACTTAGCAAGTTATTGCTCTCGATTCTAAGTAATATTAACCATAACCTGAAAAAACGGCTGATTTTAAGGTTTGATCCATTTCCTAAAACTGATTGAAAAACGGGATTTTTGGGGAAAATGCAAATATCTTTATACTAATCAAATTAAGGTCTCCGATTATAAGTAATAGTAAGCAAAAACATGGAAAACAGCCTGTTTTGAGATTGGAGCGATTTATTCAAAAAGGCTTGAAAAACGTCAGTGAGGGAAAATAAACCGTTTTTCAAACTTAGGAAGTTATTGCTCTCGAATCTAAGTAATATTAACCAAAACCTGGAAAACGGCTGATTTTAAGGTTTGATCCATTTCCTAAAAAAGATTGAAAGACGGGAGTTTTTTGGATAATACAAATATCTTCATACTTATCAAATTAAGGTCTTCAATTATAAGTAATGTTAAGCAAAAACATGGAAAAATGGCCTGTTTGGAGATTTGAGCTATTTCTTCAAAAAGGCTCAAAAAACGTCAGTTTGGGGAAAATAAACCGTTTTTCAAACTTAGGAAGTTTTTGCTCTCGAATCTAAGTAATATTAACCAAAACCTGGAAAAACGGCCGTTTTTAGGGTTTGATCTATTTTCTAAAAAAGTAGGGAAAAACGAAAGGTTTTTGGATATTGCAAATATCCTTAACCTAGTGAATCAAGGTCTCATAGTATAAGTAATATTAGGCAAAAACATGTAAAAACTTCCAGTTTTGAGATTCGACCGATTTCTTCAAAAAGTCTTGAAAAACGTCAGTTTTGGGAAAATAAACCGATTTTCAAACTTAGCAAGTTATTGCTCTTGAATCTAAGTAATTTTAACCAAAACCCTGAAAAACCGCTGATTTTAAGGTTTGATCCATTTCCTAAAAAAGATTGAAAAACGGGAGTTTTTTGGGATAATGCAAATATCTTTATACTAATCAAATTAAGGTCTCCGATTATAAGTAATATTAAGCAAAAACATGGAAAAATGGCCTGTTTTGAGATTTAATATTTTTGTTCAAAAAGGCTTGAAAAACGTCAATTTTGGGAAAATAAATAATTGTTTTTCAAACTTAGCAAGTAATAGCTCTCGAATCTTAGTAATATTAACCAAAACCTGAAAAAACGGCTGATTTTAAGGTTTCATCCATTTACTAAAAATGATTGAAAAACGGGAGTTTTTTTGGATAATGCAAATATCTTCATACTAATCAAATTAAGGTCTCTGATTATAAGTAATATCAAGCAAAAACATGGAAAAATGGCCTGTTTTGAGATTCGAGCGATTTCTTCAAAAATGCTTGAAAAACGTCAGTTTCGGGAAAATAAACCGTTTTTCAAACTTAGCAAGTTATTGCTCTAGAATCTAAGTAATATTACCTCAAACCTGGAAAAACGGCTGATTTTAAGGTTTAAACTATTTCCTAAAAAAGATTGAAAAACTGGAGTTGTTTGGATAATGCAAATATCCTTAACTTATCGAATCAAGGTCTCCGAGTATAAGTAATATTAAGCAAAAACATGCAAAAACGGCCGGTTTTGTGATTCGAGCTATTTCTTTAAAAAGGCTTGAAAAACGTTAGTTTTGGGAAAATAAACCGTTTTTTAAACTTAGCAAGTTATTGCTCTCGAATCTAAGTAATATTAACCAAAACATGGAAAGCGGCCGTTTTTAAGGTTGATTCTTTTTACTGAAAAAGTAGGGAAAAACGCATGTTTTTTAAATAATACAAATATCTTCATACTTATCAAATTATGGTCTCCGATTATAAGTAATATTAAGCAAAAACAGGGAAAAATAGCCTGTTTGGAGATTCGAGCTATTTCTTCAAAGAAGCTTGAAAAACGTCAGTTTTGGGAAAATAAACCGTTTATCAAACTTTCCAAGTTATTGCTCTCGAATCTAAGTAATATTAACCAAAACCTGGAAAAACAGCTGATTTTAACATTTGATCCATTTCCTAAAAAAGATTGAAAAACCGGAGTTTTTGGGATAATACAAATATCTTCATACTTATCAAATTAAGGTCTCCGATTATAAGTAATATTAAGCAAAAACATGGAAAAATGGACTGTTTGGAGATTCGAGCTATTTCTTCAAAAAGGCTTGAAAAACGTCAGTTTTGGGAAAATAAACCGATTTTCAAACTTAGCAAGTTATTGCTCTCGAATCTAAGTAATATTAACCAAAACCTGGAAAAACGGCTGATTTTAAGGTTTGATCCATTTCCTAAAAAAGATTGAAAAACGGGAGTTTTTTTGGATAATGCAAATATCCTTAACTTATCAAATCAAGGTCTCCGAGTATAAGTAATATTAAGCAAAAACATGCAAAAACGGCCAGCTTTGAGATTCGAGCTATTTCTTCAAAAAGGCTTTTAAAACGTCAGTTTTGAGAAAATAAACCGTTTTTTAAACTAAGCAAGTTATTGCTCTTGAATCTAAGTAGTATACACCAAAACCTGGACAAACGACCGTTTTTAAGGTCGGATAATGCAAATATCTTTAAACTTTTCAAATTAAGGTCTCCGATTATTATTAATATTAAGAAAAAACATTCAAACACGGCCAGTTTTAAGATTCAAACGATTTCCTAAAAAAAGCTTGAAAAACTTCAATTTTGGGAAAATAAACCATTTTTCAAATATAAGCAAGTTATTGCTCTCGAATCTAAGTAATATACACCAAAACCTGTAAAAACGGCCGTTCTTAAGGTTCAATACATTTTCTAAAGAAAGATTGAAAAACGGGAGTTTTTTGGATAATGCAAATATCTTTAACTTATCAAATTAAGGTTCCTGATTATAAGTAATATTAAGCAAAAACAAGCAAAAACCGCTAGTTTTGAGATTCAATTGATTTCTTCAAAAAGTCTTGAAAAACGTCAGTTTGGAGAAAATAAACCGTTTTTCAAACTTAGGAAGTTTTTGCTCTCGAATCTAAGTAATATTAACCAAAACCTGGAAAAACGGCCGTTTTTAGGGTTTGATCTATTTTCTAAAAAAGTAGGGAAAAACGAAAGGTTTTTGGATATTGCAAATATCCTTAACCTAGTGAATCAAGGTCTCATAGTATAAGTAATATTAGGGCAAAAACATGTAAAAACTTCCAGTTTTGAGATTCGACCGATTTCTTCAAAAAGTCTTGAAAAACGTCAGTTTTGGGAAAATAAACCGATTTTCAAACTTAGCAAGTTATTGCTCTTGAATCTAAGTAATTTTAACCAAAACCCTGAAAAACCGCTGATTTTAAGGTTTGATCCATTTCCTAAAAAAGATTGAAAAACGGGAGTTTTTGGGGATAATGCAAATATCTTTATACTAATCAAATTAAGGTCTCCGATTATAAGTAATATTAAGCAAAAACATGGAAAAATGGCCTGTTTTGAGATTTAATATTTTTGTTCAAAAAGGCTTGAAAAACGTCAATTTTGAGAAAATAAATAATTGTTTTTCAAACTTAGCAAGTAATAGCTCTCGAATCTTAGTAATATTAACCAAAACCTGGAAAAACGGCTGATTTTAAGGTTTCATCCATTTCCTAAAAATGATTGAAAAACGGGAGTTTTTTTGGATAATGCAAATATCTTCATACTAATCAAATTAAGGTCTCTGATTATAAGTAATATCAAGCAAAAACATGGAAAAATGGCCTGTTTTGAGATTCGAGCGATTTCTTCAAAAATGCTTGAAAAACGTCAGTTTCGGGAAAATAAACCGTTTTTCAAACTTAGCAAGTTATTGCTCTAGAATCTAAGTAATATTACCTCAAACCTGGAAAAACGGCTGATTTTAAGGTTTAAACTATTTCCTAAAAAAGATTGAAAAACTGGAGTTGTTTGGATAATGCAAATATCCTTAACTTATCGAATCAAGGTCTCCGAGTATAAGTAATATTAAGCAAAAACATGCAAAAACGGCCGGTTTTGTGATTCGAGCTATTTCTTTAAAAATGCTTGAAAAACGTTAGTTTTGGGAAAATAAACCGTTTTTTAAACTTAGCAAGTTATTGCTCTCGAATCTAAGTAATATTAACCAAAACATGGAAAGCGGCTGTTTTTAAGGTTGATTCTTTTTACTGAAAAAGTAGGGAAAAACGCATGTTTTTTAAATAATACAAATATCTTCATACTTATCAAATTATGGTCTCCGATTATAAGTAATATTAAGCAAAAACAGGGAAAAATAGCCTGTTTGGAGATTCGAGCTATTTCTTCAAAGAAGCTTGAAAAACGTCAGTTTTGGGAAAATAAACCGTTTATCAAACTTTCCAAGTTATTGCTCTCGAATCTAAGTAATATTAACCAAAACCTGGAAAAACAGCTGATTTTAACATTTGATCCATTTCCTAAAAAAGATTGAAAAACCGGAGTTTTTGGGATAATACAAATATCTTCATACTTATCAAATTAAGGTCTCCGATTATAAGTAATATTAAGCAAAAACATGGAAAAATGGACTGTTTGGAGATTCGAGCTATTTCTTCAAAAAGGCTTGAAAAACGTCAGTTTTGGGAAAATAAACCGTTTTTCAAACTTAACAAGTTATTGCTCTCGAATCTAAGTAATATTAACCAAAACCAGAAAAAACGGTCTTTTTTGAGGTTTGATCTATTTCCTAAAAAGAAGGGAAAAACGGGAGTTTTCTGGATAATGCAAATATTTTTAACTTATCGAATTAAGGTCTCCGAGTATAAGTAATATTAAGCAAAAACATGCAAAAACGGCCAGTTTTAAGATTCAGGCTATTTCTTCAAAAAGACTTAAAAAACGTCAGTTTTGGGAAAATAAACTGATTTTCAAACTTAGCAAGTTATTGCCCTCGAATCTAAATAATATTAACCAAAACCTGAAAAAACGGCTGATTTTAACATTTGATCTATTCCCTAAAAAATATTTAAAAACGGGAGTTTTTTGGATAATACAATTATCTTCATACCTATCAAATTAAGGTCTCCGATTATTATTAATATTAAGCAAAAACATGCAAAAACTGCCAGTTTTGAGATTCGATCGATTTTTTCAAAAAGGCTTGAAAAACGTCAGTTTTGAGAAAATAAACCGTTTTTCAAACTTTGCAAGTTATTGCTCTCGAATCTGAGTAATATTAACCAAAACCTGGAAAAACGGCTGATTTTAAGGGTTGATCCATTTCCTAAAAAAGATTGAAAAACGGAAGTTGTTTGGATAATGCAAATATCCTTAACTTATCAAATCAAGGTCTCCGAGTATAAGTAATATTAAGCAAAAACATGCAAAAACGGCCAGCATTGAGATTCGAGCTATTTCTTCAAAAAGGCTTGAAAAACGTCAGTTTTGAGAAAATAAACCGTTTTTTAAACTAAGCAAGTTATTGCTCTTGAATCTAAGTAGTATACACCAAAACCTGGACAAACGACCGTTTTTAAGGTCGGATAATGCAAATATCTTTAAACTTTTCAAATTAAGGTCTCCGATTATTATTAATATTAAGAAAAAACATTCAAACACGGCCAGTTTTAAGATTCAAACGATTTCCTAAAAAAAGCTTGAAAAACTTCAATTTTGGGAAAATAAACCATTTTTCAAATATAAGCAAGTTATTGCTCTCGAATCTAAGTAATATACACCAAAACCTGTAAAAACGGCCGTCCTTAAGGTTCAATACATTTTCTAAAGAAAGATTGAAAAACGGGAGTTTTTTGGATAATGCAAATATCTTTAACTTATCAAATTAAGGTTCCTGATTATAAGTAATATTAAGCAAAAACAAGCAAAAACCGCTAGTTTTGAGATTCAATTGATTTCCTCAAAAAAGCTTGAAAAACGTTAGTTTTGGGAAAATAAACCGTTTTTCAAACTTAGCAAGTTATTGCTCTCGAATCTAAGTAATATAGACCAAAACCTGGACAAACGACCGTTTTTAAGGTTTGATCCATTTCCTAGAAAAGATTAAAAAACGGGAGTTTGTTGGATAATGCAAATATCTTTAAACTAATCAAATTAAAGTCACCCAAAATTATCAATATTAAGCAAAAACATGCAAAAACGGCCAGTTTTGAGATTCAAACGATTTCCTAAAAAAAGCTTGAAAAACGTCAATTTTGGGAAAATAAACCGTTTTTTTAACTAAGCAAGTTAATGCTCTCGAATCTAAGTAATATACACCAAACCTGGAAAAACGGTCGTTCTTAAGGTTTGATACATTTTCTAAAAAAGATTGAAAAAACGGGAATTTTTGGATAATGCAAATATCTTCAACTTATCAAATTATTGTACCTGATTAAAAGTAATATTAAGGAAAAACATGCAAAAGCCGCCAGTTTTGAGATTCGATCGATTGCTTAAAAAAGCTTGAAAAACGTTAGTTTTGGGAAAATAAACCGTTTTTTAAACTTACCAATTGCTTTTTTTCGAATCTAAGTAATATTTTCCCAAAACCTGGATAAACGGCCGTTTTTAAAGGTTTGATCTATTTCTTAAAAAAAGATTGAAAAACTGAAGTTTTTTGGATAATGCCACTATCTTCAACTTATCAAAGTAAGGTCTCTGATTATAAGTAATATTAAGCAAAAACATGCAAAAACGGCTAGTTTTGTGATTCAATCGATTTATTTAAAAAAAGCTTGAAAAACGTGAGTTTTGGGAAAATAAACCGTTTTTCAAACTTAGCAAGTTATTGCCTTCGAATCTAAGTAATATCCACCAAAACCTCGACAAACGACAGTTTTTAAAGTTTGATCCATTTCCTAAAAAAGATTAAAAAACGGGAATTTGTTGGATTATGCAAATATCTTAAAACTAATCAAATAAAGGGCTCCGATTATTATTAATATTAAGCAAAAACATGCAAAAACCGCCAGTTTTGAGATTCAAACGATTTCCTAAAAAAAGCTTGAAAAACGTCAATTTTGGGAAAATAAACCGTTTTTCAAACTAAGCAGGTTATTGCTCTCGAATCTAAGTAATATACACCAAACCCTGAAAAATCGGCCGTTCTTAAGGTTTGATACATTTTCTAGAAAAGATTGAAAAACGGGAGTTTTTTGGATAATGCAAATATCTTCAACTGATCAAATTAAGGTTCCTGATTATAAGTAATATTAAGCAAAAACATGCAAAAACCGCCAGTTTTGAGATTCGATCGATTTTTTAAAAAAAAGCTTGAAAAACGTCAGTTTGGGGAAAATAAACCGTTTTTCAAACTTAGCAAGTGGTTTCTCTCGAATCTAAGTAATATTTCCCCAAAACCTGGATAAACGGCCGTTTTTAAGGTTTGATCCATTTCTTAAAAAAAGATTGAAAAACGGGAGTTTTTTGGATAATGCAAATATCTTTAAACTAATCAAATTAAGGTCTCCGATTATAATTAATTTCAACTAAAAACATGCCAAAATGGCCGGTTTTGAGATTCGATCGATTTCTTAAAAAAAGCTCCAAAAACGTTAGTTTTGGGAAAATAAACCGTTTTTCAAACTTAAAAAGTTGTTTCTCTCGAATCTAAGTAATATTTCCCCAAAACGTGAATAAACGGCCGTTTTTAAGGTTTGGTCTTTTTTCTAAAAAAGATTTAAAAACGGAAGTTTGTTGGATAATGCAAATATTTTCAGACCTATCAAATTAAGGTCTCCGATTATTATTAATATTAAGTAAAAACATGCAAAAACGGCAAGTTTTGAGACTCAAACTATTTCCTAAAAAGAAGCTTTAAAAACATTAATTTTGGAAAAATAAACCGTTTTTCAAACTAAGTAATATACCCTAAAACCTGGAAAAACGGCCGTTCGTAAGGTTTGATGATACATTTTCTAAAAAAGATTGAAAAACGGGAGTTTTTTTAGAAAATACAAATATCTTCAACTTATCAAATTAAGGTCTCTGATTATAAGTAATATTAAGCAAAAACATGCAAAAACGGCCAGTTTTGTGATTCGATGAATTTCTTTAAAGAACTTAAAAAACATCAGTTTTCGGAAAATAAACCGTTTTTCAAACTTAGCAAGTTATTGCTTTTAAATCTAAGTAATATTAACCAAAACCTAGACAAACGACCGTTTTTAAGGTTTGATCCATTTCCTAAAAAAGATTGAAAAACTGGAGTTTGTTGGATAATGCAAATATCTTTAATCTTAAGATATTAATATTAAGCAATAACAGGCAAAAACGGCCAGTTTTGAGATTCAATCGATTTCTTAAAAAAAGCTTGAAAAACGTGAGTTTTGGGAAAATATACCGTTTTTAAAACTTAAAAAGTTGTTTCTCTCGAATCTAAGTAATATTTCCCTAAAACCTGAATAAACGGCCCTTTTTAAGGTTTGGTCTATTTCCTAAAAAAGATTGAAAAACGGAAGTTTTTTGGATACTGCAAATATCTTCAAACCTATCAAATTAAGGTCTCGGAGTATAAGTAATATTAAGAAAAAACATGCAAAAATGGCCAGTTTTGAGATTCGATCGATTTCTTAAAAAAAGCTTGAAAAACATTAGTTTTGAAAAAATAAACCGTTTTTAAAACTCAGCACGTTGTTCCTTTCAAATCTAAGTAATATTTTTCCAAAATCTGGAAAACGGCCGTTTATAAGGTTTGATACTTTTCTTAAAAAAAGATTGAAAAACGGAAGTTTTTTGGATAATGCAAATATCTTTAAACTAATCAAATTAAGGTCTCCGATTATTATTAATATTAAGCAAAAACATGCAAAAACGGCTAGTTTTGAGATTCAAACGATTTCCTAAAAAAAGGTTAAAAAACGTCAATTTGGGGAAAATAAACCGTTTTTCAAACTAAGCAAGTGTTTGCTCTCGAATCTAAGTAATATACATCAAAACCTGGAAAAACGGCCGTTCTTAAGGTTTGATACATTTTCTAAAAAAGATTGAAAAACGGGAGTTTTTTGGATAATGCAAATATCTTCAAACCTATCAAATTACGGTCTCCGATTATAAGTAATTTCAACCAAAAACATGCCAAAATGGCCAGTTTTGAGATTCGATCGATTTCTTAAAAAAAAGCTTGAAAAACGTTAGTTTTGGGAAAATAAACCGTTTTTCAAACTTAGCAAGTTGTTTCTCTCGAATCTAAGTAATATTTCCCCAAAACCTGGATAAACGGCCGTTTTTAAGATTTGGTCCATTTCCTAAAAAAGATTGAAAAACGGAAGTTTGTTGGATAATGCAAATATCTTTAAACTTGTCAAATTAAGGTCTCCGATTATTATTATTATTAATATTAAGCAAAAACATGCAAAAACGGCCAGTTTTGAGATTTAAACGATTTCCTAAAAAAAGCTTTAAAAACGTTAGTTTTGGGAAAATAAACCATTTTTTAAACTCAGCAAGTTGTTTCATTCGAATCTAAGTAATATTTTCCCAAAACCTGGATAAACGGCCGTTTTTAAGGTTTGATCTATTTCTTAAAAAAAGATTGAAAAACTGAAGTTTTTTGGATAATGCAAATATCTTCAACTTATCAAAGTAAGGTCTCTGATTATAAGTAATATTAAGCAAAAACATGCAAAAACGGCCAGTTTTGTGATTCAATCGATTTATTTAAAAAAAGCTTGAAAAACGTGAGTTTTGGGAAAATAAACCGTTTTTCAAACTTAGCAAGTTATTGCCTTCGAATCTAAGTAATATCCACCAAAACCTCGACAAACGACAGTTTTTAAAAAAGATCCATTTCCTAAAAAAGATTAAAAAACGGGAATTTGTTGGATAATGCAAATATCTTAAAACTAATCAAATAAAGGGCTCCGATCATTATTAATATTAAGCAAAAACATGCAAAAACCGCCAGTTTTGAGATTCAAACGATTTCCTAAAAAAAGCTTGAAAAACGTCAATTTTGGGAAAATAAACCGTTTTTCAAACTAAGCAAGTTATTGCTCTTGAATCTAAGTAATATACACCAAAATCTGGACAAACGCATGTTTTTAAGGTTTGATCCATTTCCTAAAAAAGATTGAAAAACGTGAGTTTTTTGGATAATGCAAATATCTTTAAACTTTTCAAATTGAGGTCTCCGATTATTATTAATATTAAGCAAAAACATGCAAAAACGGCCAGCTTTGAGATTCAAACGATTTCCTAAAAAAAGCTTGAAAAACGTCAATTTGGGGAAAATAAACCGTTTTTCAAACTAAGCAGGTAATTGCTCTCGAATCTAAGTAATATACACCAAAACCTGAAAAAACGGCCGTTCTTAAGGTTTGATACATTTTCTAGAAAAGATTGAAAAACGGGAGTTTTTTGGATAATGCAAATATCTTCAACTGATCTAATTAAGGTTCCTGATTATAAGTAATATTAAGGAAAAACATGCAAAAACCGCTAGTTTTGAGATTCGATCGATTTCTTAAAAAAAAGCTTGAAAAACGTCAGTTTGGGGAAAACTTTACCGTTTTTCAAACTTAGCAAGTTGTTTCTCTCGAATCTAAGTAATATTTCCCCAAAACCTGGATAAACGGCCGTTTTTAAGGTTTGATCCATTTCTTAAAAAAAGATTGAAAAACGGGAGTTTTTTGGATAATGCAAATATCTTTAAACTAATCAAATTAAGGTCTCCGATTATTATTAAAATTAAGCAAAAACATGCAAAAACGGCCAGTTTTAAGATTCAAACGATTTCCTAAAAAAAGCTTAAAAAACGTCAATTTTGGGAAAATAAACCATTTTCAAACTAAGCAAGTTATTGCTCTCGAATCTAAGTAATATACACCAAAACCTGGAAAAACGGCCGTTCTTAAGGTTTGATACATTTTCTAAAAAAGATTGAAAAACGGGAGTTTTTTGGATAATGCAAATATCTTTAAACTTATCAAATTATGGTCTCCGATTATAAGTAATTTCAACTAAAAACATGCCAAAATGGCCGGTTTTGAGATTCGATCGATTTTTTAAAAAAAGCTCCAAAAACGTTAGTTTGGGGAAAATAAACCGTTTTTCAAACTTAAAAAGTTGTTTCTCTCGAATCTAAGTAATATTTCCCCAAAACGTGAATAAACGGCCGTTTTTAAGGTTTGGTCTTTTTTCTAAAAAAGATTTAAAAACGGAAGTTTTTTGGATAATGCAAATATCTTCAAACCTATCAAATTAAGGTCTCGGAGTATAAGTAATATCAAGCAAAAACATGCAAAAACGGCCAGTTTTGAGATTCGATCTATTTCTTAAAAAAAGCTTGAAAAACGTGAGTTTTGTGAAATTAAACCGTTTTTCAAACTTAGCAAGTCATTGCTTTCGAATCTAGGTAATATACACCAAAACCAGGACAAACGACCGTTTTTAAGGTTTGATCCATTTTCTAAACAATATTTAAAAACGGAAGTTTGTTGGATAAGGCAAATATTTTCAAACCTATCAAATTAAGGTCTTCGATTATTATTAATATTAAGCGAAAACATGCAAAAACGGCAAGTTTTGAGACTCAAACTATTTCCTAAAAAGAAGCTTTAAAAACATAAATTTTGGAAAAATAAACCGTTTTTCAAACTAAGCAAGTTATTGCTCTCGAATCTAAGTAATATACACCAAAACTTGAAAAAACGGCCGTTCTTAAGGTTTGTTACATTTTCTAAAAAAGATTGAAAAACGGGGGTTTGGGGATAATGCAAATATCTTCCAACCTATTAAATTACGGTCTCTGATTACAAGTAATATTACCCAAAAACATGCCAAAATGGCCAGTTTTGAGATTCGATCGATTTCTTAAAAAAAGCTTGAAAAACGTTAGTTTTGGGAAAATATACCGTTTTTCAAACTTAAAAAGTTGTTTCTCTCGAATCTAAGAAATATTTCCCCAAAACCTGAATAAACGGCCGTTTTTAAGGTTTGGTCCATTTTCTAAAAAAGATTGAAAAACGGAAGTTTTTTGGATAATGCAAATATCTTCACCCCTATCAAATTAAGGTATCGGAGTATAAGTAATATTAAGCAAAAACATGCAAAAACGGCCAGTTTTCAGATTCGATCGATTTCTTAAAAAAAGCTTGAAAAACGAGAGTTTTGTGAAATTAAACCGTTTTTCAAACTTAGCAAGTTATTGCTTTCGAATCTAAGTAATATACACCAAAACCAGGATAAACGGCCGTTTTTAAGGTTTGATCCATTTCTTAAAAAAAGATTGAAATACTGAATTTTTTTGGATAATGCAAATATCTTCAACTTATCAAAGTAAGGTCTCTGATTATAAGTAATATTAAGTAAAAACATGCAAAAACGGACAGTTTTGTGATTCAATCGATTTCTTCAAAAAAGCTTGAAAAACGTGAGTTTTGGGAAAATAAACCGTTTTTCAAACTTAGCAAGTTATTGCTGTCGAATCTAAGTAATATACACCAAAACCTGGATGAACGACCGTTTTTAAGGTTTGATCCATTTCCTAAAAAAGATTGAAAAACGGGAGTTTGTTGGATGATGCAAATATCTTCAAACCTATCAAATTAAGGGCTCAGGGTATAAGTAATATTAAGCAAAAACATGCAAAAACTGCTAGTTTTGAGATTCAAACGATTTCCTGAAAAATCTTAAAAAAAAAGTCAATTTTAGGAAAATAAACCGTTTTTCAAACTAAGCAAGTTAATTCTCTCGAATCTAAGTAATATACACCAAAACCTTAAAAAACGGCTCTTATTAAGGTGTGATACACTTTCTAAAAAAGATTGAAAAACGGGAGTTTGGGGTCTAATACAAATATCTTCACACTTATCAAATTACGGTCTCCGATTATAAGTAATATTAACCAAAAACATGCCAAAACGGCCAGTTTTTAGATTCAAACGATTTCCTGAAATAAAGCTTGAAAAAAGTCAATTTTAGGAAAATAAACCGTTTTTCAAACTTAGAAAGTTGTTTTTCTCGAATCTAAGTAATATGTCCCCAAAACCTGGATAAACGACCGTTTTTAAGGTTTGATCCATTTCCTAAAAAGATTGAAAAACGGAAGTTTTTTGGATAATGCAAATATCTTTAAACTCTTCAAATAAAGGTCTCCGATTATTATTAATATTAAGCAAAAACATGCAAAAACGGCCAGTTTTGAGATTCAAACGATTTCCTGGAAAAAGCTTAAAAAAAGTCAATTTTGGGAAAATAAACCGTTTTTCAAACTAAGCAAGTTAATTCTCTCGGAACTAAGTAATATACACCAAAACCTGGAAAAACGGCCGTTCTTAAGGTTTGATACATTTTCTAAAAAAGATTGAAAAACGGGAGTTTTTTTGGATAATGCAAATATCTTCAAACTTATCAAATTACGGTCTCCGATTATAAGTAATATTAACCAAAAACATGCCAAAACGGCTAGTTTTGAGATTTAAACTATTTCCTAAAAAAAAGCTTGAAAAACGTCAATTTTGAGAAAATGAACCGTTTTTCAAACTAAGCAAGTTATTGCTTTCGAATCTAAGTAATATACACCAAAACCTGGAAAAACGGGCCTTCTTAAGGTTTGATACATTTTCTAAAAAAGATGAAAAACGGGAGCTTTTGGGGTAATGCAAATATATTCCATCTTATCAAATTACGATTTTCGATTATAAGTAATATTAACCAAAAACATGCCAAAATGGCCAGTTTTGAGATTCGATCAATTTCTTAAAAAAAACTTGAAAAACGTTAGTTTTGGGAAAATAAACCGTTTTTCAAACTGAGCAAGTTGTTTCTTTCGATTTAAGTAATATTTCCCCAAAACCTGGATAAACGGCCGTTTTAAAGGTTTGGTCCATTTCCTAAAAAATTAAGGTTCTTGATTATAAGTAATATTACGCAAAAACATGCCCAAACGGCCAGTTTTGTGATTCAATCCATTTCTTAAAAAAAGCTCGAAAAACGTGAGTTTTGGGAGAATAAACCGTTTTTCAAACTTAGCAGGTTATTGCTCTCGAATCTAAGTAATATACACCAAAACCTGGACAAACGACCGTTTTTAAGGTTTGATCCATTTCCTAAAAAAGATTGAAAAACGGGAGTTTGTTGGATAATGCAAATATCTTTAAACTTTTCAAATTAAGGTCTCTGATTTATTATTAATTTTAAGCAAAAACATGCAAAAACGGCCAGTTTTGAGATTCAAACGATTTCCTGGAAAAAGCTTAAAAAAAGTCAATTTTAGGAAAATAAACCATTTTTCAAACTAAGCAAGTTAATTCTCTCGAATCTAAGTAATATACACCAAAACCTGGAAAAACGGCTGTTCTTAAGTTTTGATACACTTCCTAAAAAAGATTGAAAAACGGAAGTTTTAGGGATAATGCAAATATCTTTACACATATCAAATTACGGTCTCCGATTATAAGTAATTTCAACCAAAAACATGCCAAAATGGCCAGATTTAAGATTCGATCGATTTTTTGAAAAAAGCTTGAAAAACGTTAGTTTTGGGGAAATAAACCGTTTTTCAAACTTAGCAAGTTGTTTCTCTCGAATCTAAGTAATATTTCCCCAAAAACTGGATAAACGTCCGTTTTTAAGGTTTGATCCATTTCTTCAAAAAGATTAAAAAACGGGAGTTTTTTGGATAATGAAAATATCTTCAACTTATCAAATTAAGGTCTCCGATTAAAAGTAATATTAAGCAAAAACATGCAAAAACTGCCAGTTTTGTGATTCGATCGATTTTTTAAAAAAAAGCTTGAAAAACGTGAGTTTTGGTCAAATAAACGGTTTTTCAAACTTAGCAAGTTATTGCTCTCGAATCTAATTAATATACACCAAAAACTGGACAAACGACCGTTTTTAAGGTTTGGTCCATTTTCTAAAAAAGATTAAAAAACGGGAGTTTGTTGGATAATGCAAATATCTTTAAACTAATCAAATAAGGGTCTCGGATTATTATTACTATCAAGCAAAAACATGCAAAAACGGCCAGTTTTAAGATTCAAACGATTTCATAATAAAGCTTGAAAAACGTTAATTTGGGAAAAATAAACCGTTTATTGAACTAAGCAGGTTATTGCTCTCGAATCTAAGTAATATACACCAAAACCTGTTAAAATGGCCGTTCTTAAGGTTTGATACATTTTCTAAAAAAGATTGAAAAACGGGAGTTTTGGGGATGATGCCAATATCTTCACACTTATCAAATTACGGTCTCCGATTATAAGTAATATTAACCAAAAACATGCAAAAACGGACAGTTTTGTGATTCAATCGATTTCTTTAAAAAAGCTTGAAAAACTTGAGTTTTGGGAAAAAATAAACCGTTTTTCAAACTTAGCAAGTTATTGCTGTCGAATCTAAGTAATATACACCAAAACCTGGACAAACGACCGTTTTTAAGGTTTGATCCATTTCCTAAAAAAGATTGAAAAACGGGAGTTTGTTGGATAATGCAAATATCTTCAAACCTATCAAATTAAGGGCTCAGGGTATAAGTAATATTAAGCAAAAACATGCAAAAACAGCCAGTTTTGAGATTCAAACGATTTCCTGAAAAAAGCTTAAAAAAAAGTCAATTTTGGGAAAATAAACCGTTTTTCAAACTAAGCAAGTTAATTCTCTCGAATCTAAGTAATATACACCAAAACCTGGAAAAACGGCTGTTATTAAGGTTTGATACACTTTCTAAAAAAGATTGAAAAACGGGAGTTTAGGGGGTAATACAAATATCTTCACACTTATCAAATTACGGTCTCCGATTATAAGTAATATTAAGCAAAAACATGCAAAAACTGCCAGTTTTGAGATTTAAACGATTTTTCTGAAAAAAGCTTAAAAAAAGTCAATTTTAGGAAAATAAACCGTTTTTCAACTTAGCAAGTTGTTTCTCTCGAATCTAAGTAATATGTCCACAAAACCTGGATAAACGACCGTTGTTAAGGTTTGATCCATTTCCTAAAAAGATTGAAAAACGGAAGTTTTTTGGATAATGCAAATATTTTTAAACTCTTCAAATTAAGGTCTCCGATTATTATTAATATTAAGCAAAAACATGCAAAAACGGCCAGTTTTGAGATTCAAACGATTTCCTAAAAAAAAGCTTGAAAAACGTCAATTTTGGGAAAATAAACCGTTTTTCAAACTAAGTAAGTTATTGCTCTCGGAACTAAGTAATATACACCAAAACCTGGAAAAACGGCTGTTCTTAAGGTTTGATACACTTTCTAAAAAAGATTGAAAAACGGGAGTTTTTTTGGATAATGCAAATATCTTCAAACTTATCAAATTACGGTCTCCGATTATAAGTAATATTAACCAAAAACATGCCAAAACGGCTAGTTTTGAGATTCAAACTATTTCCTAAAAAAAAGCTTGAAAAACGTCAATTTGAGAAAATAAACCGGTTTTCAAACTAAGCAAGTTTTTGCCTTCGAATCTAAGTAATATACACCAAAACCTGGAAAAACGGGCGTTCTTAAGGTTTGATACATTTTCTAAAAAAGATGAAAAACGGGAGCTTTTTGGGTAATGCAAATATATTCCAACTTATCAAATTACGATTTTCGATTATAAGTAATATTACCCAAAAACATGCCAAAATGGCCAGTTTGGAGATTCGATCAATTTCTTAAAAAAAACTTGAAAAACGTTAGTTTTGCGAAAATAAAACGTTTTTCAAACTGAGCAAGTTGTTTCTTTCGATTTAAGTAATATTTCCCCAAAACCTGCATAAACGGCCGTTTTAAAGGTTTGGTCCATTTCCTAAAAAAGATTGAAAAACGGAAGTTTTTTGGATAATGCAAATTTGTTTAAACCTATTAAAATTAAGGTCTCGGGGTATAAGTAATATTAAGCAAAAACATGCAAAAACGGCCAGTTTTAAGATTCCATCGAATTCTTAAAAAAAGCTTGAAAAACGTTAGTTTTGGGAAAATAAACCGTTTTTCAAACTAAGCAAGTTGATTCCCTCGAATCTAAGTAATATTTCCCCAAAACCTGGATAAACGGCCGTTTTTAAGGTTTGATCCATTTCTTAAAAAAAGATTGAAAAACTGAAGTTTTTTGGATAATGCAAATATCTTCAAACCTACCAAATTAAGGTCTCAGGGTATAAGTAATTTTAAGCAAAAACATGCAAAAACGGCCAGTTTTTAGATTCAAACGATTTCCTGAAAAAAGCTTAAAAAAAGTCAATTTTGGGAAAATAAACCGTTTTCCAAACTAAGCAAGTTAATTCTCTCGAATCTAAGTAATATACACCAAAACCCGGAAAAACGGCCGTTCTCAAGGTTTGATACATTTTCTAAAAAAGATTAAAAAACGGGAGATTTTGGATAATGCAAATATCTTCAAACCTACCAAATTAAGGTCTCAGGGTATAAGTAATTTTAAGCAAAAACATGCAAAAACGGCCAGTTTTTAGATTCAAACGATTTCCTGAAAAAAGCTTAAAAAAAGTCAATTTTGGGAAAATAAACCGTTTTCCAAACTAAGCAAGTTAATTCTCTCGATTCTAAGTAATATACACAAAACCTGGAAAAACGGCTGTTCTTAAGGTTTGATACACTTTCTAAAAAAGATTTAAAAACAGGAGTTTTTTGGATAATGCAAATATCTTCAAACCTACCAAATTAAGGTCACAGGGTATAAGTAATATTAAGCAAAAACATGCAAAAACGGCCAGTTTTGAGATTCTCATTGATTTTTCTGAAAAAAGCTTAAAAAAAGTCAATTTTAGGAAAATATACCGTTTTTCAAACTTAGCAAGTTGTTTCTCTCGAATCTAAGTAATATTTCCCCAAAACCTGGATTAGCGGCCGTTGTTAAGGTTTGGTCCATTTCCTAAAAAAGATTGAAAAACGGAAGTTTTTTAGATAATGCAAATATCTTCAAACCTATAAGTAATATTAAGCAAAAACATGTAAAAACAGCCAGTTTTGTGATTCGATCGATTTCTCAAAAAAAGCTTAAAAAACGTGAGTTTTGGGAAAATAAACCGTTTTTCAAACTTAGCAATATACACCAAAACCTGGACAAACGACCGTTTTTAAGGTTTGATCCATTTCCTTAAAAAGATTGAAAAACGGGAGTTTGTTGGATAATGCTAATATCTTTAAAATTTTCAAATTAAGGTCTCCGATTATTATTAATTTTAAGCAAAAACATGCAAAAACGGCAAGTTTTGAGAAAAACGATTTCCTAAAAAAAGCTTGAAAAACGTCAATTTTGGGAAAATAAACCGTTTTTCAAACTAAGCAAGTTATTGCTCTCGAATCTAAGTAATATATCCTAAAACCTGGAAAAACGGCCGTTCGTAAGGTTTGATACATTTTCTAAAAAAGATTGAAAAATGGAAGTTTTTTGGATATTTCAAATATCTTTAACTTATCAAATTAAGGTCTCTGATTATAAGTAATATTAAGAAAAAACATGCAAAAACGGCCAGTTTTGTGATTCGATCGATTTCTTAAAAAAAGCTTGAAAAACGTCAGTTTTAGGAAAATAAACCATTTTTCCAACTTACCAAGTTATTGCTCTCGAATCTAAGTAATATTAACCAAAATCTGGACAAACGACCGTTTTTAAGGTTTGATCCATTTCTCAAAGAGATTAAAAAACGGGAGTTTGTTGGATAATGCAAATATCTTTAAACTAATCAAATTAAGGTCTCCGATTATTATTAATATTAAGCAAAAAGATGCAAAAACGGCCAGTTTTGAGATTCAAACGATTTCCTAAAAAAAGCTTGAAAAACGTCAATTTAAAAAAAAATAAACCGTTTTTCAAACTAAGCAAGTTATTGCTCTCGAATCTAAGTAATAAACACCAAAACCTGAAAAACGGCCGTTCATAAGGTTTGTTACATTTTCTAAAAAAGATTGAAAAACGGAAGTTTTGGGGATAATGCAAATATCTTCAAACTAATCAAATTACGGTCTCCGATTACAAGTAATATTACCCAAAAACATGCCAAAATGGCCAGTTTTGAGATTCGATCGATTTCTTAAAAAAAGCTTGAAAAACGTTAGTTTTGGGAAAATAAACCGTTTTTCAAACTTGAAAAGTTGTTTCTCTCGAATCTAAGTAATATTTACCCAAAACCTGGGTAAACGGCCGTTGTTAAGGTTTGGTCCATTTCCTAAAAAAGATTGAAAAACGGAAGTTTTTTAGATAATGCAAATATCTTCAAACCTATCAAATTAAGGTCTCGGAGTATAAGTAATATTATGCAAAAACATGCAAAAACGGCCAGTTTTGTAATTCAATCGATTTCTTAAAAAAAACCTTGAAAAACATCAGTTTTGGGAAAATAAACCGTTTTTCAAACTTAGCAAGTTATTGCTCTCGAATCTAAGTAATATACACCAAAACCTGGACAAACGACCGTTTTTTAAAGTTTGATCCATTTCCTAAAAAAGATTAAAAAACGGGAGTTTGTTGGATAATGCAAATATCTTAAAACTAATCAAATTAAGGTCTCCGATTATTATTAATATTAAGCTAAAACATGCAAAAACCGCCAGTTTCGAGATTTAAACGATTCCCTAAAAAAAGCTTGAAAAACGTCAATTTTGGGAAAATAAACCGTTTTTCAAACTTAGCAAGTTGTTTCTCTCGAATCTAAGTAATATTTCCCCAAAACCTGGATTAGCGGCCGTTTTTAAGGTTTGATCCATTTCTTCAAAAAAAATTAAAAAACGGGAGTTTGTTGGATAATGCAAATATCTTTAAACTTTTCAAATTAGGGTCTCCGATTATTATTAATATTAAGCAAAAACATGCAAAAACGGCAAGTTTTGAGGATCAAACGATTTCCTGAAAAAAGCTTGAAAAACGTCAATTTGGGGAAAATAAACCGTTTTTCAAACTTGAAAAGTTGTTTCTCTCGAATCTAAGTAATATTTACCCAAAACCTGGGTAAACGGCCGTTGTTAAGGTTTGGTCCATTTCCTAAAAAAGATTGAAAAACGGAAGTTTTTTAGATAATGCAAATATCTTCAAACCTATCAAATTAAGGTCTCGGAGTATAAGTAATATTATGCAAAAACATGCAAAAACGGCCAGTTTTGTAATTCAATCGATTTCTTAAAAAAAACCTTGAAAAACATCAGTTTTGGGAAAAAAAACCGTTTTTCAAACTTAGCAAGTTATTGCTCTCGAATCTAAGTAATATACACCAAAACCTGGACAAACGACCGTTTTTTAAAGTTTGATCCATTTCCTAAAAAAGATTAAAAAACGGGAGTTTGTTGGATAATGCAAATATCTTAAAACTAATCAAATTAAGGTCTCCGATTATTATTAATATTAAGCTAAAACATGCAAAAACCGCCAGTTTCGAGATTTAAACGATTCCCTAAAAAAAGCTTGAAAAACGTCAATTTTGGGAAAATAAACCGTTTTTCAAACTTAGCAAGTTGTTTCTCTCGAATCTAAGTAATATTTCCCCAAAACCTGGATTAGCGGCCGTTTTTAAGGTTTGATCCATTTCTTAAAAAAAAATTAAAAAACGGGAGTTTGTTGGATAATGCAAATATCTTTAAACTTTTCAAATTAGGGTCTCCGATTATTATTAATATCAAGCAAAAACATGCAAAAACGGCAAGTTTTGAGGATCAAACGATTTCCTGAAAAAAGCTTGAAAAACGTCAATTTGGGGAAAATAAACCGTTTTTCAAACTAAGCAAGTTATTGCTCTCAAATCTAACTAATATACACCAAAACCTGAAAAAACGGCGGTTCTTAAGGTTTGATACATTTTCTAAAAAAGATTGAAAAACGGAAGTTTTTTGGATAATGCAAATATCTTCAACTTATCAAATTAAGGTCTCTAATTTTAAGTAATATTAAGCAAAAACATGCAAAAACCGCCAGTTTTGTGATTCGATCGATTTCTTAAAAAAGCTTGAAAAACGTGAGTTTTGGTAAAATAAACCGTTTTTCAAACTTAGCAAGTTAGTGCTCTCGAATCTAAGTAATATACACCAAAACCAGGAGTAAAACCGTTTTTAAGGTTTGATCCATTTCCTAAAAAAGATTGAAAAACGGGAGTTTGTTGGATAATGCAAATATCTTTAAACTTTTCAAATTAAGGTCTCCGATTATAATTAATATTAAGCAAAAACATGCAAAAACGGCCAGCTTTGAGATTCAAATGATTTCCTAAAAAAAGCTTGAAAACTTCAGTTTGGGGAAAATAAACCGTTTTTCAAACTAAGCAAGTTGTTTCCCTCGAATCTAAGTAATATTTCCCCAAAACCTGGATAAACGGCCGTTTTTAAGGTTTGATCCATTTCTTAAAAAAAGATTGAAAAACTGAAGTTTATTGGATAATGCAAATATCTTCAACTTATCAAAGTAAGGTCTCTGATTATAAGTAATATTAAGTAAAAACATGCAAAAACGGACAGTTTTTAAAAAAGCTTAAAAAACGTGAGTTTTGGGAAAATAAACCGTTTTTCAAACTTAGCAAGTTATTGCTGTCGAATCTAAGTAATATACACCAAAACCTGGACAAACGACCGTCTTTAAGGTTTGATCCATTTCCTAAAAAAGATTGAAAAACGGGAGTTTGTTGGATAATGCAAATATCTTTAAACTAATCAAATTAAGGTCTCCAAAAATTGTCAATATTAAGCAAAAAAGAAGAAAAAACGGCCAGTTTTGTAATTTAATCGATTCCTTTAAAAAAAGCTTGAAAAACGTTAGTTTTGGAAAAATAAACCATTTTTCAAGTTTAGCAGGTTGTTTCTCTGGAATCTAAGTAATATGTCACCAAAATCAGGATAAACGGCCGTTTTTAAGGTTTGATCCTTTTCTTAAAATAAAGATTGAAAAAGGGGAGTTTTTTGGATAATGCAAATATCTTCAACTTATCAAATTAAGGTTCCTGATTATAAGTAATATTAAGCAAAAACATGCAAAAACAGCCAGTTTTGAGATTCGATCGATTTCTTAAAAAAAGCTTGAAAAACGTCAGTTTGTGGAAAATAAACCGTTTTTTAAACTTAAAAAGTTGTTTCTCTCGAATCTAAGAAATATTTCCCCAAAACCTGAAAAAACGGCCGTTTTTAAGGTTTGGTCCATTCTCTAAAAAAGATTGTAAAACGGAAGTTTTTTGGATAATGCAAATATCTTCAACTTATCAAATTAAGGTCTCTAATTATAAGTAATATTAAGCAAAAACATGCAAAAACCGCCAGTTTTGTGATTCGATCGATTTCTTAAAAAAGCTTGAAAAACGTGAGTTTTGGTAAAATAAACCGTTTTTCAAACTTAGCAAGTTAGTGCTCTCGAATCTAAGTAATATACACCAAAATCTGGACAAACGACCGATTTTAAGGTTTGATCCATTTCCTAAAAAAGATTGAAAAACGGGAGTTTGTTGGATAATGCAAATATCTTTAAACTAATCAAATTAAGGTCTCCAATTATTATTAATATTAAGCAAAAACATGCATAAACGGCCAGGTTTAAGATTCAAACGATTTCCTAAAAAAAGCTTGAAAAACGTCAACTTTGGGAAAATAAACCGTTTTTCAAACTAAGCAAGTTATTGCTCTCGAATCTGAGTAATATACACCAAAACCTGAAAAAACGGCTGTTCTTAAGGTTTGTTACATTTTCTAAAAAAGATTGAAAAACGGAGGTTTGGGGATAATGCAAATATCTTCCAACCTATTAAATTACGGTCTCCGATTACAAGTAATATTACCCCAAAACATGCCAAAATGGCCAGTTTTGAGATTCGATCGATTTCTTAAAAAAAGCTTGAAAAACGTTAGTTTGTGGAAAATAAACCGTTTTTCAAACTTAAAAAGTTGTTTCTCTCGAATCTAAGAAATATTTCTCCAAAACCTGAATAAACGGCCGTTTTTAAGGTTTGGTCCATTCTCTAAAAAAGATTGAAAAACGGAAGTTTTTTGGATAATGCAAATATCTTCAAACCTATCAAATTAAGGTCTCGGAGTATAAGTAAAATTAAGCAAAAACATGCAAAAACGGCCAGTTTTGAGATTCGATCGATTTCTTAAAAAAAGCTTGAAAAACGTGAGTTTTGTGAAATTAAACCGTTTTTCAAACTAAGCAAGTTATTGCTTTCGAATCTAAGTAATATACACCAAAACCAGGAGTAACGACCGTTTTTAAGGTTTGATCCATTTCCTAAAAAAGATTGAAAAACGGGAGTTTGTTGGATAATGTAAATATCTTTAAACTTTTCAAATTAAGGTCTCCGATTATAATTAATATTAAGCAAAAACATGCAAAAACGGCCAGCTTTGAGATTCAAACGATTTCCTTAAAAAAGCTTAAAAAACGTCAGTTTGGGGAAAATAAACCGTTTTTCAAACTAAGCAAGTTGTTTCCCTCGAATCTAAGTAATATTTCCCCAAAACCTGGATAAACGGCCGTTTTTAAGGTTTGATCCATTTCTTAAAAAAAGATTGAAAAACTGAAGTTTATTGGATAATGCAAATATCTTCAACTTATCAAAGTAAGGTCTCTGATTATAAGTAATATTAAGTAAAAACATGCAAAAACGGCCAGTTTTGTGATTCGATCGAATTCTTAAAAAAAGCTTGAAAAACGTGAGTTTTTCTGTAAATAAAACCGTTTTTCAAACTTAGCAAGTTATTGCTCTCGAATGAAAGTAATATACACCAAAATCTGGACAAACGACCGTTTTTAAGGTTTGATCCATTTCTCAAAGAGATTAAAAAACGGGAGTTTGTTGGATAATGCAAATATCTTTAAACTAATCAAATTAAGGTCTCCGATTATTATTAATATTAAGCAAAAAGATGCAAAAACGGCCAGTTTTGAGATTCAAACGATTTCCTAAAAAAAGCTTGAAAAACGTCAATTTAAAAAAAAATAAACCGTTTTTCAAACTAAGCAAGTTATTGCTCTCGAATCTAAGTAATAAACACCAAAACCTGAAAAACGGCCGTTCATAAGGTTTGTTACATTTTCTAAAAAAGATTGAAAAACGGAAGTTTTGGGGATAATGCAAATATCTTCAAACTAATCAAATTACGGTCTCCGATTACAAGTAATATTACCCAAAAACATGCCAAAATGGCCAGTTTTGAGATTCGATCGATTTCTTAAAAAAAGCTTGAAAAACGTTAGTTTTGGGAAAATAAACCGTTTTTCAAACTTGAAAAGTTGTTTCTCTCGAATCTAAGTAATATTTACCCAAAACCTGGGTAAACGGCCGTTGTTAAGGTTTGGTCCATTTCCTAAAAAAGATTGAAAAACGGAAGTTTTTTAGATAATGCAAATATCTTCAAACCTATCAAATTAAGGTCTCGGAGTATAAGTAATATTATGCAAAAACATGCAAAAACGGCCAGTTTTGTAATTCAATCGATTTCTTAAAAAAAACCTTGAAAAACATCAGTTTTGGGAAAATAAACCGTTTTTCAAACTTAGCAAGTTATTGCTCTCGAATCTAAGTAATATACACCAAAACCTGGACAAACGACCGTTTTTTAAAGTTTGATCCATTTCCTAAAAAAGATTAAAAAACGGGAGTTTGTTGGATAATGCAAATATCTTAAAACTAATCAAATTAAGGTCTCCGATTATTATTAATATTAAGCTAAAACATGCAAAAACCGCCAGTTTCGAGATTTAAACGATTCCCTAAAAAAAGCTTGAAAAACGTCAATTTTGGGAAAATAAACCGTTTTTCAAACTTAGCAAGTTGTTTCTCTCGAATCTAAGTAATATTTCCCCAAAACCTGGATTAGCGGCCGTTTTTAAGGTTTGATCCATTTCTTAAAAAAAAATTAAAAAACGGGAGTTTGTTGGATAATGCAAATATCTTTAAACTTTTCAAATTAGGGTCTCCGATTATTATTAATATCAAGCAAAAACATGCAAAAACGGCAAGTTTTGAGGATCAAACGATTTCCTGAAAAAAGCTTGAAAAACGTCAATTTGGGGAAAATAAACCGTTTTTCAAACTAAGCAAGTTATTGCTCTCAAATCTAACTAATATACACCAAAACCTGAAAAAACGGCGGTTCTTAAGGTTTGATACATTTTCTAAAAAAGATTGAAAAACGGAAGTTTTTTGGATAATGCAAATATCTTCAACTTATCAAATTAAGGTCTCTAATTTTAAGTAATATTAAGCAAAAACATGCAAAAACCGCCAGTTTTGTGATTCGATCGATTTCTTAAAAAAGCTTGAAAAACGTGAGTTTTGGTAAAATAAACCGTTTTTCAAACTTAGCAAGTTAGTGCTCTCGAATCTAAGTAATATACACCAAAACCAGGAGTAAAACCGTTTTTAAGGTTTGATCCATTTCCTAAAAAAGATTGAAAAACGGGAGTTTGTTGGATAATGCAAATATCTTTAAACTTTTCAAATTAAGGTCTCCGATTATAATTAATATTAAGCAAAAACATGCAAAAACGGCCAGCTTTGAGATTCAAATGATTTCCTAAAAAAAGCTTGAAAACTTCAGTTTGGGGAAAATAAACCGTTTTTCAAACTAAGCAAGTTGTTTACCTCGAATCTAAGTAATATTTCCCCAAAACCTGGATAAACGGCCGTTTTTAAGGTTTGATCCATTTCTTAAAAAAAGATTGAAAAACTGAAGTTTATTGGATAATGCAAATATCTTCAACTTATCAAAGTAAGGTCTCTGATTATAAGTAATATTAAGTAAAAACATGCAAAAACGGACAGTTTTTAAAAAAGCTTAAAAAACGTGAGTTTTGGGAAAATAAACCGTTTTTCAAACTTAGCAAGTTATTGCTGTCGAATCTAAGTAATATACACCAAAACCTGGACAAACGACCGTTTTTAAGGTTTGATCCATTTCCTAAAAAAGATTGAAAAACGGGAGTTTGTTGGATAATGCAAATATCTTTAAACTAATCAAATTAAGGTCTCCAAAAATTGTCAATATTAAGCAAAAAAGAAGAAAAAACGGCCAGTTTTGTAATTTAATCGATTCCTTTAAAAAAAGCTTGAAAAACGTTAGTTTTGGAAAAATAAACCATTTTTCAAGTTTAGCAGGTTGTTTCTCTGGAATCTAAGTAATATGTCACCAAAATCAGGATAAACGGCCGTTTTTAAGGTTTGATCCTTTTCTTAAAATAAAGATTGAAAAAGGGGAGTTTTTTGGATAATGCAAATATCTTCAACTTATCAAATTAAGGTTCCTGATTATAAGTAATATTAAGCAAAAACATGCAAAAACAGCCAGTTTTGAGATTCGATCGATTTCTTAAAAAAAGCTTGAAAAACGTCAGTTTGTGGAAAATAAACCGTTTTTTAAACTTAAAAAGTTGTTTCTCTCGAATCTAAGAAATATTTCCCCAAAACCTGAATAAACGGCCGTTTTTAAGGTTTGGTCCATTCTCTAAAAAAGATTGTAAAACGGAAGTTTTTTGGATAATGCAAATATCTTCAACTTATCAAATTAAGGTCTCTGATTATAAGTAATATTAAGCAAAAACATGCAAAAACCGCCAGTTTTGTGATTCGATCGATTTCTTAAAAAAGCTTGAAAAACGTGAGTTTTGGTAAAATAAACCGTTTTTCAAACTTAGCAAGTTAGTGCTCTCGAATCTAAGTAATATACACCAAAATCTGGACAAACGACCGATTTTAAGGTTTGATCCATTTCCCAAAAAAGATTGAAAAACGGGAGTTTGTTGGATAATGCAAATATCTTTAAACTAATCAAATTAAGGTCTCCAATTATTATTAATATTAAGCAAAAACATGCAAAAACGGCCAGGTTTAAGATTCAAACGATTTCCTAAAAAAAGCTTGAAAAACGTCAACTTTGAGAAAATAAACCGTTTTTCAAACTAAGCAAGTTATTGCTCTCGAATCTGAGTAATATACACCAAAACCTGAAAAAACGGCTGTTCTTAAGGTTTGTTACATTTTCTAAAAAAGATTGAAAAACGGAGGTTTGGGGATAATGCAAATATCTTCCAACCTATTAAATTACGGTCTCCGATTACAAGTAATATTACCCCAAAACATGCCAAAATGGCCAGTTTTGAGATTCGATCGATTTCTTAAAAAAAGCTTGAAAAACGTTAGTTTGTGGAAAATAAACCGTTTTTCAAACTTAAAAAGTTGTTTCTCTCGAATCTAAGAAATATTTCTCCAAAACCTGAATAAACGGCCGTTTTTAAGGTTTGGTCCATTCTCTAAAAAAGATTGAAAAACGGAAGTTTTTTGGATAATGCAAATATCTTCAAACCTATCAAATTAAGGTCTCGGAGTATAAGTAAAATTAAGCAAAAACATGCAAAAACGGCCAGTTTTGAGATTCGATCGATTTCTTAAAAAAAGCTTGAAAAACGTGAGTTTTGTGAAATTAAACCGTTTTTCAAACTAAGCAAGTTATTGCTTTCGAATCTAAGTAATATACACCAAAACCAGGAGTAACGACCGTTTTTAAGGTTTGATCCATTTCCTAAAAAAGATTGAAAAACGGGAGTTTGTTGGATAATGTAAATATCTTTAAACTTTTCAAATTAAGGTCTCCGATTATAATTAATATTAAGCAAAAACATGCAAAAACGGCCAGCTTTGAGATTCAAACGATTTCCTTAAAAAAGCTTAAAAAACGTCAGTTTGGGGAAAATAAACCGTTTTTCAAACTAAGCAAGTTGTTTCCCTCGAATCTAAGTAATATTTCCCCAAAACCTGGATAAACGGCCGTTTTTAAGGTTTGATCCATTTCTTAAAAAAAGATTGAAAAACTGAAGTTTATTGGATAATGCAAATATCTTCAACTTATCAAAGTAAGGTCTCTGATTATAAGTAATATTAAGTAAAAACATGCAAAAACGGCCAGTTTTGTGATTCGATCGAATTCTTAAAAAAAGCTTGAAAAACGTGAGTTTTTCTGTAAATAAAACCGTTTTTCAAACTTAGCAAGTTATTGCTCTCGAATGAAAGTAATATACACCAAAATCTGGACAAACGACCGTTTTTAAGGTTTGATCCATTTCTCAAAGAGATTAAAAAACGGGAGTTTGTTGGATAATGCAAATATCTTTAAACTAATCAAATTAAGGTCTCCGATTATTATTAATATTAAGCAAAAAGATGCAAAAACGGCCAGTTTTGAGATTCAAACGATTTCCTAAAAAAAGCTTGAAAAACGTCAATTTAAAAAAAAATAAACCGTTTTTCAAACTAAGCAAGTTATTGCTCTCGAATCTAAGTAATAAACACCAAAACCTGAAAAACGGCCGTTCATAAGGTTTGTTACATTTTCTAAAAAAGATTGAAAAACGGAAGTTTTGGGGATAATGCAAATATCTTCAAACTAATCAAATTACGGTCTCCGATTACAAGTAATATTACACAAAAACATGCCAAAATGGCCAGTTTTGAGATTCGATCGATTTCTTAAAAAAAGCTTGAAAAACGTTAGTTTTGGGAAAATAAACCGTTTTTCAAACTTGAAAAGTTGTTTCTCTCGAATCTAAGTAATATTTACCCAAAACCTGGGTAAACGGCCGTTGTTAAGGTTTGGTCCATTTCCTAAAAAAGATTGAAAAACGGAAGTTTTTTAGATAATGCAAATATCTTCAAACCTATCAAATTAAGGTCTCGGAGTATAAGTAATATTATGCAAAAAGATGCAAAAACGGCCAGTTTTGTAATTCAATCGATTTCTTAAAAAAAACCTTGAAAAACATCAGTTTTGGGAAAATAAACCGTTTTTCAAACTTAGCAAGTTATTGCTCTCGAATCTAAGTAATATACACCAAAACCTGGACAAACGACCGTTTTTTAAAGTTTGATCCATTTCCTAAAAAAGATTAAAAAACGGGAGTTTGTTGGATAATGCAAATATCTTAAAACTAATCAAATTAAGGTCTCCGATTATTATTAATATTAAGCTAAAACATGCAAAAACCGCCAGTTTCGAGATTTAAACGATTCCCTAAAAAAAGCTTGAAAAACGTCAATTTTGGGAAAATAAACCGTTTTTCAAACTTAGCAAGTTGTTTCTCTCGAATCTAAGTAATATTTCCCCAAAACCTGGATTAGCGGCCGTTTTTAAGGTTTGATCCATTTCTTAAAAAAAAATTAAAAAACGGGAGTTTGTTGGATAATGCAAATATCTTTAAACTTTTCAAATTAGGGTCTCCGATTATTATTAATATCAAGCAAAAACATGCAAAAACGGCAAGTTTTGAGGATCAAACGATTTCCTGAAAAAAGCTTAAAAAACGTCAATTTGGGGAAAATAAACCGTTTTTCAAACTAAGCAAGTTATTGCTCTCAAATCTAACTAATATACACCAAAACCTGAAAAAACGGCGGTTCTTAAGGTTTGATACATTTTCTAAAAAAGATTGAAAAACGGAAGTTTTTTGGATAATGCAAATATCTTCAACTTATCAAATTAAGGTCTCTAATTTTAAGTAATATTAAGCAAAAACATGCAAAAACCGCCAGTTTTGTGATTCGATCGATTTCTTAAAAAAGCTTGAAAAACGTGAGTTTTGGTAAAATAAACCGTTTTTCAAACTTAGCAAGTTAGTGCTCTCGAATCTAAGTAATATACACCAAAACCAGGAGTAAAACCGTTTTTAAGGTTTGATCCATTTCCTAAAAAAGATTGAAAAACGGGAGTTTGTTGGATAATGCAAATATCTTTAAACTTTTCAAATTAAGGTCTCCGATTATAATTAATATTAAGCAAAAACATGCAAAAACGGCCAGCTTTGAGATTCAAATGATTTCCTAAAAAAAGCTTGAAAACTTCAGTTTGGGGAAAATAAACCGTTTTTCAAACTAAGCAAGTTGTTTACCTCGAATCTAAGTAATATTTCCCCAAAACCTGGATAAACGGCCGTTTTTAAGGTTTGATCCATTTCTTAAAAAAAGATTGAAAAACTGAAGTTTATTGGATAATGCAAATATCTTCAACTTATCAAAGTAAGGTCTCTGATTATAAGTAATATTAAGTAAAAACATGCAAAAACGGACAGTTTTTAAAAAAGCTTAAAAAACGTGAGTTTTGGGAAAATAAACCGTTTTTCAAACTTAGCAAGTTATTGCTGTCGAATCTAAGTAATATACACCAAAACCTGGACAAACGACCGTTTTTAAGGTTTGATCCATTTCCTAAAAAAGATTGAAAAACGGGAGTTTGTTGGATAATGCAAATATCTTTAAACTAATCAAATTAAGGTCTCCAAAAATTGTCAATATTAAGCAAAAAAGAAGAAAAAACGGCCAGTTTTGTAATTTAATCGATTCCTTTAAAAAAAGCTTGAAAAACGTTAGTTTTGGAAAAATAAACCATTTTTCAAGTTTAGCAGGTTGTTTCTCTGGAATCTAAGTAATATGTCACCAAAATCAGGATAAACGGCCGTTTTTAAGGTTTAATCCTTTTCTTAAAATAAAGATTGAAAAAGGGGAGTTTTTTGGATAATGCAAATATCTTCAACTTATCAAATTAAGGTTCCTGATTATAAGTAATATTAAGCAAAAACATGCAAAAACAGCCAGTTTTGAGATTCGATCGATTTCTTAAAAAAAGCTTGAAAAACGTCAGTTTGTGGAAAATAAACCGTTTTTTAAACTTAAAAAGTTGTTTCTCTCGAATCTAAGAAATATTTCCCCAAAACCTGAATAAACGGCCGTTTTTAAGGTTTGGTCCATTCTCTAAAAAAGATTGTAAAACGGAAGTTTTTTGGATAATGCAAATATCTTCAACTTATCAAATTAAGGTCTCTGATTATAAGTAATATTAAGCAAAAACATGCAAAAACCGCCAGTTTTGTGATTCGATCGATTTCTTAAAAAAGCTTGAAAAACGTGAGTTTTGGTAAAATAAACCGTTTTTCAAACTTAGCAAGTTAGTGCTCTCGAATCTAAGTAATATACACCAAAATCTGGACAAACGACCGATTTTAAGGTTTGATCCATTTCCTAAAAAAGATTGAAAAACGGGAGTTTGTTGGATAATGCAAATATCTTTAAACTAATCAAATTAAGGTCTCCAATTATTATTAATATTAAGCAAAAACATGCAAAAACGGCCAGGTTTAAGATTCAAACGATTTCCTAAAAAAAGCTTGAAAAACGTCAACTTTGAGAAAATAAACCGTTTTTCAAACTAAGCAAGTTATTGCTCTCGAATCTGAGTAATATACACCAAAACCTGAAAAAACGGCTGTTCTTAAGGTTTGTTACATTTTCTAAAAAAGATTGAAAAACGGAGGTTTGGGGATAATGCAAATATCTTCCAACCTATTAAATTACGGTCTCCGATTACAAGTAATATTACCCCAAAACATGCCAAAATGGCCAGTTTTGAGATTCGATCGATTTCTTAAAAAAAGCTTGAAAAACGTTAGTTTGTGGAAAATAAACCGTTTTTCAAACTTAAAAAGTTGTTTCTCTCGAATCTAAGAAATATTTCTCCAAAACCTGAATAAACGGCCGTTTTTAAGGTTTGGTCCATTCTCTAAAAAAGATTGAAAAACGGAAGTTTTTTGGATAATGCAAATATCTTCAAACCTATCAAATTAAGGTCTCGGAGTATAAGTAAAATTAAGCAAAAACATGCAAAAACGGCCAGTTTTGAGATTCGATCGATTTCTTAAAAAAAGCTTGAAAAACGTGAGTTTTGTGAAATTAAACCGTTTTTCAAACTAAGCAAGTTATTGCTTTCGAATCTAAGTAATATACACCAAAACCAGGAGTAACGACCGTTTTAAGGTTTGATCCATTTCCTAAAAAAGATTGAAAAACGGGAGTTTGTTGGATAATGTAAATATCTTTAAACTTTTCAAATTAAGGTCTCCGATTATAATTAATATTAAGCAAAAACATGCAAAAACGGCCAGCTTTGAGATTCAAACGATTTCCTTAAAAAAGCTTAAAAAACGTCAGTTTGGGGAAAATAAACCGTTTTTCAAACTAAGCAAGTTGTTTCCCTCGAATCTAAGTAATATTTCCCCAAAACCTGGATAAACGGCCGTTTTTAAGGTTTGATCCATTTCTTAAAAAAAGATTGAAAAACTGAAGTTTATTGGATAATGCAAATATCTTCAACTTATCAAAGTAAGGTCTCTGATTATAAGTAATATTAAGTAAAAACATGCAAAAACGGCCAGTTTTGTGATTCGATCGATTTCTTAAAAAAAGCTTGAAAAACGTGAGTTTTTCTGTAAAATAAACCGTTTTTCAAACTTAGCAAGTTATTGCTCTCGAATGAAAGTAATATACACCAAAATCTGGACAAACGACCGTTTTTAAGGTTTGATCCATTTCTCAAAGAGATTAAAAAACGGGAGTTTGTTGGATAATGCAAATATCTTTAAACTAATCAAATTAAGGTCTCCGATTATTATTAATATTAAGCAAAAAGATGCAAAAACGGCCAGTTTTGAGATTCAAACGATTTCCTAAAAAAAGCTTGAAAAACGTCAATTTAAAAAAAAATAAACCGTTTTTCAAACTAAGCAAGTTATTGCTCTCGAATCTAAGTAATAAACACCAAAACCTGAAAAACGGCCGTTCATAAGGTTTGTTACATTTTCTAAAAAAGATTGAAAAACGGAAGTTTTGGGGATAATGCAAATATCTTCAAACTAATCAAATTACGGTCTCCGATTACAAGTAATATTACCCAAAAACATGCCAAAATGGCCAGTTTTGAGATTCGATCGATTTCTTAAAAAAAGCTTGAAAAACGTTAGTTTTGGGAAAATAAACCGTTTTTCAAACTTGAAAAGTTGTTTCTCTCGAATCTAAGTAATATTTACCCAAAACCTGGGTAAACGGCCGTTGTTAAGGTTTGGTCCATTTCCTAAAAAAGATTGAAAAACGGAAGTTTTTTAGATAATGCAAATATCTTCAAACCTATCAAATTAAGGTCTCGGAGTATAAGTAATATTATGCAAAAAGATGCAAAAACGGCCAGTTTTGTAATTCAATCGATTTCTTAAAAAAAACCTTGAAAAACATCAGTTTTGGGAAAATAAACCGTTTTTCAAACTTAGCAAGTTATTGCTCTCGAATCTAAGTAATATACACCAAAACCTGGACAAACGACCGTTTTTTAAAGTTTGATCCATTTCCTAAAAAAGATTAAAAAACGGGAGTTTGTTGGATAATGCAAATATCTTAAAACTAATCAAATTAAGGTCTCCGATTATTATTAATATTAAGCTAAAACATGCAAAAACCGCCAGTTTCGAGATTTAAACGATTCCCTAAAAAAAGCTTGAAAAACGTCAATTTTGGGAAAATAAACCGTTTTTCAAACTTAGCAAGTTGTTTCTCTCGAATCTAAGTAATATTTCCCCAAAACCTGGATTAGCGGCCGTTTTTAAGGTTTGATCCATTTCTTCAAAAAAAATTAAAAAACGGGAGTTTGTTGGATAATGCAAATATCTTTAAACTTTTCAAATTAGGGTCTCCGATTATTATTAATATCAAGCAAAAACATGCAAAAACGGCAAGTTTTGAGGATCAAACGATTTCCTGAAAAAAGCTTGAAAAACGTCAATTTGGGGAAAATAAACCGTTTTTCAAACTAAGCAAGTTATTGCTCTCAAATCTAACTAATATACACCAAAACCTGAAAAAACGGCGGTTCTTAAGGTTTGATACATTTTCTAAAAAAGATTGAAAAACGGAAGTTTTTTGGATAATGCAAATATCTTCAACTTATCAAATTAAGGTCTCTAATTTTAAGTAATATTAAGCAAAAACATGCAAAAACCGCCAGTTTTGTGATTCGATCGATTTCTTAAAAAAGCTTGAAAAACGTGAGTTTTGGTAAAATAAACCGTTTTTCAAACTTAGCAAGTTAGTGCTCTCGAATCTAAGTAATATACACCAAAACCAGGAGTAAAACCGTTTTTAAGGTTTGATCCATTTTCTAAAAAAGATTGAAAAACGGGAGTTTGTTGGATAATGCAAATATCTTTAAACTTTTCAAATTAAGGTCTCCGATTATAATTAATATTAAGCAAAAACATGCAAAAACGGCCAGCTTTGAGATTCAAATGATTTCCTAAAAAAAGCTTGAAAACTTTAGTTTTGGGAAAATAAACCGTTTTTCAAACTAAGCAAGTTGTTTCCCTCGAATCTAAGTAATATTTCCCCAAAACCTGGATAAACGGCCGTTTTTAAGGTTTGATCCATTTCTTAAAAAAAGATTGAAAAACTGAAGTTTATTGGATAATGCAAATATCTTCAACTTATCAAAGTAAGGTCTCTGATTATAAGTAATATTAAGTAAAAACATGCAAAAACGGACAGTTTTTAAAAAAGCTTAAAAAACGTGAGTTTTGGGAAAATAAACCGTTTTTCAAACTTAGCAAGTTATTGCTGTCGAATCTAAGTAATATACACCAAAACCTGGACAAACGACCGTTTTTAAGGTTTGATCCATTTCCTAAAAAAGATTAAAAAACGGGAGTTTGTTGGATAATGCAAATATCTTTAAACTAATCAAATTAAGGTCTCCAAAAATTGTCAATATTAAGCAAAAAAGAAGAAAAAACGGCCAGTTTTGTAATTTAATCGATTCCTTTAAAAAAAGCTTGAAAAACGTTAGTTTTGGAAAAATAAACCATTTTTCAAGTTTAGCAGGTTGTTTCTCTGGAATCTAAGTAATATGTCACCAAAATCAGGATAAACGGCCGTTTTTAAGGTTTGATCCTTTTCTTAAAATAAAGATTGAAAAAGGGGAGTTTTTTGGATAATGCAAATATCTTCAACTTATCAAATTAAGGTTCCTGATTATAAGTAATATTAAGCAAAAACATGCAAAAACAGCCAGTTTTGAGATTCGATCGATTTCTTAAAAAAAGCTTGAAAAACGTCAGTTTGTGGAAAATAAACCGTTTTTTAAACTTAAAAAGTTGTTTCTCTCGAATCTAAGAAATATTTCCCCAAAACCTGAATAAACGGCCGTTTTTAAGGTTTGGTCCATTCTCTAAAAAAGATTGTAAAACGGAAGTTTTTTGGATAATGCAAATATCTTCAACTTATCAAATTAAGGTCTCTGATTATAAGTAATATTAAGCAAAAACATGCAAAAACCGCCAGTTTTGTGATTCGATCGATTTCTTAAAAAAGCTTGAAAAACGTGAGTTTTGGTAAAATAAACCGTTTTTCAAACTTAGCAAGTTAGTGCTCTCGAATCTAAGTAATATACACCAAAATCTGGACAAACGACCGATTTTAAGGTTTGATCCATTTCCTAAAAAAGATTGAAAAACGGGAGTTTGTTGGATAATGCAAATATCTTTAAACTAATCAAATTAAGGTCTCCGATTATTATTAATATTAAGCAAAAACATGCAAAAACGGCCAGGTTTAAGATTCAAACGATTTCCTAAAAAAAGCTTGAAAAACGTCAACTTTGGGAAAATAAACCGTTTTTCAAACTAAGCAAGTTATTGCTCTCGAATCTCAGTAATATACACCAAAACCTGAAAAAACGGCTGTTCTTAAGGTTTGTTACATTTTCTAAAAAAGATTGAAAAACGGAGGTTTGGGGATAATGCAAATATCTTCCAACCTATTAAATTACGGTCTCCGATTACAAGTAATATTACCCCAAAACATGCCAAAATGGCCAGTTTTGAGATTCGATCGATTTCTTAAAAAAAGCTTGAAAAACGTTAGTTTGTGGAAAATAAACTGTTTTTCAAACTTAAAAAGTTGTTTCTCTCGAATCTAAGAAATATTTCTCCAAAACCTGAATAAACGGCCGTTTTTAAGGTTTGGTCCATTCTCTAAAAAAGATTGAAAAACGGAAGTTTTTTGGATAATGCAAATATCTCCAAACCTATTAAATTAAGGTCTCGGAGTATAAGTAAAATTAAGCAAAAACATGCAAAAACGGCCAGTTTTGAGATTCGATCGATTTCTTAAAAAAAGCTTGAAAAACGTGAGTTTTGTGAAATTAAACCGTTTTTCAAACTAAGCAAGTTATTGCTTTCGAATCTAAGTAATATACACCAAAACCAGGAGTAACGACCGTTTTTAAGGTTTGATCCATTTCCTAAAAAAGATTGAAAAACGGGAGTTTGTTGGATAATGTAAATATCTTTAAACTTTTCAAATTAAGGTCTCCGATTATAATTAATATTAAGCAAAAACATGCAAAAACGGCCAGCTTTGAGATTCAAACGATTTCCTAAAAAAAGCTTAAAAAACGTCAGTTTGGGGAAAATAAACCGTTTTTCAAACTAAGCAAGTTGTTTCCCTCGAATCTAAGTAATATTTCCCCAAAACCTGGATAAACGGCCGTTTTTAAGGTTTGATCCATATCTTAAAAAAAGATTGAAAAACTGAAGTTTATTAGAAAATGCAAATATCTTCAACTTATCAAAGTAAGGTCTCTGATTATAAGTAATATTAAGTAAAAACATGCAAAAACGGACGGTTTTTAAAAAAGCTTGAAAAACGTGAATTTTGGGAAAATAAACCGTTTTTCAAACTTAGCAAGTTATTGCTGTCGAATCTAAGTAATATACACCAAAACCTGGACAAACGACCGTTTTTAAGGTTTAATCCATTTCCTAAAAGAGATTGAAAAACGGGAGTTTGTTGGATAATGCAAATATCTTTAAACTAATCAAATTAAGGTCTCCAAAAATTGTCAATATTAAGCAAAAAAGAAGCAAAATGGCCAGTTTTGTAATTTAATCGATTCCTTTATTAAAAGCTTGAAAAACGTTAGTTTTGGAAAAATAAACCGTTTTTCAAGTTTAGCAGGTTGTTTCTCTCGAATCTAAGTAATATGTCACCAAAATCAGGATAAATGGCCGTTTTTAAGGTTTGATCCTTTTCTTAAAAAAAGATTGAAAAACGAGAGTTTTTTGGATAATGCAAATATCTTTAACTTATCAAATTAATGTTCCTAATTATAAGTAATATTAAGTAAAAACATGCAAAAACGGCTAGTTTTGTGATTCGATCCATTTCACAAAAAAAGCTTTGGCAAACGTTAGTTTTGGGAAAATAAACCGTTTTTCAAACTTAGCAAGTTGTTTCTCTTGAATCTAAGTAATATTTTATCCAAAACCTCGATAAAAGGCCGTTTTTAAGGTTTGATACATTTTCTAAAAAAGATTGAATATCGGGAGTTTTTTGGATAATGCAAATATCTTCAAACCTATCAAATTAAGGTCTCAGGGTATAAGTAATATTAAGCAAAAACATGCAAAAACAGGCAGTTTTGAGATTCAAACAATTTCCTGAAAAAAGCTTAAAAAAAGTCAATTTTGGGAAAATAAACCGTTTTTCAAACTAAGCAAGTTAATTCTCTCGAATCTAAGTAATATACACCAAAACCTGGAAAAACGGCTGTTATTAAGGTTTGATACACTTTCTAAAAAAGATTGAAAAACGGGAGTTTCGGGGTTAATACAAATATCTTCACACTTATCAAATTACGGTCTCTGATTATAAGTAATATTAAGCAAAAACATGCAAAAACGGCCAGTTATGAGATTCAAACGATTTTTCTGAAAAAAGCTTAAAAAAATGTCAATTTTAGGAAAATAAACCGTTTTTCAAACTTAGCAGGTTGTTTCTCTCGAATCTAAGTAATATGTTCCCAAAACCTGGATAAACGACCGTTTTTAAGGTTTGATCCATTTTTTAAAAAGATTGAAAAACGGAAGTTTTTGGGATAATGCAAATATCTTCAAACCTATCAAATTAAGGTCTCGGAGTATAAGTAATATTAAGCAAAATCATGCAAAAACGGCTAGTTTTGAGATTCTATCGATTTCTTAAAAAAAGCCTGAAAAACCTTAGTTTTGGGAAAATAAACCGTTTTTTAAACTCAGCAAGTTGTGTCTCTGGAATCTTAGTAATATTTTCCCAAAACCTAGATAAACAACCGTTTTTAAGGTTTGGTCCATTTCCCCAAAAAGATTGAAAAACAGAAGTTTTTTAGGTAATACAAATATCTTCAAACCTATCAAATTAAGGTCTCGGAGTATAAGTAATATTATGCAAAAACATGCACAACGGCCAGGTTGAGATTCCATCGATTTCTTAAAAAAGCTTGAAAAACGTTAGTTTTAGGAAAATAAACCATTTTTCAAACTCAGAAGATTGTTTCTCTCGAATCTAAGTAATATTTCCCCAAAATCAGGATAAACGGCCGTTTTTAAGGTTTGATCCTTTTCTTAAAAAAAGATTGAAAAACGAGAGTTTTTTGGATAATGCAAATATCTTCAACTTATCAAATTAATGTTCCTAATTATAAGTAATATTAAGTAAAAACATGCAAAAACGGCTAGTTTTGTGATTCGATCCATTTCACAAAAAAAGCTTGAAAAACGTGAGTTTTGGCAAAAAAACCCCCGTTTTTTAAACTTAGCAAGTTATTGCTTTCGAATCTAAGTAATATACGCCAAAACCTGAACAAACGACCGTTTTTAAGGTTTGATCCATTTCCTAAAAAAGATTGACAAACGGGAGTTTGTTGGATAATGTAAATATCTTCAAACTCTTCAAATTAAGGTCTCCGATTATTATTAATATTAAGCAAAAACATGCAAAAACGGCCAGTTTTGAGATTCAAACGATTTCCTAAAAAAAGCTTGAAAAACGTCAATTTTGGGAAAATAAACCGTTTTTCAAACTAAGTAAGTTATTGCTCTCGGAACTAAGTAATATACACCAAAACCTGGAAAAACGGCCGTTCTTAAGGTTTGATCCTTTTCTTAAAAAAAGATTGAAAACCGGGAGTTTTTTGGATAATGCAAATATCTTCAAACTTATCAAATTACGGTCTCCGATTATAAGTAATATTAAGAAAAAACATGCAAAAACAGCCAGTTTTTAGATTCAAACGATTTCCTGAAAAAAGCTTAAAAAATTCAATTTTGGTAAAATAAACCGTTTTTCAAACTAAGCAAGTTAATTCTCTCGAATCTAAGTAATATACACCAAAACCTTGAAAAACAGCTGTTCTTAAGGTTTGATACACTTTCTCAAAAAGATTGAAAAACGGGAGTTTTTTTGGATAATGCAAATATCTTCAAACTTATCAAATTACGGTCTTCGATTATAAGTAATATTAACCAAAGACATGCCAAAACGGCTAGTTTTGAGATTCAAACTATTTCCTAAAAAAAGCTTGAAAAACGTCAATTTTGAGAAAATAAACTATTTTTCAAACTAAGCAAGTTATTGCTTTCGAATCTAAGTAATATACACCAAAACCTGGAAAAACGGGCGTTCTTAAGGTTTGATACATTTTCTAAAAAAGATTAAAAAACGGGAGCTTTTTGGGTAATGCAAATATCTTCCAACTTATCAAATTACGATCTTCGATTATAAGTAATATTAACCAAAAACATGCCAAAATGGCCAGTTTTGAGATTCGATCAATTTCTTAAAAAAAACTTGAAAAACGTTAGTTTTGGGAAAATAAACCGTTTTTCAAACTGAGCAAGTTGTTTTTTTCGATTTAAGTAAAATTTCCCCAAAACCTGGATAAACGGCCGTTTTAAAGGTTTGGTCCATTTCCTGAAAAAGATTAAAAACGGAGGTTTTTTGGATAATGCAAATATCTTTAAACCTATAAAATGAAGGTCTCGGAGTATAAGTAATATTAAGCATAAACATGCAAAAACGGCCAGTTTTAAGATTCCATCGAATTCTTAAAAAAAGCTTGAAAAACGTTAGTTTTGCGAAAATAAACCGTTTTTCAAACTCAGCAAGTTGTTTCTCTCGAATCTAAGTAATATAAACCAAAACGTGGAAAAACGGACGTTTTTAAGGTTTGATCCTTTTCTTAAAAAAAGATTGAAAACCGGGAGTTTTTTGGATAATGCAAATATCTTCATCTTATCAAATTAAGGTTCCTGATTATAAATAATATTACGCAAAAACATGCCCAAACGGCCAGTTTTGTGATTCAATCGATTTCTTAAAAAAAGCTCGAAAAACGTGAGTTTTGGGAGAATAAACCGTTTTTTAAACTTAGCAAGTTATTGCTCTCGAATCTAAGTAATATACACCAAAACCAGGATAAACGGCCGTTTTTAAGGTTTGATCCATTTCTTAAAAAAAGATTGAAATACTGAATTTTTTTGGATAATGCAAATATCTTCAACTTATCAAAGTAAGGTCTCTGATTATAAGTAATATTAAGTAAAAACATGCCAAAATGGCCAGTTTTGAGATTCGATCAATTTCTTACAAAAAACTTGAAAAACGTTAGTTTTGGGAAAATAAACCGTTTTTCAAACTGAGCAAGTTGTTTTTTTCGATTTAAGTAATATTTCCCCAAAACCTGGATAAACGGCCGTTTTAAAGGTTTGGTCCATTTCCTGAAAAAGATTAAAAAACGGAGGTTTTTTGGATAATGCAAATATCTTTAAACCTATAAAATGAAGGTCTCGGAGTATAAGTAATATTAAGCATAAACATGCAAAAACGGCCAGTTTTAAGATTCCATCGAATTCTTAAAAAAAGCTTGAAAAACGTTAGTTTTGCGAAAATAAACCGTTTTTCAAACTCAGCAAGTTGTTTCTCTCGAATCTAAGTAATATAAACCAAAACCTGGAAAAACGGACGTTTTTAAGGTTTGATCCTTTTCTTAAAAAAAGATTGAAAACCGGGAGTTTTTTGGATAATGCAAATATCTTCATCTTATCAAATTAAGGTTCCTGATTATAAATAATATTACGCAAAAACATGCCCAAACGGCCAGTTTTGTGATTCAATCGATTTCTTAAAAAAAGCTCGAAAAACGTGAGTTTTGGGAGAATAAACCGTTTTTTAAACTTAGCAAGTTATTGCTCTCGAATCTAAGTAATATACACCAAAACCAGGATAAACGGCCGTTTTTAAGGTTTGATCCATTTCTTAAAAAAAGATTGAAATACTGAATTTTTTTGGATAATGCAAATATCTTCAACTTATCAAAGTAAGGTCTCTGATTATAAGTAATATTAAGTAAAAACATGCCAAAATGGCCAGTTTTGAGATTCGATCAATTTCTTAAAAAAAACTTGAAAAACGTTAGTTTTGGGAAAATAAACCGTTTTTCAAACTGAGCAAGTTGTTTTTTTCGATTTAAGTAATATTTCCCCAAAACCTGGATAAACGGCCGTTTTAAAGGTTTGGTCCATTTCCTGAAAATGATTAAAAAACGGAGGTTTTTTGGATAATGCAAATATCTTTAAACCTATAAAATGAAGGTCTCGGAGTATAAGTAATATTAAGCATAAACATGCAAAAACGGCCAGTTTTAAGATTCCATCGAATTCTTAAAAAAAGCTTGAAAAACGTTAGTTTTGCGAAAATAAACCGTTTTTCAAACTCAGCAAGTTGTTTCTCTCGAATCTAAGTAATATAAACCAAAACCTGGAAAAACGGACGTTTTTAAGGTTTGATACTTTTCTTAAAAAAAGATTGAAAACCGGGAGTTTTTTGGATAATGCAAATATCTTCATCTTATCAAATTAAGGTTCCTGATTATAAATAATATTACGCAAAAACATGCCCAAACGGCCAGTTTTGTGATTCAATCGATTTCTTAAAAAAAGCTCGAAAAACGTGAGTTTTGGGAGAATAAACCGTTTTTTAAACTTAGCAAGTTATTGCTCTCGAATCTAAGTAATATACACCAAAACCTGGACAAACGACCGTTTTTAGGGTTTGATCCATTTCCTAAAAAAGATTGAAAAACGGGAGGGTGTTGGATAATGCAAATATCTTTAAACTTTTCAAATTAAGGTCTCTGATTTATTATTAATTTTAAGCAAAAACATGCAAAAAACGGCCAGTTTTGAGATTCAAACGATTTCCTGAAAAAAGCTTAAAAAAAGTCCATATTTGGAAAATAAACCGTTTTTTAAACTAAGCAAGTTAATTCTCTCGAATCTAAGTAATATACACCAAAACCTGGAAATACAGCTGTTCTTAAGGTTTGATACACTTTCTAAAAAAGATTGAAAAACGGAAGTTTTAGGGATAATGCAAATATCTTTACACATATCAAATTACGGTCTCCGATTATAAGTAATATTAACCAAAAACATGCAAAAATGGCTAGTTTTAAGATTCGATCGATTTCTTGAAAAAAGCTTGAAAAATGTTAGTTTGGGGGAAATAAACCGTTTTTCAAACTTAGCAAGTTGTTTCTCTCGAATCTAAGTAATATTTCCCCAAAACCTGGATAAACGGCCGTTTTTAAGGTTTGATCCATTTCTTCAAAAAGATTAAAAAACGGGAGGTTTTTGGATAGTGCAAATATCTTCAACTTATCAAATTAAGGTCTCCGATTAAAAGTAATATTAATCAAAAACATGCAAAAACGGCCAGTTTTGTGATTCGATCGATTTTTAAAAAAAAGCTTAAAAACGTGAGTTTTGGTCAAATAAACGGTTTTTCAAACTTAACAAGTTATTGCTCTCGAATCTAAGTAATATACACCAAAAACTGGACAAACGACCGTTTTTAAGGTTTGGTCCATTTTCTAATAAGGATTAAAAAACGGGAGTTTGTTGGATAATGCAAATATCTTTAAACTAATTAAATTAAGGTCTCCGATTATTATTAATATCAAGCAAAAACATGCAAAAACGGCCAGTTTTAAGATTCAAACGATTTCCTAAAAAAAGCTTGAAAAACGTCAATTTGGGGAAAATAAACCGTTTTTTAAACTAAGCAAGTTATTGATCTCGAATCTAAGTAATATACACCAAAACCTGGAAAAATGGCCGTTCTTAAGGATTGATACATTTTCTAAAAAAGATTGAAAAACGGGAGTTTTTTGGATAATGCAAATATTTTCAAACCTATCAAATTAAGGTCTCAGGGTATAAGTAATATTAAGCAAAAACATGCAAAAACGGCCAGTTTTGAGATTCAAACAATTCCCTGAAAAAAGCTTGAAAAAAGTCAATTTTGGGAAAATAAACCGTTTTTCAAACTAAGCAAGTTATTTCTCTCGAATCTAAGTAATATACACCAAAACCAGGCAAAACGGCTGTTCTTAAGGTTTGATACACTTTCTAAAAAAGATTGAAAAACGGAAGTTTTTTGGATAATGCAAATATCTTCACACTTATCTAATTACGGTCGCGAATATAAGTAATATTAACCAAAAACATGCCAAAATGGCCAGTTTTGAGATTCGATCGATTTCTTAAAAAAAGTTTAAAAAACGTTAGTTTTGAAGAAATAAACCGTTTTTCAAAATTAGCAAGTTGTTTCTCTCGAATCTAAGTAATATTTCCCCAAAACCTGGAATAAACCGCCGTTTTTAAGGTTTGATCCATTTCTTAAAAAAGATTAAAAAACGGAAGTTTTTTTGATAATGCAAATTTCTTCAACTTATCAAATTAAGGTCTCCGATTAAAAGTAATATTAAGCAAAAACATGCAAAAACGGCCTGTTTGGTGATTCGATCGATTTTCTTAAAAAAAGCTTGAAAAACGTGAGTTTTGGTAAAATAAACCCTTTTTCAAACTTAGCAAGTTATTGCTCTCGAATCTAAGTAATATACACCAAAACCTGGAAAAACGGCCGTTCTTAAGGTTCGATACATTTTCTAAAAAAGATTGAAAAACGGGAGTTTTTTGGATAATGCAAATATTTTCAAACCTATCAAATTAAAGTCTCAGGGTATAAGTAATATTAAGCAAAAACATGCAAAAACCGCCAGTTTTGAGATTCGATCGATTTCTTTAAAAAAGCTTGAAAAACATAGGTTTTGGAAAATAAACCGTTTTTCAAACTTAGCAAGTTATTGCTCTCGAATCTAAGTAATATACACCAAAACCTGGACAAACGACCGTTTTTAAGGTTTGATCCATTTCCTAAAAAAGATTAAAAAACGGGAGTTTTTGGAATAATGCAAATATCTTTAAACTAATCAAATTAAGTTTCCTGATTATAAGTAATATTAAGCAAAAACATGCAAAAACGGCCAGTTTTGTGATTCGATGAATTTCTTAAAAAAAACTTAAAAAACATCAGTTTTCGCAAATTAAACCGTTTTTCAAACTTAGCAAGTTATTGCTTTTGAATCTAAGTAATATACACCAAAATCTGGACAAACGACCGCTTTTAAGGTTTGATCCATTTCCTAAAAAAGATTGAAAAACGGGAGTTTGTTGGATAATGCAAATATCTTTAATCTTTTTAAATTAAGGTCTCCGATTATTATTAATATTAAGCAATAACATGCAAATACGGCCAGTTTTTTGATTCGATCGATTTCTTAAAAAAAGCTTGAAAAACGTGAGTTTTGGGAAAATAAACCGTTTTTCAAACTTAAAAAGTTGTTTCTCTCGAATCTAAGTAATATTCCCCCAAAACCTGAATAAACGGCCGTTTTTAAGGTTTGGTCCATTTCCTAAAAAAGATTGAGGAACGGAAGTTTTTTGGATTATGCAAATATCTTCAAACCTATTAAATTAAGGTCTCGGAGTATAAGTAATATTAAGAAAAAACATGCAAAAACGGCCAGTTTTGAGATTCGATCGATTTCTTAAAAAAAGCTTGAAAAACATTAGTTTTGGAAAAATAAACCGTTTTTGAAACTCAGCAAGTTGTTCCTCTCAAATCTAAGTAATATTTCCCCAAAATCTGGAAAACGGCCGTTTATAAGGTTTGATACTTTTCTTAAAAAAAGATTGAAAAACGGAAGTTTTTTGGATAATGCAAATATCTTTGAACTAATTAAATTAAGGTTTCCGATTATTATTAATATTAAGCAAAAACATGCAAAAACGGCTAGTTTTGAGATTCAAACGATTTCCTAAAAAAAGCTTAAAAAACGTCAATTTTGGGAAAATAAACCGTTTTTCAAACTTAGCAAGTTATTGCTCTCGAATCTAAGTAATATACACCAAAACCTGGAAAAACGGCCGTTCTTAAGGTTTGATACATTTTCTAAAAAAGATTGAAAAACGGGAGTTTTTTGGATAATGCAATATCTTCAAACCTATCAAATTACGGTATCCGATTATAAGTAATGTCAACCAAAAACATGCCAAAATGGCCAGTTTTGAGATTCGATCGATTTATTAAAAAAAGTTTGAAAAACGTTAGTTTTGGGAAAATAAACCGTTTTTCAAACTTAGCAAGTTGTTTCTCTCGAATCTAAGTAATATATCCCCAAAACTTGGTTAAACGGCCTTTTTTAAGGTTTGGTCCATTTCCTAAAAAAGATTGAAAAACGGAAGTTTGTTGGATAATGCAAATATTTATTTGAACTAATTAAATTAAGGTCTCTGATTTATTATTAATTTTAAGCAAAAACATGCAAAAAACGGCCAGTTTTGAGATTCAAACGATTTCCTGAAAAAAGCTTAAAAAAAGTCAATTTTGGGAAAATAAACCGTTTTTTAAACTAAGCAAGTTAATTCTCTCGAATCTAAGTAATATACACCAAAACCTGGAAATACAGCTGTTCTTAAGGTTTGATACACTTTCTAAAAAAGATTGAAAAACGGAAGTTTTAGGGATAATGCAAATATCTTTACACATATCAAATTACGGTCTCCGATTATAAGTAATATTAACCAAAAACATGCAAAAATGGCTAGTTTTAAGATTCGATCGATTTCTTGAAAAAAGCTTGGAAAATGTTAGTTTGGGGGAAATAAACCGTTTTTCAAACTTAGCAAGTTGTTTCTCTCGAATCTAAGTAATATTTCCCCAAAACCTGGATAAACGGCCGTTTTTAAGGTTTGATCCATTTCTTCAAAAAGATTAAAAAACGGGAGGTTTTTGGATAATGCAAATATCTTCAACTTATCAAATTAAGGTCTCCGATTAAAAGTAATATTAATCAAAAACATGCAAAAACGGCCAGTTTTGTGATTCGATCGATTTTTAAAAAAAAGCTTGAAAAACGTGAGTTTTGGTCAAATAAACGGTTTTTCAAACTAAGCAAGTTATTGCTCTCGAATCTAAGTAATATACACCAAAAACTGGACAAACGACCGTTTTTAAGGTTTGGTCCATTTTCTAATAAGGATTAAAAAACGGGAGTTTGTTGGATAATGCAAATATCTTTAAACTAATTAAATTAAGGTCTCCGATTATTATTAATATCAAGCAAAAACATGCAAAAACGGCCAGTTTTAAGATTCAAACGATTTCCTAAAAAAAGCTTGAAAAACGTCAATTTGGGGAAAATAAACCGTTTTTTAAACTAAGCAAGTTATTGATCTCGAATCTAAGTAATATACACCAAAACCTGGAAAAATGGCCGTTCTTAAGGATTGATACATTTTCTAAAAAAGATTGAAAAACGGGAGTTTTTTGGATAATGCAAATATTTTCAAACCTATCAAATTAAGGTCTCAGGGTATAAGTAATATTAAGCAAAAACATGCAAAAACGGCCAGTTTTGAGATTCAAACAATTCCCTGAAAAAAGCTTGAAAAAAGTCAATTTTGGGAAAATAAACCGTTTTTCAAACTAAGCAAGTTATTTCTCTCGAATCTAAGTAATATACACCAAAACCAGGCAAAACGGCTGTTCTTAAGGTTTGATACACTTTCTAAAAAAGATTGAAAAACGGAAGTTTTTTGGATAATGCAAATATCTTCACACTTATCTAATTACGGTCGCGAATATAAGTAATATTAACCAAAAACATGCCAAAATGGCCAGTTTTGAGATTCGATCGATTTCTTAAAAAAAGTTTAAAAAACGTTAGTTTTGAAGAAATAAACCGTTTTTCAAAATTAGCAAGTTGTTTCTCTCGAATCTAAGTAATATTTCCCCAAAACCTGGAATAAACCGCCGTTTTTAAGGTTTGATCCATTTCTTAAAAAAGATTAAAAAACGGAAGTTTTTTTGATAATGCAAATTTCTTCAACTTATCAAATTAAGGTCTCCGATTAAAAGTAATATTAAGCAAAAACATGCAAAAACGGCCTGTTTGGTGATTCGATCGATTTTCTTAAAAAAAGCTTGAAAAACGTGAGTTTTGGTAAAATAAACCCTTCTTCAAACTTAGCAAGTTATTGCTCTCGAATCTAAGTAATATACACCAAAACCTGGAAAAACAGCCGTTCTTAAGGTTCGATACATTTTCTAAAAAAGATTGAAAAACGGGAGTTTTTTGGATAATGCAAATATTTTCAAACCTATCAAATTAAAGTCTCAGGGTATAAGTAATATTAAGCAAAAACATGCAAAAACCGCCAGTTTTGAGATTCGATCGATTTCTTTAAAAAAGCTTGAAAAACATAGGTTTTGGAAAATAAACCGTTTTTCAAACTTAGCAAGTTATTGCTCTCGAATCTAATTAATATACACCAAAACCTGGACAAACGACCGTTTTTAAGGTTTGATCCATTTCCTAAAAAAGATTAAAAAACGGGAGTTTTGGGGATAATGCAAATATCTTTAAACTAATCAAATTAAGTTTCCTGATTATAAGTAATATTAAGCAAAAACATGCAAAAACGGCCAGTTTTGTGATTCGATGAATTTCTTAAAAAAAACTTAAAAAACATCAGTTTTCGCAAATTAAACCGTTTTTCAAACTTAGCAAGTTATTGCTTTTGAATCTAAGTAATATACACCAAAATCTTGACAAACGACCGCTTTTAAGGTTTGATCCATTTCCTAAAAAAGATTGAAAAACGGGAGTTTGTTGGATAATGCAAATATCTTTAATCTTTTTAAATTAAGGTCTCCGATTATTATTAATATTAAGCAATAACATGCAAATACGGCCAGTTTTTTGATTCGATCGATTTCTTAAAAAAAGCTTGAAAAACGTGAGTTTTGGGAAAATAAACCGTTTTTCAAACTTAAAAAGTTGTTTCTCTCGAATCTAAGTAATATTCCCCCAAAACCTGAATAAACGGCCGTTTTTAAGGTTTGGTCCATTTCCTAAAAAAGATTGAGGAACGGAAGTTTTTTGGATTATGCAAATATCTTCAAACCTATTAAATTAAGGTCTCGGAGTATAAGTAATATTAAGAAAAAACATGCAAAAACGGCCAGTTTTGAGATTCGATCGATTTCTTAAAAAAAGCTTGAAAAACATTAGTTTTGGAAAAATAAACCGTTTTTGAAACTCAGCAAGTTGTTCCTCTCAAATTTAAGTAATATTTCCCCAAAATCTGGAAAACGGCCGTTTATAAGGTTTGATACTTTTCTTAAAAAAAGATTGAAAAACGGAAGTTTTTTGGATAATGCAAATATCTTTGAACTAATTAAATTAAGGTTTCCGATTATTATTAATATTAAGCAAAAACATGCAAAAACGGCTAGTTTTGAGATTCAAACGATTTCCTAAAAAAAGCTTAAAAAACGTCAATTTTGGGAAAATAAACCGTTTTTCAAACTTAGCAAGTTATTGCTCTCGAATCTAAGTAATATACACCAAAACCTGGAAAAACGGCCGTTCTTAAGGTTTGATACATTTTCTAAAAAAGATTGAAAAACGGGAGTTTTTTGGATAATGCAAATATCTTCAAACCTATCAAATTACGGTATCCGATTATAAGTAATGTCAACCAAAAACATGCCAAAATGGCCAGTTTTGAGATTCGATCGATTTATTAAAAAAAGTTTGAAAAACGTTAGTTTTGGGAAAATAAACCGTTTTTCAAACTTAGCAAGTTGTTTCTCTCGAATCTAAGTAATATATCCCCAAAACCTGGATAAACGGCCTTTTTTAAGGTTTAGTCCATTTCCTAAAAAAGATTGAAAAACGGAAGTTTGTTGGATAATGCAAATATCTTTGAACTAATTAAATTAAGGTCTCTGATTTATTATTAATTTTAAGCAAAAACATGCAAAAAACGGCCAGTTTTGAGATTCAAACGATTTCCTGAAAAAAGCTTAAAAAAAGTCAATTTTGGGAAAATAAACCGTTTTTTAAACTAAGCAAGTTAATTCTCTCGAATCTAAGTAATATACACCAAAACCTGGAAATACAGCTGTTCTTAAGGTTTGATACACTTTCTAAAAAAGATTGAAAAACGGAAGTTTTAGGGATAATGCAAATATCTTTACACATATCAAATTACGGTCTCCGATTATAAGTAATATTAACCAAAAACATGCAAAAATGGCTAGTTTTAAGATTCGATCGATTTCTTGAAAAAACCGTTTTTCAAACTTAGCAAGTTGTTTCTCTCGAATCTAAGTAATATTTCCCCAAAACCTGGATAAACGGCCGTTTTTAAGGTTTGATCCATTTCTTCAAAAAGATTAAAAAACGGGAGGTTTTTGGATAATGCAAATATCTTCAACTTATCAAATTAAGGTCTCCGATTAAAAGTAATATTAATCAAAAACATGCAAAAACGGCCAGTTTTGTGATTCGATCGATTTTTAAAAAAAAGCTTGAAAAACGTGAGTTTTGGTCAAATAAACGGTTTTTCAAACTTAGCAAGTTATTGCTCTCGAATCTAAGTAATATACACCAAAAACTGGACAAACGACCGTTTTTAAGGTTTGGTCCATTTTCTAATAAGGATTAAAAAACGGGAGTTTGTTGGATAATGCAAATATCTTTAAACTAATTAAATTAAGGTCTCCGATTATTATTAATATCAAGCAAAAACATGCAAAAACGGCCAGTTTTAAGATTCAAACGATTTCCTAAAAAAAGCTTGAAAAACGTCAATTTGGGGAAAATAAACCGTTTTTTAAACTAAGCAAGTTATTGATCTCGAATCTAAGTAATATACACCAAAACCTGGAAAAATGGCCGTTCTTAAGGATTGATACATTTTCTAAAAAAGATTGAAAAACGGGAGTTTTTTGGATAATGCAAATATTTTCAAACCTATCAAATTAAGGTCTCAGGGTATAAGTAATATTAAGCAAAAACATGCAAAAACGGCCAGTTTTGAGATTCAAACAATTCCCTGAAAAAAGCTTGAAAAAAGTCAATTTTGGGAAAATAAACCGTTTTTCAAACTAAGCAAGTTATTTCTCTCGAATCTAAGTAATATACACCAAAACCAGGCAAAACGGCTGTTCTTAAGGTTTGATACACTTTCTAAAAAAGATTGAAAAACGGAAGTTTTTTGGATAATGCAAATATCTTCACACTTATCTAATTACGGTCGCGAATATAAGTAATATTAACCAAAAACATGCCAAAATGGCCAGTTTTGAGATTCGATCGATTTCTTAAAAAAAGTTTAAAAAACGTTAGTTTTGAAGAAATAAACCTTTTTTCAAAATTAGCAAGTTGTTTCTCTCGAATCTAAGTAATATTTCCCCAAAACCTGGAATAAACCGCCGTTTTTAAGGTTTGATCCATTTCTTAAAAAAGATTAAAAAACGGAAGTTTTTTTGATAATGCAAATTTCTTCAACTTATCAAATTAAGGTCTCCGATTAAAAGTAATATTAAGCAAAAACATGCAAAATCGGCCTGTTTGGTGATTCGATCGATTTTCTTAAAAAAAGCTTGAAAAACGTGAGTTTTGGTAAAATAAACCCTTTTTCAAACTTAGCAAGTTATTGCTCTCGAATCTAAGTAATATACACCAAAACCTGGAAAAACGGCCGTTCTTAAGGTTCGATACATTTTCTAAAAAAGATTGAGAAACGGGAGTTTTTTGGATAATGCAAATATTTTCAAACCTATCAAATTAAAGTCTCAGGGTATAAGTAATATTAAGCAAAAACATGCAAAAACCGCCAGTTTTGAGATTCGATCGATTTCTTTAAAAAAGCTTAAAAAACATAGGTTTTGGAAAATAAACCGTTTTTCAAACTTAGCAAGTTATTGCTCTCGAATCTAAGTAATATACACCAAAACCTGGACAAACGACCGTTTTTAAGGTTTGATCCATTTCCTAAAAAAGATTAAAAAACGGGAGTTTTGGGGATAATGCAAATATCTTTAAACTAATCAAATTAAGTTTCCTGATTATAAGTAATATTAAGCAAAAACATGCAAAAACGGCCAGTTTTGTGATTCGATGAATTTCTTAAAAAAAACTTAAAAAACATCAGTTTTCGCAAATTAAACCGTTTTTTAAACTTAGCAAGTTATTGCTTTTGAATCTAAGTAATATACACCAAAATCTGGACAAACGACCGCTTTTAAGGTTTGATCCATTTCCTAAAAAAGATTGAAAAACGGGAGTTTGTTGGATAATGCAAATATCTTTAATCTTTTTAAATTAAGGTCTCCGATTATTATTAATATTAAGCAATAACATGCAAATACGGCTAGTTTTTTGATTCGATCGATTTCTTAAAAAAAGCTTGAAAAACGCGAGTTTTGGGAAAATAAACCGTTTTTCAAACTTAAAAAGTTGTTTCTCTCGAATCTAAGTAATATTCCCCCAAAACCTGAATAAACGGCCGTTTTTAAGGTTTGGTCCATTTCCTAAAAAAGATTGAGGAACGGAAGTTTTTTGGATTATGCAAATATCTTCAAACCTATTAAATTAAGGTCTCGGAGTATAAGTAATATTAAGAAAAAACATGCAAAAACGGCCAGTTTTGAGATTCGATCGATTTCTTAAAAAAAGCTTGAAAAACATTAGTTTTGGAAAAAATAAACCGTTTTTGAAACTCAGCAAGTTGTTCCTCTCAAATCTAAGTAATATTTCCCCAAAATCTGGAAAACGGCCGTTTATAAGGTTTGATACTTTTCTTAAAAAAAGATTGAAAAACGGAAGTTTTTTGGATAATGCAAATATCTTTGAACTAATTAAATTAAGGTTTCCGATTATTATTAATATTAAGCAAAAACATGCAAAAACGGCTAGTTTTGAGATTCAAACGATTTCCTAAAAAAAGCTAAAAAAACGTCAATTTTGGGAAAATAAACCGTTTTTCAAACTTAGCAAGTTATTGCTCTCGAATCTAAGTAATATACACCAAAACCTGGAAAAACGGCCGTTCTTAAGGTTTGATACATTTTCTAAAAAAGATTAAAAAACGGGAGTTTTTTGGATAATGCAAATATCTTCAAACCTATCAAATTACGGTATCCGATTATAAGTAATGTCAACCAAAAACATGCCAAAATGGCCAGTTTTGAGATTCGATCGATTTATTAAAAAAAGTTTGAAAAACGTTAGTTTTGGGAAAATAAACCGTTTTTCAAACTTAGCAAGTTGTTTCTCTCGAATCTAAGTAATATATCCCCAAAACTTGGATAAACGGCCTTTTTTAAGGTTTGGTCCATTTCCTATAAAAGATTGAAAAACGGAAGTTTGTTGGATAATGCAAATATCTTTAAACTTTTCAAATTAGGGTCTCCGATTATTATTAATATTAAGCAAAAACATGCAAAAAACGGCCAGTTTTGAGATTCAAACGATTTCCTGAAAAAAGCTTAAAAAAAGTCAATTTTGGGAAAATAAACCGTTTTTTAAACTAAGCAAGTTAATTCTCTCGAATCTAAGTAATATACACCAAAACCTGGAAATACAGCTGTTCTTAAGGTTTGATACATTTTTTAAAAAAGATTGAAAAACGGAAGTTTTAGGGATAATGCAAATATCTTTACACATATCAAATTACGGTCTCCGATTATAAGTAATATTAACCAAAAACATGCAAAAATGGCTAGTTTTAAGATTCGATCGATTTCTTGAAAAAAGCTTAAAAAATGTTAGTTTGGGGGAAATAAACCTTTTTTCAAACTTAGCAAGTTGTTTCTCTCGAATCTAAGTAATATTTCCCCAAAACCTGGATAAACGGCCGTTTTTAAGGTTTGATCCATTTCTTCAAAAAGATTAAAAAACGGGAGGTTTTTGGATAATGCAAATATCTTCAACTTATCAAATTAAGGTCTCCGATTAAAAGTAATATTAATCAAAAACATGCAAAAACGGCCAGTTTTGTGATTCGATCGATTTTTAAAAAAAAGCTTGAAAAACGTGAGTTTTGGTCAAATAAACGGTTTTTCAAACTTAGCAAGTTATTGCTCTCGAATCTAAGTAATATACACTAAAAACTGGACAAACGACCGTTTTTAAGGTTTGGTCCATTTTCTAATAAGGATTAAAAAACGGGAGTTTGTTGGATAATGCAAATATCTTTAAACTAATCAAATTAAGGTCTCCGATTATTATTAATATCAAGCAAAAACATGCAAAAACGGCCAGTTTTAAGATTCAAACGATTTCCTAAAAAAAGCTTGAAAAACGTCAATTTGGGGAAAATAAACCGTTTTTTAAACTAAGCAAGTTATTGATCTCGAATCTAAGTAATATACACCAAAACCTGGAAAAATGGCCGTTCTTAAGGATTGATACATTTTCTAAAAAAGATTGAAAAACGGGAGTTTTTTGGATAATGCAAATATTTTCAAACCTATCAAATTAAGGTCTCAGGGTATAAGTAATATTAAGCAAAAACATGCAAAAACGGCCAGTTTTGAGATTCAAACAATTCCCTGAAAAAAGCTTGAAAAAAGTCAATTTTGGGAAAATAAACCGTTTTTCAAACTAAGCAAGTTATTTCTCTCGAATCTAAGTAATATACACCAAAACCAGGCAAAACGGCTGTTCTTAAGGTTTGATACACTTTCTAAAAAAGATTGAAAAACGGAAGTTTTTTGGATAATGCAAATATCTTCACACTTATCTAATTACGGTCGCGAATATAAGTAATATTAACCAAAAACATGCCAAAATGGCCAGTTTTGAGATTCGATCGATTTCTTAAAAAAAGTTTAAAAAACGTTAGTTTTGAAGAAATAAACCGTTTTTCAAAATTAGCAAGTTGTTTCTCTCGAATCTAAGTAATATTTCCCCAAAACCTGGAATAAACCGCCGTTTTTAAGGTTTGATCCATTTCTTAAAAAAGATTAAAAAACGGAAGTTTTTTTGATAATGCAAATTTCTTCAACTTATCAAATTAAGGTCTCCGATTAAAAGTAATATTAAGCAAAAACATGCAAAAACGGCCTGTTTGGTGATTCAATCGATTTTCTTAAAAAAAGCTTGAAAAACGTGAGTTTTGGTAAAATAAACCCTTTTTCAAACTTAGCAAGTTATTGCTCTCGAATCTAAGTAATATACACCAAAACCTGGAAAAACGGCCGTTCTTAAGGTTCGATACATTTTCTAAAAAAGATTGAGAAACGGGAGTTTTTTGGATAATGCAAATATTTTCAAACCTATCAAATTAAAGTCTCAGGGTATAAGTAATATTAAGCAAAAACATGCAAAAACCGCCAGTTTTGAGATTCGATCGATTTCTTTAAAAAAGCTTGAAAAACATAGGTTTTGGAAAATAAACCGTTTTTCAAACTTAGCAAGTTATTGCTCTCGAATCTAAGTAATATACCCTAAAACCTGGACAAACGACCGTTTTTAAGGTTTGATCCATTTCCTAAAAAAGATTAAAAAACGGGAGTTTTGGGGATAATGCAAATATCTTTAAACTAATCAAATTAAGTTTCCTGATTATAAGTAATATTAAGCAAAAACATGCAAAAACGGCCAGTTTTGTGATTCGATGAATTTCTTAAAAAAAACTTAAAAAACATCAGTTTTCGCAAATTAAACCGTTTTTTAAACTTAGCAAGTTATTGCTTTTGAATCTAAGTAATATACACCAAAATCTGGACAAACGACCGCTTTTAAGGTTTGATCCATTTCCTAAAAAAGATTGAAAAACGGGAGTTTGTTGGATAATGCAAATATCTTTAATCTTTTTAAATTAAGGTCTCCGATTATTATTAATATTAAGCAATAACATGCAAATACGGCCAGTTTTTTGATTCGATCGATTTCTTAAAAAAAGCTTGAAAAACGTGAGTTTTGGGAAAATAAACCGTTTTTCAAACTTAAAAAGTTGTTTCTCTCGAATCTAAGTAATATTCCCCCAAAACCTGAATAAACGGCCGTTTTTAAGGTTTGGTCCATTTCCTAAAAAAGATTGAGGAACGGAAGTTTTTTGGATTATGCAAATATCTTCAAACCTATTAAATTAAGGTCTCGGAGTATAAGTAATATTAAGAAAAAACATGCAAAAACGGCCAGTTTTGAGATTCGATCGATTTCTTAAAAAAAGCTTGAAAAACATTAGTTTTGGAAAAAATATACCGTTTTTGAAACTCAGCAAGTTGTTCCTCTCAAATCTAAGTAATATTTCCCCAAAATCTGGAAAACGGCCGTTTATAAGGTTTGATACTTTTCTTAAAAAAAGATTGAAAAACGGAAGTTTTTTGGATAATGCAAATATCTTTGAACTAATTAAATTAAGGTTTCCGATTATTATTAATATTAAGCAAAAACATGCAAAAACGGCTAGTTTTGAGATTCAAACGATTTCCTAAAAAAAGCTTAAAAAACGTCAATTTTGGGAAAATAAACCGTTTTTCAAACTTAGCAAGTTATTGCTCTCGAATCTAAGTAATATACACCAAAACCTGGAAAAACGGCCGTTCTTAAGGTTTGATACATTTTCTAAAAAAGATTAAAAAACGGGAGTTTTTTGGATAATGCAAATATCTTCAAACCTATCAAATTACGGTATCCGATTATAAGTAATGTCAACCAAAAACATGCCAAAATGGCCAGTTTTGAGATTCGATCGATTTATTAAAAAAAGTTTGAAAAACGTTAGTTTTGGGAAAATAAACCGTTTTTCAAACTTAGCAAGTTGTTTCTCTCGAATCTAAGTAATATATCCCCAAAACTTGGATAAACGGCCTTTTTTAAGGTTTGGTCCATTTCCTAAAAAAGATTGAAAAACGGAAGTTTGTTGGATAATGCAAATATCTTTAAACTTTTCAAATTAGGGTCTCCGATTATTATTAATATTAAGCAAAAACGGCAAGTTTTGAGGATCAAACGATTTCCTAAAAAAAGCTTGAAAAACGTCAATTTGGGGAAATTTGACCGTTTTTCAAACTAAGCAAGTTATTGCTCTCAAATCTAAGTAATATACACCAAAACCTGGAAAAACGGCGGTTCTTAAGGTTTGATACATTTTCTGAAAAAGATTGAAAAACGGAAGTTTTTTGGATAATGCAAATATCTTGAAACTAATCAAATTATGTTTCCTGATTATAAGTAATATTAAGCAAAAACATGCAAAAACGGCCAGTTTTGTGATTCGATGAATTTCTTAAAACAAACTTAAAAAACATCAGTTTTCGGAAAATAAACCGTTTTTCAAACTTAGCAAGTTATTGCTTTTGAATCTAAGTAATATACACCAAAACCTGGACAAACGACCGTTTTTAAGGTTTAATCCATTTCCTAAAAAAGATTGAAAAACGGGAGTTTGTTGGATAATGCAAATATCTTTAATCTTTTTAAATTAAGGTCTCCGATAATTAAAAAAAAAAATCAATAACATGCAAAAACGGCCAGTTTTTTGATTCGATCGATTTCTTAAAAAAAGCTTGAAAAACGTCAATTTTGGGAAAATAAACCGTTTTTGAAACTCAGCAAGTTGTTCCTCTCAAATCTAAGTAATATTTTCCCAAAATCTGGAAAACGGCCGTTTATAAGGTTTGACACTTTTCTTAAAAAAAGATTAAAAAACGGGAGCTTTTTGGATAATGCAAATATCATCAAACCTATCAAATTACGGTCTCCGATTATAAGTAATTTCAACCAAAAACATGCCAAAATGGCCAGTTTTGAGATTCGATCGATTTATTAAAAAAAGTTTGAAAAACGTTAGTATTGGGAAAATAAACCGTTTTTCAAACTTAGCAAGTTGTTTCTCTCGAATCTAAGTAATATTTCCCCAAAACTTGGATAAACGGCCTTTTTTAATGTTTGGTCCATTTCCTAAAAAAGATTGAAAAACGGAAGTTTGTTGGATAATGCAAATATCTTTAAACTTTTCAAATTAGGGTCTCCGATTATTATTAATATTAAGCAAAAACATGCAAAAACGGCAAGTTTTGAGGATCAAACGATTTCCTAAAAAAAGCTTGAAAAACGTCAATTTGGGGAAATTTGACCGTTTTTCAAACTAAGCAGGTTATTGCTCTCAAATCTAAGTAATATACACCAAAACCTGGAAAAACGGCGGTTCTTAAGGTTTGATACATTTTCTGAAAAAGATTGAAAAACGGAAGTTTTTTGGATAATGCAAATATCTTAAAACTAATCAAATTATGTTTCCTGATTATAAGTAATATTAAGCAAAAACATGCAAAAACGGCCAGTTTTATGATTCGATGAATTTCTTAAAAAAAACTTAAAAAACATCAGTTTTCGGAAAATAAACCGTTTTTCAAACTTAGCAAGTTATTGCTTTTGAATCTAAGTAATATACACCAAAACCTGGACAAACGACCGTTTTTAAGGTTTGATCCATTTCCTAAAAAAGATTGAAAAACGGGAGTTTGTTGGATAATGCAAATATCTTTAATCTTTTTAAATTAAGGTCTCCGATTATTATTAATATTAATCAATAACATGCAAAAACGGCCAGTTTTTTGATTCGATCGATTTCTTAAAAAAAGCTTGAAAAACGTGAGTTTTGGGGAAATAAACTGTTTTTCAAACTTAAAAAGTTGTTTCTCTCGAATCTAAGTAATATTTCCCCAAAACCTGAATAAACGGCCGTTTTTAAGGTTTAGTCCATTTCCTAAAAAAGATTGAAAAACGGAAGTTTTTTGGATAATGCAAATAACTTCAAACCTATCAAATTAAGGTCTCGGAGTATAAGTAATATTAAGAAAAAATATGCAAAAACGGCCAGTTTTGAGATTCGATCGATTTCTTAAAAAAAGCTTAAAAAACATAAGTTTTGGAAAAATAAACCGTTTTTGAAACTCAGCAAGTTGTTCCTCTCAAATCTAAGTAATATTTCCCCAAAATCTGGTAAACGGCCGTTTATAAGTTTTGATACTTTTCTTAAAAAAAGATTGAAAAACGGAAGTTTTTTGGATAATGCAAATATCTTTGAACTAATTAAATTAAGGTCTCCGATTATTATTAATATTAAGCAAAAACAAGCAAAAACGGCTAGTTTTGAGATTCAAACGATTTCCTAAAAAAAGCTTAAAAAACGTCAATTTTGGGAAAATAAACCGTTTTTCAAACTTAGCAAGTTATTGCTCTCGAATCTAAGTAATATACACCAAAACCTGGAAAAACGGCCGTTCTTAAGGTTTGATACATTTTCTAAAAAAGATTGAAAAACGGGAGTTTTTTGGATAATGCAAATATCTTCAAACCTATCAAATTACGGTCTCCGATTATAAGTAATTTCAACCAAAAACATGCCAAAATGGCCAGGTTTGAGATTCGATCGATTTATTAAAAAAAGTTTGAAAAACGTTAGTTTTGGGAAAATAAACCGTTTTTCAAACTTAGCAAGTTGTTTCTCTCGAATCTAAGTAATATTTCCCCAAAACCTGGATAAACGGCCGTTTTTAAGGTTTGGTCCATTTCCTAAAAAAGATTGAAAAACGGAAGTTTGTTGGATAATGCAAATATCTTTAAACTTATCAAATTGAGGCACCGATTATTATTATTATTAATATTAAGCAAAAACATGCAAAAACGGCTAGTTTTGAGATTTAAACGATTTCCTAAAAAAAGCTTAAAATACGTTAGTTTTGGGAAAATAAACCATTTTTTAAACTCAGCAAGTTGTTTCTTTCGAATCTAAGTAATATTTCCCCAAAATCAGGATAAACGGCCGTTTTTAAGGTTTGATACATTTTCTAAAAAAGATTGAAAAACGGGAGTTTGTTGGATGATGCAAATATCTTCAACTTATCAAATTAAGGTTCCTGATTATAAGTAATATTAAGCAAAAACATGCAAAAACCGCCGGTTTTGAGATTCGATAAATTTTTTAAAAAAAGCTTGAAAAATGTCAGTTCGGGGAAAATAAACCGTTTTTCAAACTTAGCAAGTTGTTTCTCTTGAATCTAAGTAATATTTCCCCAAAACCTGAATTGTACGGCCGTTTTTAAGTTTGATACATTTCTTGAAAAAAAGATTGAAAAATAGGAGTTTTTTGGAAAAAGGCAAATATCTTTACACTAATCAAATTAAGGTCTCCATTTATTATTAATATTAAGCAAAAACATGCAAAAACGGCCAGTTTTGAGACTCAAACTATTTCCTAAAAAAAGCTTGAAAAACGTTAATTTTGGGAAAATAAACCGTTTTTCAAACTAAGCAAGTTATTGCTCTCGAATCTAAGTAATATACACCAAAACCTGGAAGAACGGTCGTTCTTAAGGATTTAATACATTTTCGAAAAAAGATTGACAAACGGGAGTTTTTTGGATAATGAAAATATCTTCAACTTATCAAATTAAGGTCTCTGATTATAACTAATATTAAGCAAAAACATGCAAAAACGGCCAGTTTTGTAATTCAATCGATTTCCTAAAAAAAACTTGAAAAACATCAGTTTTGGGAAAATAAACCGTTTTTCAAACTTAGCAAGTTATTGCTCTCGAATCTAAGTAATATACACCAAAACCTGGACAAACGACCGTTTTTTAAAGTTCGATCCATTTCCTAAAAAGATTAAAAAACGGGAGTTTGTTGGATAATGCAAATGTCTTTAAACTTTTCAAATTAGGGTCTCCGATTATTATTAATATTAAGCAAAAACATGCAAAAACGGCAAGTTTTGAGGATCAAACGATTTCCTAAAAAAAGCTTGAAAAACGTCAATTTGGGAAAATAAACCGTTTTTCAAACTAAGCAAGTTATTGCTCTCAAATCTAAGTAATATACACCAAAACCTGGAAAAACGGCGGTTCTTAAGGTTTGATACATTTTCTAAAAAAGATTGAAAAACGGGAGTTTTTTGGATAATGCAAATATCTTTAAACTAATCAAATTAAGTTTCCTGATTATAAGTAATATTAAGCAAAAACATGCAAAAACGGCCAGTTTTGTGATTCGATGAATTTCTTAAAAAAAACTTAAAAAACATCAGTTTTCGGAAAATAAACCGTTTTTCAAACTTAGCAAGTTATTGCTTTTGAATCTAAGTAATATACACCAAAACCTGGACAAACGACCGTTTTTAAGGTTTGATCCATTTCCTAAAAAAGATTGAAAAACGGGAGTTTGTTGGATAATGCAAATATCTTTTATCTTTTTAAATTAAGGTCTCCGATTATTATTAATATTAATCAATAACATGCAAAAACGGCCAGTTTTTTTATTCGATCGATTTCTTAAAAAAAGCTTGAAAAACGTGAGTTTTGGGAAAATAAACCGTTTTTCAAACTTAAAAAAGTTGTTTCTCTCGAATCTAAGTAATATTTCCCCAAAAGCTGAATAAACGGCCGTTTTTAAGGTTTAGTCCATTTCCTAAAAAAGATTGAAAAACGGAAGTTTTTTGGATAATGCAAATATCTTCAAACCTATCAAATTAAGGTCTCGGAGTATAAGTAATATTAAGAAAAAATATGCAAAAACGGCCAGTTTTGAGATTCGATCGATTTCTTAAAAAAAGCTTGAAACACATTAGTTTTGGAAAAATAAACCGTTTTTGAAACTCAGCAAGTTGTTCCTCTCAAATCTAAGTAATATTTTCCCAAAATCTGGAAAACGGCCGTTTATAAGGTTTGACACTTTTCTTAAAAAAAGATTAAAAAACGGGAGCTTTTTGGATAATGCAAATATCATCAAACCTATCAAATTACGGTCTCCGATTATAAGTAATTTCAACCAAAAACATGCCAAAATGGCCAGTTTTGAGATTCGATCGATTTATTCAAAAAAGTTTGAAAAACGTTAGTTTTGGGAAAATAAACCGTTTTTCAAACTTAGCAAGTTGTTTCTCTCGAATCTAAGTAATATTTCCCCAAAACTTGGATAAACGGCCTTTTTTAAGTTTTGGTCCATTTCCTAAAAAAGATTGAAAAACGGAAGTTTGTTGGTAATGCAAATATCTTTAAACTTTTCAAATTAGGGTCTCCGATTATTATTAATATTAAGCAAAAACATGCAAAAACGGCAAGTTTTGAGGATCAAACGATTTCCTAAAAAAAGCTTGAAAAACGTCAATTTGGGGAAATTTGACCGTTTTTCAAACTAAGCAGGTTATTGCTCTCAAATCTAAGTAATATACACCAAAACTGGAAAAACGGCGGTTCTTAAGGTTTGATACATTTTCTGAAAAAGATTGAAAAACGGAAGTTTTTTGGATAAAGCAAATATCTTGAAACTAATCAAATTATGTTTCCTGATTATAAGTAATATTAAGCAAAAACATGCAAAAACGGCCAGTTTTATGATTCGATGAATTTCTTAAAAAAAACTTAAAAAACATCAGTTTTAGGAAAATAAACCGTTTTTCAAACTTAGCAAGTTATTGCTTTTGAATCTAAGTAATATACACCAAAACCTGGACAAACGACCGTTTTTAAGGTTTGATCCATTTCCTAAAAAAGATTGAAAAACGGGAGTTTGTTGGATAATGCAAATATCTTTAATCTTTTTAAATTAAGGTCTCCGATTATTATTAATATTAATCAATAACATGCAAAAACGGCCAGTTTTTTGATTCGATCGATTTCTTAAAAAAAGCTTGAAAAACGTGAGTTTTGGGAAAATAAACTGTTTTTCAAACTTAAAAAGTTGTTTCTCTCGAATCTAAGTAATATTTCCCCAAAACCTGAATAAACGGCCGTTTTTAAGGTTTAGTCCATTTCCTAAAAAAGATTGAAAAACGGAAGTTTTTTGGATAATGCAAATATCTTCAAACCTATCAAATTAAGGTCTCGGAGTATAAGTAATATTAAGAAAAAATATGCAAAAACGGCCAGTTTTGAGATTCGATCGATTTCTTAAAAAAAGCTTGAAAAACATAAGTTTTGGAAAAATAAACCGTTTTTGAAACTCAGCAAGTTGTTCCTCTCAAATCTAAGTAATATTTCCCCAAAATCTGGAAAACGGCCGTTTATAAGTTTTGATACTTTTCTTAAAAAAAGATTGAAAAACGGAAGTTTTTGGGATAATGCAAATATCTTTGAACTAATTAAATTAAGGTCTCCGATTATTATTAATATTAAGCAAAAACAAGCAAAAACGGCTAGTTTTGAGATTCAAACGATTTCCTAAAAAAACGTCAATTTTGGGAAAATAAACCGTTTTTCAAACTTAGCAAGTTATTGCTCTCGAATCTAAGTAATATACACCAAAACCTGGAAAAACGGCCGTTCTTAAGGTTTGATACATTTTCTAAAAAAGATTGAAAAACGGGAGTTTTTTGGATAATGCAAATATCTTCAAACCTATCAAATTACGGTCTCCGATTATAAGTAATTTCAACCAAAAACATGCCAAAATGGCCAGGTTTGAGATTCGATCGATTTATTAAAAAAAGTTTGAAAAACGTTAGTTTTGGGAAAATAAACCGTTTTTCAAACTTAGCAAGTTGTTTCTCTCGAATCTAAGTAATATTTCCCCAAAACCTGGATAAACGGCCGTTTTTAAGGTTTGGTCCATTTCCTAAAAAAGATTGAAAAACGGAAGTTTGTTGGATAATGCAAATATCTTTAAACTTATCAAATTGAGGCACCGATTATTATTATTATTAATATTAAGCAAAAACATGCAAAAACGGCTAGTTTTGAGATTTAAACGATTTCCTAAAAAAAGCTTAAAATACGTTAGTTTTGGGAAAATAAACCATTTTTTAAACTCAGCAAGTTGTTTCTTTCGAATCTAAGTAATATTTCCCCAAAATCAGGATAAACGGCCGTTTTTAAGGTTTGATACATTTTCTAAAAAAGATTGAAAAACGGGAGTTTGTTGGATGATGCAAATATCTTCAACTTATCAAATTAAGGTTCCTGATTATAAGTAATATTAAGCAAAAACATGCAAAAACCGCCGGTTTTGAGATTCGATAAATTTTTTAAAAAAAGCTTGAAAAATGTCAGTTCGGGGAAAATAAACCGTTTTTCAAACTTAGCAAGTTGTTTCTCTTGAATCTAAGTAATATTTCCCCAAAACTTGAATTGTACGGCGGTTTTTAGGTTTGATACATTTCTTAAAAAAAAGATTGAAAAATAGGAGTTTTTTGGAAAAAGGCAAATATCTTTACACTAATCAAATTAAGGTCTCCATTTATTATTAATATTAAGCAAAAACATGCAAAAACGGCCAGTTTTGAGACTCAAACTATTTCCTAAAAAAAGCTTGAAAAACGTCAATTTTGGGAAAATAAACCGTTTTTCAAACTAAGCAAGTTATTGCTCTCGAATCTAAGTAATATACACCAAAACCTGGAAGAACGGTCGTTCTTAAGGATTTAATACATTTTCGAAAAAAAGATTGACAAACGGGAGTTTTTTGGATAATGCAAATATCTTCAACTTATCAAATTAAGGTCTCTGATTATAACTAATATTAAGCAAAAACATGCAAAAACGGCCAGTTTTGTAATTCAATCGATTTCTTAAAAAAACCTTGAAAAACATCAGTTTTGGGAAAATAAACCGTTTTTCAAACTTAGCAAGTTATTGCTCTCGAATCTAAGTAATATACACCAAAACCTGGACAAACGACCGTTTTTTAAAGTTCGATCCATTTCCTAAAAAGATTATAAAACGGGAGTTTGTTGGATAATGCAAATGTCTTTAAACTTTTCAAATTAGGGTCTCCGATTATTATTAATATTAAGCAAAAACATGCAAAAACGGCAAGTTTTGAGGATCAAACGATTTCCTAAAAAAAGCTTGAAAAACGTCAATTTGGGAAAATAAACCGTTTTTCAAACTAAGCAAGTTATTGTTCTCAAATCTAAGTAATATACACCAAAACCTGGAAAAACGGCGGTTCTTAAGGTTTGATACATTTTCTAAAAAAGATTGAAAAACGGGAGTTTTTTGGATAATGCAAATATCTTTAAACTAATCAAATTAAGTTTCCTGATTATAAGTAATATTAAGCAAAAACATGCAAAAACGGCCAGTTTTGTGATTCGATGAATTTCTTAAAATAAACTTAAAAAACATCAGTTTTCGCAAATTAAACCGTTTTTTAAACTTAGCAAGTTATTGCTTTTGAATCTAAGTAATATACACCAAAATCTGGACAAACGACCGCTTTTAAGGTTTGATCCATTTCCTAAAAAAGATTGAAAAACGGGAGTTTGTTGGATAATGCAAATATCTTTAATCTTTTTAAATTAAGGTCGCCGATTATTATTAATATTAAGCAATAACATGCAAATACGGCCAGTTTTTTGATTCGATCGATTTCTTAAAAAAAGGTTGAAAAACGTGAGTTTTGGGAAAATAAACCGTTTTTCAAACTTAAAAAGTTGTTTCTCTCGAATCTAAGTAATATTCCCCCAAAACCTGAATAAACGGCCGTTTTTAAGGTTTGGTCCATTTCCTAAAAAAGATTGAGGAACGGAAGTTTTTTGGATTATGCAAATATCTTCAAACCTATTAAATTAAGGTCTCGGAGTATAAGTAATATTAAGAAAAAACATGCAAAAACGGCCAGTTTTGAGATTCGATCGATTTCTTAAAAAAAGCTTGAAAAACATTAGTTTTGGAAAAAATATACCGTTTTTGAAACTCAGCAAGTTGTTCCTCTCAAATCTAAGTAATATTTCCCCAAAATCTAGAAAACGGCCGTTTATAAGGTTTGATACTTTTCTTAAAAAAAGATTGAAAAACGGAAGTTTTTTGGATAATGCAAATATCTTTGAACTAATTAAATTAAGGTTTCCGATTATTATTAATATTAAGCAAAAACATGCAAAAACGGCTAGTTTTGAGATTCAAACGATTTCTTAAAAAAAGCTTAAAAAACGTCAATTTTGGGAAAATAAACCGTTTTTCAAACTTAGCAAGTTATTGCTCTCGAATCTAAGTAATATACACCAAAACCTGGAAAAACGGCCGTTCTTAAGGTTTGATACATTTTCTAAAAAAGATTAAAAAACGGGAGTTTTTTGGATAATGCAAATATCTTCAAACCTATCAAATTACGGTATCCGATTATAAGTAATGTCAACCAAAAACATGCCAAAATGGCCAGTTTTGAGATTCGATCGATTTATTAAAAAAAGTTTGAAAAACGTTAGTTTTGGGAAAATAAACCGTTTTTCAAACTTAGCAAGTTGTTTCTCTCGAATCTAAGTAATATATCCCCAAAACTTGGATAAACGGCCTTTTTTAAGGTTTGGTCCATTTCCTAAAAAAGATTGAAAAACGGAAGTTTGTTGGATAATGCAAATATCTTTAAACTTTTCAAATTAGGGTCTCCGATTATTATTAATATTAAGCAAAAACGGCAAGTTTTGAGGATCAAACGATTTCCTAAAAAAAGCTTGAAAAACGTCAATTTGGGGAAATTTGACCGTTTTTCAAACTAAGCAAGTTATTGCTCTCAAATCTAAGTAATATACACCAAAACCTGGAAAAACGGCGGTTCTTAAGGTTTGATACATTTTCTGAAAAAGATTGAAAAACGGAAGTTTTTTGGATAATGCAAATATCTTGAAACTAATCAAATTATGTTTCCTGATTATAAGTAATATTAAGCAAAAACATGCAAAAACGGCCAGTTTTGTGATTCGATGAATTTCTTAAAAAAAACTTAAAAAACATCAGTTTTCGGAAAATAAACCGTTTTCCAAACTTAGCAAGTTATTGCTTTTGAATCTAAGTAATATACACCAAAACCTGGACAAACGACCGTTTTTAAGGTTTAATCCATTTCCTAAAAAAGATTGAAAAACGGGAGTTTGTTGGATAATGCAAATATCTTTAATCTTTTTAAATTAAGGTCTCCGATAATTAAAAAAAAAAATCAATAACATGCAAAAACGGCCAGTTTTTTGATTCGATCGATTTCTTAAAAAAAGCTTGAAAAACGTCAATTTTGGGAAAATAAACCGTTTTTGAAACTCAGCAAGTTGTTCCTCTCAAATCTAAGTAATATTTTCCCAAAATCTGGAAAACGGCCGTTTATAAGGTTTGACACTTTTCTTAAAAAAAGATTAAAAAACGGGAGCTTTTTGGATAATGCAAATATCATCAAACCTATCAAATTACGGTCTCCGATTATAAGTAATTTCAACCAAAAACATGCCAAAATGGCCAGTTTTGAGATTCGATCAATTTATTAAAAAAAGTTTGAAAAACGTTAGTATTGGGAAAATAAACCGTTTTTCAAACTTAGCAAGTTGTTTCTCTCGAATCTAAGTAATATTTTCCCAAAACTTGGATAAACGGCCTTTTTTAAGGTTTGGTCCATTTCCTAAAAAAGATTGAAAAACGGAAGTTTGTTGGATAATGCAAATATCTTTAAACTTTTCAAATTAGGGTCTCCGATTATTATTAATATTAAGCAAAAACATGCAAAAACGGCAAGTTTTGAGGATCAAACGATTTCCTAAAAAAAGCTTGAAAAACGTCAATTTGGGGAAATTTGACCGTTTTTCAAACTAAGCAGGTTATTGCTCTCAAATCTAAGTAATATACACCAAAACCTGGAAAAACGGCGGTTCTTAAGGTTTGATACATTTTCTGAAAAAGATTGAAAAACGGAAGTTTTTTGGATAATGCAAATATCTTAAAGCTAATCAAATTATGTTTCCTATTTATAAGTAATATTAAGCAAAAACATGCAAAAACGGCCAGTTTTATGATTCGATGAATTTCTTAAAAAAAACTTAAAAAACATCAGTTTTCGGAAAATAAACCGTTTTTCAAACTTAGCAAGTTATTGCTTTTGAATCTAAGTAATATACACCAAAACCTGGACAAACGACCGTTTTTAAGGTTTGATCCATTTCCTAAAAAAGATTGAAAAACGGGAGTTTGTTGGATAATGCAAATATCTTTAATCTTTTTAAATTAAGGTCTCCGATAATTAAAAAAAAAAAATCAATAACATGCAAAAACGGCCAGTTTTTTGATTCGATCGATTTCTTAAAAAAAGCTTGAAAAACGTCAATTTTGGGAAAATAAACCGTTTTTGAAACTCAGCAAGTTGTTCCTCTCAAATCTAAGTAATATTTTCCCAAAATCTGGAAAACGGCCGTTTATAAGGTTTGACACTTTTCTTAAAAAAAGATTAAAAAACGGGAGCTTTTTGGATAATGCAAATATCATCAAACCTATCAAATTACGGTCTCCGATTATAAGTAATTTCAACCAAAAACATGCCAAAATGGCCAGTTTTGAGATTCGATCGATTTATTAAAAAAAGTTTGAAAAACGTTAGTATTGGGAAAATAAACCGTTTTTCAAACTTAGCAAGTTGTTTCTCTCGAATCTAAGTAATATTTCCCCAAAACTTGGATAAACGGCCTTTTTTAAGGTTTGGTCCATTTCCTAAAAAAGATTGAAAAACGGAAGTTTGTTGGATAATGCAAATATCTTTAAACTTTTCAAATTAGGGTCTCCGATTATTATTAATATTAAGCAAAAACATGCAAAAACGGCAAGTTTTGAGGATCAAACGATTTCCTAAAAAAAGCTTGAAAAACGTCAATTTGGGGAAATTTGACCGTTTTTCAAACTAAGCAGGTTATTGCTCTCAAATCTAAGTAATATACACCAAAACCTGGAAAAACGGCGGTTCTTAAGGTTTGATACATTTTCTGAAAAAGATTGAAAAACGGAAGTTTTTTGGATAATGCAAATATCTTAAAGCTAATCAAATTATGTTTCCTGATTATAAGTAATATTAAGCAAAAACATGCAAAAACGGCCAGTTTTATGATTCGATGAATTTCTTAAAAAAAACTTAAAAAACATCAGTTTTCGGAAAATAAACCGTTTTTCAAACTTAGCAAGTTATTGCTTTTGAATCTAAGTAATATACACCAAAACCTGGACAAACGACCGTTTTTAAGGTTTGATCCATTTCCTAAAAAAGATTGAAAAACGGGAGTTTGTTGGATAATGCAAATATCTTTAATCTTTTTAAATTAAGGTCTCCGATAATTAAAAAAAAAAATCAATAACATGCAAAAACGGCCAGTTTTTTTATTCGATCGATTTCTTAAAAAAAGCTTGAAAAACGTCAATTTTGGGAAAATAAACCGTTTTTGAAACTCAGCAAGTTGTTCCTCTCAAATCTAAGTAATATTTTCCCAAAATCTGGAAAACGGCCGTTTATAAGGTTTGACACTTTTCTTAAAAAAAGATTAAAAAACGGGAGCTTTTTGGATAATGCAAATATCATCAAACCTATCAAATTACGGTCTCCGATTATAAGTAATTTCAACCAAAAACATGCCAAAATGGCCAGTTTTGAGATTCGATCGATTTATTAAAAAAAGTTTGAAAAACGTTAGTATTGGGAAAATAAACCGTTTTTCAAACTTAGCAAGTTGTTTCTCTCGAATCTAAGTAATATTTCCCCAAAACTTGGATAAACGGCCTTTTTTAAGGTTTGGTCCATTTCCTAAAAAAGATTGAAAAACGGAAGTTTGTTGGATAATGCAAATATCTTTAAACTTTTCAAATTAGGGTCTCCGATTATTATTAATATTAAGCAAAAACATGCAAAAACGGCAAGTTTTGAGGATCAAACGATTTCCTAAAAAAAGCTTGAAAAACGTCAATTTGGGGAAATTTGACCGTTTTTCAAACTAAGCAGGTTATTGCTCTCAAATCTAAGTAATATACACCAAAACCTGGAAAAACGGCGGTTCTTAAGGTTTGATACATTTTCTGAAAAAGATTGAAAAACGGAAGTTTTTTGGATAATGCAAATATCTTAAAGCTAATCAAATTATGTTTCCTGATTATAAGTAATATTAAGCAAAAACATGCAAAAACGGCCAGTTTTATGATTCGATGAATTTCTTAAAAAAAACTTAAAAAACATCAGTTTTCGGAAAATAAACCGTTTTTCAAACTTAGCAAGTTATTGCTTTTGAATCTAAGTAATATACACCAAAACCTGGACAAACGACCGTTTTTAAGGTTTGATCCATTTCCTAAAAAAGATTGAAAAACGGGAGTTTGTTGGATAATGCAAATATCTTTAATCTTTTTAAATTAAGGTCTCCGATTATTATTAATATTAATCAATAACATGCAAAAACGGCCAGTTTTTTGATTCGATCGATTTCTTAAAAAAAGCTTGAAAAACGTGAGTTTTGGGAAAATAAACTGTTTTTCAAACTTAAAAAGTTGTTTCTCTCGAATCTAAGTAATATTTCCCCAAAACCTGAATAAACGGCCGTTTTTAAGGTTTAGTCCATTTCCTAAAAAAGATTGAAAAACGGAAGTTTTTTGGATAATGCAAATATCTTCAAACCTATCAAATTAAGGTCTCGGAGTATAAGTAATATTAAGAAAAAATATGCAAAAACGGCCAGTTTTGAGATTCGATCGATTTCTTAAAAAAAGCTTGAAAAACATAAGTTTTGGAAAAATAAACCGTTTTTGAAACTCAGCAAGTTGTTCCTCTCAAATCTAAGTAATATTTCCCCAAAATCTGGAAAACGGCCGTTTATAAGTTTTGATATTTTTCTTAAAAAAAGATTGAAAAACGGAAGTTTTTTGGATAATGCAAATATCTTTGAACTAATTAAATTAAGGTCTCCGATTATTATTAATATTAAGCAAAAACAAGCAAAAACGGCTAGTTTTGAGATTCAAACGATTTCCTAAAAAAAGCTTAAAAAACGTCAATTTTGGGAAAATAAACCGTTTTTCAAACTTAGCAAGTTATTGCTCTCGAATCTAAGTAATATACACCAAAACCTGGAAAAACGGCCGTTCTTAAGGTTTGATACATTTTCTAAAAAAGATTGAAAAACGGGAGTTTTTTGGATAATGCAAATATCTTCAAACCTATCAAATTACGGTCTCCGATTATAAGTAATTTCAACCAAAAACATGCCAAAATGGCCAGGTTTGAGATTCGATCGATTTATTAAAAAAAGTTTGAAAAACGTTAGTTTTGGGAAAATAAACCGTTTTTCAAACTTAGCAAGTTGTTTCTCTCGAATCTAAGTAATATTTCCCCAAAACCTGGATAAACGGCCGTTTTTAAGGTTTGGTCCATTTCCTAAAAAAGATTGAAAAACGGAAGTTTGTTGGATAATGCAAATATCTTTAAACTTATCAAATTGAGGCACCGATTATTATTATTATTAATATTAAGCAAAAACATGCAAAAACGGCTAGTTTTGAGATTTAAACGATTTCCTAAAAAAAGCTTAAAATACGTTAGTTTTGGGAAAATAAACCATTTTTTAAACTCAGCAAGTTGTTTCTTTCGAATCTAAGTAATATTTCCCCAAAATCAGGATAAACGGCCGTTTTTAAGGTTTGATACATTTTCTAAAAAAGATTGAAAAACGGGAGTTTGTTGGATGATGCAAATATCTTCAACTTATCAAATTAAGGTTCCTGATTATAAGTAATATTAAGCAAAAACATGCAAAAACCGCCGGTTTTGAGATTCGATAAATTTTTTAAAAAAAGCTTGAAAAATGTCAGTTCGGGGAAAATAAACCGTTTTTCAAACTTAGCAAGTTGTTTCTCTTGAATCTAAGTAATATTTCCCCAAAACCTGAATTGTACGGCGGTTTTTAGGTTTGATACATTTCTTAAAAAAAAGATTGAAAAATAGGAGTTTTTTGGAAAAAGGCAAATATCTTTACACTAATCAAATTAAGGTCTCCATTTATTATTAATATTAAGCAAAAACATGCAAAAACGGCCAGTTTTGAGACTCAAACTATTTCCTAAAAAAAGCTTGAAAAACGTCAATTTTGGGAAAATAAACCGTTTTTCAAACTAAGCAAGTTATTGCTCTCGAATCTAAGTAATATACACCAAAACCTGGAAGAACGGTCGTTCTTAAGGATTTAATACATTTTCGAAAAAAAGATTGACAAACGGGAGTTTTTTGGATAATGCAAATATCTTCAACTTATCAAATTAAGGTCTCTGATTATAACTAATATTAAGCAAAAACATGCAAAAACGGCCAGTTTTGTAATTCAATCGATTTCTTAAAAAAACCTTGAAAAACATCAGTTTTGGGAAAATAAACCGTATTTCAAACTTAGCAAGTTATTGCTCTCGAATCTAAGTAATATACACCAAAACCTGGACAAACGACCGTTTTTTAAAGTTCGATCCATTTCCTAAAAAGATTATAAAACGGGAGTTTGTTGGATAATGCAAATGTCTTTAAACTTTTCAAATTAGGGTCTCCGATTATTATTAATATTAAGCAAAAACATGCAAAAACGGCAAGTTTTGAGGATCAAACGATTTCCTAAAAAAAGCTTGAAAAACGTCAATTTGGGAAAATAAACCGTTTTTCAAACTAAGCAAGTTATTGTTCTCAAATCTAAGTAATATACACCAAAACCTGGAAAAACGGCGGTTCTTAAGGTTTGATACATTTTCTAAAAAAGATTGAAAAACGGGAGTTTTTTGGATAATGCAAATATCTTTAAACTAATCAAATTAAGTTTCCTGATTATAAGTAATATTAAGCAAAAACATGCAAAAACGGCCAGTTTTGTGATTCGATGAATTTCTTAAAAAAAACTTAAAAAACATCAGTTTTCGGAAAATAAACCGTTTTTCAAACTTAGCAAGTTATTGCTTTTGAATCTAAGTAATATACACCAAAACCTGGACAAACGACCGTTTTTAAGGTTTGATCCATTTCCTAAAAAAGATTGAAAAACGGGAGTTTGTTATATAATGCAAATATCTTTAATCTTTTTAAATTAAGGTCTCCGATTATTATTAATATTAATCAATAACATGCAAAAACGGCCAGTTTTTTGATTCGATCGATTTCTTAAAAAAAGCTTGAAAAACGTGAGTTTTGGGAAAATAAACCGTTTTTTAAACTTAAAAAAGTTGTTTCTCTCGAATCTAAGTAATATTTCCCCAAAAGCTGAATAAACGGCCGTTTTTAAGGTTTAGTCCATTTCCTAAAAAAGATTGAAAAACGGAAGTTTTTTGGATAATGCAAATATCTTCAAACCTATCAAATTAAGGTCTCGGAGTATAAGTAATATTAAGAAAAAATATGCAAAAACGGCCAGTTTTGAGATTCGATCGATTTCTTAAAAAAAGCTTGAAACACATTAGTTTTGGAAAAATAAACCGTTTTTGAAACTCAGCAAGTTGTTCCTCTCAAATCTAAGTAATATTTTCCCAAAATCTGGAAAACGGCCGTTTATAAGGTTTGACACTTTTCTTAAAAAAAGATTAAAAAACGGGAGCTTTTTGGATAATGCAAATATCATCAAACCTATCAAATTACGGTCTCCGATTATAAGTAATTTCAACCAAAAACATGCCAAAATGGCCAGTTTTGAGATTCGATCAATTTATTCGAAAAAGTTTGAAAAACGTTAGTTTTGGGAAAATAAACCGTTTTTCAAACTTAGCAAGTTTTTTCTCTCGAATCTAGGTAATATTTCCCCAAAACCTGGATAAACGGCCGTTTTTAAGGATTGGTCCATTTCCTAAAAAAGATTGAAAAACGGAAGTTTGTTGGATAATGTAAATATCTTTAAACTTATCAAATTAAGGTCTCCGATTATTATTATTATTATAAAAAGCAAAAACATGCAAAAACGGCCAGTTTTGAGATTTAAACGATTTCCTAAAAAAAGCTTAAAAAACGTTAGTTTTGGGAAAATAAACCATTTTTTAAACTCAGCAAGTTGTTTCTTTCGAATCTAAGTAATATTTCCCCAAAATCAGGATAAACGGCCGTTTTTAAGGTTTGATGCTTCTCTTAAAAAAAGATTGAAAAACGGGAGTTTTTTGGATAATGCAAATATCTTCAACTTATCAAATTAAGGTTCCTGATTATAAGTAATATTAAGCAAAAACATGCAAAAACCGCCGGTTTTGAGATTCGATAAATTTCTTAAAAAAAGCTTGAAAAACGTCAGTTTGGGGAAAGTAAACCGTTTTTCAAACTTAGCAAGTTGTTTCTCTCGAATCTAGGTAATATTTCCCCAAAACCTCAATAAACGGCCGTTTTTAGGTTTGATACATTTCTTGAAAAAAAGATTGAAAAACAGGAGTTTTTTGGAAAAAGGCAAATATCTTTACACTAATCAAATTAAGGACTCCAATTATTATTAATATTAAGCAAAAACATGCAAAAACGGCAAGTTTTGAGATTCAAACTATTTCCTAAAAAAAGCTTGAAAAACGTCAATTTTGGGAAAATAAACCGTTTTTCAAACTAAGCAAGTTATTGCTCTCGAATCTAAGTAATATACACCAAAACCTGGAAGAACGGTCGTTCTTAAGGATTTAATACATTTTCGAAAAAAGATTGACAAACGGGAGTTTTTTAGGAATGCAAATATCTTCAACTTATCAAATTAAGTTCTCTGATTATAAGTAATTTTAAGCAAAAACATGCAAAAACGGCCAGTTTTTTATTCAATCGATTTCTTAAAAAAACCTTGAAAAACATCAGTTTTGGGAAAATAAACCGTTTTTCAAACTTAGCAAGTTGTTTCTCTCGAATCTAAGTAATATTTCCCCAAAACCTGGATAAACGGCCGTTTTTAAGGTTTGATCCATTTCCTAAAAAAGATTAAAAAACAAGAGTTTATTGGATAATGCAAATATCTTTAAACTTTTCAAATTAAGGTCTCTGATAATTATTAATATTAAGCAAAAACATGCAAAAACGGCCAGTTTTGAGACTCAAAGGATTTCCTAAAAAAAGCTTGAAAAACGTCAATTTGGGGAAAATAATCCGTTTTTCAAACTAAGAAAGTTATTGCTCTCGAATCTAAGTAATATACAGCAAAACCTGGAAAAACGGTCGTTCCTAAGGTTTGGCACATTTTCTAAAAAGGATTGAAAAACGGGAGTTTTTTTGATAATGCAAATATCTTCAACTTATCAAATTAAGGTCTCTGATTATAAGTAATATTAAGCAAAAACATGCAAAAACCGCCAGTTTTGTGATTCGATCGATTTCTTAAAAAAAGCTTGAAAAACCTAAGTTTTAATAAAATAAACCGTTTTTTAAACTTAGCAAGTTATTGCTCTCGAATCTAAATAATATACACCAAAACCTGGACAAACAACCGTTTTTAAGGTTTGATCCATTTCCTAAAAAAGATTAAAAAACGGGATTTTGTTGGATAATGCAAATATCTTTAAACCAATCAAATTAAGGTGTCCGTATATTATTAATATTAAGCAAAAACATGCCAAAACGGCCAGTTTTGAGATTCAAGCGATTCCCTGAAAAAAGCTTGAAAAACGTCAATTTTGGGAGAATAAACCGTTTTTCAAACTTTGCAAGTTATTGCTCTCGAATCGAAGTAATATACACCAAAACCTGGACAAACGACGGTTTAAAGGTTTGATCCATTTTCTAAAAAAGATTGAAAAACGGGAGTGTGTTGGATAATGCAAATATCTTTAAACTTTTCAAATTAAGGTCTCTGAATATTATTAATATTTAGCAAAAACATGCAAAAGCGGCCAGTTTTGAGACTCAAAGGATTTCCTAAAAAAAAGCTTGAAAAACGTCAATTTTGGGTAAATAAACCTTTTTTCAAACTAAGCAAGTTATTGCTCTCGAATCTAAGTAATATACACCAAAACCTGGGAAAACGGCCGTTCCTAAGGTTTGATCTATTTTCTAAAAAAGAAGGGAAAAACGGTTTTTTTTTGGAAAATGCAAATATCTTCCACTTATCAAATTAAGGTCTCCGAGGTAAGTAATATTAAGCATAAACATGCAAAAACGGCCAGTTTTAAGATTCGATCAATTTCTCAAAAAAAACTAGAAATACGTCAGATTTTGAAAAGTAAACCGTTTTTTAAACTTACAAAGTTATTGCTCTTAAATCTAAGTAATATTAACCAAAACCTAGAAAAACGGCTGATTTCAACATTTGATCCATTTCCTTAAAAAGATTGAAAAACGGGAGTTTTTTTAGATAATACAAATATCTTCATACTTATCAAATTAAGGTCTCCGAGTATAAGTAATATTAAGCAAAAACATAGTAAAATGGCCGGTTTTAAGGTTTGATCTATTTCCTAAAAAAGAAGGGAAAAACGGGTATTTTTGGATAATGCAAATATCCTTAACTTATCGAATCAAGGTCTCCGAGTATGAGTAATATTAAGCAAAAACATGCAAAAACGGCAAGTTTTGTGATTCGAGCTATTTCTTCAAAAAGGCTTGAAAAACGTCAGTTTTGAGAAAATAAACCGTTTTTCAAACTTACCAAGTCATTGCACTCGAATCTATGTAATATCACCCAAAACATGGAAAAACGGCCGTTTTTAAGGTTTGATCTATTTCCTAAAAAAGGAGGGAAAAACGGGGGTTTTTCGGATAATGCAAATATCCTTAATTTATCGAATCAAGGTCTCGGATATGAGTAATATTAAGGAAAAACATGCAAAAATGGCCTGTTTAAAGATTCAAGCTATTTCTTTAAAAAGGCTTGAAAAACGTTAGTATTAGGAAAATAAACCGTTTTTCAAACTTACCAAGTTATTGCTCTCGAATCTATGTAATATTAACAAACACCTTAAAAAACGGCCGTTTTTAAGGTTTGATCTATTTCCTAAAAAAGAAGGGAAAAACGGGGATTTTTTGGATAATGCAAATATCCCTAACCTTTTGAATCAATGTCTCCGAGTATAAGTAATATTAAGCAAAAACATGCAAAAACGGCCAGTTTTGTGAATCGAGCTATTTCTTCAAAAAGGCTTGAAAAACGTCACTTTTGGGAAAATAAACCGTTTTTTAAACTTAGCAAGTTATTGCTCTCGAATCTAAGTAATATTAACCAAAACCTGGGAAAACTGCCGTTTTTAAGGTTTAATCTATTTCCTAAAAAAGTAGGGAAAAACGGGCGTTTTTTGGATAAAACAAATATCTTCATACTTATCAAATTAAGGTCTCCGATTATAAGTAATATTAAGCAATAACATGGAAAAATGGCCTGTTCGAAGATTCAAGCTAATTCTTCAAAAAGGCTTGAAAAACGTCAGTTTTGGGAAAATAAACGGTTTTTTAAAATAAGCAAGTTCTTTTTCTCGAATTTAAGTAATATTTCCCCAAAACCTGTATAAACGGGCGTTTTTAAGGTTTGATCTATTTCCTAAAAAAGTAGGAAAAAACGACCGTTTTTCCAAGATTTGCTTAATATTACTTAGATTCGAGAGCAATAAGTTGCTTAGTTTGAAAAACAGTTTATTTTCCTCAAGACTGACGTTTTTCAAGCCTTTTTAAAGAAATAGCTCGAATCTCCAAACAGGCCATTTTTCCATGTTTTAGCTTAATATTACTTATAATCGGAGACCTTAATTTTATAAGTATGAAGATATTTGTTTTCTCCCCAAAACTCCCGTTTTTTAATCTTTTTTAAGAAATGGATCAAACCTTAAAATCATCCGTTTTTCCAGGTTTTGGTTAATATTACTTAGATTCGAGAGCAATAACTTGCTAAGTTTGAAAAACGGTTTATTTTCCCAAAACTGATGTTTTTCAAGACTTTTTGAAGAAATCGGTCGAATGTCAAAACTAGCCGTTTTTGCATTTTTTTGCTTAATATTACTTATACTCGGAGACCTTAATTTGATAAGTATGAAGATATTTGTTTTATTTTAAAAACTTCCGTTTTTCCCTACTTTTTTAAAAAAAAGTTCAAACCATAAAAACGGCCGTTTTTCCAGGTTTTGGTTAATATTACTTAGATTCGAGAGCAATAAATTGCTAAGTTTAAAAAACGGTTTATTTTCCCAAAACTGCCGTTTTTTAAGCCTTTTTGAGAAAATAGATCAAATCTCAAAACAAGCCGTTTTTGCATATTTTTGCTTAATATTACTTATATTGGGAGACCTTGATTCGATAAGTTGAGGATATTTGCATTATCCAAAAAACACCCGTTTTTCCCTTCTTTTTTAGGAAATGATTGAAACCTTAAAAACGGCCGCTTTTCTAGGTTTTGGTTAATATTACTTAGATTCGAGAGCAATAACTTGCTAAGTTTAAAAAACGGGGTTTTTTTAAGAAATGGATCGAATCTCAAAACTGGCCGTTTTTGCATGTTTTTGCTTAATATTACTTAAACTCGGAGACCTTGATTCGATAAGCTAAGGATATTTGCATTATCCAAAAAAAAAACGTTTTTCCATTCTTTTTTAGGAAATAGATCAAACCTTAAAAACTAACGTTTTTCCAGGTTTTGGTTAATATTACTTAGATTCGAGAGCAATAACATGCTTAGTTTGAAAAACAGTTTTTTTTCCCAAAACTGACGTTTTTCAAGCCTTTTTGAAGAAATATCTTGAATCTCAAAACTAGCTGTTTTTGCATAATATTACTTATAATCGGAGACCTTAATTTGATAGGTATGAAGATATTTGTTTTATCCAAAAAACTCCTGTTTTTCAATCTTCTATAGGAAATGGATCAAATGTTAAAATCAGCCAATTTTCCAGGTTTTGGTTAATATTACTTAGATTCGAGAGCAATAACTTGCTAAGTTTAAAAATCGGTTTATTTTCCCAAAACTCACGTTTTTCAAGACTTTTTGAAGAAATCGATCGAATCTCAAAACTGGCCGTTTTTGTATGTTTTGGCTTAATATTACTTATACTCGGAGACCATGATTCGATAAGTTTAATATTTTTGCATTATCCAAAAAACACCCGTTTTTCCCTTCTTTTTAGGAAATGATTGAAACCGTAAAAACGGCTTATATTACTTAGATTCGAGAGCAATAACTTGCTAAGTTTGAATAACGGTTTATTTTCCCAAAACTCACGTTTTTCAAGCCTTTTGAAGAAATCGATCGAATCTCAAAACTGGCCGTTTTTGCATTTTTTTGCTTAATATTACTTATAATCGGAGACCTTAATTTGATAGGTATGAAGATATTTGCATTATCCAAACAACTCCCGTTATTTAATCTTTTTTAGGAAATGGATCAAACCTTAAAATCAGCCGTTTTTTAAGGTTTTGGTTAATATTACTTAGATTCGAGAGCAATAACTTGCTAAGTTTGAAAAACGGTTTATTTTCCCAAAACAGACGTTTTTCAAGCCTTTTTGAAAAAATAGCTCGAATCTCCAAACAGGCCATTTTTTCATGTTTTTGCTTAATATTACTTATAATCGAAGACCTTAATTTGATAAGTATAAAGATATTTGTATTATCCAAAAAACTCCCGTTTTCCCCCTACTTTTTTAGGAAATAGATCAAACCTTAAAAACGGCCGTTTTTTCAGGTTTTGATTAATATTACTTAGATTCGAGAGCAATAACTTTCTAAGTTTGAAAAACGGTTTATTTTCCCAAACCGCCGTTTTTCAAGCCTTTTTAAAGAAAAAGCTTGAATCTTCAAACAGGCCATTTTTGCATGTTTTTGCTTAATATTACTTATAATCGGAGACCTTAATTTGATAAGTATAAAGATATTTGTATTATCCAAAAAAAAAACGTTTTTCGCTTCTTTTTTAGGAAATAGATCAAACCTTAAAAACGGCCGTTTTTCCAGGTTTAAGTTAATATTACTTAGATTCGAGAGCAATAACTTGGTAAGTATATAAAACTGTATATTTTCCCAAAACTGACGTTTTTCAAGTCTTTTTGAAGAAATAGCTTGAATCTTGAAACAAGCCATTTTTCCATGTTCCTGCTTAATATTACTTATAATCGGAGACCTTAATTTCATAAGTATGAAGATATTTGTATTATCCAAAAAACCCGTTTTTCCCTACTTTATAGAAAAAAGATCAAACCTTAAAAACGGCCGTTTTTCCAGCTTTTAATTAATATTACTTAGAATCGAGAGCAATAACTTGCTAAGTTTAAAAAACGGTTTCTTTTCCCAACACTGACGTTTTTCAAGCCTTTTTGGAGAAATAGCTCAAATCTCCAAACAGGCCATTTTTCCATGTTTTTGCCTAATATTACTTATAATCGAAGACCTTAATTTGATAAGTATGAAGATATTTGTATTATCCAAAAAACTCCCGTTTTTCAATTTTTTTTAGGAAATGGATCCAATGTTAAAATAAGCCGTTTTTCCAGGTTTTGGTTAATATTACTTAGATTCGAGAGCAATAACTTGGTAAGTTTGAAAAACGGTTTATTTTCCCAAAACTGACGTTTTTCAAGCCTTTTTAAGAGAAATAGGTCGAATCTCCAAACAGGCCATTTTTCCCTGTTTTTACATAATATTACTTATAATCGGAGACCTCAATTTGATAAGTATGAAGATATTTGTATTATTTGAAAAACTTCCGTTTTTCCTACTTTTTCAGTAAAAAGATCAAACCTTAAAAACGGCCGTTTTTCCAGGTTTTGGTTAATATTACTTAGATTCGAGAGCAATAACTTGGTAAGTTTAAAAACGGTTTTTTTTCCCAAAACTGACGTTTTTCAAGCCCTTTTGAAGAAATCGCTCGAATCTCAAAACAGGCCATTTTTTCATGTTTTTGCTTAATATTACTTATAATCGGAGACCTTAATTTGATTAGTATGAAGATATTTGCATTATCCAAAAAAAACTCCCGTTTTTTAATCTTTTTTAGGAAATGGATCAATCCTTAAAATCAGCCATTTTTCCAGATTTTGGTTAATATTACGTAGATTCGAGAGCAATAAAATGCCAAGTTTAAAAAACGGTTTATTTTCACAAAACTGCCGTTTTTGAGGCCTTTTTGAAAAAATAGATCAAATCTCAAAACAAGCCGTTTTTGCATATTTTTGCTTAATATTACTTATACTTGGAGACCCTTATTCGATAAGTTGAGGATATTTCCATTATCCAAAAAACACCTGTTTTTCCCTTCTTTTTTAGGAAATGATTGAAACCTTAAAAACGCCCGCCTTTCTAGGTCTTGTTCAATATTACTTAGATTCGAGAGCAATAACTTGCTAAGTTTGAAAATCGGTTTATTTTCCCAAAACTGACGTTTTTCAAGCCATTTTAAAAAAAATAGATCAAATCTCAAAACAAGCCGTTTTTGCATATTTTTGCTTAATATTACTTATACTCGGAGACCTTGATTCGATAAGTTTAGGATATTTGCATTATCCAAAAAACACCCGTTTTTCCCTTCTTTTTTAGGAAATGATTGAAACCTTAAAAACAGGCGCTTTTACAGGTTTTGGTTAATATTACTTAGATTCGAGAGCAATAACTTGCTAAGTTTTAAAACCGGTTTATTTTTCCAAAACTGACGTTTTTCAAGACTTTTTGAAGAAATCGTTTGAATCTCAAAACTGGCCGTTTTTGCATGTTTTTGCTTAATATAACTTTTAATCGGAGACCTTAATTTGATAGGTATGAAGATATTTGTATTATCCAAAAAACTCCCGTTTTTTAATCTTTTTTAGGATATGGATCAAATGTTAAAATCAGCTGTTTTTCCAGGTTTTGGTTAATATTACTTAGATTCGAGAGCAATAACTTGCTAAGTTTGAAAATCGGTTTATTTTCCCAAAACTGACGTTTTTCAAGACTTTTTGAAGAAATCGATCGAATCTCAAAACTGGCCGTTTTTTCATGTTTTGGCTTAATATTACTTATACTCAGAGACCTTGATTCGATAGGTTAAGGATATTTGCAATATCCAAAAAACTTCAGTTTTTCCCTACTATTTTAGAAAAAAGATCAAACCTTAAAAACGGCCGTTTTAACAGAGTTTGGTTAATATTACTTAGATTTGAGAGCAATAACTTGGTAAGTTTAAAAAACGGTTTATTTTCCCAAAACTGACGTTTTTCACTGTTTTTGAAGAAATCGTTTGAATCTCAAAACTGGCCGTTTTTGCATGTTTTTGCTTAATATTACTTATAATCGGAGACCTCAATTTGATAAGTATGAAGATATATGTTTTATTTAAAAAACTTCCGTTTTCCCCATCTTTATTAGAAAATTGATTAAACCTTAAAAACGGCCGTTTTTCCAGGTTTTGGTTAATATTACTTAGATTCGAGAGCAATAACTTGCTAAGTTTGAAAATCGGTTTATTTACTCCGAACTGACGTTTTTCAAGACTTTTGGAAGAAATCGATCGAATCTCAAAACTGGCCGTTTTTGCATGTTTTTGCTTAATATTACTTATACTCAGAGACCTTGATGCGATAGGTTAAGGATATTTGCAATATCCAAAAAACTTCAGTTTTTCCCTACTTTTTTAGAAAAAAGATCAAGGCCGTTTTTAAAAACGGCCGTTTTTCCAGGTTTTGGTTAATATTACTTAGATTCGAGAGCAATAACTTGGTAAATTTACAAAACGGTTTATTTTCCAAAAAACTGACGTTTTTCAAGCCTTTTTGAAGAAATCGATCGAATCTCAAAACTGGCCGTTTTTGCATGTTTTTGCTTAATATTACTTATAATCGGAGACCTTAATTTGATAGGTATGAAGATATTTGTATTATCCAAAAAACTCCCGTTTTTCAATCTTTTTTAGGAAATGGATCAAATGTTAAAATCAGCTGTTTTTCCAGGTTTTGGTTAATATTACTTAGATTCGAGAGCAATAACTTCGAAGTTTGAAAATCGGTTTATTTTCTCCAAACTGACGTTTTTCAAGACTTTTTGAAGAAATCGATCGAATCTCAAAACTAGCCGTTTTTGCATGTTTTTGCTTAATATTACTTATACTCAGAGACGTTGATTCGATAGGTTGAGGATATTTGCAATATCCACAAAACTTCCGTTTTCCCTACTTTTTTAGAAAAAAGATCAAACCTTAAAAACGGCCGTTTTTCCAGGTTTTGGTTAATATTACTTAGATTCGAGAGCAATAACTTGCTAAGTTTGAAAATCGGTTTATTTTCCCAAAACCGACGTTTTTCAAGACTTTTTGAAAAAATCGGTCGAATGGCAAAACTGGCCGTTTTTGCATGTTTTTGCTTAATATTACTTATAATCGGAGACCTCAATTTGATAAGTATGAAGATATTTGTATTATTTAAAAAACTTCCGTTTTACCCAACTTTTTTAGAAAAAAGATCAAACCATAAAAACGGCCGTTTTTCCAGGTTTTGGTTAATATTACTTAGATTCGAGAGCAATAACTTGCTAAGTTTAAAAAACGGTTTATTTTCCTAAAACTGCCGTTTTTTAAGCCATTTTAAAAAAAATAGATCAAATCTCAAAACAAGCCGTTTTTGCATATTTTTGCTTAATATTACTTATACTCGGAGACCTTGATTCGATAAGTTTAGAATATTTGCATTATCCAAAAAACACCCGTTTTTCCCTTCTTTTTTAGGAAATGATTGAAACCTTAAAAACAGGCGCTTTTACAGGTTTTGGTTAATATTACTTAGATTCGAGAGCAATAACTTGCTAAGTTTTAAAACCGGTTTATTTTCCCAAAACTGACGTTTTTCAAGACTTTTTGAAGAAATCGTTTGAATCTCAAAACCGGCCGTTTTTGCATGTTTTTGCTTAATATTACTTATAATCGGAGACCTTAATTTGATAGGTATGAAGATATTTGTATTATCCAAAAAACTCCCGTTTTTTAATCTTTTTTAGGAAATGGATCAAATGTTAAAATCAGCTGTTTTTCCAGGTTTTGGTTAATATTACTTAGATTCGAGAGCAATAACTTGCTAAGTTTGAAAATCGGTTTATTTTCCCAAAACTGACGTTTTTCAAGACTTTTTGAAGAAATCGATCGAATCTCAAAACTGGCCGTTTTTGCATGTTTTGGCTTAATATTACTTATACTCAGAGACCTTGATTCGATAGGTTAAGGATATTTGCAATATCCAAAAAACTTCAGTTTTTCCCTACTATTTTAGAAAAAAGATCAAACCTTAAAAACGGCCGTTTTAACAGAGTTTGGTTAATATTACTTAGATTTGGGAGCAATAACTTGGTAAGTTTAAGAAACGGTTTATTTTCCCAAAACTGACGTTTTTCAAGCGTTTTTGAAGAAATCGTTTGAATCTCAAAACTGGCCGTTTTTGCATGTTTTTGCTTAATATTACTTATAATCGGAGACCTTAATTTGATAGGTATGAAGATATTTGTATTATGCAAAAAACTCCCGTTTTTCAATCTTTTTTAGGAAATGGATCAAATGTTAAAATTAGCTATTTTCCAGGTTTTGGTTAATATTACTTAGATTCGAGAGCAATAACTTGCTAAGTTTGAAAATCGGTTTATTTACTCCGAACTGACGTTTTTCAAGACTTTTGGAAGAAATCGATCGAATCTCAAAACTGGCCGTTTTTGCATGTTTTTGCTTAATATTACTTATACTCAGAGACCTTGATGCGATAGGTTAAGGATATTTGCAATATCCAAAAAACTTCAGTTTTTCCCTACTTTTTTAGAAAAAAGATCAAGGCCGTTTTTAAAAACGGCCGTTTTTCCAGGTTTTGGTTAATATTACTTAGATTCGAGAGCAATAACTTGGTAAATTTACAAAACGGTTTATTTTCCAAAAAACTGACGTTTTTCAAGCCTTTTTGAAGAAATCGATCGAATCTCAAAACTGGCCGTTTTTGCATGTTTTTGCTTAATATTACTTATAATCGGAGACCTTAATTTGATAGGTATGAAGATATTTGTATTATCCAAAAAACTCCCGTTTTTCAATCTTTTTTAGGAAATGGATCAAATGTTAAAATCAGCTGTTTTTCCAGGTTTTGGTTAATATTACTTAGATTCGAGAGCAATAACTTCGAAGTTTGAAAATCGGTTTATTTTCTCCAAACTGACGTTTTTCAAGACTTTTTGAAGAAATCGATCGAATCTCAAAACTAGCCGTTTTTGCATGTTTTTGCTTAATATTACTTATAATCAGAGACCTTGATGCGATAGGTTAAGGATATTTGCAATATCCAAAAAAATTCAGTTTTTCCCTACTTTTTTAGAAAAAAGATCAAACCTTAAAAACGGCCGTTTTTCCAGGTTTTGGTTAATATTACTTAGATTCGAGAGCAATAACTTGCTAAGTTTGAAAATCGGTTTATTTTCCCAAAACTGACGTTTTTCAAGACTTTTTGAAGAAATCGATCGAATCTCAAAACTGGCCGTTTTTGCATGTTTTGGCTTAATATTACTTATACTCAGAGACCTTGATTCGATAGGTTAAGGATATTTGCAATATCCAAAAAACTTCACTTTTTCCCTACTTTTTTAGAAAAAAGATCAAACCTTAAAAACGGCCGTTTTTCCAGGTTTTGTTTAATATTACTTAGATTCGAGAGCAATAACTTGGTAAATTTAAAAAACGGTTTATTTTCCGCAAAAACTGACGTTTTTCAATCCTTTTTGAAGAAATCGATCGAATCTCAAAACTAGCCGTTATTGCATGTTTTTGCTTAATATTACTTATAATCGGAGACCTTAATTTGATAGGTATGAAGATATTTGTATTATCCAAAAAACTCCCGTTTTTCAATCTTTTTTTATGAAATGGATCAAATGTTAAAATCAGCTGTTTTTCCAGGTTTTGGTTAATATTACTTAGATTCGAGAGCAATAACTTGCTAAGTTTAAAAATCGGTTTATTTTCTCCAAACTGACGTTTTTCAAGACATTTGAAGAAATCGATCGAATCGTAAATCTGGCCGTTTTTGCATGTTTTTGCTTAATATTACCTATACTCAGAGACCTTGATTCGATGGGTTAAGGATATTTGCAATATCCAAAAAACTTCCGTTTTCCCTACTTTTTTAGAAAAAAGATCAAACCTTAAAAACGGCCGTTTTTCCAGGTTTTGGTTAATATTACTTAGATTCGAGAGTAATAACTTGCTAAGTTTGAAAATCGGTTTATTTTCCCAAAACCGACGTTTTTCAAGACTTTTTGAAAAAATCGGTCAAATGGCAAAACTGGCCGTTTTTGCATGTTTTTGCTTAATATTACTTATAATCGGAGACCTCAATTTGATAAGTATGAAGATATTTGTATTATTTAAAAAACTTCCGTTTTACCCAACTTTTTTAGAAAAAAGATCAAACCATAAAAACGGCCGTTTTTCCAGGTTTTGGTTAATATTACTTAGATTCGAGAGCAATAACTTGCTAAGTTTAAAAAACGGTTTATTTTCCTAAAACTGCCGTTTTTTAAGCCATTTTAAAAAAAATAGATCAAATCTCAAAACAAGCCGTTTTTGCATATTTTTGCTTAATATTACTTATACTCGGAGACCTTGATTCGATAAGTTTAGGATATTTGCATTATCCAAAAAACACCCGTTTTTCCCTTCTTTTTTAGGAAATGATTGAAACCTTAAAAACAGGCGCTTTTACAGGTTTTGGTTAATATTACTTAGATTCGAGAGCAATAACTTGCTAAGTTTTAAAACCGGTTTATTTTCCCAAAACTGACGTTTTTCAAGACTTTTTGAAGAAATCGTTTGAATCTCAAAACCGGCCGTTTTTGCATGTTTTTGCTTAATATTACTTATAATCGGAGACCTTAATTTGATAGGTATGAAGATATTTGTATTATCCAAAAAACTCCCGTTTTTTAATCTTTTTTAGGAAATGGATCAAATGTTAAAATCAGCTGTTTTTTTAGGTTTTGGTTAATATTACTTAGATTCGAGAGCAATAACTTGCTAAGTTTGAAAATCGGTTTATTTTCCCAAAACTGACGTTTTTCAAGACTTTTTGAAGAAATCGATCGAATCTCAAAACTGGCCGTTTTTGCATGTTTTGGCTTAATATTACTTATACTCAGAGACCTTGATTCGATAGGTTAAGGATATTTGCAATATCCAAAAAACTTCAGTTTTTCCCTACTATTTTAGAAAAAAGATCAAACCTTAAAAACGTCCGTTTTAACAGAGTTTGGTTAATATTACTTAGATTTGAGAGCAATAACTTGGTAAGTTTAAGAAACGGTTTATTTTCCCAAAACTGACGTTTTTCAAGCGTTTTTGAAGAAATCGTTTGAATCTCAAAACTGGCCGTTTTTGCATGTTTTTGCTTAATATTACTTATAATCGGAGACCTTAATTTGATAGGTATGAAGATATTTGTATTATGCAAAAAACTCCCGTTTTTCAATCTTTTTTAGGAAATGGATCAAATGTTAAAATTAGCTATTTTCCAGGTTTTGGTTAATATTACTTAGATTCGAGAGCAATAACTTGCTAAGTTTGAAAATCGGTTTATTTACTCCGAACTGACGTTTTTCAAGACTTTTGGAAGAAATCGATCGAATCTCAAAACTGGCCGTTTTTGCATGTTTTTGCTTAATATTACTTATACTCAGAGACCTTGATGCGATAGGTTAAGGATATTTGCAATATCCAAAAAACTTCAGTTTTTCCCTACTTTTTTAGAAAAAAGATCAAGGCCGTTTTTAAAAACGGCCGTTTTTCCAGGTTTTGGTTAATATTACTTAGATTCGAGAGCAATAACTTGGTAAATTTACAAAACGGTTTATTTTCCAAAAAACTGACGTTTTTCAAGCCTTTTTGAAGAAATCGATCGAATCTCAAAACTGGCCGTTTTTGCATGTTTTTGCTTAATATTACTTATAATCGGAGACCTTAATTTGATAGGTATGAAGATATTTGTATTATCCAAAAAACTCCCGTTTTTCAATCTTTTTTAGGAAATGGATCAAATGTTAAAATCAGCTGTTTTTCCAGGTTTTGGTTAATATTACTTAGATTCGAGAGCAATAACTTCGAAGTTTGAAAATCGGTTTATTTTCTCCAAACTGACGTTTTTCAAGACTTTTTGAAGAAATCGATCGAATCTCAAAACTAGCCGTTTTTGCATGTTTTTGCTTAATATTACTTATAATCAGAGACCTTGATGCGATAGGTTAAGGATATTTGCAATATCCAAAAAAATTCAGTTTTTCCCTACTTTTTTAGAAAAAAGATCAAACCTTAAAAACGGCCGTTTTTCCAGGTTTTGGTTAATATTACTTAGATTCGAGAGCAATAACTTGCTAAGTTTGAAAATCGGTTTATTTTCCCAAAACTGACGTTTTTCAAGACTTTTTGAAGAAATCGATCGAATCTCAAAACTGGCCGTTTTTGCATGTTTTGGCTTAATATTACTTATACTCAGAGACCTTGATTCGATAGGTTAAGGATATTTGCAATATCCAAAAAACTTCACTTTTTCCCTACTTTTTTAGAAAAAAGATCAAACCTTAAAAACGGCCGTTTTTCCAGGTTTTGTTTAATATTACTTAGATTCAAGAGCAATAACTTGGTAAATTTAAAAAACGGTTTATTTTCCGCAAAAACTGACGTTTTTCAATCCTTTTTGAAGAAATCGATCGAATCTCAAAACTAGCCGTTATTGCATGTTTTTGCTTAATATTACTTATAATCGGAGACCTTAATTTGATAGGTATGAAGATATTTGTATTATCCAAAAAACTCCCGTTTTTCAATCTTTTTTTATGAAATGGAACAAATGTTAAAATCAGCTGTTTTTACAGGTTTTGGTTAATATTACTTAGATTCGAGAGCAATAACTTGCTAAGTTTAAAAATCGGTTTATTTTCTCCAAACTGACGTTTTTCAAGACATTTGAAGAAATCGATCGAATCGTAAATCTGGCCGTTTTTGCATGTTTTTGCTTAATATTACCTATACTCAGAGACCTTGATTCGATGGGTTAAGGATATTTGCAATATCCAAAAAACTTCCGTTTTCCCTACTTTTCTAGAAAAAAGATCAAACCTTAAAAACGGCCGTTTTTCCAGGTTTTGGTTAATATTACTTAGATTCGAGAGTAATAACTTGCTAAGTTTGAAAATCGGTTTATTTTCCCAAAACCGACGTTTTTCAAGACTTTTTGAAAAAATCGGTCGAATGGCAAAACTGGCCGTTTTTGCATGTTTTTGCTTAATATTACTTATAATCGGAGACCTCAATTTGATAAGTATGAAGATATTTGTATTATTTAAAAAACTTCCGTTTTACCCAACTTTTTTAGAAAAAAGATCAAACCATAAAAACGGCCGTTTTTCCAGGTTTTGGTTAATATTACTTAGATTCGAGAGCAATAACTTGCTAAGTTTAAAAAACGGTTTATTTTCCTAAAACTGCCGTTTTTTAAGCCATTTAAAAAAAAATAGATCAAATCTCAAAACAAGCCGTTTTTGCATATTTTTGCTTAATATTACTTATACTCGGAGACCTTGATTCGATAAGTTTAGGATATTTGCATTATCCAAAAAACACCCGTTTTTCCCTTCTTTTTTAGGAAATGATTGAAACCTTAAAAACAGGCGCTTTTACAGGTTTTGGTTAATATTACTTAGATTCGAGAGCAATAACTTGCTAAGTTTTAAAACCGGTTTATTTTCCCAAAACTGACGTTTTTCAAGACTTTTTGAAGAAATCGTTTGAATCTCAAAACCGGCCGTTTTTGCATGTTTTTGCTTAATATTACTTATAATCGGAGACCTTAATTTGATAGGTATGAAGATATTTGTATTATCGAAAAAACTCCCGTTTTTTAATCTTTTATAGGAAATGGATCAAATGTTAAAATCAGCTGTTTTTCCAGGTTTTGGTTAATATTACTTAGATTCGAGAGCAATAACTTGCTAAGTTTGAAAATCGGTTTATTTTCCCAAAACAGACGTTTTTCAAGACTTTTTGAAGAAATCGATCGAATCTCAAAACTGGCCGTTTTTGCATGTTTTGGCTCAATATTACTTATACTCAGAGACCTTGATTCGATAGGTTAAGGATATTTGCAATATCCAAAAAACTTCAGTTTTTCCCTACTATTTTAGAAAAAAGATCAAACCTTAAAAACGGCCGTTTTAACAGAGTTTGGTTAATATTACTTAGATTTGAGAGCAATAACTTGGTAAGTTTAAAAAACGGTTTATTTTCCCAAAACTGACGTTTTTCAAGCGTTTTTGAAGAATTCGTTTGAATCTCAAAACTGGCCGTTTTTGCATGTTTTTGCTTAATATTACTTATAATCGGAGACCTTAATTTGATAGGTATGAAGATATTTGTATTATGCAAAAAACTCCCGTTTTTCAATCTTTTTTAGGAAATGGATAAAATGTTAAAATTAGCTGTTTTTCCAGGTTTTGGTTAATATTACTTAGATTCGAGAGCAATAACTTGCTAAGTTTGAAAATCGGTTTATTTACTCCGAACTGACGTTTTTCAAGACTTTTGGAAGAAATCGATCGAATCTCAAAACTGGCCGTTTTTGCATGTTTTTGCTTAATATTACTTATACTCAGAGACCTTGATGCGATAGGTTAAGGATATTTGCAATATCCAAAAAACTTCAGTTTTTCCCTACTTTTTTAGAAAAAAGATCAAGGCCGTTTTTCCAGGTTTTGGTTAATATTACTTAGATTCGAGAGCAATAACTTGGTAAATTTACAAAACGGTTTATTTTCCAAAAAACTGACGTTTTTCAAGCCTTTTTGAAGAAATCGATCGAATCTCAAAACTGGCCGTTTTTGCATGTTTTTGCTTAATATTACTTATAATCGGAGACCTTAATTTGATAGGTATGAAGATATTTGTATTATCCAAAAAACTCCCGTTTTTCAATCTTTTTTAGGAAATGGATCAAATGTTAAAATCAGCTGTTTTTCCAGGTTTTGGTTAATATTACTTAGATTCGAGAGCAATAACTTCGAAGTTTGAAAATCGGTTTATTTTCTCCAAACTGACGTTTTTCAAGACTTTTTGAAGAAATCGATCGAATCTCAAAACTAGCCGTCTTTGCATGTTTTTGCTTAATATTACTTATAATCAGAGACGTTGATTCGATAGGTTGAGGATATTTGCAATATCCACAAAACTTCCGTTTTCCCTACTATTTTAGAAAAAAGATCAAACCTTAAAAACGGCCGTTTTTCCAGGTTTTGGTTAATATTACTTAGATTCGAAAGCAATAACTTGCTAAGTTTGAAAATCGGTTTATTTTCCCAAAACTGACGTTTTTCAAGACTTTTTGAAGAAATCGATCGAATCTCAAAACTGGCCGTTTTTGCATGTTTTGGCTTAATATTACTTATACTCAGAGACCTTGATTCGATAGGTTAAGGATATTTGCAAAATCCAAAAAACTTCACTTTTTCCCTACTTTTTTAGAAAAAAGATCAAACCTTAAAAACGGCCGTTTTTCCAGGTTTTGGTTAATATTACTTAGATTCGAGAGCAATAACTTGGTAAATTTAAAAAACGGTTTATTTTCCGCAAAAACTGACGTTTTTCAATCCTTTTTAAAGAAATCGATCGAATCTCAAAACTAGCCGTTATTGCATGTTTTTGCTTAATATTACTTATAATCGGAGACCTTAATTTGATAGGTATGAAGATATTTGTATTATCCAAAAAACTCCCGTTTTTCAATCTTTTTTTATGAAATGGATCAAATGATAAAATCAGCTGTTTTTCCAGGTTTTGGTTAATATTACTTAGATTCGAGAGCAATAACTTGCTAAGTTTAAAAATCGGTTTATTTTCTCCTAACTGACGTTTTTCAAGACATTTGAAGAAATCGATCGAATCGTAAATCTGGCCGTTTTTGCATGTTTTTGCTTAATATTACCTATACTCAGAGACCTTGATTCGATGGGGTAAGGATATTTGCAATATCCAAAAAACTTCCGTTTTCCCTACTTTTTTAGAAAAAAGATCAAACCTTAAAAACGGCCGTTTTTCCAGGTTTTGGTTAATATTACTTAGATTCGAGAGTAATAACTTGCTAAGTTTGAAAATCGGTTTATTTTCCCAAAACTGACGTTTTTCAAGACTTTTTGAAAAAATCGGTCGAATGGCAAAACTGGCCGTTTTTGCATGTTTTTGCTTAATATTACTTATAATCGGAGACCTCAATTTGATTAGTATGAAGATATTTGTATTATTTAAAAAACTTCCGTTTTACCCAACTTTTTTAGAAAAAAGATCAAACCATAAAAACGGCCGTTTTTTCAGGTTTTGGTTAATATTACTTAGATTCGAGAGCAATAACTTGCTAAGTTTAAAAAACGGTTTATTTTCCTAAAACTGCCGTTTTTTAAGCCATTTTAAAAAAAATAGATCAAATCTCAAAACAAGCCGTTTTTGCATATTTTTGCTTAATATTACTTATACTCGGAGACCTTGATTCGATAAGTTTAGGATATTTGCATTATCCAAAAAACACCCGTTTTTCCCTTCTTTTTTAGGAAATGATTGAAACCTTAAAAACAGGCGCTTTTACAGGTTTTGGTTAATATTACTTAGATTCGAGAGCAATAACTTGCTAAGTTTTAAAACCGGTTTATTTTCCCAAAACTGACGTTTTTCAAGACTTTTTGAAGAAATCGTTTGAATCTCAAAACTGGCCGTTTTTGCATGTTTTTGCTTAATATTACTTATAATCGGAGACCTTAATTTGATAGGTATGAAGATATTTGTATTATCCAAAAAAACTCCCGTTTTTCAATCTTTTTTAGGAAATGGATCAAATGTTAAAATCAGCTGTTTTTCCAGGTTTTGGTTAATATTACTTAGATTCAAGAGCAATAACTTGCTAAGTTTGAAAATCGGTTTATTTTCCCAAAACTGACGTTTTTCAAGACTTTTTGAAGAAATCGATCGAATCTCAAAACTGGCCGTTTTTGCATGTTTTGGCTTAATATTACTTATACTCAGAGACCTTGATTCGATAGGTTAAGGATATTTGCAATATCCAAAAAACTTCAGTTTTTCCCTACTATTTTAGAAAAAAGATCAAACCTTAAAAACGGCCGTTTTAACAGAGTTTGGTTAATATTACTTAGATTTGAGAGCAATAACTTGGTAAGTTTAAAAAACGGTTTATTTTCCCAAAACTGACGTTTTTCAAGCGTTTTTGAAGAAATCGTTTGAATCTCAAAACTGGCCGTTTTTGCATGTTTTTGCTTAATATTACTTATAATCGGAGACCTTAATTTGATAGGTATGAAGATATTTGTATTATGCAAAAAACTCCCGTTTTTCAATCTTTTTTAGGAAATGGATAAAATGTTAAAATTAGCTGTTTTTCCAGGTTTTGGTTAATATTACTTAGATTCGAGAGCAATAACTTGCTAAGTTTGAAAATCGGTTTATTTACTCCGAACTGACGTTTTTCAAGACTTTTGGAAGAAATCGATCGAATCTCAAAACTGGCCGTTTTTGCATGTTTTTGCTTAATATTACTTATACTCAGAGACCTTGATGCGATAGGTTAAGGATATTTGCAATATCCAAAAAACTTCAGTTTTTCCCTACTTTTTTAGAAAAAAGATCAAGGCCGTTTTTAAAAACGGCCGTTTTTCCAGGTTTTGGTTAATATTACTTAGATTCGAGAGCAATAACTTGGTAAATTTACAAAACGGTTTATTTTCCAAAAAACTGACGTTTTTCAAGCCTTTTTGAAGAAATCGATCGAATCTCAAAACTGGCCGTTTTTGCATGTTTTTGCTTAATATTACTTATAATCGGAGACCTTAATTTGATAGGTATGAAGATATTTGTATTATCCAAAAAACTCCCGTTTTTCAATCTTTTTTAGGAAATGGATCAAATGTTAAAATCAGCTGTTTTTCCAGGTTTTGGTTAATATTACTTAGATTCGAGAGCAATAACTTCGAAGTTTGAAAATCGGTTTATTTTCTCCAAACTGACGTTTTTCAAGACTTTTTGAAGAAATCGATCGAATCTCAAAACTAGCCGTTTTTGCATGTTTTTGCTTAATATTACTTATAATCAGAGACGTTGATTCGATAGGTTGAGGATATTTGCAATATCCACAAAACTTCCGTTTTCCCTACTATTTTAGAAAAAAGATCAAACCTTAAAAACGGCCGTTTTTCCAGGTTTTGGTTAATATTACTTAGATTCGAGAGCAATAACTTGCTAAGTTTGAAAATCGGTTTATTTTCCCAAAACTGACGTTTTTCAAGACTTTTTGAAGAAATCGATCGAATCTCAAAACTGGCCGTTTTTGCATGTTTTGGCTTAATATTACTTATACTCAGAGACCTTGATTCGATAGGTTAAGGATATTTGCAAAATCCAAAAAACTTCACTTTTTCCCTACTTTTTTAGAAAAAAGATCAAACCTTAAAAACGGCCGTTTTTCCAGGTTTTGGTTAATATTACTTAGATTCGAGAGCAATAACTTGGTAAATTTAAAAAACGGTTTATTTTCCGCAAAAACTGACGTTTTTCAATCCTTTTTAAAGAAATCGATCGAATCTCAAAACTAGCCGTTATTGCATGTTTTTGCTTAATATTACTTATAATCGGAGACCTTAATTTGATAGGTATGAAGATATTTGTATTATCCAAAAAACTCCCGTTTTTCAATCTTTTTTAGGAAATGGATCAAATGTTAAAATCAGCTGTTTTTCCAGGTTTTGGTTAATATTACTTAGATTCGAGAGCAATAACTTCGAAGTTTGAAAATCGGTTTATTTTCTCCAAACTGACGTTTTTCAAGACTTTTTGAAGAAATCGATCGAATCTCAAAACTAGCCGTTTTTGCATGTTTTTGCTTAATATTACTTATAATCAGAGACGTTGATTCGATAGGTTGAGGATATTTGCAATATCCACAAAACTTCCGTTTTCCCTACTTTTTTAGAAAAAAGATCAAACCTTAAAAACGGCCGTTTTTCCAGGTTTTGGTTAATATTACTTAGATTCGAGAGCAATAACTTGCTAAGTTTGAAAATCGGTTTATTTTCCCAAAACTGACGTTTTTCAAGACTTTTTGAAGAAATCGATCGAATCTCAAAACTGGCCGTTTTTGCATGTTTTGGCTTAATATTACTTATACTCAGAGACCTTGATTCGATAGGTTAAGGATATTTGCAATATCCAAAAAACTTCACTTTTTCCCTACTTTTTTAGAAAAAAGATCAAACCTTAAAAACGGCCGTTTTAACTTAGATTCGAGAGCAATAACTTGGTAAGTTTAAAAAACGGTTTATTTTCCCAAAACTGACGTTTTTCAAGCCTTTTTGAAGAAATCGTTTGAATCTCCAAACAGGCCATTTTTACATGTTTTTGCTTAATATTACTTATAATCGGAGACATCAATTTGATAAGTATGAAATATTTGTATTATTTAAAAAACTTGCGTTTTTCCCTACTTTTTCAGTAAAAAGATCAAACCTTAAAAACGGCCGTTTTTCCAGGTTTTGGTTAATATTACTTAGATTCGAAAGCAATAACTTGCTAAGTTTAAAAAATGGTTTATTTTCCCAAAACTGACGTTTTTCAAGCCTTTTTAAAGAAATAGCTCAAATCACAAAACTGGCCGTTTTTGCATGTTTTTTCTTAATATTACTTATACTTGGAGACCTTGATTCGATAAGTTAAGGATATTTGCATTATCCAAACAACTCCAGTTTTTCAATCTTTTTTTAGAAATGGATCAAACCTTAAAATCAGCCGTTTTTCCAGGTTTTGGTTAATATTACTTAGATTCGAAAGAAATAACTTGCTAAGTTTGAAAATCGGTTTATTTACTCCCAAACTGACGTTTTTCAAGACTTTTTGAAGAAATAGATCGAATCTCAAAACTGGCCGTTTTTGCATGTTTTGGCTTAAGGATATTTGCAATATCCAAAAAACTTCAGTTTTTCCCTACTTTTTTGGAAAAAAGATCAAACCAAAAAACGGCCGTTTTTCCAGGTTTTGGTTAATATTACTTAGATTCGAGAGCAATAACTTGGTAGGTTTAAAAAACGGTTTATTTTCCCAAAACTGACGTTTTTCAAGCCTTTTTGGCGAAATCGATCGAATCTCAAAACTGGCAGTTTTTGCATGTTTTTGCTTAATATTACTTATAATCGGAGACCTTAATTTTATAGGTTTAAAGATATTTGTATTATCCAAAAAACTCCCGTTTTTCAATCTTTTTTAGGAAATTGATCAAACTTTAAAAACGGCGGTTTTTCCAGGTTTTGGTTAATATTACGTAGATTCGAGAGCAATAACTTGCTAAGTTTGAAAATCGGTTTATTTTCCCAAAACTGATGTTTTTCAAGACTTTTTGAAGAAATCGGTCGAATGTCAAAATTGGCCGTTTTTGCGTGTTTTTGCTTAATATTACTTATAATCGGAGACCTTGATTCGATAAGTTGAGGATATTTGCATTATCCAAAAAACATCCGTTTTTCCCTTCTTTTTTAGGAAATGATTGAAACCTTAAAAACGGCCGTTTTCCAGATTTTGGTTAATATTACTTAGATTCGAGAGCAATAACTTGCTAAGTTTGAAAATCGGTTTATTTTCCCAAAACTGACGTTTTTGAAGACTTTTTGAAAAAATCGCTCGAATGGCAAAACTGCCTGTTTTTGCATGTTTTTGCTTAATATTACTTATAATCGGAGACCTCAATTTGATAAGTATGAAGATATTTGTATTATTTAAAAAACTTCCGTTTTTCCCTACTTTTTCAGTAAAAAGATCAAACCTTAAAAACGGTCGTTTGTCCAGTTTTTGGTGTATATTACTTAGATTCGAGAGCAATAAATTGCTAAGTTTAAAGAACGGTGTATTTTCCCAACATTAACGTTTTTCAAGCTTTTTTTAAGAAATAGCTCGAATCACAAAACTGGCCGTTTATGCATATTTTTTCTTAATATTACTTATACTTGGAGACCTTGATTCGATAGGTTAAGGATATTTGCATTATCCAAACAACTCCAGTTTTCAATCTTTTTTAGGAAATGAATCAAACCTTAAAATTAGCCGTTTTTCCAGGTTTTGGTTAATATTACTTAGATTCGAGAGCAATAACTTGCTAAGTTTGAAAATCAGTTTATTTTCCCAAAACTGACATTTTTTAAGACTTTTTGAAGAAATCGGTCGAATGTCAAAACTGGCTGTTTTTGCATTTTTTTGCTTAATATTACTTATAATCGGAGACCTCAATTTGATAAGTATGAAGATATTTGTATTATCCAAAAAACTCCCGTTTTCCCATCTTTTTTAGAAAATTGATTAAACCTTAAAAACGGCCGTTTTTCCAGGTTTTGGTTAATATTACTTAGATTCGAGAGCAATAACTTGCTAAGTTTTAAAATCAGTTTATTTTCCCAAGACTGACGTTTTTCAAGACTTTTTGAAGAAATCGGTCGAATGTCAAAACTGGCCGTTTTTGCATTATTTTGCTTAATATTACTTATAATCGGAGACCTCAATTTGATAAGTATGAAGATATTTGTTTTATTTTAAAAACTTCCGTTTTTCCCTACTTTTTTAGAAAAAAGTTCAAACCATAAAAACGGATGTTTTTCCAGGTTTTGGTTAATATTACTTAGATTCGAGAGCAATAACTTGCTAAGTTTGAAAAACGGTTTATTTTTCCAAAACTGACGTTTTTCAAGCCTTTTTGAAGCAATAGCTCGAATCTCCAAACAGGCCATTTTTCCATGTTTTTGCTTAATATTACTTATAATCGGAGACCTCAATTTGATAAGTATGAAATATTTGTATTATTTTAAAAACTTCCGTTTTTCCCTACTTTTTTAGAAGAAAGTTCAAACCATAAAAACGGCCGTTTCTCCAGGTTTTGGTTAATATTACTTAGATTCGAGAGCAATAACTTGCTAAGTTTAAAAAACGGTTTATTTTCGCAAAACTGCCGTTTTTTAAGCCTTTTTAAAAAAAATAGATCAAATCTCAAAACATGCCGTTTTTGCATATTTTTGCTTAATATTACTTATACTCGGAGACCTTGATTCGATAAGTTGAGGATATTTGCATTATCCAAAAAACACCCGTTTTTCCCTTCTTTTTTAGGAAATGATTGAAACCTTAAAAACGGCCGCTTTTCCAGGTTTTCCTTAATATTACTTAGATTCGAGAGCAATAACTTTCTAAGTTTGAAAATCGGTTTATTTTCCCAAAACTGACGTTTTTCAAGACTTTTGGAAGAAATCGATCGAATCTCAAAACTGGCCGTTTTTGCATGTTTTGGCTTAATATTACTTATACTCAGAGACCTTGATTCGAAAGGTTAAGGATATTTGCAATATCCAAAAAACTTCAGTTTCTCCCTACTATTTTAGAAAAAAGATCAAACCTTAAAAACGGCCGTTTTAACAGGGTTTGGTTAATATTACTTAGATTCGAGAGCAATAACTTGGTAAGTTTAAAAAACGGTTTATTTTCCCAAAACCGACGTTTTTCAAGCCTTTTTGAAGAAATCGTTTGAATCTTAAAAATGTCTGTTTTTGCATGTTTTTGCTTAATATTACTTATAATCGGAGACATTAATTTGATAAGTATGAAGATATTTGTATTATCCAAAAAACTCCCGTTTTTCACTCTTTTTTAGGAAATGGATCAAATATTAAAATCAGCTGTTTTTCAGGTTTTGGTTAATATTAATTAGATTCGAGAGCAATAACTTGCTAAGTTTGAAAATCGGTTATTTTCTCCAAACTGACGTTTTTCAAGACTTTTTGAAGAAATCGATCGAATCTTAAATCTGGCCGTTTTTGCATGTTTTGGCTTAATATTACTTATACTCAGAGACCTTGATTCGATAGGTTAAGGATATTTGCAATATCCAAAAAACTTCAGTTTTTCCCTACTATTTTAGAAAAAAGATCAAACCTTAAAAATGGCCGTTTTAACAGGGTTTGATTAATATTACTTAGATTCGAGAGCAATAACTTGGTAAGTTTAAAAAACGGTTTATTTTCCCAAAACCGACGTTTTTCAAGCCTTTTTGAAGAAATCGTTTGAATCTCAAAACTGGCCGTTTTTGCATGTTTTTGCTTAATATTACTTATAATCGGAGACCTTAATTTAATAGGTATGAAGATATTTGTATTATGCAAAAAACTCCCGTTTTTCAATCTTTTTTAGGAAATGGATCAAATGTTAAAATCAGCTGTTTTTCCAGGTTTTGGTTAATATTACTTAGATTCGAAAGCAATAACTTGCTAAGTTTGAAAATCGGTTTATTTACTCCAAACTGACGTTTTTCAAGACTTTTGGAAGAAATCGATCGAATCTCAAAACTGGCCGTTTTTGCATGTTTTTGCTTAATATTACTTATACTCAGAGACCTTGATGCGATAGGTTAAGGATATTTGCAATATCCAAAAAACTTCAGTTTTTCCCTACTTTTTTAGAAAAAAGATCAAGGCCGTTTTTATAAACGGCCGTTTTTCCAGGTTTTGGTTAATATTACTTAGATTCGAGAGCAATAACTTGGTAAATTTACAAAACGGTATATTTTCCAAAAAACTGACGTTTTTAAATCCTTTTTGAAGAAATCGTTTGAATCTCAATACCGGCCGTTTTTGCATGTTTTTGCTTAATATTACTTATAATCGGAGACCTTAATTTAATAGGTATGAAGATATTTGTATTATGCAAAAAACTCCCGTTTTTCAATCTTTTTTAGGAAATGGATCAAATGTTAAAATCAGCTGTTTTTCCAGGTTTTGGTTAATATTACTTAGATTCGAGAGCAATAACTTGCTAAGTTTGAAAATCGGTTTATTTACTCCAAACTGACGTTTTTCAAGACTTTTGGAAGAAATCGATCGAATCTCAAAACTGGCCGTTTTTGCATGTTTTTGCTTAATATTACTTATACTCAGAGACCTTGATGCGATAGGTTAAGGATATTTGCTATATCCAAAAAAATTCAGTTTTTCCCTACTTTTTTAGAAAAAAGATCAAACCTTAAAAACGGCCGTTTTTCCAAGTTTTGGTTAATATTACTTAGATTCGAGAGCAATAACTTGGTAAATTTAAAAAACGGTTTATTTTCCGCAAAAACTGACGTTTTTCAATCCTTTTTGAAGAAATCGATCGAATCTCAAAACTAGCCGTTTTTGCATGTTTTTGCTTAATATTACTTATACTCAGAGACCTTGATTCGATAGGTTAAGGATATTTGCAATATCCAAAAAACTTCCGTTTTCCCTACTTTTTTAGAAAAAAGATCAAACCTTAAAAACGGCCGTTTTTCCAGTTTTTGGTTAATATTACTTAGATTCGAGAGTAATAACTTGCTAAGTTTGAAAATCGGTTTATTTTCCCAAAACTGACGTTTTTCAAGACTTTTTGAAAAAATCGGTCGAATGGCAAAACTGGCCGTTTTTGCATGTTTTTGCTTAATATTACATATAATCGGAGACCTCAATTTGATAAGTATGAAGATATTTGTATTATTTAAAAAACTTCCGTTTTCCCCAACTTTTTTAGAAAAAAGATCAAACCATAAAAACGGCCGTTTTTCCAGGTTTTGGTTAATAATACTTAGATTCGAGAGAAATAACTTGCTAAGTTCAAAAAACGGTTTATTTTTCCAAAACTGCCGTTTTTTAAGCCTTTTTAAAAAAAATAGATCAAATCTCAAAACAAGCCGTTTTTGCATATTTTTTCTTAATATTACTTATACTCGGAGACCTTGATTCGATAAGTTTAGGATATTTGCATTTTCCAAAAAACACCCGTTTTTCCCTTCTTTTTTAGGAAATGATTGAAACCTTAAAAACAGGCGCTTTTCTAGGTTTTGGTTAATATTACTTAGATTCGAGAGCAATAACTTGCTAAGTTTGAAAATGGGTTTATTTTCCCAAAACTGACGTTTTGCAAGACTTTTTGAAGAAATCGTTTGAATCTCAAAACTGGCCGTTTTTGCATATTTTTGCTTAATATTACTTATAATCGGAGACCTTAATTTGATAGGTATGAAGATATTTGTATTATCCAAAAAAACTCCCGTTTTTTAATCTTTTTAAGGAAATGGATCAAATGTTAAAATCAGCTGTTTTTCCAGGTTTTGGTTAATATTACTTAGATTCGAGAGCAATAACTTGCTAAGTTTGAAAATCGGTTTATTTTCCCAAAACTGACGTTTTTAAGACTTTTTGAAGAAATCGATCGAATCTCAGAACTGGCCGTTTTTGCATGTTTTGGCTTAATATTTCTTATACTCAGAGACCTTGATTCGATAGGTTAAGGATATTTGCAATATCCAAAAAACTTCAGTTTTTCCCTACTATTTTAGAAAAAAGATCAAACCTTAAAAACGGCCGTTTTAACAGGGTTTGGTTAATATTACTTAGATTCGAGAGCAATAACTTGGTAAGTTTAAAAAACGGTTTATTTTCCCAAAACTGACGTTTTTCAAGCGTTTTTGAAGAAATCGTTTGAATCTCAAACTCGCCGTTTTTGCATGTTTTTGCTTAATATTTCTTATAATCGGAGACCTTCATTTGATAGATATGAAGATATTTGTATTATGCAAAAAACTCCCGTTTTTCAATCTTTTTTAGGAAATGGATCAAATGTTAAAATCAGCTGTTTTTCCAGGTTTTGGTTAATATTACTTAGATTCGAGAGCAATAACTTCGAAGTTTGAAAATCGGTTTATTTTCTCCAAACTGACGTTTTTCAAGACTTTTTGAAGAAATCTATCGAATCTCAAAACTAGCCGTTTTTGCATGTTTTTGCTTAATATTACTTATACTCAGAGACGTTGATTCGATAGGTTGAGGATATTTGCAATATCCACAAAACTTCCGTTTTCCCTACTTTTTTAGAAAAAAGATCAAACCTTAAAAACGGCCGTTTTTCCAGGTTTAGGTTAATATTACTTAGATTCGAGAGCAATAACTTGGTAAATTTAAAAAACGGTTTATTTTCCGCAAAAACTGACGTTTTTCAATCCTTTTTGAAGAAATCGATCGAATCTCAAAACTAGCCGTTTTTGCATGTTTTTGCTTAATATTACTTATAATCGGAGACCTTAATTTGATAGGTATGAAGATATTTGTATTATCCAAAAAACTCCCGTTTTTCAATCTTTTTTATGAAATGGATCAAATGTTAAAATCAGCTGTTTTTGCAGGTTTTGGTTAATATTACTTAGATTCGAGAGCAATAACTTGCTAAGTTTAAAAATCGGTTTATTTTCTCCAAAATGACGTTTTTCAAGACATTTGAAGAAATCGATCGAATCGTAAATCTGGCCGTTTTTGCATGTTTTTGCTTAATATTACCTTTACTCAGAGACCTTGATTCGATGGGTTAAGGATATTTGCAATATCCAAAAAACTTCCGTTTTCCCTACTTTTTTAGAAAAAAGATCAAACCTTAAAAACGGCCGCTTTTCCAGGTTTTGGTTAATATTACTTAGATTCGAGAGTAATAACTTGCTAAGTTTGAAAATCGGTTTATTTTCCCAAAACTGACGTTTTTCAAGACTTTTTGAAAAAATCGGTCGAATGGCAAAACTGGCCGTTTTTGCATGTTTTTGCTTAATATTACTTATAATCGGAGACCTCAATTTGATAAGTATGAAGATATTTGTATTATTTAAAAAACTTCCGTTTTACCCAACTTTTTTAGAAAAAAGATCAAACCATAAAAACGGCCGTTTTTCCAGGTTTTGGTTAATATTACTTAGATTCGAGAGCAATAACTTGCTAAGTTTAAAAAACGGTTTATTTTCCTAAAACTGCCGTTTTTTAAGCCATTTTAAAAAAAATAGATCAAATCTCAAAACAAGCCGTTTTTGCATATTTTTGCTTAATATTACTTATACTCGGAGAACTTGATTCGATAAGTTTAGGATATTTGCATTATCCAAAAAACACCCGTTTTTCCCTTCTTTTTTAGGAAATGATTGAAACCTTAAAAACAGGCGCTTTTACAGGTTTTGGTTAATATTACTTAGATTCGAGAGCAATAACTTGCTAAGTTTTAAAACCGGTTTATTTTCCCAAAACTGACGTTTTTCAAGACTTTTTGAAGAAATCGTTTGAATCTCAAAACTGGCCGTTTTTGCATGTTTTTGCTTAATATTACTTATAATCGGAGACCTTAATTTGATAGGTATGAAGATATTTGTATTATCCAAAAAACTCCCGTTTTTTAATCTTTTTTAGGAAATGGATCAAATGTTAAAATCAGCTGTTTTTCCAGGTTTTGGTTAATGTTACTTAGATTCGAGAGCAATAACTTGCTAAGTTTGAAAATCGGTTTATTTTCCCAAAACTGACGTTTTTCAAGACTTTTTGAAGAAATCGATCGAATCTCAAAACTGGCCGTTTTTGCATGTTTTGGCTTAATATTACTTATACTCAGAGACCTTGATTCGATAGGTTAAGGATATTTGCAATATCCAAAAAACTTCAGTTTTTCCTTTTCCCTACTATTTTAGAAAAAAGATCAAACCTTAAAAACGGCCGTTTTAACAGAGTTTGGTTAATATTACTTAGATTTGAGAGCAATAACTTGGTAAGTTTAAAAAACGGTTTATTTTCCCAAAACTGACGTTTTTCAAGCGTTTTTGAAGAAATCGTTTGAATCTCAAAACAGGCCATTTTTCCATGTTTTTGCTTAATATTACTTATAATCGGAGACATCAATTTGATAAGTATGAAATATTTGTATTATTTAAAAAACTTGCGTTTTTCCCTACTTTTTCAGTAAAAAGATCAAACCTTACAAACGGCCGTTTTTCCAGGTTTTGGTTAATATTACTTAGATTTGAGAGCAATAACCTGCTAAGTTTAAAAAATGGTTTATTTTCCCAAAACTGACGTTTTTCAAGCCTTTTTAAAGAAATAGCTCGAATCACAAAACTGGCCGTTTTTGCATGTTTTTTCTTAATATTACTTATACTTGGAGACCTTGATTCGATAAGTTAAGGATATTTGCATTATCCAAACAACTCCAGTTTTTCAATCTTTTTTTAGAAATGGATCAAATGTTAAAATCAGCCGTTTTTCCAGGTTTGGTTAATATTACTTAGATTCGAGAGAAATAACTTGCTAAGTTTGAAAATCGGTTTATTTACTCCCAAACTGACGTTTTTCAAGACTTTTTGAAGAAATATATCGAATCTCAAAACTGGCCGTTTTTGCATGTTTTGGCTTAATATTACTTATACTCAGAGACCTTGATTCGATAGGTTAAGGATATTTGCAATATCCAAAAAACTTCAGTTTTTCCCTACTTTTTTGGAAAAAAGATCAAACCTTAAAAACGGCCGTTTTTCCAGGTTTTGGTTAATATTACTTAGATTCGAGAGCAATAACTTGGTAGGTTTAAAAAACGGTTTATTTTCCCAAAACTGACGTTTTTCAAGCCTTTTTGAAGAAATCGATCGAATCTCAAAACTGGCAGTTTTTGCATGTTTTTGCTTAATATTACTTATAATCGGAGACCTTAATTTTATAGGTTTGAAGATATTTGTATTATCCAAAAAACTCCCGTTTTTCAATCTTTTTTAGGAAATTGATCAAACTTTAAAAACGGCGGTTTTTCCAGGTTTTGGTTAATATTACGTAGATTCGAGAGCAATAACTTGCTAAGTTTGAAAATCGGTTTATTTTCCCAAAACTGATGTTTTTCAAGACTTTTTGAAAAAATCGCTCGAATGGCAAAACTGCCTGTTTTTGCATGTTTTTGCTTAATATTACTTATAATCGGAGACCTCAATTTGATAAGTATGAAGATATTTGTATTATTTAAAAAACTTCCGTTTTCCCCAACTTTTTTAGAAAAAAGATCAAACCATAAAAACGGCCGTTTTCCAGGTTTTGGTTAATAATACTTTGATTCGAGAGAAATAACTTGCTAAGTTTAAAAAACGGTTTATTTTTCCAAAACTGCGTTTTTTAAGCCTTTTTGAAAAAAATAGATCAAATCTCAAAACAAGCCGTTTTTGCATATTTTTGCTTAATATTACTTATACTCGGAGACCTTGATTCGATAAGTTTAGGATATTTGCATTATCCAAAAAACACCCGTTTTTCCCTTCTTTTTAGGAAATGAATGAAACCTTAAAACAGGCGCTTTTCTAGGTTTTGGTTAATATTACTTAGATTCGAGAGCAATAACCTGCTAAGTTTTAAAACCGGTTTACTTTCCAAAACTGACGTTTTGCAAGACTTTTTGAAGAAATCGTTTGAATCTCAAAACTGGCCGTTTTTGCATTTTTTGCTTAATATTACTTATAATCGGAGACCTTAATTTGATAGGTATGAAGATATTTGTATTATCCAAAAAACTCCCGTTTTTTAATCTTTTTAAGGAAATGGATCAAATGTTAAAATCAGCTGTTTTTCTAGGTTTTGGTTAATATTACTTAGATTCGAGAGCAATAGCTTGCTAAGTTTGAAAATCGGTTTATTTTCCCAAAACTGACGTTTTTCCAGACTTTTTGAAGAAATCGATCGAATCTCAAAACTGGCCGTTTTTGCATGTTTTGGCTTAATATTACTTATACTCAGAGACCTTGATTCGATAGGTTAAGGATATTTGCAATATCCAAAAAACTTCAGTTTTTCCCTACTATTTTAGAAAAAAGATCAAACCTTAAAAACGGCCGTTTTAACAGGGTTTGGTTAATATACTTAGATTCGAGAGCAATAACTTGGTAAGTTTAAAAAACGGTTTATTTTCCCAAAACGGACGTTTTTCAAGCGTTTTTGAAGAAATCGTTTGAATCTCAAAACTCGCCGTTTTTGCATGTTTTTGCTTAATATTTCTTATAATCGGAGACCTTCATTTGATAGATATGAAGATATTTGTATTATGCAAAAAACTCCCGTTTTTCAAATCTTTTTTAGGAAATGGATCAAATGTTAAAATCAGCTGTTTTTCCAGGTTTTTGGTTAATATTACTTAGATTTGAGAGCAATAACTTGCTAAGTTTGAAAATCGGTTTATTTACTCCAAACTGACGTTTTTCAAGACTTTTGGAAGAAATCGATCGGATCTCAAAGCTGGCCGTTTTTGCATGTTTTTGCTTAATATTACTTATACTCAGAGACCTTGATGCGATAGGTTAAGGATATTTGCAATATCCAAAAAACTTCAGTTTTTCCCTACTTTTTGAGAAAAAAGATCAAACCTTAAAAACGGCCGTTTTTCCAGGTTTTGGTTAATATTACTTAGATCCGAGAGCAATAACTTGGTAAATTTAAAAAACGGTTTATTTTCAAAAAACTGACGTTTTTCAAGCCTTTGGAAGAAATCGATCAAATCTCAAAACTGGCCGTTTTTGCATGTTTTTGCTTAATATTACTTATACTCAGAGACCTTGATGCGATAGGTTAAGGATATTTGCAATATCCAAAAAACTTCAGTTTTTTCCCTACTTTTTTAGAAAAAAGATCAAACCTTAAAAACGGCCGTTTTCCCAGGTTTTGGTTAATATTACTTAGATTCGAGAGCAATAACTTGGTAAATTTAAAAAACGGTTTATTTTCCGCAAAAACTGACGTTTTTCAAGCCTTTTTGAAGAAATCGATCGAATCTCAAAACTGGCCGTTTTTGCATGTTTTTGCTTAATATTACTTATAATCGGAGACCTTAATTTGATAGGTATGAAGATATTTGTATTATTTAAAAAACTTCCGTTTTTCCCTACTTTTTTAGAAAAAAGATCAAACCATAAAAACGGCCGTTTTTCCAGGTTTTGGTTAATATTACCTTGATTCGAGAGCAATAACTTGCTAAGTTTAAAAAACGGTTTATTTTCCCAAAACTGCCGTTTTTGAAAAAATAGATCAAATCTAAAAACATGCCGTTTTTGCATATTTTTGCTTAATATTACTTATACTCGGAGACCTTGATTCGATAAGTTGAGGATATTTGCATTATCCAAAAAACACCCGTTTTTCCCTTCTTTTTTAAGAAATGATTGAAACCTTAAAAACGGCCACTTTTCCAGGTTTTGGTTAATATTACTTAGATTCGAGAGCAATAACTTTCTAAGTTTGAAAATCGGTTTATTTTCCCAAAACTGACGTTTTTCAAGACTTTTTGAAGAAATCGATCGAATCTCAAAACTGGTCGTTTTTGCATGTTTTGGCTTCATATTACTTATACTCAGAGACCTTGATTCGATAGGTTAAGGATATTTGCAATATCCAAAAAACTTCAGTTTTTCCCTAATATTTTAGAAAAAAGTTCAATATTTAAAAACGGCCGTTTTAACAGGGTTTGGTTAATATTACTTAGATTCGAGAGCAATAACTTGGTAAATTTAAAAACGGTTTATTTTTCGCAATAACTGTCGTTTTTCAAGCCTTTTTAAGGAAATCGATCGAATCACAAAACTGGCCGTTTTTGCATGTTTTTGCTTAATATTACTTATATTCGGATACCTTAATTTGATAGGTATGAAGATATTTGTATTATCCAAAAAACTCCCGTTTTTCAATCTTTTTTAGGAAATGGATCACATGTTAAAATCAGCGGTTTTTCCAGGTTTTGGTTAATATTACTTAGATTCGAGAGCAATAACTTGCTAAGTTTGAAAATCGGTTTATTTTCCCAAAACTGACGTTTTTCAAGCCTTTTTGAAGAAATCGATCGAATCTCAAAACTGGCCGTTATTGCATGTTTTGGCTTAATATTACTTATAATCAGAGACCTTGATTCCATAGGTTAAGGATATTTGCAATATCTAAAAAACTTCCGTTTTTCCCTACTTTTTTAGAAAAAAGATCAAACCATAAAAACGGCCGTTTCTCCAGGTTTTGGTTAATATTACTTAGATTCGAGAGCAATAACTTGCTAAGTTTAAAAAACGGTTTATTTTCCCAAAACTGCCGTTTTTTAAGCCTTTTTGAAAAAAATAGATCAAATCTCAAAACATGCCGTTTTTGCATATTTTTGCTTAATATTACTTATACTCGGAGACCTTGATTCGATAAGTTGAGGATATTTGCATTATCCAAAAAACACCCGTTTTTCCCTTCTTTTTTAAGAAATGATTGAAACCTTAAAAACGGCCGTTTTTCCAGGTTTTGGTTAATATTACTTAGATTAGAGAGCAATAACTTGGTAAATTTACAAAACGGTTTATTTTCCAAAAAACTGACGTTTTTCAAGCCTTTTTGAAGAAATCGATCGAATCACAAAACTGGCCGTTTTTGCATGTTTTTGCTTAATATTACTTATATTCGGATACCTTAATTTGATAGTTATGAAGATATTTGTATTATGCAAAAAACTCCCGTTTTTCAATCTTTTTTAGGAAATGGATCAAATGTTAAAATCAGCTGATTTTCCAGGTTTTGGTTAATATTACTTAGATTCGAGATCAATAACTTGCTAAGTTTGAAAATCAGTTTATTTACTCCAAACTGACGTTTTTCAAGACTTTTGGATGATTTTGCTTAATATTACTTATACTCAGAGACCTTGATGCGATAGGTTAAGGATATTTGCAATATCCAAAAAACTTCAGTTTTTCCCTACTTTTTTAGAAAAAAGATCAAACCTTAAAAACGGCCGTTTTTCCAGGTTTTGGTTAATATTACTTAGATTAGAGAGCAATAACTTGGTAAATTTAAAAAACGGTTTATTTTCTGCAAAAACTGACGTTTTTCAAGCCTTTTTGAAGAAATCGATCGAATCTCAAAACATGCCGTTTTTGCATGTTTTTGCTTATTATTACTTATACTCGGAGACCTTGATTCGATAAGTTTAGGATATTTGCATTATCCAAAAAACACCCGTTTTTCCCTTCTTTTTTAGGAAATGATTGAAACCTTAAAAACAGGCGCTTTTCCAGGTTTTGGTTAATATTACTTAGATTCGAGAGCAATAACTTGCTAAGTTTTAAAACCGGTTTACTTTCCCAAAACTGACGTTTTTCAAGACTTTTTGAAGAAATCGTTTGAATCTCAATACTCGCTGTTTTTGCATGTTTTTGCTTAATATTTCTTATAATTGGAGACCTTAATTTGATAGGTATGAAGATATTTGTATTATGCAAAAAACTCCCGTTTTTCAATCTTTTTTAGGAAATGGATCAAATGTTAAAATCAGCTGTTTATCCAGGTTTTGGTTAATATTACTTAGATTCGAGAGCAATAACTTGCTAAGTTTGAAAATCGGTTTATTTTCTCCAAACTGACGTTTTTCAAGACTTTTTGAAGAAATCGATCGAATCTTAAATCTGGCCGTTTTTGCATGATTTTGCTTAATATTACTTATACTCAGAGACCTTGATTCGATAGGTTAAGGTTATTTGCAATATCCAAAAAACTTCCGTTTTTTCCTACTTTTTTAGAAAAAAGATCAAACCTTAAAAACGGCCGTTTTTCCAGGTTTTGGTTAATATTACTTAGATTCGAGAGTAATAACTTGCTAAGTTTGAAAATCGGTTTATTTTCCCAAAACTGACGTTTTTCAAGACTTTCTGTAAAAATCGGTCGAATAGCAAAACTGGCCGTTTTTGCATGTTTTTGCTTAATATTACTTATAATCGGAGACCTTAATTTGATTAGTATGAAGATATTTGTATTATTTAAAAAACTTCCGTTTTCCCCAACTTTTTTAGAAAAAAGATCAAACCTTAAAAACGGCCGTTTTTCCAGGTTTTGGTTAATATTACTTAGATTCGAGAGAAATAACTTGGTAAGTTTAAAAAACGGTTTATTTTCCCAAAACTGCCGTTTTTAATCCTTTTTGAAAAAAATAGATCAAATCTCAAAACAAGCCGTTTTTGCATATTTTTGCTTAATATTACTTATACTCGGAGACCTTGATTCGATAAGTTTAGGATATTTGCATTATCCAAAAAACACCCGTTTTTCCCTTCTTTTTTAGGAAATGATTGAAACCTTAAAAACAGGCGCTTTTCCAGGTTTTGGTTAATATTACATAGATTCAAGAGCAATAACTTGCTAAGTTTTAAAACCGGTTTATTTTCCCAAAACTGACGTTTTTCAAGACTTTTTGAAGAAATCGTTTGAATCTCAAAACTGGCCGTTTTTGCATGTTTTTGCTTAATATTACTTATAATCGGAGACCTTAATTTGATAGGTATGAAGATATTTGTATTATCCAAAAAACTCCCGTTTTTTAATCTTTTTTAGGAAATGGATCAAATGTTAAAATCAGCTGTTTTTCCAGGTTTTGGTTAATATTACTTAGATTTGAGAGCAATAACTTGCTAAGTTTGAAAATCGGTTTATTTTCCCAAAACTGACGTTTTTCAAGACTTTTTGAAGAAATCGATCGAATCTCAAAACTGGCCGTTTTTGCATGTTTTGGCTTAATATTACTTATACTCAGAGACCTTGATTCGATAGGTTAAGGATATTTGCAATATCCAAAAAACTTCATTTTTTCCCTACTATTTTAGAAAAAAGATCAAACCTTAAAAACGGCCGTTTTAACAGTGTTTGGTTAATATTACTTAGATTCGAGAGCAATAACTTGGTAAGTTTAAAAAACGGTTTATTTTCCCAAAACTGACGTTTTTCAAGCGTTTTTGAAGAAATTGTTTGAATCTCAAAACTGGCCGTTTTTGCATGTTTTTGCTTAATATTACTTATAATCGGAGACCTTAATTTGATAGGTATGAAGATATTTGTATTATGCAAAAAACTCCCGTTTTTCAATCTTTTTTAGGAAATGGATCAAATGTTAAAATCAGCTGTTTTTCCAGGTTTTGGTTAATATTACTTAGATTCGAGAGCAATAACTTGCTAAGTTTGAAAATCGGTTTATTTACTCCAAACTGACGTTTTTCAAGACTTTTGGAAGAAATCGATCGAATCTCAAAACTGGCCGTTTTTGCATGTTTTTGCTTAATATTACTTATACTCAGAGACCTTGATGCGATAGGTTAAGGATATTTGCAATATCGAAAAAACTTCAGTTTTTCCCTACTTTTTTAGATAAAAGATCAAACCTTAAAAACGGCCGTTTTTCCAGGTTTTGGTTAATATTACTTAGATTCGAGAGCAATAACTTGCTAAGTTTTAAAACCGGTTTACTTTCCCAAAACTGACGTTTTTCAAGACTTTTTGAAGAAATCGTTTGAATCTCAAAACTCGCTGTTTTTGCATGTTTTTGCTTAATATTTCTTATAATTGGAGACCTTAATTTGATAGGTATGAAGATATTTGTATTATGCAAAAAACTCCCGTTTTTCAATCTTTTTTAGGAAATGGATCACATGTTAAAATCAGCTGTTTTTCCAGGTTTTGGTTAATATTACTTAGATTCGAGAGCAATAACTTGCTAAGTTTGAAAATCGGTTTATTTTCCCAAAACTGACGTTTTTCAAGACTTTTTGAAGAAATCGATCGAATCTCAAAAATGGCCGTTTTTGCATGTTTTGGCTTAATATTACTTATACTCAGAGACCTTGATTCGATAGGTTAAGCATATTTTTCAATATCCAAAAAACTTCATTTTTTCCCTACTATTTTAGAAAAAAGATCAAACCTTAAAAACGGCCGTTTTAACAGGGTTTGGTTAATATTACTTAGATTCGAGAGCAATAACTTGGTAAGTTTAAAAAACGGTTTATTTTCCCAAAACTGACGTTTTTCAAGCGTTTTTGAAGAAATCGTTTGAATCTCAAAACTCGCCGTTTTTGCATGTTTTTGCTTAATATTTCTTATAATTGGAGACCTTAATTTGATAGGTATGAAGATATTTGTATTATGCAAAAAACTCCCGTTTTTAGATCTTTTTTAGGAAATGGATCAAATGTTAAAATCAGCTGTTTTTCCAGGTTTTGGTTAATATTACTTAGATTCGAGAGCAATAACTTGCTAAGTTTGAAAATCGGTTTATTTCCTCCAAACTGACGTTTTTGGAGACTTTTTGAAGAAATCGATCTAATCTTAAATCTGGCCGTTTTTGCATGTTTTGGCTTAATATTACTTATACTCAGAGACCTTGATTCGATAGGTTAAGGATATTTGCAATATCCAAAAAACTTTCGTTTTTTCCTACTTTTTTAGAAAAAAGATCAAACCTTAAAAACGGCCGTTTTTCCAGGTTTTGGTTAATATTACTTAGATTCGAGAGTAATAACTTGCTAAGTTTGAAAATCGGTTTATTTTCCCAAAACTGACGTTTTTCAAGACTTTCTGTAAAAATCGGTCAAATGGCAAAACTGGCCGTTTTTGCATATTTTTGCTTAATATTACTTATAATCGGAGACCTCAATTTGATTAGTATGAAGATATTTGTATTATTTAAAAAACTTCCGTTTTCCCCAACTTTTTTAGAAAAAAGATCAAACCTTAAAAACGGCCGTTTTTCCAGGTTTTGGTTAATATTACTTAGATTCGAGAGAAATAACTTGCTAAGTTTAAAAAACGGTTTATTTTCCCAAAACTGCCGTTTTTTAATCCTTTTTGAAAAAAATAGATCAAATCTCAAAACAAGCCGTTTTTGCATATTTTTGCTTAATATTACTTATACTCGGAGACCTTGATTCGATAAGTTTAGGATATTTGCATTATCCAAAAAACACCCGTTTTTCCCTTCTTTTTTAGGAAATGATTGAAACCTTAAAAACAGGCGCTTTTCCAGGTTTTGGTTAATATTACTTAGATTCGAGAGCAATAACTTGCTAAATTTAAAAAACGGTTTATTTTCCCAAAACTGACGTTTTTCAAGCGTTTTTGAAGAAATTGTTTGAATCTCAAAACTGGCCGTTTTTGCATGTTTTTGCTTAATATTACTTATAATCGGAGACCTTAATTTGATAGGTATGAAGATATTTGTATTATGCAAAAAACTCCCGTTTTTCAATCTTTTTTAGGAAATGGATCAAATGTTAAAAACAGCTGTTTTTCCAGGTTTTGGTTAATATTACTTAGATTCGAGAGCAATAACTTGCTAAGTTTGAAAATCGGTTTATTTACTCCAAACTGACGTTTTTCAAGACTTTTGGAAGAAATCGATCGAATCTCAAAACTGGCCGTTTTTGCATGTTTTTGCTTAATATTACTTATACTCAGAGACCTTGATGCGATAGGTTAAGGATATTTGCAATATCGAAAAAACTTCAGTTTTTCCCTCTTTTTTTAGATAAAAGATTAAACCTTAAAAACGGCCGTTTTTCCAGGTTTTGGTTAATATTACTTAGATTCGAGAGCAATAACTTGCTAAGTTTTAAAACCGGTTTACTTTCCCAAAACTGACGTTTTTCAAGACTTTTTGAAGAAATCGTTTGAATCTCAAAACTCGCTGTTTTTGCATGTTTTTGCTTAGTATTTCTTATAATTGGAGACCTTAATTTGATAGGTATGAAGATATTTGTATTATGCAAAAAACTCCCGTTTTTCAATCTTTTTTAGGAAATGGATCACATGTTAAAATCAGCTGTTTTTCCAGGTTTTGGTTAATATTACTTAGATTCGAGAGCAATAACTTGGTAAATTTAAAAAACGGTTTATTTTCCGCAAAAACTGACGTTTTTCAAGCCTTTTTGAAGAAATCGATCGAATCTCAAAACATGCCGTTTTTGCATGTTTTTGCTTAATATTACTTATACTCGGAGACCTTGATTCGATAAGTTTAGGATATTTGCATTATCCAAAAAACACCCGTTTTTCCCTTCTTTTTTAGGAAATGATTGAAACCTTAAAAACAGGCGCTTTTCCAGGTTTTGGTTAATATTACTTAGATTCGAGAGCAATAACTTTCTAAGTTTTAAAACCGGTTTACTTTCCCAAAACTGACGTTTTTCAAGACTTTTTGAAGAAATCGTTTGAATCTCAAAACTCGCCGTTTTTGCATGTTTTTGCTTAATATTTCTTATAATTGGAGACCTTAATTTGATAGGTATGAAGATATTTTTATTATGCAAAAAAATCCCGTTTTTAGATCTTTTTTAGGAAATGGATCAAATGTTACAATCAGCTGTTTTTCCAGGTTTTGGTTAATATTACTTAGATTCGAGAGCAATAACTTGCTAAGTTTGAAAATCGGTTTATTTCCTCCAAACTGACGTTTTTCAAGACTTTTTGAAGAAATCGATCTAATCTTAAATCTGGCCGTTTTTGCATGTTTTGGCTTAATATTACTTATACTCAGAGACCTTGATTCGATAGGTTAAGGATATTTGCAATTTCCAAAAAACCTCACTTTTTCCCTACTATTTTAGAAAAAAGATCAAACCTCAAAAACGGCCGTTTTAACAGGGTTTGGTTAATATTACTTAGATTCGAGAGCAATAACTTGCTAAGTTTAAAAAACGGTTTATTTTCCCAAAACTGCCGTTTTTTAAGCCTTTTTGAAAAAAATAGATCAAATCTCAAAACATGCCGTTTTTGCATATTTTTGCTTAATATTACTTATACTCGGAGACCTTGATTCGATAAGTTTAGGATATTTGCATTATCCAAAAAACACCCGTTTTTCCCTTCTTTTTTAGGCAATGATTGAAACCTTAAAAACAGGCGCTTTTCCAGGTTTTGGTTAATATTACTTAGATTCGAGAGCAATAACTTGCTAAGTTTTAAAACCGGTTTACTTTTCCAAAACTGACGTTTTTCAAGACTTTTTGAAGAAATCGTTTGAATCTCAAAACTGGCCGTTTTTGCATGTTTTTGCTTAATATTACTTATAATCGGAGACCTTAATTTGATAGGTATGAAGATATTTGTATCATCCAAAAAACTCCCGTTTTTCAATCTTTTTTAGGAAATGGATCAAATGTTAAATTTAGCTGTTTTTCCAGGTTTTGGTTAATATTACTTAGATTCGAGAGCAATAACTTGCTAAGTTTGAAAATCGGTTTATTTACTCCAAACTGACGTTTTTCAAGACTTTTGGAAGAAATCGATCGAATCTCAAAACTGGCCGTTTTTGCATGTTTTTGCTTAATATTACTTATACTCAGAGACCTTGATGCGATAGGTTAAGGATATTTGCAATATCCAAAAAACTTCAGTTTTTTCCTACTTTTTTAGAAAAAAGATCAAACCTTAAAAACGGCCGTTTTTCCAGGTTTTGGTTAATATTACTTAGATTCGAGAGCAATAACTTGGTAAATTTAAAAAACGGTTTATTTTCCGCAAAAACTGAGGTTTTTCAAGCCTTTTTGAAGAAATCGATCGAATCTCAAAACTGGCCGTTTTTGCATGTTTTTGCTTAATATTACTTATATTCGGAGACCTTAATTTGATAGGTATGAAGATATTTGTATTATCCAAAAAACTCCCGTTTTTCAATCTTTTTTATGAAATGGATCAAATGTTAAAATCAGCTGTTTTTCCAGGTTTTGGTTAATATTACTTAGATTCGAGAGCAATAACTTGCTAAGTTTGAAAATCGGTTTATTTTCTCCAAACTGACGTTTTTCAAGACTTTTTGAAGAAATCGATCGAATCTTAAATCTGGCTGTTTTTGCCTGTTTTTGCTTAATATTACCTATACTCAGAGACCTTGATTCGATAGGTTAAGGATATTTGCAATATCCAAAAAACTTCCGTTTTTCCCTACTTTTTTAGAAAAAAGATCAAACCTTAAAAACGGCCGTTTTTCCAGGTTTTGGTTAATATTACTTAGATTCGAGAGTAATAACTTGCTAAGTTTGAAAATCGGTTTATTTTCCCAAAACTGACGTTTTTCAAGACTTTTTGAAAAAATCGGTCGAATGGCAAGACTGGCCGTTTTTGCATGTTTTTGCTTAATATTACTTATAATCGGAGACCTCAATTTGATAAGTATGAAGATATTTGTATTATTTAAAAAACTTCCGTTTTTCCCTACTTTTTTAGAAAAAAGATCAAACCATAAAAACGGCCGTTTTTCCAGGTTTTGGTTAATATTACTTAGATTTGAGAGCAATAACTTGTTAAGTTTAAAAAACGGTTTATTTTCCCAAAACTGCCGTTTTTTAAGCCTTTTTGAAAAAAATAGATCAAATCTCAAAACATTCCGTTTTTGCATATTTTTGCTTAATATTACTTATACTCGGAGACCTTGATTCAATAAGTTTAGGATATTTGCATTATCCAAAAAACACCCGTTTTTACCTTTTTTTTTAGGAAATGATTGAAACCTTAAAAACAGGCGCTTTTCCAGGTTTTGGTTAATATTACTTAGATTCGAGAGCAATAACTTGCTAAGTTTTAAAACCGGTTTACTTTCCCAAAACTGACGTTTTTCAAGACTTTTTGAAGAAATCGTTTGAATCTCAAAACTGGCCGTTTTTGCATGTTTTTGCTTAATATTACTTATAATCGGAGACCTTAATTTGATAGGTATGGAGATATTTGTATCATCCAAAAAACTCCCGTTTTTCAATCTTTTTTAGGAAATGGATCAAATGTTAAAATCAGCTGTTTTTCCAGGTTTTGGTTAATATTACTTAGATTCGAGAGCAATAACTTGCTAAGTTTGAAAATCGGTTTATTTTCCCAAAACTGACGTTTTTCAAGACCTTTGGAAGAGATCGATCGAATCTCAAAACTGGCCGTTTTTGCATGTTTTGGCTTAATATTACTTATACTCAGAGACCTTGATGCGATAGGTTAAGGATATTTGCAATATCCAAAAAAATTCAGTTTTTCCCTACTTTTTTAGAAAAAAGATCAAACCTTAAAAACGGCCGTTTTTCCAGGTTTTGGTTAATATTACTTAGATTCGAGAGCAATAACTTGGTAAATTTAAAAAACGGTTTATTTTCCGCAAAAACTGACGTTTTTCAAGCCTTTTTAAAGAAATCGATCGAATCTCAAAACTGGCCGTTTTCTGCAAGTTTTTGCTTAATATTACTTATAATCGGAGACCTTAATTTGATAGGTATGAAGATATTTGTATTATGCAAAAAACTCCCGTTTTTCACTCTTTTTTAGGAAATGGATCAAATGTTAAAATCAGCTGTTTTTCCAGGTTTTGGTTAATATTACTTAGATTCGAGAGCAATAACTTGCTAAGTTTGAAAATCGGTTTAATTTCCCAAAACTGATGTTTTTCAAGACATTTTGAAGAAATCGGTCGAATGTCAAAACTGGCCGTTTTTGCATGTTTTTGCTTAATATTACTTATAATCGGAGACCTCAATTTGAAAAGTATGAAGATATTTGTATTATTTAAAAAACTTCCGTTTTTCCCTACTTTTTTAGAAAAAAGATCAAACCATAAAAACGGCCGTTTCTCCAGGTTTGGGTTAATATTACTTAGATTTGAGGGCAATAACTTGCTAAGTTTAAAAAACGGTTTATTTTCCCAAAACTGCCGTTTTTTAAGCCTTTTTGAAAAAAATAGATCAAATCTCAAAACATGCCGTTTTTGCATATTTTTGCTTAATATTACTTATACTCGGAGACCTTGATTCGATAAGTTGAGGATATTTGCATTATCCGAAAAACACCCGTTTTTCCCTTCTTTTTTAGGAAATGATTGAAACCTTAAAAACGGCCGCTTTTCCAGGTTTTGGTTAATATTACTTAGATTCGAGAGCAATAACTTTCTAAGTTTGAAAAATGGTTTATTTTCCCAAAACTGACGTTTTTCAAGACTTTTTGAAGAAATCGATCGAATCTCAAAACTGGCCGTTTTTGCATGTTTTGGCTTCATATTACTTATACTCAGAGACCTTGATTCGATAGGTTAAGGATATTTGCAATATCCAAAAAACTTCAGTTTTTCCCTACTATTTTAGAAAAAAGATCAAACCTTAAAAACGGCCGTTTTAACAGGGTTCCGTTAATATTAATTAGATTCGAGAGCAATAACTTGGTAAGTTTAAAAAACGGTTTATTTTCCCAAAACCGACGTTTTTCAAGCCTTTTTAAAGAAATCGTTTGAAACTCAAAACTGGCCGTTTTTGCATGTTTTTGCTTAATATTACTTATAATCGGAGACCTTAATTTGATAGGTATGAAGATATTTGTATTATGCAAAAAACACCCGTTTTTCACTCTTTTTTAGGAAATGGATCAAATGTTAAAATCAGCTGTTTTTCCAGGTTTTGGTTAATATTACTTAGATTCGAGAGCAATAAGTTGCTAAGTTTGAAAATCGGTTTATTTACTCCAAACTGACGTTTTTCAAGACTTTTGGAAGAAATCGATCGAATCTTAAATCTGGCCGTTTTTGCATGTTTTTGCTTAATATTACTTATACTCAGAGACGTTGAGGATATTTGCAATATCCACAAAACTTCCGTTTTCCATACTTTTTTAGAAAAAAGATCAAACCTTAAAAACGGCCGTTTTTCCAGGTTTTGGTTAATATTACTTAGATTCGAGAGCAATAACTTGGTAGGTTTAAAAAACGGTTTATTTTTCCAAAACTGACGTTTTTCAAGCCTTTTTGAAGAAAACGATCGAATCTCAAAAATGGCCGTTTTTGCATGTTTTTGCTTAATATTACTTATTATTTGGAGACCTTAATTTGATTAGTATGAAGATATTTGCATTATCCAAAAAAACTCCCGTTTTTCAATCTTTTTTAGAAAATGGATCAAATGTTAAAATCAGCTGTTTTTCCAGGTTTTGGTTAATATTACTTAGATTCGAGAGCAATAAATTGCTAAAGTTTAAAAAACGGTTTATTTTTCCAAAACTGCCGTTTTTTAAGCTTTTTTGAAGAAATAGATCAAATCTCAAAACAAGCCGTTTTTGCATGTTTTAGCTTAATATTACTTATAATCAGAGACCTTAATTTTATAAGTATGAAGATATTTGTATTATCCAAAAAACTCCCGTTTTTCCCATCTTTTTTAGAAAATTGATCAAACCTTAAAAACGGCCGTTTTTCCAGGTTTTGGTTAATATTACTTAGATTCGAGAGCAATAACTTGCTAAGTTTGAAAATCGGTTCATTTTCCCAAAACTGACGTTTGTCAAGACTTTTTGAAGAAATCGGTCGAATGTCAAAACTGGCCGTTTTTGCATTTTTTTGCTTAATATTACTTATAATCGGAGACCTCAATTTGATAAGTATGAAGATATTTGTATTATTTAAAAAACACCCGTTTTTCCCTACTTTTTCAGTAAAAAGATCAAACCTTAAAAACGGCCGTTTTTCCAGGTTTTGGTCAATATTACTTAGATTCGAGAGAAATAACTTGCTAAGTTTAAAAAACGGTTTATTTTCCCAAAACTGCCGTTTTTAATCCTTTTTGAAAAAAAAGATCAAATCTCAAAACAAGCCGTTTTTGAATATTTTTGCTTAATATTACTTATACTCGGAGACCTTGATTCGATAAGTTTAGTATATTTGCATTATCCAAAAAACACCCGTTTTTCCCTTCTTTTTTAGGAAATGATTGAAACCTTAAAAACAGGCGCTTTTCCAGGTTTTGGTTAATATTACTTAGATTCGAGAGCAATAACTTGCTAAGTTTGAAAATCGGTTTATTTTCCCAAAACTGACGTTTTTCAAGACTTTTTGAAGAAATCGATCGAATCTCAAAACTGGCCGTTTTTGCATGTTTTGGCTTAATATTACTTATACTCAGAGACCTTGATTCGATAGGTAAAGGATATTTGCAATATCCAAAAAACTTCAGTTTTTCCCTACTATTTTAGAAAAAAGATCAAACCTTAAAAACGGCCGTTTTAACAGTGTTTGGTTAATATTACTTAGATTCGAGAGCAATAACTTGGTAAGTTTAAAAAACGGTTTATTTTCCCAAAACTGACGTTTTTCAAGCGTTTTTGAAGAAATTGTTTGAATCTCAAAACTGGCCGTTTTTGCATGTTTTTGCTTAATATTACTTATAATCGGAGACCTTAATTTGATAGGTATGAAGATATTTGTATTATGCAAAAAACTCCCGTTTTTCAATCTTTTTTAGGAAATGGATCAAATGTTAAAATGAGCTGTTTTTCCAGGTTTTGGTTAATATTACTTAGATTCGAGAGCAATAACTTGCTAAGTTTGAAAATCGGTTTATTTACTCCAAACTGACGTTTTTCAAGACTTTTGGAAGAAATCGATCGAATCTCAAAACTGGCCGTTTTTGCATGTTTTTGCTTAATATCACATTATACTCAGAGACCTTGATGCGATAGGTTAAGGATATTTGCAATGTCGAAAAAACTTCAGTTTTTCCCTACTTTTTTAGATAAAAGATCAAACCTTAAAAACGGCCGTTTTTCCAGGTTTTGGTTAATATTACTTAGATTTGAGAGCAATAACTTGCTAAGTTTTAAAACCGGTTTACTTTCCCAAAACTGACGTTTTTCAAGACTTTTTGAAGAAATCGTTTGAATCTCAAAACTGGCCGTTTTTGCATGTTTTTGCATAATATTACTTATAATCGGAGACCTTAATTTGATAGGTATGAAGATATTTGTATTATCCAAAAAACTCCCGTTTTTTAATCTTTTTTAGGAAATGGATCACATGTTAAAATCAGCGGTTTTTCCAGGTTTTGGTTAATATTACTTAGATTCGAGAGCAATAACTTGCTAAGTTTGAAAATCGGTTTATTTTCCCAAAACTGACGTTTTTCAAGACTTTTTGAAGAAATCGATCGAATCTCAAAACTGGCCGTTTTTGCATGTTTTGGCTTAATATTACTTATACTCAGAGACCTTGATTCGATAGGTAAAGGATATTTGCAATATCCAAAAAACTTCAGTTTTTCCCTACTATTTTAGAAAAAAGATCAAACCTTAAAAACGGCCGTTTTAACAGTGTTTGGTTAATATTACTTAGATTCGAGAGCAATAACTTGGTAAGTTTAAAAAACGGTTTATTTTCCCAAAACTGACGTTTTTCAAGCGTTTTTGAAGAAATTGTTTGAATCTCAAAACTGGCCGTTTTTGCATGTTTTTGCTTAATATTACTTATAATCGGAGACCTTAATTTGATAGGTATGAAGATATTTGTATTATGCAAAAAACTCCCGTTTTTCAATCTTTTTTAGGAAATGGATCAAATGTTAAAATGAGCTGTTTTTCCAGGTTTTGGTTAATATTACTTAGATTCGAGAGCAATAACTTGCTAAGTTTGAAAATCGGTTTATTTACTCCAAACTGACGTTTTTCAAGACTTTTGGAAGAAATCGATCGAATCTCAAAACTGGCCGTTTTTGCATGTTTTTGCTTAATATCACATTATACTCAGAGACCTTGATGCGATAGGTTAAGGATATTTGCAATGTCGAAAAAACTTCAGTTTTTCCCTACTTTTTTAGATAAAAGATCAAACCTTAAAAACGGCCGTTTTTCCAGGTTTTGGTTAATATTACTTAGATTCGAGAGCAATAACTTGCTAAGTTTTAAAACCGGTTTACTTTCCCAAAACTGACGTTTTTCAAGACTTTTTGAAGAAATCGTTTGAATCTCAAAACTGGCCGTTTTTGCATGTTTTTGCATAATATTACTTATAATCGGAGACCTTAATTTGATAGGTATGAAGATATTTGTATTATCCAAAAAACTCCCGTTTTTTAATCTTTTTTAGGAAATGGATCACATGTTAAAATCAGCGGTTTTTCCAGGTTTTGGTTAATATTACTTAGATTCGAGAGCAATAACTTGCTAAGTTTGAAAATCGGTTTATTTTCCCAAAACTGACGTTTTTCAAGACTTTTTAAAGAAATCGATCGAATCTCAAAAATGGTCGTTTTTGCATGTTTTGGCTTAATATTACTTATACTCAGAGACCTTGATTCGATAGCTTAAGGATATTTGCAATATCCAAAAAACTTCATTTTTTCCCTACTATTTTAGAAAAAAGATCAAACCTTAAAAACGGCCGTTTTAACAGGGTTTGGTTAATATTACTTAGATTCGAGAGCAATAACTTGGTAAGTTTAAAAAACTGTTTATTTTCCCAAAACTGACGTTTTTCAAGCGTTTTTGAAGAAATCGTTTGAATCTCAAAACTCGCCGTTTTTGCATGTTTTTGCTTAATATTTCTTATAATTGGAGACCTTAATTTGATAGGTATGAAGATATTTGTATAATGCAAAAAACTCCCGTTTTTAGATCTTTTTTTGGAAATGGATCAAATGTTAAAATCAGCTGTTTTTCCAGGTTTTGGTTAATATTACTTAGATTCGAGAGCAATAACTTGCTAAGTTTGAAAATCGGTTTATTTCCTCCAAACTGACGTTTTTCAAGACTTTTTGAAGAAATCGATCTAATCTTAAATCTGGCCGTTTTTGCATGTTTTGGCTTAATATTACTTATACTCAGAGACCTTGATTCGATAGGTTAAGGATATTTGCAATATCCAAAAAACTTCCGTTTTTTCCTACTTTTTTAGAAAAAAGATCAAACCTTAAAAACGGCCGTTTTTCCAGGTTTTGGTTAATATTACTTAGATTCGAGAGTAATAACTTGCTAAGTTTGAAAATCAGTTTATTTTCCCAAAACTGACGTTTTTCAAGACTTTCTGTAAAAATCGGTCGAATGGCAAAACTGGCCGTTTTTGCATGTTTTTGCTTAATATTACTTATAATCGGAGACCTCAATTTGATTAGTATGAAGATATTTGTATTATTTAAAAAACTCCCGTTTTTTAATCTTTTTTAGGAAATGGATCAAATGTTAAAATCAGCTGTTTTTCCAGGTTTTGATTAATATTACTTAGATTCGCGAGCAATAACTTGCTAAGTTTGAAAATCGGTTTATTTTCCCAAAACTGACGTTTTTCAAGACTTTTTGAAGAAATCGATCGAATCTCAAAACTGGCCGTTTTTGCATGTTTTGGCTTAATATTACTCAGAGACCTTGATTCGATAGGTAAAGGATATTTGCAATATCCAAAAAACTTCAGTTTTTCCCTACTATTTTAGAAAAAAGATCAAACCTTAAAAACGGCCGTTTTAACAGTGTTTGGTTAATATTACTTAGATTCGAGAGCAATAACTTGGTAAGTTTAAAAAACGGTTTATTTTCCCAAAACTGACGTTTTTCAAGCGTTTTTGAAGAAATTGTTTGAATCTCAAAACTGGCCGTTTTTGCATGTTTTTGCTTAATATTACTTATAATCGGAGACCTTAATTTGATAGGTATGAAGATATTTGTATTATGCAAAAAACTCCCGTTTTTCAATCTTTTTTAGGAAATGGATCAAATGTTAAAATGAGCTGTTTTTCCAGGTTTTGGTTAATATTACTTAGATTCGAGAGCAATAACTTGCTAAGTTTGAAAATCGGTTTATTTACTCCAAACTGACGTTTTTCAAGACTTTTGGAAGAAATCGATCGAATCTCAAAACTGGCCGTTTTTGCATGTTTTTGCTTAATATCACATTATACTCAGAGACCTTGATGCGATAGGTTAAGGATATTTGCAATGTCGAAAAAACTTCAGTTTTTCCCTACTTTTTTAGATAAAAGATCAAACCTTAAAAACGGCCGTTTTTCCAGGTTTTGGTTAATATTACTTAGATTCGAGAGCAATAACTTGCTAAGTTTTAAAACCGGTTTACTTTCCCAAAACTGACGTTTTTCAAGACTTTTTGAAGAAATCGTTTGAATCTCAAAACTGGCCGTTTTTGCATGTTTTTGCATAATATTACTTATAATCGGAGACCTTAATTTGATAGGTATGAAGATATTTGTATTATCCAAAAAACTCCCGTTTTTTAATCTTTTTTAGGAAATGGATCACATGTTAAAATCAGCGGTTTTTCCAGGTTTTGGTTAATATTACTTAGATTCGAGAGCAATAACTTGCTAAGTTTGAAAATCGGTTTATTTTCCCAAAACTGACGTTTTTCAAGACTTTTTGAAGAAATCGATCGAATCTCAAAACTGGCCGTTTTTGCATGTTTTGGCTTAATATTACTTATACTCAGAGACCTTGATTCGATAGGTAAAGGATATTTGCAATATCCAAAAAACTTCAGTTTTTCCCTACTATTTTAGAAAAAAGATCAAACCTTAAAAACGGCCGTTTTAACAGTGTTTGGTTAATATTACTTAGATTCGAGAGCAATAACTTGGTAAGTTTAAAAAACGGTTTATTTTCCCAAAACTGACGTTTTTCAAGCGTTTTTGAAGAAATTGTTTCAATCTCAAAACTGGCCGTTTTTGCATGTTTTTGCTTAATATTACTTATAATCGGAGACCTTAATTTGATAGGTATGAAGATATTTGTATTATGCAAAAAACTCCCGTTTTTCAATCTTTTTTAGGAAATGGATCAAATGTTAAAATGAGCTGTTTTTCCAGGTTTTGGTTAATATTACTTAGATTCGAGAGCAATAACTTGCTAAGTTTGAAAATCGGTTTATTTACTCCAAACTGACGTTTTTCAAGACTTTTGGAAGAAATCTATCGAATCTCAAAACTGGCCGTTTTTGCATGTTTTTGCTTAATATCACATTATACTCAGAGACCTTGATGCGATAGGTTAAGGATATTTGCAATGTCGAAAAAACTTCAGTTTTTCCCTACTTTTTTAGATAAAAGATCAAACCTTAAAAACGGCCGTTTTTCCAGGTTTTGGTTAATATTACTTAGATTCGAGAGCAATAACTTGCTAAGTTTTAAAACCGGTTTACTTTCCCAAAACTGACGTTTTTCAAGACTTTTTGAAGAAATCGTTTGAATCTCAAAACTGGCCGTTTTTGCATGTTTTTGCATAATATTACTTATAATCGGAGACCTTAATTTGATAGGTATGAAGATATTTGTATTATCCAAAAAACTCCCGTTTTTTAATCTTTTTTAGGAAATGGATCACATGTTAAAATCAGCGGTTTTTCCAGGTTTTGGTTAATATTACTTAGATTCGAGAGCAATAACTTGCTAAGTTTGAAAATCGGTTTATTTTCCCAAAACTGACGTTTTTCAAGACTTTTTAAAGAAATCGATCGAATCTCAAAAATGGTCGTTTTTGCATGTTTTGGCTTAATATTACTTATACTCAGAGACCTTGATTCGATAGCTTAAGGATATTTGCAATATCCAAAAAACTTCATTTTTTCCCTACTATTTTAGAAAAAAGATCAAACCTTAAAAACGGCCGTTTTAACAGGGTTTGGTTAATATTACTTAGATTCGAGAGCAATAACTTGGTAAGTTTAAAAAACTGTTTATTTTCCCAAAACTGACGTTATTCAAGCGTTTTTGAAGAAATCGTTTGAATCTCAAAACTCGCCGTTTTTGCATGTTTTTGCTTAATATTTCTTATAATTGGAGACCTTAATTTGATAGGTATGAAGATATTTGTATAATGCAAAAAACTCCCGTTTTTAGATCTTTTTTTGGAAATGGATCAAATGTTAAAATCAGCTGTTTTTCCAGGTTTTGGTTAATATTACTTAGATTCGAGAGCAATAACTTGCTAAGTTTGAAAATCGGTTTATTTCCTCCAAACTGACGTTTTTCAAGACTTTTTGAAGAAATCGATCTAATCTTAAATCTGGCCGTTTTTGCATGTTTTGGCTTAATATTACTTATACTCAGAGACCTTGATTCGATAGGTTAAGGATATTTGCAATATCCAAAAAACTTCCGTTTTTTCCTACTTTTTTAGAAAAAAGATCAAACCTTAAAAACGGCCGTTTTTCCAGGTTTTGGTTAATATTACTTAGATTCGAGAGTAATAACTTGCTAAGTTTGAAAATCGGTTTATTTTCCCAAAACTGACGTTTTTCAAGACTTTCTGTAAAAATCGGTCGAATAGCAAAACTGGCCGTTTTTGCATGTTTTTGCTTAATATTACTTATAATCGGAGACCTTAATTTGATTAGTATGAAGATATTTGTATTATTTAAAAAACTTCCGTTTTCCCCAACTTTTTTAGAAAAAAGATCAAACCTTAAAAACGGCCGTTTTTCCAGGTTTTGGTTAATATTACTTAGATTCGAGAGAAATAACTTGGTAAGTTTAAAAAACGGTTTATTTTCCCAAAACTGCCGTTTTTAATCCTTTTTGAAAAAAATAGATCAAATCTCAAAACAAGCCGTTTTTGCATATTTTTGCTTAATATTACTTATACTCGGAGACCTTGATTCGATAAGTTTAGGATATTTGCATTATCCAAAAAACACCCGTTTTTCCCTTCTTTTTTAGGAAATGATTGAAACCTTAAAAACAGGCGCTTTTCCAGGTTTTGGTTAATATTACATAGATTCAAGAGCAATAACTTGCTAAGTTTTAAAACCGGTTTATTTTCCCAAAACTGACGTTTTTCAAGACTTTTTGAAGAAATCGTTTGAATCTCAAAACTGGCCGTTTTTGCATGTTTTTGCTTAATATTACTTATAATCGGAGACCTTAATTTGATAGGTATGAAGATATTTGTATTATCCAAAAAACTCCCGTTTTTTAATCTTTTTTAGGAAATGGATCAAATGTTAAAATCAGCTGTTTTTCCAGGTTTTGGTTAATATTACTTAGATTTGAGAGCAATAACTTGCTAAGTTTGAAAATCGGTTTATTTTCCCAAAACTGACGTTTTTCAAGACTTTTTGAAGAAATCGATCGAATCTCAAAACTGGCCGTTTTTGCATGTTTTGGCTTAATATTACTTATACTCAGAGACCTTGATTCGATAGGTTAAGGATATTTGCAATATCCAAAAAACTTCATTTTTTCCCTACTATTTTAGAAAAAAGATCAAACCTTAAAAACGGCCGTTTTAACAGTGTTTGGTTAATATTACTTAGATTCGAGAGCAATAACTTGGTAAGTTTAAAAAACGGTTTATTTTCCCAAAACTGACGTTTTTCAAGCGTTTTTGAAGAAATTGTTTGAATCTCAAAACTGGCCGTTTTTGCATGTTTTTGCTTAATATTACTTATAATCGGAGACCTTAATTTGATAGGTATGAAGATATTTGTATTATGCAAAAAACTCCCGTTTTTCAATCTTTTTTAGGAAATGGATCAAATGTTAAAATCAGCTGTTTTTCCAGGTTTTGGTTAATATTACTTAGATTCGAGAGCAATAACTTGCTAAGTTTGAAAATCGGTTTATTTACTCCAAACTGACGTTTTTCAAGACTTTTGGAAGAAATCGATCGAATCTCAAAACTGGCCGTTTTTGCATGTTTTTGCTTAATATTACTTATACTCAGAGACCTTGATGCGATAGGTTAAGGATATTTGCAATATCGAAAAAACTTCAGTTTTTCCCTACTTTTTTAGATAAAAGATCAAACCTTAAAAACGGCCGTTTTTCCAGGTTTTGGTTAATATTACTTAGATTCGAGAGCAATAACTTGCTAAGTTTTAAAACCGGTTTACTTTCCCAAAACTGACGTTTTTCAAGACTTTTTGAAGAAATCGTTTGAATCTCAAAACTCGCTGTTTTTGCATGTTTTTGCTTAATATTTCTTATAATTGGAGACCTTAATTTGATAGGTATGAAGATATTTGTATTATGCAAAAAACTCCCGTTTTTCAATCTTTTTTAGGAAATGGATCACATGTTAAAATCAGCTGTTTTTCCAGGTTTTGGTTAATATTACTTAGATTCGAGAGCAATAACTTGCTAAGTTTGAAAATCGGTTTATTTTCCCAAAACTGACGTTTTTCAAGACTTTTTGAAGAAATCGATCGAATCTCAAAAATGGCCGTTTTTGCATGTTTTGGCTTAATATTACTTATACTCAGAGACCTTGATTCGATAGGTTAAGCATATTTTTCAATATCCAAAAAACTTCATTTTTTCCCTACTATTTTAGAAAAAAGATCAAACCTTAAAAACGGCCGTTTTAACAGGGTTTGGTTAATATTACTTAGATTCGAGAGCAATAACTTGGTAAGTTTAAAAAACGGTTTATTTTCCCAAAACTGACGTTTTTCAAGCGTTTTTGAAGAAATCGTTTGAATCTCAAAACTCGCCGTTTTTGCATGTTTTTGCTTAATATTTCTTATAATTGGAGACCTTAATTTGATAGGTATGAAGATATTTGTATTATGCAAAAAACTAACGTTTTTAGATCTTTTTTAGGAAATGGATCAAATGTTAAAATCAGCTGTTTTTCCAGGTTTTGGTTAATATTACTTAGATTCGAGAGCAATAACTTGCTAAGTTTGAAAATCGGTTTATTTCCTCCAAACTGACGTTTTTCAAGACTTTTTGAAGAAATCGATCTAATCTTAAATCTGGCCGTTTTTGCATGTTTTGGCTTAATATTACTTATACTCAGAGACCTTGATTCGATAGGTTAAGGATATTTGCAATATCCAAAAAACTTTCGTTTTTTCCTACTTTTTTAGAAAAAAGATCAAACCTTAAAAACGGCCGTTTTTCCAGGTTTTGGTTAATATTACTTAGATTCGAGAGTAATAACTTGCTAAGTTTGAAAATCGGTTTATTTTCCCAAAACTGACGTTTTTCAAGACTTTCTGTAAAAATCGGTCAAATGGCAAAACTGGCCGTTTTTGCATATTTTTGCTTAATATTACTTATAATCGGAGACCTCAATTTGATTAGTATGAAGATATTTGTATTATTTAAAAAACTTCCGTTTTCCCCAACTTTTTTAGAAAAAAGATCAAACCTTAAAAACGGCCGTTTTTCCAGGTTTTGGTTAATATTACTTAGATTCGAGAGAAATAACTTGCTAAGTTTAAAAAACGGTTTATTTTCCCAAAACTGCCGTTTTTTAATCCTTTTTGAAAAAAATAGATCAAATCTCAAAACAAGCCGTTTTTGCATATTTTTGCTTAATATTACTTATACTCGGAGACCTTGATTCGATAAGTTTAGGATATTTGCATTATCCAAAAAACACCCGTTTTTCCCTTCTTTTTTAGGAAATGATTGAAACCTTAAAAACAGGCGCTTTTCCAGGTTTTGGTTAATATTACTTAGATTCGAGAGCAATAACTTGCTAAATTTAAAAAACGGTTTATTTTCCCAAAACTGACGTTTTTCAAGCGTTTTTGAAGAAATTGTTTGAATCTCAAAACTGGCCGTTTTTGCATGTTTTTGCTTAATATTACTTATAATCGGAGACCTTAATTTGATAGGTATGAAGATATTTGTATTATGCAAAAAACTCCCGTTTTTCAATCTTTTTTAGGAAATGGATCAAATGTTAAAAACAGCTGTTTTTCCAGGTTTTGGTTAATATTACTTAGATTCGAGAGCAATAACTTGCTAAGTTTGAAAATCGGTTTATTTACTCCAAACTGACGTTTTTCAAGACTTTTGGAAGAAATCGATCGAATCTCAAAACTGGCCGTTTTTGCATGTTTTTGCTTAATATTACTTATACTCAGAGACCTTGATGCGATAGGTTAAGGATATTTGCAATATCGAAAAAACTTCAGTTTTTCCCTCTTTTTTTAGATAAAAGATTAAACCTTAAAAACGGCCGTTTTTCCAGGTTTTGGTTAATATTACTTAGATTCGAGAGCAATAACTTGCTAAGTTTTAAAACCGGTTTACTTTCCCAAAACTGACGTTTTTCAAGACTTTTTGAAGAAATCGTTTGAATCTCAAAACTCGCTGTTTTTGCATGTTTTTGCTTAGTATTTCTTATAATTGGAGACCTTAATTTGATAGGTATGAAGATATTTGTATTATGCAAAAAACTCCCGTTTTTCAATCTTTTTTAGGAAATGGATCACATGTTAAAATCAGCTGTTTTTCCAGGTTTTGGTTAATATTACTTAGATTCGAGAGCAATAACTTGGTAAATTTAAAAAACGGTTTATTTTCCGCAAAAACTGACGTTTTTCAAGCCTTTTTGAAGAAATCGATCGAATCTCAAAACATGCCGTTTTTGCATGTTTTTGCTTAATATTACTTATACTCGGAGACCTTGATTCGATAAGTTTAGGATATTTGCATTATCCAAAAAACACCCGTTTTTCCCTTCTTTTTTAGGAAATGATTGAAACCTTAAAAACAGGCGCTTTTCCAGGTTTTGGTTAATATTACTTAGATTCGAGAGCAATAACTTTCTAAGTTTTAAAACCGGTTTACTTTCCCAAAACTGACGTTTTTCAAGACTTTTTGAAGAAATCGTTTGAATCTCAAAACTCGCCGTTTTTGCATGTTTTTGCTTAATATTTCTTATAATTGGAGACCTTAATTTGATAGGTATGAAGATATTTTTATTATGCAAAAAAATCCCGTTTTTAGATCTTTTTTAGGAAATGGATCAAATGTTACAATCAGCTGTTTTTCCAGGTTTTGGTTAATATTACTTAGATTCGAGAGCAATAACTTGCTAAGTTTGAAAATCGGTTTATTTCCTCCAAACTGACGTTTTTCAAGACTTTTTGAAGAAATCGATCTAATCTTAAATCTGGCCGTTTTTGCATGTTTTGGCTTAATATTACTTATACTCAGAGACCTTGATTCGATAGGTTAAGGATATTTGCAATTTCCAAAAAACCTCACTTTTTCCCTACTATTTTAGAAAAAAGATCAAACCTCAAAAACGGCCGTTTTAACAGGGTTTGGTTAATATTACTTAGATTCGAGAGCAATAACTTGCTAAGTTTAAAAAACGGTTTATTTTCCCAAAACTGCCGTTTTTTAAGCCTTTTTGAAAAAAATAGATCAAATCTCAAAACATGCCGTTTTTGCATATTTTTGCTTAATATTACTTATACTCGGAGACCTTGATTCGATAAGTTTAGGATATTTGCATTATCCAAAAAACACCCGTTTTTCCCTTCTTTTTTAGGCAATGATTGAAACCTTAAAAACAGGCGCTTTTCCAGGTTTTGGTTAATATTACTTAGATTCGAGAGCAATAACTTGCTAAGTTTTAAAACCGGTTTACTTTTCCAAAACTGACGTTTTTCAAGACTTTTTGAAGAAATCGTTTGAATCTCAAAACTGGCCGTTTTTGCATGTTTTTGCTTAATATTACTTATAATCGGAGACCTTAATTTGATAGGTATGAAGATATTTGTATCATCCAAAAAACTCCCGTTTTTCAATCTTTTTTAGGAAATGGATCAAATGTTAAATTTAGCTGTTTTTCCAGGTTTTGGTTAATATTACTTAGATTCGAGAGCAATAACTTGCTAAGTTTGAAAATCGGTTTATTTACTCCAAACTGACGTTTTTCAAGACTTTTGGAAGAAATCGATCGAATCTCAAAACTGGCCGTTTTTGCATGTTTTTGCTTAATATTACTTATACTCAGAGACCTTGATGCGATAGGTTAAGGATATTTGCAATATCCAAAAAACTTCAGTTTTTTCCTACTTTTTTAGAAAAAAGATCAAACCTTAAAAACGGCCGTTTTTCCAGGTTTTGGTTAATATTACTTAGATTCGAGAGCAATAACTTGGTAAATTTAAAAAACGGTTTATTTTCCGCAAAAACTGAGGTTTTTCAAGCCTTTTTGAAGAAATCGATCGAATCTCAAAACTGGCCGTTTTTGCATGTTTTTGCTTAATATTACTTATATTCGGAGACCTTAATTTGATAGGTATGAAGATATTTGTATTATCCAAAAAACTCCCGTTTTTCAATCTTTTTTATGAAATGGATCAAATGTTAAAATCAGCTGTTTTTCCAGGTTTTGGTTAATATTACTTAGATTCGAGAGCAATAACTTGCTAAGTTTGAAAATCGGTTTATTTTCTCCAAACTGACGTTTTTCAAGACTTTTTGAAGAAATCGATCGAATCTTAAATCTGGCTGTTTTTGCCTGTTTTTGCTTAATATTACCTATACTCAGAGACCTTGATTCGATAGGTTAAGGATATTTGCAATATCCAAAAAACTTCCGTTTTTCCCTACTTTTTTAGAAAAAAGATCAAACCTTAAAAACGGCCGTTTTTCCAGGTTTTGGTTAATATTACTTAGATTCGAGAGTAATAACTTGCTAAGTTTGAAAATCGGTTTATTTTCCCAAAACTGACGTTTTTCAAGACTTTTTGAAAAAATCGGTCGAATGGCAAGACTGGCCGTTTTTGCATGTTTTTGCTTAATATTACTTATAATCGGAGACCTCAATTTGATAAGTATGAAGATATTTGTATTATTTAAAAAACTTCCGTTTTTCCCTACTTTTTTAGAAAAAAGATCAAACCATAAAAACGGCCGTTTTTCCAGGTTTTGGTTAATATTACTTAGATTTGAGAGCAATAACTTGTTAAGTTTAAAAAACGGTTTATTTTCCCAAAACTGCCGTTTTTTAAGCCTTTTTGAAAAAAATAGATCAAATCTCAAAACATTCCGTTTTTGCATATTTTTGCTTAATATTACTTATACTCGGAGACCTTGATTCAATAAGTTTAGGATATTTGCATTATCCAAAAAACACCCGTTTTTACCTTTTTTTTTAGGAAATGATTGAAACCTTAAAAACAGGCGCTTTTCCAGGTTTTGGTTAATATTACTTAGATTCGAGAGCAATAACTTGCTAAGTTTTAAAACCGGTTTACTTTCCCAAAACTGACGTTTTTCAAGACTTTTTGAAGAAATCGTTTGAATCTCAAAACTGGCCGTTTTTGCATGTTTTTGCTTAATATTACTTATAATCGGAGACCTTAATTTGATAGGTATGGAGATATTTGTATCATCCAAAAAACTCCCGTTTTTCAATCTTTTTTAGGAAATGGATCAAATGTTAAAATCAGCTGTTTTTCCAGGTTTTGGTTAATATTACTTAGATTCGAGAGCAATAACTTGCTAAGTTTGAAAATCGGTTTATTTTCCCAAAACTGACGTTTTTCAAGACCTTTGGAAGAGATCGATCGAATCTCAAAACTGGCCGTTTTTGCATGTTTTGGCTTAATATTACTTATACTCAGAGACCTTGATGCGATAGGTTAAGGATATTTGCAATATCCAAAAAAATTCAGTTTTTCCCTACTTTTTTAGAAAAAAGATCAAACCTTAAAAACGGCCGTTTTTCCAGGTTTTGGTTAATATTACTTAGATTCGAGAGCAATAACTTGGTAAATTTAAAAAACGGTTTATTTTCCGCAAAAACTGACGTTTTTCAAGCCTTTTTAAAGAAATCGATCGAATCTCAAAACTGGCCGTTTTCTGCAAGTTTTTGCTTAATATTACTTATAATCGGAGACCTTAATTTGATAGGTATGAAGATATTTGTATTATGCAAAAAACTCCCGTTTTTCACTCTTTTTTAGGAAATGGATCAAATGTTAAAATCAGCTGTTTTTCCAGGTTTTGGTTAATATTACTTAGATTCGAGAGCAATAACTTGCTAAGTTTGAAAATCGGTTTAATTTCCCAAAACTGATGTTTTTCAAGACATTTTGAAGAAATCGGTCGAATGTCAAAACTGGCCGTTTTTGCATGTTTTTGCTTAATATTACTTATAATCGGAGACCTCAATTTGAAAAGTATGAAGATATTTGTATTATTTAAAAAACTTCCGTTTTTCCCTACTTTTTTAGAAAAAAGATCAAACCATAAAAACGGCCGTTTCTCCAGGTTTGGGTTAATATTACTTAGATTTGAGGGCAATAACTTGCTAAGTTTAAAAAACGGTTTATTTTCCCAAAACTGCCGTTTTTTAAGCCTTTTTAAAAAAAATAGATCAAATCTCAAAACATGCCGTTTTTGCATATTTTTGCTTAATATTACTTATACTCGGAGACCTTGATTCGATAAGTTGAGGATATTTGCATTATCCGAAAAACACCCGTTTTTCCCTTCTTTTTTAGGAAATGATTGAAACCTTAAAAACGGCCGCTTTTCCAGGTTTTGGTTAATATTACTTAGATTCGAGAGCAATAACTTTCTAAGTTTGAAAAATGGTTTATTTTCCCAAAACTGACGTTTTTCAAGACTTTTTGAAGAAATCGATCGAATCTCAAAACTGGCCGTTTTTGCATGTTTTGGCTTCATATTACTTATACTCAGAGACCTTGATTCGATAGGTTAAGGATATTTGCAATATCCAAAAAACTTCAGTTTTTCCCTACTATTTTAGAAAAAAGATCAAACCTTAAAAACGGCCGTTTTAACAGGGTTCCGTTAATATTAATTAGATTCGAGAGCAATAACTTGGTAAGTTTAAAAAACGGTTTATTTTCCCAAAACCGACGTTTTTCAAGCCTTTTTAAAGAAATCGATCGAATCTCAAAACTGGCCGTTTTTGCATGTTTTGGCTTAATATTACTTATACTCAGAGACCTTGATTCGATAGGTAAAGGATATTTGCAATATCCAAAAAACTTCAGTTTTTCCCTACTATTTTAGAAAAAAGATCAAACCTTAAAAACGGCCGTTTTAACAGTGTTTGGTTAATATTACTTAGATTCGAGAGCAATAACTTGGTAAGTTTAAAAAACGGTTTATTTTCCCAAAACTGACGTTTTTCAAGCGTTTTTGAAGAAATTGTTTGAATCTCAAAACTGGCCGTTTTTGCATGTTTTTGCTTAATATTACTTATAATCGGAGACCTTAATTTGATAGGTATGAAGATATTTGTATTATGCAAAAAACTCCCGTTTTTCAATCTTTTTTAGGAAATGGATCAAATGTTAAAATGAGCTGTTTTTCCAGGTTTTGGTTAATATTACTTAGATTCGAGAGCAATAACTTGCTAAGTTTGAAAATCGGTTTATTTACTCCAAACTGACGTTTTTCAAGACTTTTGGAAGAAATCGATCGAATCTCAAAACTGGCCGTTTTTGCATGTTTTTGCTTAATATCACATTATACTCAGAGACCTTGATGCGATAGGTTAAGGATATTTGCAATGTCGAAAAAACTTCAGTTTTTCCCTACTTTTTTAGATAAAAGATCAAACCTTAAAAACGGCCGTTTTTCCAGGTTTTGGTTAATATTACTTAGATTTGAGAGCAATAACTTGCTAAGTTTTAAAACCGGTTTACTTTCCCAAAACTGACGTTTTTCAAGACTTTTTGAAGAAATCGTTTGAATCTCAAAACTGGCCGTTTTTGCATGTTTTTGCATAATATTACTTATAATCGGAGACCTTAATTTGATAGGTATGAAGATATTTGTATTATCCAAAAAACTCCCGTTTTTTAATCTTTTTTAGGAAATGGATCACATGTTAAAATCAGCGGTTTTTCCAGGTTTTGGTTAATATTACTTAGATTCGAGAGCAATAACTTGCTAAGTTTGAAAATCGGTTTATTTTCCCAAAACTGACGTTTTTCAAGACTTTTTGAAGAAATCGATCGAATCTCAAAACTGGCCGTTTTTGCATGTTTTGGCTTAATATTACTTATACTCAGAGACCTTGATTCGATAGGTAAAGGATATTTGCAATATCCAAAAAACTTCAGTTTTTCCCTACTATTTTAGAAAAAAGATCAAACCTTAAAAACGGCCGTTTTAACAGTGTTTGGTTAATATTACTTAGATTCGAGAGCAATAACTTGGTAAGTTTAAAAAACGGTTTATTTTCCCAAAACTGACGTTTTTCAAGCGTTTTTGAAGAAATTGTTTGAATCTCAAAACTGGCCGTTTTTGCATGTTTTTGCTTAATATTACTTATAATCGGAGACCTTAATTTGATAGGTATGAAGATATTTGTATTATGCAAAAAACTCCCGTTTTTCAATCTTTTTTAGGAAATGGATCAAATGTTAAAATGAGCTGTTTTTCCAGGTTTTGGTTAATATTACTTAGATTCGAGAGCAATAACTTGCTAAGTTTGAAAATCGGTTTATTTACTCCAAACTGACGTTTTTCAAGACTTTTGTAAGAAATCGATCGAATCTCAAAACTGGCCGTTTTTGCATGTTTTTGCTTAATATCACATTATACTCAGAGACCTTGATGCGATAGGTTAAGGATATTTGCAATGTCGAAAAAACTTCAGTTTTTCCCTACTTTTTTAGATAAAAGATCAAACCTTAAAAACGGCCGTTTTTCCAGGTTTTGGTTAATATTACTTAGATTCGAGAGCAATAACTTGCTAAGTTTTAAAACCGGTTTACTTTCCCAAAACTGACGTTTTTCAAGACTTTTTGAAGAAATCGTTTGAATCTCAAAACTGGCCGTTTTTGCATGTTTTTGCATAATATTACTTATAATCGGAGACCTTAATTTGATAGGTATGAAGATATTTGTATTATCCAAAAAACTCCCGTTTTTTAATCTTTTTTAGGAAATGGATCACATGTTAAAATCAGCGGTTTTTCCAGGTTTTGGTTAATATTACTTAGATTCGAGAGCAATAACTTGCTAAGTTTGAAAATCGGTTTATTTTCCCAAAACTGACGTTTTTCAAGACTTTTTAAAGAAATCGATCGAATCTCAAAAATGGTCGTTTTTGCATGTTTTGGCTTAATATTACTTATACTCAGAGACCTTGATTCGATAGCTTAAGGATATTTGCAATATCCAAAAAACTTCATTTTTTCCCTACTATTTTAGAAAAAAGATCAAACCTTAAAAACGGCCGTTTTAACAGGGTTTGGTTAATATTACTTAGATTCGAGAGCAATAACTTGGTAAGTTTAAAAAACTGTTTATTTTCCCAAAACTGACGTTTTTCAAGCGTTTTTGAAGAAATCGTTTGAATCTCAAAACTCGCCGTTTTTGCATGTTTTTGCTTAATATTTCTTATAATTGGAGACCTTAATTTGATAGGTATGAAGATATTTGTATAATGCAAAAAACTCCCGTTTTTAGATCTTTTTTTGGAAATGGATCAAATGTTAAAATCAGCTGTTTTTCCAGGTTTTGGTTAATATTACTTAGATTCGAGAGCAATAACTTGCTAAGTTTGAAAATCGGTTTATTTCCTCCAAACTGACGTTTTTCAAGACTTTTTGAAGAAATCGATCTAATCTTAAATCTGGCCGTTTTTGCATGTTTTGGCTAAATATTACTTATACTCAGAGACCTTGATTCGATAGGTTAAGGATATTTGCAATATCCAAAAAACTTCCGTTTTTTCCTACTTTTTTAGAAAAAAGATCAAACCTTAAAAACGGCCGTTTTTCCAGGTTTTGGTTAATATTACTTAGATTCGAGAGTAATAACTTGCTAAGTTTGAAAATCAGTTTATTCTCCCAAAACTGACGTTTTTCAAGACTTTCTGTAAAAATCGGTCGAATGGCAAAACTGGCCGTTTTTGCATGTTTTTGCTTAATATTACTTATAATCGGAGACCTCAATTTGATTAGTATGAAGATATTTGTATTATTTAAAAAACTCCCGTTTTTTAATCTTTTTTAGGAAATGGATCAAATGTTAAAATCAGCTGTTTTTCCAGGTTTTGATTAATATTACTTAGATTCGCGAGCAATAACTTGCTAAGTTTGAAAATCGGTTTATTTTCCCAAAACTGACGTTTTTCAAGACTTTTTGAAGAAATCGATCGAATCTCAAAACTGGCCGTTTTTGCATGTTTTGGCTTAATATTACTCAGAGACCTTGATTCGATAGGTAAAGGATATTTGCAATATCCAAAAAACTTCAGTTTTTCCCTACTATTTTAGAAAAAAGATCAAACCTTAAAAACGGCCGTTTTAACAGTGTTTGGTTAATATTACTTAGATTCGAGAGCAATAACTTGGTAAGTTTAAAAAACGGTTTATTTTCCCAAAACTGACGTTTTTCAAGCGTTTTTGAAGAAATTGTTTGAATCTCAAAACTGGCCGTTTTTGCATGTTTTTGCTTAATATTACTTATAATCGGAGACCTTAATTTGATAGGTATGAAGATATTTGTATTATGCAAAAAACTCCCGTTTTTCAATCTTTTTTAGGAAATGGATCAAATGTTAAAATGAGCTGTTTTTCCAGGTTTTGGTTAATATTACTTAGATTCGAGAGCAATAACTTGCTAAGTTTGAAAATCGGTTTATTTACTCCAAACTGACGTTTTTCAAGACTTTTGGAAGAAATCGATCGAATCTCAAAACTGGCCGTTTTTGCATGTTTTTGCTTAATATCACATTATACTCAGAGACCTTGATGCGATAGGTTAAGGATATTTGCAATGTCGAAAAAACTTCAGTTTTTCCCTACTTTTTTAGATAAAAGATCAAACCTTAAAAACGGCCGTTTTTCCAGGTTTTGGTTAATATTACTTAGATTCGAGAGCAATAACTTGCTAAGTTTTAAAACCGGTTTACTTTCCCAAAACTGACGTTTTTCAAGACTTTTTGAAGAAATCGTTTGAATCTCAAAACTGGCCGTTTTTGCATGTTTTTGCATAATATTACTTATAATCGGAGACCTTAATTTGATAGGTATGAAGATATTTGTATTATCCAAAAAACTCCCGTTTTTTAATCTTTTTTAGGAAATGGATCACATGTTAAAATCAGCGGTTTTTCCAGGTTTTGGTTAATATTACTTAGATTCGAGAGCAATAACTTGCTAAGTTTGAAAATCGGTTTATTTTCCCAAAACTGACGTTTTTCAAGACTTTTTGAAGAAATCGATCGAATCTCAAAACTGGCCGTTTTTGCATGTTTTGGCTTAATATTACTTATACTCAGAGACCTTGATTCGATAGGTAAAGGATATTTGCAATATCCAAAAAACTTCAGTTTTTCCCTACTATTTTAGAAAAAAGATCAAACCTTAAAAACGGCCGTTTTAACAGTGTTTGGTTAATATTACTTAGATTCGAGAGCAATAACTTGGTAAGTTTAAAAAACGGTTTATTTTCCCAAAACTGACGTTTTTCAAGCGTTTTTGAAGAAATTGTTTCAATCTCAAAACTGGCCGTTTTTGCATGTTTTTGCTTAATATTACTTATAATCGGAGACCTTAATTTGATAGGTATGAAGATATTTGTATTATGCAAAAAACTCCCGTTTTTCAATCTTTTTTAGGAAATGGATCAAATGTTAAAATGAGCTGTTTTTCCAGGTTTTGGTTAATATTACTTAGATTCGAGAGCAATAACTTGCTAAGTTTGAAAATCGGTTTATTTACTCCAAACTGACGTTTTTCAAGACTTTTGGAAGAAATCTATCGAATCTCAAAACTGGCCGTTTTTGCATGTTTTTGCTTAATATCACATTATACTCAGAGACCTTGATGCGATAGGTTAAGGATATTTGCAATGTCGAAAAAACTTCAGTTTTTCCCTACTTTTTTAGATAAAAGATCAAACCTTAAAAACGGCCGTTTTTCCAGGTTTTGGTTAATATTACTTAGATTCGAGAGCAATAACTTGCTAAGTTTTAAAACCGGTTTACTTTCCCAAAACTGACGTTTTTCAAGACTTTTTGAAGAAATCGTTTGAATCTCAAAACTGGCCGTTTTTGCATGTTTTTGCATAATATTACTTATAATCGGAGACCTTAATTTGATAGGTATGAAGATATTTGTATTATCCAAAAAACTCCCGTTTTTTAATCTTTTTTAGGAAATGGATCACATGTTAAAATCAGCGGTTTTTCCAGGTTTTGGTTAATATTACTTAGATTCGAGAGCAATAACTTGCTAAGTTTGAAAATCGGTTTATTTTCCCAAAACTGACGTTTTTCAAGACTTTTTAAAGAAATCGATCGAATCTCAAAAATGGTCGTTTTTGCATGTTTTGGCTTAATATTACTTATACTCAGAGACCTTGATTCGATAGCTTAAGGATATTTGCAATATCCAAAAAACTTCATTTTTTCCCTACTATTTTAGAAAAAAGATCAAACCTTAAAAACGGCCGTTTTAACAGGGTTTGGTTAATATTACTTAGATTCGAGAGCAATAACTTGGTAAGTTTAAAAAACTGTTTATTTTCCCAAAACTGACGTTATTCAAGCGTTTTTGAAGAAATCGTTTGAATCTCAAAACTCGCCGTTTTTGCATGTTTTTGCTTAATATTTCTTATAATTGGAGACCTTAATTTGATAGGTATGAAGATATTTGTATAATGCAAAAAACTCCCGTTTTTAGATCTTTTTTTGGAAATGGATCAAATGTTAAAATCAGCTGTTTTTCCAGGTTTTGGTTAATATTACTTAGATTCGAGAGCAATAACTTGCTAAGTTTGAAAATCGGTTTATTTCCTCCAAACTGACGTTTTTCAAGACTTTTTGAAGAAATCGATCTAATCTTAAATTTGGCCGTTTTTGCATGTTTTGGCTTAATATTACTTATACTCAGAGACCTTGATTCGATAGGTTAAGGATATTTGCAATATCCAAAAAACTTCCGTTTTTTCCTACTTTTTTAGAAAAAAGATCAAACCTTAAAAACGGCCGTTTTTCCAGGTTTTGGTTAATATTACTTAGATTCGAGAGTAATAACTTGCTAAGTTTGAAAATCAGTTTATTTTCCCAAAACTGACGTTTTTCAAGACTTTCTGTAAAAATCGGTCGAATGGCAAAACTGGCCGTTTTTGCATGTTTTTGCTTAATATTACTTATAATCGGAGACCTCAATTTGATTAGTATGAAGATATTTGTATTATTTAAAAAACTCCCGTTTTTTAATCTTTTTTAGGAAATGGATCAAATGTTAAAATCAGCTGTTTTTCCAGGTTTTGGTTAATATTACTTAGATTCGAGAGCAATAACTTGCTAAGTTTGAAAATCGGTTTATTTTCCCAAAACTGACGTTTTTCAAGACTTTTTGAAGAAATCGATCGAATCTCAAAACTGGCCGTTTTTGCATGTTTTGGCTTAATATTACTCAGAGACCTTGATTCGATAAGTAAAGGATATTTGCAATATCCAAAAAACTTCAGTTTTTCCCTACTATTTTAGAAAAAAGATCAAACCTTAAAAACGGCCGTTTTAACAGTGTTTGGTTAATATTACTTAGATTCGAGAGCAATAACTTGGTAAGTTTAAAAAACGGTTTATTTTCCCAAAACTGACGTTTTTCAAGCGTTTTTGAAGAAATTGTTTGAATCTCAAAACTGGCCGTTTTTGCATGTTTTTGCTTAATATTACTTATAATCGGAGACCTTAATTTGATAGGTATGAAGATATTTGTATTATGCAAAAAACTCCCGTTTTTCAATCTTTTTTAGGAAATGGATCAAATGTTAAAATGAGCTGTTTTTCCAGGTTTTGGTTAATATTACTTAGATTCGAGAGCAATAACTTGCTAAGTTTGAAAATCGGTTTATTTACTCCAAACTGACGTTTTTCAAGACTTTTGGAAGAAATCGATCGAATCTCAAAACTGGCCGTTTTTGCATGTTTTTGCTTAATATCACATTATACTCAGAGACCTTGATGCGATAGGTTAAGGATATTTGCAATGTCGAAAAAACTTCAGTTTTTCCCTACTTTTTTAGATAAAAGATCAAACCTTAAAAACGGCCGTTTTTCCAGGTTTTGGTTAATATTACTTAGATTCGAGAGCAATAACTTGCTAAGTTTTAAAACCGGTTTACTTTCCCAAAACTGACGTTTTTCAAGACTTTTTGAAGAAATCGTTTGAATCTCAAAACTGGCCGTTTTTGCATGTTTTTGCATAATATTACTTATAATCGGAGACCTTAATTTGATAGGTATGAAGATATTTGTATTATCCAAAAAACTCCCGTTTTTTAATCTTTTTTAGGAAATGGATCACATGTTAAAATCAGCGGTTTTTCCAGGTTTTGGTTAATATTACTTAGATTCGAGAGCAATAACTTGGTAAATTTACAAAACGGTTTATTTTCCCAAAACTGACGTTTTTCAAGACTTTTTGAAGAAATCGATCGAATCTCAAAACTGGCCGTTTTTGCATGTTTTGGCTTAATATTACTTATACTCAGAGACCTTGATTCGATAGGTAAAGGATATTTGCAATATCCAAAAAACTTCAGTTTTTCCCTACTATTTTAGAAAAAAGATCAAACCTTAAAAACGGCCGTTTTAACAGTGTTTGGTTAATATTACTTAGATTCGAGAGCAATAACTTGGTAAGTTTAAAAAACGGTTTATTTTCCCAAAACTGACGTTTTTCAAGCGTTTTTGAAGAAATTGTTTCAATCTCAAAACTGGCCGTTTTTGCATGTTTTTGCTTAATATTACTTATAATCGGAGACCTTAATTTGATAGGTATGAAGATATTTGTATTATGCAAAAAACTCCCGTTTTTCAATCTTTTTTAGGAAATGGATCAAATGTTAAAATGAGCTGTTTTTCCAGGTTTTGGTTAATATTACTTAGATTCGAGAGCAATAACTTGCTAAGTTTGAAAATCGGTTTATTTACTCCAAACTGACGTTTTTCAAGACTTTTGGAAGAAATCTATCGAATCTCAAAACTGGCCGTTTTTGCATGTTTTTGCTTAATATCACATTATACTCAGAGACCTTGATGCGATAGGTTAAGGATATTTGCAATGTCGAAAAAACTTCAGTTTTTCCCTACTTTTTTAGATAAAAGATCAAACCTTAAAAACGGCCGTTTTTCCAGGTTTTGGTTAATATTACTTAGATTCGAGAGCAATAACTTGCTAAGTTTTAAAACCGGTTTACTTTCCCAAAACTGACGTTTTTCAAGACTTTTTGAAGAAATCGTTTGAATCTCAAAACTGGCCGTTTTTGCATGTTTTTGCATAATATTACTTATATTCGGAGACCTTAATTTGATAGGTATGAAGATATTTGTATTATCCAAAAAACTCCCGTTTTTTAATCTTTTTTAGGAAATGGATCACATGTTAAAATCAGCGGTTTTTCCAGGTTTTGGTTAATATTACTTAGATTCGAGAGCAATAACTTGCTAAGTTTGAAAATCGGTTTATTTTCCCAAAACTGACGTTTTTCAAGACTTTTTAAAGAAATCGATCGAATCTCAAAAATGGTCGTTTTTGCATGTTTTGGCTTAATATTACTTATACTCAGAGACCTTGATTCGATAGCTTAAGGATATTTGCAATATCCAAAAAACTTCATTTTTTCCCTACTATTTTAGAAAAAAGATCAAACCTTAAAAACGGCCGTTTTAACAGGGTTTGGTTAATATTACTTAGATTCGAGAGCAATAACTTGGTAAGTTTAAAAAACTGTTTATTTTCCCAAAACTGACGTTTTTCAAGCGTTTTTGAAGAAATCGTTTGAATCTCAAAACTCGCCGTTTTTGCATGTTTTTGCTTAATATTTCTTATAATTGGAGACCTTAATTTGATAGGTATGAAGATATTTGTATAATGCAAAAAACTCCCGTTTTTAGCTCTTTTTTTGGAAATGGATCAAATGTTAAAATCAGCTGTTTTTCCAGGTTTTGGTTAATATTACTTAGATTCGAGAGCAATAACTTGCTAAGTTTGAAAATCGGTTTTTTTTCTCCAAAGTGACGTTTTTCAAGACTTTTTGAAGAAATCGATCTAATCTTAAATCTGGCCGTTTTTGCATGTTTTGGCCTAATATTACTTATACTCAGAGACCTTGATTCGATAGGTTAAGGATATTTGCAATATCCAAAAAACTTCCGTTTTTTCCTACTTTTTTAGAAAAAAGATCAAACCTTAAAAACGGCCGTTTTTCCAGGTTTTGGTTAATATTACTTAGATTCGAGAGTAATAACTTGCTAAGTTTGAAAATCAGTTTATTTTCCCAAAACTGACGTTTTTCAAGACTTTCTGTAAAAATCGGTCGCATGGCAAAACTGGCCGTTTTTGCATGTTTTTGCTTAATATTACTTATAATCGGAGACCTCAATTTGATTAGTATGAAGATATTTGTATTATTTAAAAAACTTCCGTTTTCCCCAACTTTTTTAGAAAAAAGATCAAACCTTAAAAACGGCCGTTTTTCCAGGTTTTGGTTAATATTACTTAGATTCGAGAGAAATAACTTGCTAAGTTTAAAAAACGGTTTATTTTCCCAAAACTGCCGTTTTTAATCCTTTTTGAAAAAAATAGATCAAATCTCAAAACAAGCCGTTTTTGCATATTTTTGCTTAATATTACTTATACTCGGAGACCTTGATTCGATAAGTTTAGGATATTTGCATTATCCAAAAAACACCCGTTTTTCCCTTCTTTTTTAGCAAATGATTGAAACCTTAAAAACAGGCGCTTTTCCAGGTTTTGGTTAATATTACTTAGATTCAAGAGCAATAACTTGCTAAGTTTTAAAACCGGTTTATTTTCCCAAAACTGACGTTTTTCAGGACTTTTGGAAGAAATCGATCGAATCTCAAAACTGGCCGTTTCTGCATGTTTTTGCTTAATATTACTTATACTCAGAGACCTTGATGCGATAGGTTAAGGATATTTGCAATATCCAAAAAAATTCAGTTTTTCCCTACTTTTTTAGAAAAAAGATCAAACCTTAAAAACGGCCGTTTTTCCAGGTTTTGGTTAATATTACTTAGATTCGAGACTAATAACTTGGTAAATTTAAAAAACGGTTTATTTTCCGCAAAAACTGACGTTTTTCAAGCCTTTTTAAAGAAATCGATCGAATCTCAAAACTGGCCGTTTTCTGCAAGTTTTTGCTTAATATTACTTATAATCGGAGACCTTAATTTGATAGGTATGAAGATATTTGTATTATCCAAAAAATTCCCGTTTTTCAATCTTTTTTAGGAAATTGATCAAACCTTAAAAACGGCCGTTTTTCCAGGTTTTGGTTAATATTACTTAGATTCGAGGGTAATAACTTGCTAAGTTTGAAAATCTGTTTATTTTCCCAAAACTGACGTTTTTCAAGACTTTCTGTAAAAATCGGTCGAAGGGCAGAACTGGCCGTTTTTGCATTTTTTTGCTTAATATTACTTATAATCGGAGACCTCAATTTGATTAGTATGAAGATATTTGTATTATTTAAAAAACTTCCGTTTTCCCCAACTTTTTTAGAAAAAAGATCAAACCTTAAAAACGGCCGTTTTTCCAGGTTTTGGTTAATATTACTTAGATTCGAGAGAAATAACTTGCTAAGTTTAAAAAACGGTTTATTTTCCCAAAACTGCCGTTTTTAATCCTTTTTGAAAAAAATAGATCAAATCTCAAAACAATCCGTTTTTGCATATTTTTGCTTAATATTACTTATACTCGGAGACCTTGATTCGATAAGTTTAGGATATTTGCATTATCCAAAAAACACCCGTTTTTCCCTTCTTTTTTAGGAAATGATTGAAACCTTAAAAACAGGCGCTTTTCCAGGTTTTGGTTAATATTACTTAGATTCGAGTGCAATAACTTGCTAAGTTTTAAAACCGGTTTATTTTCCCAAAACTTACGTTTTTCAAGAATTTTTGAAGAAATCGTTTGAATCTCAAAACTGGCCGTTTTTGCATGTTTTTGCTTAATATTACTTATAATCGGAGACCTTAATTTGATAGGTATAAAGATATTTGTATTATCCCACAAACTCCCGTTTTTTAATCTTTTTTAGGAAATGGATCAAATGTTAAAATCAGCTGTTTTTCCAGGTTTTGGTTAATATTACTTAGATTCGAGAGCAATAACTTGCTAAGTTTGAAAATCGGTTTATTTTCCCAAAACTGACGTTTTTTAAGACTTTTTGAAGAAATCGATCGAATCTCAAAACTGGCCGTTTTTGCATGTTTTGGCTTAATATTACTTATACTCAGAGACCTTGATTCGATAGGTTAAGGATATTTGCAATATCCAAAAAACTTCAGTTTTTCCCTACTATTTTAGAAAAAAGATCAAACCTTAAAAACGGCTGTTTTAACAGAGTTTGGTTAATATTACTTAGATTCGAGAGCAATAACTTGGTAAGTTTAAAAAACGGTTTATTTTCCCAAAACTGACGTTTTTCAAGCGTTTTTGAAGAAATTGTTTGAATCTCAAAACTGGCCGTTTTTGCATGTTTTTGCTTAATATTACTAATAATCGGAGACCTTAATTTGATAGGTATGAAGATATTTGTATTATGCAAAAAAACTCCCGTTTTTTAATCTTTTTTAGGAAATGGATCAAATGTTAAAATCAGCTGTTTTTCCAGGTTTTGGTTAATATTACTTAGATTCGAGAGCAATAACTTGCTAAGTTTGAAAATCGGTTTATTTACTCCAAACTGACGTTTTTCAAGACTTTTGGAAGAAATCGATCGAATCTCAAAACTGGCCGTTTTTGCATGTTTTTGCTTAATATTACTTATACTCAGAGACCTTGATGCGATAGGTTAAGGATATTTGCAATATCCAAAAAAATTCAGTTTTTCCCTACTTTTTTAGAAAAAAGATCAAACCTTAAAAACGGCCGTTTTTCCAGGTTTTGGTTAATATTACTTAGATTCGAGAGCAATAACTTGGTAAATTTAAAAAACGGTTTATTTTCCGCAAAAACTGACGTTTTTCAAGCCTTTTTAAAGAAATCGATCGAATCTCAAAACTCGCCGTTTTCTGCAAGTTTTTGCTTAATATTACTTATAATCGGAGACCTTAATTTGATAGGTATGAAGATATTTGTATTATCCAAAAAATTCCCGTTTTTCAATCTTTTTTAGGAAATTGATCAAACCTTAAAAACGGCCGTTTTTCCAGGTTTTGGTTAATATTACTTAGATTCGAGAGCAATAACTTGCTAAGTTTGAAAATCGGTTTATTTTCCCAAAACTGATGTTTTTCAAGACTTTTTGAAGAAATCGGTCGAATGTCAAAACTGGCCGTTTTTGCATGTTTTTGCTTAATATTACTTATAATCGGAGACCTCAATTTGAAAAGTATGAAGATATTTGTATTATTTAAAAACTTCCGTTTTTCCCTACTTTTTTAGAAAAAAGATCAAACCATAAAAACGGCCGTTTCTCCAGGTTTGGGTTAATATTACTTAGATTTGAGGGCAATAACTTGCTAAGTTTAAAAAACGGTTTATTTTCCCAAAACTGCCGTTTTTTAAGCCTTTTTGAAAAAAATAGATCAAATCTCAAAACATGCCGTTTTTGCATATTTTTGCTTAATATTACTTATACTCGGAGACCTTGATTCGATAAGTTGAGGATATTTGCATTATCCGAAAAACACCCGTTTTTCCCTTCTTTTTTAGGAAATGATTGAAACCTTAAAAACGGCCGCTTTTCCAGGTTTTGGTTAATATTACTTAGATTCGAGAGCAATAACTTTCTAAGTTTGAAAATTGGTTTATTTTCCCAAAACAGACGTTTTTTAAGACTTTTTGAAGAAATCGATCGAATCTCAAAACTGGCCGTTTTGGCATGTTTTGGCTTCATATTACTTATACTCAGAGACCTTGATTCGATAGGTTAAGGATATTTGCAATATCCAAAAAACTTCAGTTTTTCCCTACTATTTTAGAAAAAAGATCAAACCTTAAAAACGGCCGTTTTAACAGGGTTCCGTTAATATTAATTAGATTCGAGAGCAATAACTTGGTAAGTTTAAAAAACGGTTTATTTTCCCAAAACCGACGTTTTTCATGCCTTTTTAAAGAAATCGTTTGAAACTCAAAACTGGCCGTTTTTGCATGTTTTTGCTTAATATTACTTATAATCGGAGACCTTAATTTAATAGGTATGAAGATATTTGTATTATGCAAAAAACTCCCGTTTTTCACTCTTTTTTAGGAAATGGATCAAATGTTAAAATCAGCTGTTTTTCCAGGTTTTGGTTAATATTACTTAGATTCGAGAGCAATAACTTGCTAAGTTTGAAAATCGGTTTATTTACTCCAAACTGACGTTTTTCAAGACTTTTGGAAGAAATCGATCGAATCTTAAATCTGGCCGTTTTTGCATGTTTTTGCTTAATATTACTTATACTCAGAGACGTTGAGGATATTTGCAATATCCACAAAACTTCCGTTTTCCATACTTTTTTAGAAAAAAGATCAAACCTTAAAAACGGCCGTTTTTCCAGGTTTTGGTTAATATTACTTAGATTCGAGAGCAATAACTTGGTAGGTTTAAAAAACGGTTTATTTTTCCAAAACTGACGTTTTTCAAGCCTTTTTGAAGAAATCGATCGAATCTCAAAAATGGCCGTTTTTGCATGTTTTTGCTTAATATTACTTATTATTTGGAGACCTTAATTTGATTAGTATGAAGATATTTGCATTATCCAAAAAAACTCCCGTTTTTCAATCTTTTTTAGAAAATGGATCAAATGTTACAATCAGCCGTTTTTCCAGGTTTTGGTTAATATTACTTAGATTTGAGAGCAATAAATTGCTAAAGTTTAAATAACGGTTTATTTTTCCAAAACTGCCGTTTTTTAAGCTTTTTTGAAGAAATAGATCAAATCTCAAAACAAGCCGTTTTTGCATGTTTTAGCTTAATATTACTTATAATCAGAGACCTTAATTTTATAAGTATGAAGATATTTGTATTATCCAAAAAACTCCCGTTTTTCCCATCTTTTTTAGAAAATTGATCAAACCTTAAAAACGGCCGTTTTTCCAGGTTTTGGTTAATATTACTTAGATTCGAGAGCAATAACTTGCTAAGTTTGAAAATCGGTTCATTTTCCCAAAACTGACGTTTGTCAAGACTTTTTGAAGAAATCGGTCGAATGTCAAAACTGGCCGTTTTTGCATTTTTTTGCTTAATATTACTTATAATCGGAGACCTCAATTTGATAAGTATGAAGATATTTGTATTATTTGAAAAACACCCGTTTTTCCCTACTTTTTCAGTTAAAAGTTCAAACCTTAAAAACGGCCGTTTTTCCAGGTTTTGGTCAATATTACTTAGATTCGAGAGAAATAACTTGCTAAGTTTAAAAAACTGTTTATTTTCCCAAAACTGCCGTTTTTAATCCTTTTTGAAAAAAAAAGATCAAATCTCAAAACAAGCCGTTTTTGAATATTTTTGCTTAATATTACTTATACTCGGAGACCTTGATTCGATAAGTTTAAGATATTTGCATTATCCAAAAAACACCCGTTTTTCCCTTCTTTTTTAGGAAATGATTGAAACCTTAAAAACAGGCGCTTTTCCAGGTTTTGGTTAATATTACTTAGATTCAAGAGCAATAACTTGCTAAGTTTTAAAACCGGTTTATTTTCCCAAAACTGACGTTTTTCAAGACTTTTTGAAGAAATCGTTTGAATCTCAAAACTGGCCGTTTTTGCATGTTTTTGCTTAATATTACTTATAATCGGAGACCTTAATTTGATAGGTATGAAGATATTTGTATTATCCAAAAAACTCCCGTTTTTTAATCTTTTTTAGGAAATGGATCAAATGTTAAAATCAGCTGTTTTTCCAGGTTTTGGTTAATATTACTTAGATTCGAGAGCAATAACTTGCTAAGTTTGAAAATCGGTTTATTTTCCCAAAACTGACGTTTTTCAAGACTTTTTGAAGAAATCGATCGAATCTCAAAACTGGCCGTTTTTGCATGTTTTGGCTTAATATTACTTATACTCAGAGACCTTGATTCGATAGGTTAAGGATATTTGCAATATCCAAAAAACTTCAGTTTTTCCCTACTATTTTAGAAAAAAGATCAAACCTTAAAAACGGCCGTTCCAACAGTGTTTGGTTAATATTACTTAGATTCGAGAGCAATAACTTGGTAAGTTTAAAAAACGGTTTATTTTCCCAAAACTGACGTTTTTCAAGCGTTTTTGAAGAAATTGTTTGAATCTCAAAACTGGCCGTTTTTGCATGTTTTTGCTTAATATTACTTATAATCGGAGACCTTAATTTGATAGGTATGAAGATATTTGTATTATGCAAAAAACTCCCGTTTTTCAATCTTTTTTAGGAAATGGATCAAATGTTAAAATGAGCTGTTTTTCCAGGTTTTGGTTAATATTACTTAGATTCGAGAGCAATAACTTGCTAAGTTTGAAAATCGGTTTATTTACTCCTAACTGACGTTTTTCAGGACTTTTGGAAGAAATCGATCGAATCTCAAAACTGGCCGTTTTTGCATGTTTTTGCTTAATATTACTTATACTCAGAGACCTTGATGCGATAGGTTAAGGATATTTGCAATATCCAAAAAAATTCAGTTTTTCCCTACTTTTTTAGAAAAAAGATCAAACCTTAAAAACGGCCGTTTTTCCAGGTTTTGGTTAATATTACTTAGATTCGAGAGCAATAACTTGGTAAATTTAAAAAACGGTTTATTTTCCGCAAAAACTGACGTTTTTCAAGCCTTTTTAAAGAAATCGATCGAATGTCAAAACTAGCCGTTTTTGCATGTTTTTGCTTAATATTACTTATACTCAGAGACGTTGATTCGATAGGTTGAGGATATTTGCAATATCCACAAAACTTCCGTTTTCCCTTCTTTTTTAGAAAAAAGATCAATTTTAAAAATGGCCGTTTTTCCAGGTTTTGGTTAATATTACCTAGATTCGAGAGCAATAATTTGCTAAGTTTAAAAAACGGTTTATTTTCCTAAAACTGCCGTTTTTTAAGCCTTTTTGAAAAAAATAGATCAAATCTTAAAACAAGCCGTTTTTGCATATTTTTGCTTAATATTACTTATACTCGGAGACCTTGATTTGATAAGTTTAGGATATTTGCATTATCCAAAAAACACCCGTTTTTCCCTTCTTTTTTAGGAAATGATTGAAACCTTAAAAACAGGCGCTTTTCCAGGTTTTGGTTAATATTACTAGGATTCGAGAGCAATAACTTGCTAAGTTTTAAAACCGGTTTACTTTCCCAAAACTGACGTTTTTAAAGACTTTTTAAAGAAATCGTTTAAATCTCAAAACTGGCCGTTTTTGCATGTTTTTGCTTAATATTACTTATAATCGGAGACCTTAATTTGATAGGTATGAAGATATTTGTATTATCCAAAAAACACCCGTTTTTTAATCTTTTTTAGGAAATGGATCACATGTTAAAATCAGCTGTTTTTCCAGGTTTTGGTTAATATTACTTAGATTCGAGAGCAATAACGTGCTAAGTTTGAAAATCGGTTTATTTACCCAAAACTGACGTTTTTCAAGACTTTTTGAAAAAATCGATCGAATCTCAAAAATGGCCGTTTTTGCATGTTTTGGCTTAATATTACTTATACTCAGAGACCTTGATTCGATAGGTTAAGGATATTTGCAATATCCAAAAAACTTCATTTTTTCCCTACTATTTTAGAAAAAAGATCAAACCTTAAAAACAGCCGTTTTAACAGGGTTTGGTTAATATTACTTAGATTCGAGAGCAATAACTTGGTAAGTTTAAAAAACGGTTTATTTTCCCAAAACTGACGTTTTTCAAGCGTTTTTGAAGAAATCGTTTGAATCTCAAAACTCGCCGTTTTTGCATGTTTTTGCTTAATATTTCTTATAATCGGAGACCTTAATTTGATAGGTATGAAGATATTTGTATTATGCAAAAAACTCCCGTTTTTCAATCTTTTTTAGGAAATGGATCAAATGTTAAAATCAGCTGTTTTTCCAGGTTTTGGTTAATATTACTTAGATTCGAGAGCAATAACTTGCTAAGTTTTAAAACCGGTTTACTTTCCCAAAACTGACGTTTTTCAAGACTTTTTGAAGAAATCGTTTGAATCTCAAAACTGGCCGTTTTTGCATGTTTTTGCTTAATATTACTTATAATCGGAGACCTTAATTTGATAGGTATGGAGATATTTGTATCATCCAAAAAACTCCCGTTTTTCAATCTTTTTTAGGAAATGGATCAAATGTTAAAATCAGCTGTTTTTCCAGGTTTTGGTTAATATTACTTAGATTCGAGAGCAATAACTTGCTAAGTTTGAAAATCGGTTTATTTTCCCAAAACTGACGTTTTTCAAGACTTTTTGAAGAAATCGATCGAATCTCAAAACTGGCCGTTTTTGCATGTTTTGGCTTAATATTACTTATACTCAGAGACCTTGATTCGATAGGTTAAGGATATTTGCAATATCCAAAAAACTTCAGTTTTTCCCTACTATTTTAGAAAAAAGATCAAACCTTAAAAACGGCCGTTTTTCCAGGTTTTGGTTAATATTACTTAGATTCGAGAGCAATAACTTGCTAAGTTTAAAAAACGGTTTATTTTCCCAAAACTGCCGTTTTTTAAGCCTTTTTGAAAAAAATAGATCAAATCTCAAAACATGCCGTTTTTGCATATTTTTGCTTAATATTACTTATACTCGGAGACCTTGATTCGATAAGTTGAGGATATTTGCATTATCCGAAAAACACCCGTTTTTCCCTTCTTTTTTAGGAAATGATTGAAACCTTAAAAACGGCCGCTTTTCCAGGTTTTGGTTAATATTACTTAGATTCGAGAGCAATAACTTTCTAAGTTTGAAAATCGGTTTATTTTCACAAAACTGACGTTTTTCAAGACTTTTTGAAGAAATCGATCGAATCTCAAAACTGGCCGTTTTGCATGTTTTGGCTTCATATTACTTATACTCAGAGACCTTGATTCGATAGGTTAAGGATATTTGCAATATCCAAAAAACTTCAGTTTTTCCCTACTATTTTAGAAAAAAGATCAAACCTTAAAAACGGCTGTTTTAACAGAGTTTGGTTAATATTACTTAGATTCGAGAGCAATAACTTGGTAAGTTTAAAAAACGGTTTATCTTCCCAAAACTGACGTTTTTCAAGCGTTTTTGAAGAAATTGTTTGAATCTCAAAACTGGCCGTTTTTGCATGTTTTTGCTTAATATTACTAATAATCGGAGACCTTAATTTGATAGGTATGAAGATATTTGTATTATGCAAAAAAACTCCCGTTTTTTAATCTTTTTTAGGAAATGGATCAAATGTTAAAATCAGCTGTTTTTCCAGGTTTTGGTTAATATTACTTAGATTCGAGAGCAATAACTTGCTAAGTTTGAAAATCGGTTTATTTACTCCAAACTGACGTTTTTCAAGACTTTTGGAAGAAATCGATCGAATCTCAAAACTGGCCGTTTTTGCATGTTTTTGCTTAATATTACTTATACTCAGAGACCTTGATGCGATAGGTTAAGGATATTTGCAATATCCAAAAAACTTCAGTTTTTCCCTACTTTTTTAGAAAAAAGATCAAACCTTAAAAACTGCCGTTTTTTCAGGTTTTGGTTAATATTACTTAGATTCGAGAGCAATAACTTGGTAAATTTACAAAACGGTTTATTTTCCAAAAAACTGACGTTTTTCAAGCTTTTTGGAAGAAATCGATCGAATCTCAAAACTGGCCGTTTTTGCATGATTTTGCTTAATATTACTTATAATCGGAGACCTTAATTTGATAGGTATGAAGATATTTGTATTATCCAAAAAACTCCCGTTTTTCAATCTTTTTTAGGAAATTGATCAAATGTTAAAATCAGCTGTTTTTCCGGGTTTTGGTTAATATTACTTAGATTCGAGAGCAATAACTTGCTAAGTTTGAAAATTGGTTTATTTTCTCCAAACTGACGTTTTTCAAGACTTTTTGAAGAAATCGATCGAATCTCAAAACTAGCCGTTTTTGCATGTTTTTGCTTAATATTACTTATACTCAGAGACGTTGATTCGAATGGTTGAGGATATTTGCAATATCCACAAAACTTCCGTTTTCCCTACTTTTTTAGAAAAAAGATCAAACCTTAAAAACGGCCGTTTTAACAGGATTTGGTTAATATTACTTAGATTCGAGAGCAATAACTTGGTAAGTTTAAAAAACGGTTTATTTTCCTAAAACTGACGTTTTTCAAGCGTTTTTGAAAAAAAATCGATCGAATCTCAAAACTGGCCGTTTTTGCTTAATATTTCTTATAATCGGAGACCTTAATTTGATAGGTATGAAGATATTTGTATTATCCAAAAAACTCCCGTTTTTCAAACTTTTTTAGGAAATGGATAAAATGTTAAAAACAGCTGTTTTTCCAGGTTTTGGTTAATATTACTTAGATTCGAGATCAATAACTTGCTAAGTTTGAAAATCAGTTTATTTACTCCAAACTGACGTTTTTCAAGACTTTTTGAAGAAATCGATCGAATCTCAAAACTGGCCGTTTTTGTATGTTTTTGCTTAATATTACTTATACTCAGAGACCTTGATGCGATAGGTTAAGGATATTTGCAATATCCAAAAAACTTCAGTTTTTTCCTACTTTTTTAGAAAAAAGATCAAACCTTAAAAACGGCCGTTTTTCCAGGTTTTGGTTAATATTACTTAAATTCGAGAGCAATAACTTGGTAAGTTTAAAAAACGGTTTATTTTCCGCAAAAACTGAGGTTTTTCAAGCCTTTTTGAAGAAATCGATCGAATCTCAAAACTGGCCGTTTTTGCATGTTTTTGCTTAATATTACTTATATTCGGAGACCTTAATTTGATAGGTATGAAGATATTTGTATTATCCAAAAAACTCCCGTTTTTCAATCTTTTTTATGAAATGGATCGAATGTTAGAATCAGCTGTTTTTCCAGGTTTTGGTTAATATTACTTAGATTCGAGAGCAATAACTTGCTAAGTTTGAAAATCGGTTTATTTTCTCCAAACTGACGTTTTTCAAGACTTTTTGAAGAAATCGATCGAATCTTAAATCTGGCTGTTTTTGCCTGTTTTTGCTTAATATTACCTATACTCAGAGACCTTGATTCGATAGGTTAAGGATATTTGCAATATCCAAAAAACTTCCGTTTTTCCCTACTTTTTTAGAAAAAAGATCAAACCTTAAAAACGGCCGTTTTTCCAGGTTTTGGTTAATATTACTTAGATTCGAGAGTAATAACTTGCTAAGTTTGAAAATCGGTTTATTTTCCCAAAACTGACGTTTTTCAAGACTTTTTGAAGAAATCGATCGAGTCTCAAAACTGGCCGTTTTTGCATGTTTTGGCTTAATATTACTTATACTCAGAGACCTTGATTCGATAGGTTAAGGATATTTGCAATATCCAAAAAACTTCAGTTTTTCCCTACTATTTTAGAAAAAAGATCAAACCTTAAAAACGGCCGTTTTTCCAGGTTTTGGTTAATATTACTTAGATTCGAGAGCAATAACTTGCTAAGTTTAAAAAACGGTTTATTTTCCCAAAACTGCCGTTTTTTAAGCCTTTTTGAAAAAAATAGATCAAATCTCAAAACATGCCGTTTTTGCATATTTTTGCTTAATATTACTTATACTCGGAGACCTTGATTCGATAAGTTGAGGATATTTGCATTATCCGAAAAACACCCGTTTTTCCCTTCTTTTTTAGGAAATGATTGAAACCTTAAAAACGGCCGCTTTTCTAGGTTTTTGTTAATATTACTTAGATTCGAGAGCAATAACTTGCTAAGTTTGAAAATCGGTTTATTTTCCCAAAACTGACGTTTTTCAAGACTTTTTGAAGAAATCGATCCAATCTCAAAACTGGCCGTTTTTCCATATTTTGGCCTAATATTAATTATACTCAGAGACCTTGATTCGATAGGTTAAGGATATTTGCAATATCCAAACAACTTCGGTTTTCCCTACTTTTTTAGAAAAAAGATCAAACCTTAAAAACGGCCGTTTTTCCAGGTTTTGGTTAATATTACTTAGATTCGAGAGCAATAACTTGGTAGGTTTAAAAAACGGTTTATTTTTCCAAAACTGACGTTTTTCAAGCCTTTTTGAAGAAATCGATCGAATCTCAAAAATGGCCGTTTTTGCATGTTTTTGCTTAATATTACTTATTATTTGAAGACCTTAATTTGATTAGTATGAAGATATTTGCATTATCCAAAAAAACTCCCGTTTTTCAATCTTTTTTAGAAAATAGATCAAATGTTACAATCAGCCGTTTTTCCAGGTTTTGGTTAATATTACTTAGATTCGAGAGCAATAAATTGCTAAAGTTTAAAAAACGGTTTATTTTCCCAAAACTGCCGTTTTTTAAGCTTTTTTGAAGAAATAGATCAAATCTCAAAACAAGCCGTTTTTGCATGTTTTAGCTTAATATTACTTATAATCAGAGACCTTAATTTTATAAGTATGAAAATATTTGTATTATCCAAAAAACTCCCGTTCTTCAATCTTTTTTAGAAAATTGATCAAACCTTAAAAACGGCCGTTTTTCCAGGTTTTGGTTAATATTACTTAGATTCGAGAGCAATAACTTGCTAAGTTTGAAAATCGGTTCATTTTCCCAAAACTGACGTTTGTCAAGACTTTTTGAAGAAATCGGTCGAATGTCAAAACCGGCCGTTTTTGCATTTTTTTGCTTAATATTACTTATAATCGGAGACCTTAATTTGATTAGTATGAAGATATTTGCATTATCCAAAAAAACTCCCGTTTTTCAATCTTTTTTAGGAAATGGATCAATCCTTAAAATCAGCCGTTTTTCCAGGTTTTGGTTAATATTACTTAGATTCGAGAGCAATAAATTGCTAAAGTTTAAAAAACGGTTTATTTTCCCAAAACTGACGTTTTTTAAGCCTTTTTGAAGAAATAGATCAAATCTCAAAACAAGCCGTTTTTGCATGTTTTGGCTTAATATTACTTATACTCAGAGACCTTAATTTGATAAGTATGAAGATATTTGTATTATCCAAAAAACTCCCGTTTTTCCCATCTTTTTTAGAAAATTGATCAAACCTTAAAAACGGCCGTTTTTCCAAGTTTTAGTTTATATTACTTAGATTCGAGAGCAATAACTTGCTAAGTTTGAAAATCGGTTTATTTTCCCAAAACTGACGTTTGTCAAGACTTTTTGAAGAAATCGGTCGAATGTCAAAACTGGCCGTTTTTGCATTTTTTTGCTTAATATTACTTATAATCGGAGACCTCAATTTGATAAGTATGAAGATATTTGTATTATCCAAAAAACACCCGTTTTTCCCTTCTTTTTTAGGAAATGATTGAAACCTTAAAAACGGCCGCTTTTCTAGGTTTTGGTTCATATTACTTAGATTCGAGAGCAATAACTTGCTAATTTGAAAATCGGTCTATTTTCCCAAAACTGACGTTTTTCAAGACTTTTTGAAGAAATCGATCGAATCTCAAAACTGGCCGTTTTTGCATATTTTGGCTTAATATTAATTATACTCAGAGACCTTGATTCGATAGGTTAAGGATATTTGCAATATCCAAAAAACTTCGGTTTTCCCTACTTTTTTAGAAAAAAGATCAAACCTTAAAAACGGCCGTTTTTCCAGGTTTTGGTTAATATTACTTAGATTCGAGAGCAATAACTTGGTAGGTTTAAAAAATGGTTCATTTTTCCAAACCTGACGTTTTTCAAGCCTTTTTGAAGAAATCGATCGAATCTCAAAAATGGCCGTTTTTGCATGTTTTTGCTTAATATTACTTATTATTTGAAGACCTTAATTTGATTAGTATGAAGATACTTGCATTATCCAAAAAAACTCCCGTTTTTCAATCTTTTTTAGAAAATGGATCAAATGTTACAATCAGCCGTTTTTCCAGGTTTTGGTTAATATTACTTAGATTCGAGAGCAATAAATTGCTAAAGTTTAAAAAACGGTTTATTTTCCCAAAACTGCCGTTTTTTAAGCTTTTTTGAAGAAATAGATCAAATCTCAAAACAAGCCGTTTTTGCATGTTTTAGCTTAATATTACTTATAATCAGAGACCTTAATTTTATAAGTATGAAAATATTTGTATTATCCAAAAAACTCCCGTTCTTCAATCTTTTTTAGAAAATTGATCAAACCTTAAAAACGGCCGTTTTTCCAGGTTTTGGTTAATATTACTTAGATTCGAGAGCAATAACTTGCTAAGTTTGAAAATCGGTTCATTTTCCCAAAACTGACGTTTGTCAAGACTTTTTGAAGAAATCGGTCGAATGTCAAAACCGGCCGTTTTTGCATTTTTTTGCTTAATATTACTTATAATCGGAGACCTTAATTTGATTAGTATGAAGATATTTGCATTATCCAAAAAAACTCCCGTTTTTCAATCTTTTTTAGGAAATGGATCAATCCTTAAAATCAGCGGTTTTTCCAGGTTTTGGTTAATATTACTTAGATTCGAGAGCAATAAATTGCTAAAGTTTAAAAAACGGTTTATTTTCCCAAAACTGACGTTTTTTAATCCTTTTTGAAGAAATAGATCAAATCTCAAAACAAGCCGTTTTTGCATGTTTTGGCTTAATATTACTTATACTCAGAGACCTTAATTTGATAAGTATGAAGATATTTGTATTATCCAAAAAACTCCCGTTTTTCCCATCTTTTTTAGAAAATTGATCAAACCTTAAAAACGGCCGTTTTTCCAAGTTTTAGTTTATATTACTTAGATTCGAGAGCAATAACTTGCTAAGTTTGAAAATCGGTTTATTTTCCCAAAACTGACGTTTGTCAAGACTTTTTGAAGAAATCGGTCGAATGTCAAAACTGGCCGTTTTTGCATTTTTTTGCTTAATATTACTTATAATCGGAGACCTCAATTTGATAAGTATGAAGATATTTGTATTATCCAAAAAACACCCGTTTTTCCCTTCTTTTTTAGGAAATGATTGAAACCTTAAAAACGGCCGCTTTTCTAGGTTTTGGTTCATATTACTTAGATTCGAGAGCAATAACTTGCTAATTTGAAAATCGGTCTATTTTCCCAAAACTGACGTTTTTCAAGACTTTTTGAAGAAATCGATCGAATCTCAAAACTGGCCGTTTTTGCATATTTTGGCTTAATATTAATTATACTCAGAGACCTTGATTCGATAGGTTAAGGATATTTGCAATATCCAAAAAACTTCGGTTTTCCCTACTTTTTTAGAAAAAAGATCAAACCTTAAAAACGGCCGTTTTTCCAGGTTTTGGTTAATATTACTTAGATTCGAGAGCAATAACTTGGTAGGTTTAAAAAATGGTTTATTTTTCCAAACCTGACGTTTTTCAAGCCTTTTTGAAGAAATCGATCGAATCTCAAAAATGGCCGTTTTTGCATGTTTTTGCTTAATTTGACTTATAATCGGAGACCTTAATTTGATTAGTATGAAGATATTTGCATTATCCAAAAAAACTCCCGTTTTTCAATCTTTTTTAGGAAATGGATCAATCCTTAAAATCAGCGGTTTTTCCAGGTTTTGGTTAATATTACTTAGATTCGAGAGCAATAAATTGCTAAAGTTTAAAAAACGGTTTATTTTCCCAAAACTGACGTTTTTTAATCCTTTTTGAAGAAATAGATCAAATCTCAAAACAAGCCGTTTTTGCATGTTTTGGCTTAATATTACTTATACTCAGAGACCTTAATTTGATAAGTATGAAGATATTTGCATTATCCAAAAAAACTCCCGTTTTTCAATCTTTTTTAGAAAATGGATCAATCCTTAAAATCAGCCGTTTTTCCAGGTTTTGGTTAATATTACTTAGATTCGAGAGCAATAAATTGCTAAAGTTTAAAAAACGGTTTATTTTCCCAAAACTGCCGTTTTTTAAGCTTTTTTGAAGAAATAGATCAAATCTCAAAACAAGCCGTTTTTGCATGTTTTGGCTTAATATTACTTATAATCAGAAACCTTAATTTGATAAGTATGAAGATATTTGTATTATCCAAAAAACTCCCGTTTTTCCCATCTTTTTTAGAAAATTGATCAAACCTTAAAAACGGCCGTTTTTCCAGGTTTTGGTTAATATTACTTAGATTCGAGAGCAATAACTTGCTAAGTTTGAAAATCGGTTTATTTTCCCAAAACTGACGTTTTTCAAGCCTTTTTGAAGAAATCGATCGAATCTCAAAAATGGCCGTTTTTTCATGTTTTTGCTTAATTTTACTTATAATCGGAGACCTTAATTTGATTAGTATGAAGATATTTGCATTATCCAAAAAAACTCCCGTTTTTCAATCTTTTTTAGGAAATGGATCAATCCTTAAAATCAGCAGTTTTTCCAGGTTTTGGTTAATATTACTTAGATTCGAGAGCAATAACTTGCTAAGTTCGAAAAACGGTTTATTTTCCCAAAACTGACGTTTGTCAAGACTTTTTGAAGAAATCGGTCGAAGGTCAAAACTGGCCGTTTTTGCATTTTTTTGCTTAATATTACTTATAATCGGAGACCTCAATTTGATAAGTATGAAGATATTTGTATTATCCAAAAAACACCCGTTTTTCCCTTCTTTTTTAGGAAATGATTGAAACCTTAAAAACGGCCGCTTTTCTAGGTTTTGGTTAATATTACTTAGATTCGAGAGCAATAACTTGCTAAGTTTGAAAATCGGTTTATTTTCCCAAAACTGACGTTTTTCAAGACTTTTTGAAGAAATCGATCGAATCTCAAAACTGGCCGTTTTTGCATATTTTGGCTTAATATTAATTATACTCAGAGACCTTGATTCGATAGGTTAAGGATATTTGTATTATCCAAAAAACTCCCGTTTTTCCCATCTTTTTTAGAAAATTGATCAAACCTTAAAAACGGCCGTTTTTCCAGGTTTTGGTTAATATTACTTAGATTCGAGAGCAATAACTTGGTAGGTTTAAAAAACGGTTTATTTTTCCAAAACTGACGTTTTTCAAACCATTTTGAAGAAATCGATCGAATCTCAAAAATGGCCGTTTTTGCATGTTTTTGCTTAATTTGACTTATAATCGGAGACCTTAATTTGATTAGTATGAAGATATTTGCATTATCCAAAAAAACTCCCGTTTTTCAATCTTTTTTAGGAAATGGATCAATCCTTAAAATCAGCAGTTTTTCCAGGTTTTGGTTAATATTACTTAGATTCGAGAGCAATAACTTGATAGGTTCGAAAAACGGTTTATTTTCCCAAAACTGACGTTTGTCAAGACTTTTTGAAGAAATCGGTCGAAGGTCAAAACTGGCCGTTTTTGCATTTTTTTGCTTAATATTACTTATAATCGGAGACCTCAATTTGATAAGTATGAAAATATTTGTATTATCCAAAAAACACCCGTTTTTCCCTTCTTTTTTAGGAAATGATTGAAACCTTAAAAACGGCCGCTTTTCTAGGTTTTGGTTAATATTACTTAGATTCGAGAGCAATAACTTGCTAAGTTTGAAAATCGGTTTATTTTCCCAAAACTGACGTTTTTCAAGACTTTTTGAAGAAATCGATCGAATCTCAAAACTGGCCGTTTTTGCATATTTTGGCTTAATATTACTTATAATCGGGGACCTCAATTTGATAAGTATGAAGATATTTGTATTATCCCCAAAACACCCGTTTTTCCCTTCTTTTTTAGGAAATGATTGAAACCAAAAAAACGGCCGCTTTTCCAGGTTTTGGTTAATATTACTTAGATTCGAGAGCAATAACTTGCAAAGTTTGAAAATCGGTTTATTTTCCCAAAACTGACGTTTGTCAAGACTTTTTGAAGAAATCGGTCGAATGTCAAAACAGGTTTTGGTTAATATTACTTAGATTCGAGAGCAATAACTTGCTAAGTTTGAAAATCGGTTTATTTTCCCAAAACTGACGTTTGTCAAGACTTTTTGAAGAAATCGGTCGAATGTCAAAACAGGTTTTGGTTAATATTACTTAGATTCGAGAGCAATAACTTGCTAAGTTTGAAAATCGGTTTATTTTCCCAAAACTGACGTTTGTCAAGACTTTTTGAAGAAATCGGTCGAATGTCAAAACTGGCCGTTTTTGCATTTTTTTGCTTAATATTACTTATAATCGGAGACCTCAATTTGATAAGTATGAAGATATTTGTATTATCCAAAAAACACCCGTTTTTCCCTTCTTTTTTAGGAAATGATTGAAACCTTAAAAACGGCCGCTTTTCTAGGTTTTGGTTAATATTACTTAGATTCGAGAGCAATAACTTGCTAATTTGAAAATCGGTCTATTTTCCCAAAACTGACGTTTTTCAAGACTTTTTGAAGAAATCGATCGAATCTCAAAACCGGCCGTTTTTGCATATTTTGGCTTAATATAAATTATACTCAGAGACCTTGATTCGATAGGTTAAGGATATTTGCAATATCCAAAAAACTTCGGTTTTCCCTACTTTTTTAGAAAAAAGATCAAACCTTGAAAACGGCCGTTTTTCCAGGTTTTGGTTAATATTACTTAGATTCGAGAGCAATAACTTGGTAGGTTTAAAAAATGGTTTATTTTTCCAAACCTGACGTTTTTCAAGCCTTTTTGAAGAAATCGATCGAATCTTAAAAATGGCCGTTTTTGCATGTTTTTGCTTAATATTACTTATAATCGGAGACCTTAATTTGATTAGTATGAAGATATTTGCATTATCCAAAAAAACTCCCGTTTTTCAATCTTTTTAGGAAATGGATCAATCCTTAAAATCAGCCGTTTTTCCAGGTTTTGGTTAATATTACTTAGATTCGAGAGCAATAAATTGCTAAAGTTTAAAAAACGGTTTATTTTCCCAAAACTGCCGTTTTTTAAGCCTTTTTGAAGAAATAGATCAAATCTCAAAACAAGCCGTTTTTGCATGTTTTGGCTTAATATTACTTATACTCAGAGACCTTAATTTGATAAGTATGAAGATATTTGTATTATCCAAAAAACTCCCGTTTTTCCCATCGTTTTTAGAAAATTGATCAAACCTTAAAAACGGCCGTTTTTCCAAGTTTTAGTTTATATTACTTAGATTCGAGAGCAATAACTTGCTAAGTTTGAAAATCGGTTTATTTTCCCAAAACTGACGTTTGTCAAGACTTTTTGAAGAAATCGGTCGAATGTCAAAACTGGCCGTTTTTGCATTTTTTTGCTTAATATTACTTATATTCAGAGACCTCAATTTGATATGTATGAAGATATTTGTATTATCCAAAAAACACCCGTTTTTCCCTTCTTTTTTAGGAAATGATTGAAACCTTAAAAACGGCCGCTTTTCTAGGTTTTGGTTAATATTACTTAGATTCGAGAGCAATAACTTGCTAAGTTTGAAAATCGGTTTATTTTCCCAAAACTGACGTTTTTCAAGACTTTTTGAAGAAATCGATCGAATCTCAAACCGGCCGTTTTTGCAAATTTTGGCTTAATATTAATTATACTTAGAGACCTTGATTCGATAGGTTAAGGATATTTGCAATATCCAAAAAACTTCGGTTTTCCCTACTTTCTTAGAAAAAAGATCAAACCTTAAAAACGGCCGTTTTTCCAGGTTTTGGTTAATATTACTTAGATTCGAGAGCAATAACTTGGTAGGTTTAAAAAACGGTTTATTTTTCCAAAACTGACGTTTTTCAAGCCTTTTTGAAGAAATCGATCGAATCTCAAAAATGGCCGTTTTTGCATGTTTTTGCTTAATATTACTTATAATCGGAGACCTTAATTTGATTAGTATGAAGATATTTGCATTATCCAAAAAAACTCCCGTTTTTCAATCTTTTTTAGAAAATGGATCAATCCTTAAAATCAGCCGTTTTTCCAGGTTTTGGTTAATATTACTTAGATTCGAGAGCAATAAATTGCTAAAGTTTGAAAATCGGTTTATTTTCCCAAAACTGACGTTTTTCAAGCCTTTTTGAAGAAATCGATCGAATCTCAAAAATGGCCGTTTTTGCATGTTTTTGCTTAACTTTACTTATAATCGGAGACCTTAATTTGATTAGTATGAAGATATTTGCATTATCCCAAAAAACTCCCGTTTTTCAATCTTTTTTAGGAAATGGATCAATCCTTAAAATCAGCAGTTTTTCCAGGTTTTGGTTAATATTACTTAGATTCGAGAGCAATAACTTGCTTAGTTCGAAAAACGGTTTATTTTCCCAAAACTGACGTTTGTCAAGACTTTTTGAAGAAATCGGTCGAAGGTCAAAACTGGCCGTTTTTGCATTTTTTTGCTTAATATTACTTATAATCGGAGACCTCAATTTGATAAGTATGAAGATATTTGTATTATCCAAAAAACACCCGTTTTTCCCTTCTTTTTTAGGAAATGATTGAAACCTTAAAAACGGCCGCTTTTCTAGGTTTTGGTTAATATTACTTAGATTCGAGAGCAATAACTTGCTAAGTTTGAAAATCGGTTTATTTTCCCAAAACTGACGTTTTTCAAGACTTTTTGAAGAAATCGATCGAATCTCAAAACTGGCCGTTTTTGCATATTTTGGCTTAATATTAATTATACTCAGAGACCTTGATTCGATAGGTTAAGGATATTTGTATTATCCAAAAAACTCCCGTTTTTCCCATCTTTTTTAGAAAATTGATCAAACCTTAAAAACGGCCGTTTTTCCAGGTTTTGGTTAATATTACTTAGATTCGAGAGCAATAACTTGGTAGGTTTAAAAAACGGTTTATTTTTCCAAAACTGACGTTTTTCAAACCATTTTGAAGAAATCGATCGAATCTCAAAAATGGCCGTTTTTGCATGTTTTTGCTTAATTTTACTTATAATCGGAGACCTTAATTTGATTAGTATGAAGATATTTGCATTATCTAAAAAAACTCCCGTTTTTCAATCTTTTTTAGGAAATGGATCAATCCTTAAAATCAGCAGTTTTTCCAGGTTTTGGTTAATATTACTTAGATTCGAGAGCAATAACTTGCTAAGTTCGAAAAACGGTTTATTTTCCCAAAACTGACGTTTGTCAAGACTTTTTGAAGAAATCGGTCGAAGGTCAAAACTGGCCGTTTTTGCATTTTTTTGCTTAATATTACTTATAATCGGAGACCTCAATTTAATAAGTATGAAGATATTTGTATTATCCAAAAAACACCCGTTTTTCCCTTCTTTTTTAGGAAATGATTGAAACCTTAAAAACGGCCGCTTTTCTAGGTTTTGGTTAATATTACTTAGATTCGAGAGCAATAACTTGCTAAGTTTGAAAATCGGTTTATTTTCACAAAACTGACGTTTTTCAAGACTTTTTGAAGAAATCGATCGAATCTCAAAACTGGCCGTTTTTGCATATTTTGGCTTAATATTACTTATAATCGGGGACCTCAATTTGATAAGTATGAAGATATTTGTATTATCCCAAAAACACCCGTTTTTCCCTTCTTTTTTAGGAAATGATTGAAACCAAAAAAACGGCCGCTTTTCTAGGTTTTGGTTAATATTACTTAGATTCGAGGGCAATAACTTGCTAAGTTTGAAAATCGGTTTATTTTCCCAAAACTGACGTTTGTCAAGACTTTTTGAAGAAATCGGTCGAATGTCAAAACTGGTTTTGGTTAATATTACTTAGATTCGAGAGCAATAACTTGCAAAGTTTGAAAATCGGTTTATTTTCCCAAAACTGACGTTTGTCAAGACTTTTTGAAGAAATCGGTCGAATGTCAAAACAGGTTTTGGTTAATATTACTTAGATTCGAGAGCAATAACTTGCTAAGTTTGAAAATCGGTTTATTTTCCCAAAACTGACGTTTGTCAAGACTTTTTGAAGAAATCGGTCGAATGTCAAAACTGGCCGTTTTTGCATTTTTTTGCTTAATATTACTTATAATCGGAGACCTCAATTTGATAAGTATGAAGATATTTGTATTATCCAAAAAACACCCGTTTTTCCCTTCTTTTTTAGGAAATGATTGAAACCTTAAAAACGGCCGCTTTTCTAGGTTTTGGTTAATATTACTTAGATTCGAGAGCAATAACTTGCTAATTTGAAAATCGGTCTATTTTCCCAAAACTGACGTTTTTCAAGACTTTTTGAAGAAATCGATCGAATCTCAAAACTGGCCGTTTTTGCATGTTTTGGCTTAATATTACTTATACTCAGAGACCTTAATTTGATAAGTATGAAGATATTTGTATTATCCAAAAAACTCCCGTTTTTCCCATCTTTTTTAGGAAATGATTGAAACCAAAAAAACGGCCGCTTTTCTAGGTTTTGGTTAATATTACTTAGATTCGAGGGCAATAACTTGCTAAGTTTGAAAATCGGTTTATTTTCCCAAAACTGACGTTTGTCAAGACTTTTTGAAGAAATCGGTCGAATGTCAAAACTGGTTTTGGTTAATATTACTTAGATTCGAGAGCAATAACTTGCAAAGTTTGAAAATCGGTTTATTTTCCCAAAACTGACGTTTGTCAAGACTTTTTGAAGAAATCGGTCGAATGTCAAAAGAGGTTTTGGTTAATATTACTTAGATTCGAGAGCAATAACTTGCTAAGTTTGAAAATCGGTTTATTTTCCCAAAACTGACGTTTGTCAAGACTTTTTGAAGAAATCGGTCGAATGTCAAAACAGGTTTTGGTTAATATTACTTAGATTCGAGAGCAATAACTTGCTAAGTTTGAAAATCGGTTTATTTTCCCAAAACTGACGTTTGTCAAGACTTTTTGAAGAAATCGGTCGAATGTCAAAACTGGCCGTTTTTGCATTTTTTTGCTTAATATTACTTATAATCGGAGACCTCAATTTGATAAGTATGAAGATATTTGTATTATCCAAAAAACACCCGTTTTTCCCTTCTTTTTTAGGAAATGATTGAAACCTTAAAAACGGCCGCTTTTCTAGGTTTTGGTTAATATTACTTAGATTCGAGAGCAATAACTTGCTAATTTGAAAATCGGTCTATTTTCCCAAAACTGACGTTTTTCAAGACTTTTTGAAGAAATCGATCGAATCTCAAAACTGGCCGTTTTTGCATATTTTGGCTTAATATTAATTATACTCAGAGACCTTGATTCGATAGGTTAAGGATATTTGCAATATCCAAAAAACTTCGGTTTTCCCTACTTTTTTAGAAAAAAGATCAAACCTTAAAAACGGCCGTTTTTCCAGGTTTTGGTTAATATTACTTAGATTCGAGAGCAATAACTTGGTAGGTTTAAAAAATGGTTTATTTTTCCAAACCTGACGTTTTTCAAGCCTTTTTGAAGAAATCGATCGAATCTCAAAAATGGCCGTTTTTGCATGTTTTTGCTTAATATTACTTATAATCGGAGACCTTAATTTGATTAGTATGAAGATATTTGCATTATCCAAAAAAACTCCCGTTTTTCAATCTTTTTTAGGAAATGGATCAATCCTTAAAATCAGCCGTTTTTCCAGGTTTTGGTTAATATTACTTAGATTCGAGAGCAATAAATTGCTAAAGTTTAAAAAACGGTTTATTTTCCCAAAACTGCCGTTTTTTAAGCCTTTTTGAAGAAATAGATCAAATCTCAAAACAAGCCGTTTTTGCATGTTTTGGCTTAATATTACTTATACTCAGAGACCTTAATTTGATAAGTATGAAGATATTTGTATTATCCAAAAAACTCCCGTTTTTCCCATCGTTTTTAGAAAATTGATCAAACCTTAAAAACGGCCGTTTTTCCAAGTTTTAGTTTATATTACTTAGATTCGAGAGCAATAACTTGCTAAGTTTGAAAATCGGTTTATTTTCCCAAAACTGACGTTTGTCAAGACTTTTTGAAGAAATCGGTCGAATGTCAAAACTGGCCGTTTTTGCATTTTTTTGCTTAATATTACTTATAATCAGAGACCTCAATTTGATATGTATGAAGATATTTGTATTATCCAAAAAACACCCGTTTTTCCCTTCTTTTTTAGGAAATGATTGAAACCTTAAAAACGGCCGCTTTTCTAGGTTTTGGTTAATATTACTTAGATTCGAGAGCAATAACTTGCTAAGTTTGAAAATCGGTTTATTTTCCCAAAACTGACGTTTTTCAAGACTTTTTGAAGAAATCGATCGAATCTCAAACCGGCCGTTTTTGCAAATTTTGGCTTAATATTAATTATACTTAGAGACCTTGATTCGATAGGTTAAGGATATTTGCAATATCCAAAAAACTTCGGTTTTCCATACTTTCTTAGAAAAAAGATCAAACCTTAAAAACGGCCGTTTTTCCAGGTTTTGGTTAATATTACTTAGATTCGAGAGCAATAACTTGGTAGGTTTAAAAAACGGTTTATTTTTCCAAAACTGACGTTTTTCAAGCCTTTTTGAAGAAATCGATCGAATCTCAAAAATGGCCGTTTTTGCATGTTTTTGCTTAATATTACTTATAATCGGAGACCTTAATTTGATTAGTATGAAGATATTTGCATTATCCAAAAAAACTCCCGTTTTTCAATCTTTTTTAGAAAATGGATCAATCCTTAAAATCAGCCGTTTTTCCAGGTTTTGGTTAATATTACTTAGATTCGAGAGCAATAAATTGCTAAAGTTTAAAAAACGGTTTATTTTCCCAAAACTGCCGTTTTTTAAGCTTTTTTGAAGAAATAGATCAAATCTCAAAACAAGCCGTTTTTGCATGTTTTGGCTTAAGATTACTTATAATCAGAGACCTTAATTTGATAAGTATGAAGATATTTGTATTATCCAAAAAACTCCCGTTTTTCCCATCTTTTTTAGAAAATTGATCAACCCTAAAAACGGCCGTTTTTCCAGGTTTTGGTTAATATTACTTAGATTCGAGAGCAATAACTTGCTAAGTTTGAAAATCGGTTTATTTTCCCAAAACTGACGTTTTTCAAGCCTTTTTGAAGAAATCGATCGAATCTCAAAAATGGCCGTTTTTGCATGTTTTTGCTTAATTTTACTTATAATCGGAGACCTAAATTTGATTAGTATGAAGATATTTGCATTATCCAAAAAAACTCCCGTTTTTCAATCTTTTTTAGGAAATGGATCAATCCTTAAAATCAGCAGTTTTTCCAGGTTTTGGTTAATATTACTTAGATTCGAGAGCAATAACTTGCTAAGTTCGAAAAACGGTTTATTTTCCCAAAACTGACGTTTGTCAAGACTTTTTGAAGAAATCGGTCGAAGGTCAAAACTGGCCGTTTTTGCATTTTTTTGCTTAATATTACTTATAATCGGAGACCTCAATTTGATAAGTATGAAGATATTTGTATTATCCAAAAAACACCCGTTTTTCCCTTCTTTTTTAGGAAATGATTGAAACCTTAAAAACGGCCGCTTTTCTAGGTTTTGGTTAATATTACTTAGATTCGAGAGCAATAACTTGCTAAGTTTGAAAATCGGTTTATTTTCCCAAAACTGACGTTTTTCAAGACTTTTTGAAGAAATCGATCGAATCTCAAAACTGGCCGTTTTTGCATATTTTGGCTTAATATTAATTATACTCAGAGACCTTGATTCGATAGGTTAAGGATATTTGTATTATCCAAAAAACTCCCGTTTTTCCCATCTTTTTTAGAAAATTGATCAAACCTTAAAAACGGCCGTTTTTTCAGGTTTTGGTTAATATTACTTAGATTCGAGAGCAATAATTTGGTAGGTTTAAAAAACGGTTTATTTTTCCAAAACTGACGTTTTTCAAACCATTTTGAAGAAATCGATCGAATCTCAAAAATGGCCGTTTTTGCATGTTTTTGCTTAATTTTACTTATAATCGGAGACCTTAATTTGATTAGTATGAAGATATTTGCATTATCCAAAAAAACTCCCGTTTTTCAATCTTTTTTAGGAAATGGATCAATCCTTAAAATCAGCAGTTTTTCCAGGTTTTGGTTAATATTACTTAGATTCGAGAGCAATAACTTGCTAAGTTCGAAAAACGGTTTATTTTCCCAAAACTGACGTTTGTCAAGACTTTTTGAAGAAATCGGTCGAAGGTCAAAACTGGCCGTTTTTGCATTTTTTTGCTTAATATTACTTATAATCGGAGACCTCAATTTGATAAGTATGAAGATATTTGTATTATCCAAAAAACACCCGTTTTTCCCTTCTTTTTTAGGAAATGATTGAAACCTTAAAAACGGCCGCTTTTCTAGGTTTTGGTTAATATTACTTAGATTCGAGAGCAATAACTTGCTAAGTTTGAAAATCGGTTTATTTTCACAAAACTGACGTTTTTCAAGACTTTTTGAAGAAATCGATCGAATCTCAAAACTGGCCGTTTTTGCATATTTTGGCTTAATATTACTTATAATCGGGGACCTCAATTTGATAAGTATGAAGATATTTGTATTATCCCAAAAACACCCGTTTTTCCCTTCTTTTTTAGAAAATGATTGAAACCAAAAAAACGGCCGCTTTTCTAGGTTTTGGTTAATATTACTTAGATTCGAGGGCAATAACTTGCTAAGTTTGAAAATCGGTTTATTTTCCCAAAACTGACGTTTGTCAAGACTTTTTGAAGAAATCGGTCGAATGTCAAAACTGGTTTTGGTTAATATTACTTAGATTCGAGAGCAATAACTTGCAAAGTTTGAAAATCGGTTTATTTTCCCAAAACTGACGTTTGTCAAGACTTTTTGAAGAAATCGGTCGAATGTCAAAACAGGTTTTGGTTAATATTACTTAGATTCGAGAGCAATAACTTGCTAAGTTTGAAAATCGGTTTATTTTCCCAAAACTGACGTTTGTCAAGACTTTTTGAAGAAATCGGTCGAATGTCAAAACAGGTTTTGGTTAATATTACTTAGATTCGAGAGCAATAACTTGCTAAGTTTGAAAATCGGTTTATTTTCCCAAAACTGACGTTTGTCAAGACTTTTTGAAGAAATCGGTCGAATGTCAAAACTGGCCGTTTTTGCATTTTTTTGCTTAATATTACTTATAATCGGAGACCTCAATTTGATAAGTATGAAGATATTTGTATTATCCAAAAAACACCCGTTTTTCCCTTCTTTTTTAGGAAATGATTGAAACCTTAAAAACGGCCGCTTTTCTAGGTTTTGGTTAATATTACTTAGATTCGAGAGCAATAACTTGCTAAGTTTGAAAATCGGTTTATTTTCCCAAAACTGACGTTTTTCAAGACTTTTTGAAGAAATCGATCGAATCTCAAACCGGCCGTTTTTGCAAATTTTGGCTTAATATTAATTATACTTAGAGACCTTGATTCGATAGGTTAAGGATATTTGCAATATCCAAAAAACTTCGGTTTTCCCTACTTTCTTAGAAAAAAGATCAAACCTTAAAAACGGCCGTTTTTCCAGGTTTTGGTTAATATTACTTAGATTCGAGAGCAATAACTTGGTAGGTTTAAAAAACGGTTTATTTTTCCAAAACTGACGTTTTTCAAGCCTTTTTGAAGAAATCGATCGAATCTCAAAAATGGCCGTTTTTGCATGTTTTTGCTTAATATTACTTATAATCGGAGACCTTAATTTGATTAGTATGAAGATATTTGCATTATCCAAAAAAACTCCCGTTTTTCAATCTTTTTTAGAAAATGGATCAATCCTTAAAATCAGCCGTTTTTCCAGGTTTTGGTTAATATTACTTAGATTCGAGAGCAATAAATTGCTAAAGTTTGAAAATCGGTTTATTTTCCCAAAACTGACGTTTTTCAAGCCTTTTTGAAGAAATCGATCGAATCTCAAAAATGGCCGTTTTTGCATGTTTTTGCTTAACTTTACTTATAATCGGAGACCTTAATTTGATTAGTATGAAGATATTTGCATTATCCCAAAAAACTCCCGTTTTTCAATCTTTTTTAGGAAATGGATCAATCCTTAAAATCAGCAGTTTTTCCAGGTTTTGGTTAATATTACTTAGATTCGAGAGCAATAACTTGCTTAGTTCGAAAAACGGTTTATTTTCCCAAAACTGACGTTTGTCAAGACTTTTTGAAGAAATCGGTCGAAGGTCAAAACTGGCCGTTTTTGCATTTTTTTGCTTAATATTACTTATAATCGGAGACCTCAATTTGATAAGTATGAAGATATTTGTATTATCCAAAAAACACCCGTTTTTCCCTTCTTTTTTAGGAAATGATTGAAACCTTAAAAACGGCCGCTTTTCTAGGTTTTGGTTAATATTACTTAGATTCGAGAGCAATAACTTGCTAAGTTTGAAAATCGGTTTATTTTCCCAAAACTGACGTTTTTCAAGACTTTTTGAAGAAATCGATCGAATCTCAAAACTGGCCGTTTTTGCATATTTTGGCTTAATATTAATTATACTCAGAGACCTTGATTCGATAGGTTAAGGATATTTGTATTATCCAAAAAACTCCCGTTTTTCCCATCTTTTTTAGAAAATTGATCAAACCTTAAAAACGGCCGTTTTTCCAGGTTTTGGTTAATATTACTTAGATTCGAGAGCAATAACTTGGTAGGTTTAAAAAACGGTTTATTTTTCCAAAACTGACGTTTTTCAAACCATTTTGAAGAAATCGATCGAATCTCAAAAATGGCCGTTTTTGCATGTTTTTGCTTAATTTTACTTATAATCGGAGACCTTAATTTGATTAGTATGAAGATATTTGCATTATCTAAAAAAACTCCCGTTTTTCAATCTTTTTTAGGAAATGGATCAATCCTTAAAATCAGCAGTTTTTCCAGGTTTTGGTTAATATTACTTAGATTCGAGAGCAATAACTTGCTAAGTTCGAAAAACGGTTTATTTTCCCAAAACTGACGTTTGTCAAGACTTTTTGAAGAAATCGGTCGAAGGTCAAAACTGGCCGTTTTTGCATTTTTTTGCTTAATATTACTTATAATCGGAGACCTCAATTTAATAAGTATGAAGATATTTGTATTATCCAAAAAACACCCGTTTTTCCCTTCTTTTTTAGGAAATGATTGAAACCTTAAAAACGGCCGCTTTTCTAGGTTTTGGTTAATATTACTTAGATTCGAGAGCAATAACTTGCTAAGTTTGAAAATCGGTTTATTTTCACAAAACTGACGTTTTTCAAGACTTTTTGAAGAAATCGATCGAATCTCAAAACTGGCCGTTTTTGCATATTTTGGCTTAATATTACTTATAATCGGGGACCTCAATTTGATAAGTATGAAGATATTTGTATTATCCCAAAAACACCCGTTTTTCCCTTCTTTTTTAGGAAATGATTGAAACCAAAAAAACGGCCGCTTTTCTAGGTTTTGGTTAATATTACTTAGATTCGAGGGCAATAACTTGCTAAGTTTGAAAATCGGTTTATTTTCCCAAAACTGACGTTTGTCAAGACTTTTTGAAGAAATCGGTCGAATGTCAAAACTGGTTTTGGTTAATATTACTTAGATTCGAGAGCAATAACTTGCAAAGTTTGAAAATCGGTTTATTTTCCCAAAACTGACGTTTGTCAAGACTTTTTGAAGAAATCGGTCGAATGTCAAAACAGGTTTTGGTTAATATTACTTAGATTCGAGAGCAATAACTTGCTAAGTTTGAAAATCGGTTTATTTTCCCAAAACTGACGTTTGTCAAGACTTTTTGAAGAAATCGGTCGAATGTCAAAACTGGCCGTTTTTGCATTTTTTTGCTTAATATTACTTATAATCGGAGACCTCAATTTGATAAGTATGAAGATATTTGTATTATCCAAAAAACACCCGTTTTTCCCTTCTTTTTTAGGAAATGATTGAAACCTTAAAAACGGCCGCTTTTCTAGGTTTTGGTTAATATTACTTAGATTCGAGAGCAATAACTTGCTAATTTGAAAATCGGTCTATTTTCCCAAAACTGACGTTTTTCAAGACTTTTTGAAGAAATCGATCGAATCTCAAAACTGGCCGTTTTTGCATGTTTTGGCTTAATATTACTTATACTCAGAGACCTTAATTTGATAAGTATGAAGATATTTGTATTATCCAAAAAACTCCCGTTTTTCCCATCTTTTTTAGGAAATGATTGAAACCAAAAAAACGGCCGCTTTTCTAGGTTTTGGTTAATATTACTTAGATTCGAGGGCAATAACTTGCTAAGTTTGAAAATCGGTTTATTTTCCCAAAACTGACGTTTGTCAAGACTTTTTGAAGAAATCGGTCGAATGTCAAAACTGGTTTTGGTTAATATTACTTAGATTCGAGAGCAATAACTTGCAAAGTTTGAAAATCGGTTTATTTTCCCAAAACTGACGTTTGTCAAGACTTTTTGAAGAAATCGGTCGAATGTCAAAAGAGGTTTTGGTTAATATTACTTAGATTCGAGAGCAATAACTTGCTAAGTTTGAAAATCGGTTTATTTTCCCAAAACTGACGTTTGTCAAGACTTTTTGAAGAAATCGGTCGAATGTCAAAACAGGTTTTGGTTAATATTACTTAGATTCGAGAGCAATAACTTGCTAAGTTTGAAAATCGGTTTATTTTCCCAAAACTGACGTTTGTCAAGACTTTTTGAAGAAATCGGTCGAATGTCAAAACTGGCCGTTTTTGCATTTTTTTGCTTAATATTACTTATAATCGGAGACCTCAATTTGATAAGTATGAAGATATTTGTATTATCCAAAAAACACCCGTTTTTCCCTTCTTTTTTAGGAAATGATTGAAACCTTAAAAACGGCCGCTTTTCTAGGTTTTGGTTAATATTACTTAGATTCGAGAGCAATAACTTGCTAATTTGAAAATCGGTCTATTTTCCCAAAACTGACGTTTTTCAAGACTTTTTGAAGAAATCGATCGAATCTCAAAACTGGCCGTTTTTGCATATTTTGGCTTAATATTAATTATACTCAGAGACCTTGATTCGATAGGTTAAGGATATTTGCAATATCCAAAAAACTTCGGTTTTCCCTACTTTTTTAGAAAAAAGATCAAACCTTAAAAACGGCCGTTTTTCCAGGTTTTGGTTAATATTACTTAGATTCGAGAGCAATAACTTGGTAGGTTTAAAAAATGGTTTATTTTTCCAAACCTGACGTTTTTCAAGCCTTTTTGAAGAAATCGATCGAATCTCAAAAATGGCCGTTTTTGCATGTTTTTGCTTAATATTACTTATAATCGGAGACCTTAATTTGATTAGTATGAAGATATTTGCATTATCCAAAAAAACTCCCGTTTTTCAATCTTTTTTAGAAAATGGATCAATCCTTAAAATCAGCCGTTTTTCCAGGTTTTGGTTAATATTACTTAGATTCGAGAGCAATAAATTGCTAAAGTTTAAAAAACGGTTTATTTTCCCAAAACTGCCGTTTTTTAAGCTTTTTTGAAGAAATAGATCAAATCTCAAAACAAGCCGTTTTTGCATGTTTTGGCTTAAGATTACTTATAATCAGAGACCTTAATTTGATAAGTATGAAGATATTTGTATTATCCAAAAAACTCCCGTTTTTCCCATCTTTTTTAGAAAATTGATCAACCCTAAAAACGGCCGTTTTTCCAGGTTTTGGTTAATATTACTTAGATTCGAGAGCAATAACTTGCTAAGTTTGAAAATCGGTTTATTTTCCCAAAACTGACGTTTTTCAAGCCTTTTTGAAGAAATCGATCGAATCTCAAAAATGGCCGTTTTTGCATGTTTTTGCTTAATTTTACTTATAATCGGAGACCTTAATTTGATTAGTATGAAGATATTTGCATTATCCAAAAAAACTCCCGTTTTTCAATCTTTTTTAGGAAATGGATCAATCCTTAAAATCAGCAGTTTTTCCAGGTTTTGGTTAATATTACTTAGATTCGAGAGCAATAACTTGCTAAGTTCGAAAAACGGTTTATTTTCCCAAAACTGACGTTTGTCAAGACTTTTTGAAGAAATCGGTCGAAGGTCAAAACTGGCCGTTTTTGCATTTTTTTGCTTAATATTACTTATAATCGGAGACCTCAATTTGATAAGTATGAAGATATTTGTATTATCCAAAAAACACCCGTTTTTCCTTCTTTTTTAGGAAATGATTGAAACCTTAAAAACGGCCGCTTTTCTAGGTTTTGGTTAATATTACTTAGATTCGAGAGCAATAACTTGCTAAGTTTGAAAATCGGTTTATTTTCCCAAAACTGACGTTTTTCAAGACTTTTTGAAGAAATCGATCGAATCTCAAAACTGGCCGTTTTTGCATATTTTGGCTTAATATTAATTATACTCAGAGACCTTGATTCGATAGGTTAAGGATATTTGTATTATCCAAAAAACTCCCGTTTTTCCCATCTTTTTTAGAAAATTGATCAAACCTTAAAAACGGCCGTTTTTTCAGGTTTTGGTTAATATTACTTAGATTCGAGAGCAATAATTTGGTAGGTTTAAAAAACGGTTTATTTTTCCAAAACTGACGTTTTTCAAACCATTTTGAAGAAATCGATCGAATCTCAAAAATGGCCGTTTTTGCATGTTTTTGCTTAATTTTACTTATAATCGGAGACCTTAATTTGATTAGTATGAAGATATTTGCATTATCCAAAAAAACTCCCGTTTTTCAATCTTTTTTAGGAAATGGATCAATCCTTAAAATCAGCAGTTTTTCCAGGTTTTGGTTAATATTACTTAGATTCGAGAGCAATAACTTGCTAAGTTCGAAAAACGGTTTATTTTCCCAAAACTGACGTTTGTCAAGACTTTTTGAAGAAATCGGTCGAAGGTCAAAACTGGCCGTTTTTGCATTTTTTTGCTTAATATTACTTATAATCGGAGACCTCAATTTGATAAGTATGAAGATATTTGTATTATCCAAAAAACACCCGTTTTTCCCTTCTTTTTTAGGAAATGATTGAAACCTTAAAAACGGCCGCTTTTCTAGGTTTTGGTTAATATTACTTAGATTCGAGAGCAATAACTTGCTAAGTTTGAAAATCGGTTTATTTTCACAAAACTGACGTTTTTCAAGACTTTTTGAAGAAATCGATCGAATCTCAAAACTGGCCGTTTTTGCATATTTTGGCTTAATATTACTTATAATCGGGGACCTCAATTTGATAAGTATGAAGATATTTGTATTATCCCAAAAACACCCGTTTTTCCCTTCTTTTTTAGAAAATGATTGAAACCAAAAAAACGGCCGCTTTTCTAGGTTTTGGTTAATATTACTTAGATTCGAGGGCAATAACTTGCTAAGTTTGAAAATCGGTTTATTTTCCCAAAACTGACGTTTGTCAAGACTTTTTGAAGAAATCGGTCGAATGTCAAAACTGGTTTTGGTTAATATTACTTAGATTCGAGAGCAATAACTTGCAAAGTTTGAAAATCGGTTTATTTTCCCAAAACTGACGTTTGTCAAGACTTTTTGAAGAAATCGGTCGAATGTCAAAACAGGTTTTGGTTAATATTACTGAGATTCGAGAGCAATAACTTGCTAAGTTTGAAAATCGGTTTATTTTCCCCAAAACTGACGTTTGTCAAGACTTTTTGAAGAAATCGGTCGAATGTCAAAACAGGTTTTGGTTAATATTACTTAGATTCGAGAGCAATAACTTGCTAAGTTTGAAAATCGGTTTATTTTCCCAAAACTGACGTTTGTCAAGACTTTTTTGAAGAAATCGGTCGAATGTCAAAACTGGCCGTTTTTGCATTTTTTTGCTTAATATTACTTATAATCGGAGACCTCAATTTGATAAGTATGAAGATATTTGTATTATCCAAAAAACACCCGTTTTTCCCTTCTTTTTTAGGAAATGATTGAAACCTTAAAAACGGCCGCTTTTCTAGGTTTTGGTTAATATTACTTAGATTCGAGAGCAATAACTTGCTAAGTTTGAAAATCGGTTTATTTTCCCAAAACTGACGTTTTTCAAGACTTTTTGAAGAAATCGATCGAATCTCAAACCGGCCGTTTTTGCAAATTTTGGCTTAATATTAATTATACTTAGAGACCTTGATTCGATAGGTTAAGGATATTTGCAATATCCAAAAAACTTCGGTTTTCCCTACTTTCTTAGAAAAAAGATCAAACCTTAAAAACAGGCGTTTTTCCAGGTTTTGGTTAATATTACTTAGATTCGAGAGCAATAACTTGGTAGGTTTAAAAAACGGTTTATTTTTCCAAAACTGACGTTTTTCAAGCCTTTTTGAAGAAATCGATCGAATCTCAAAAATGGCCGTTTTTGCATGTTTTTGCTTAATATTACTTATAATCGGAGACCTTAATTTGATTAGTATGAAGATATTTGCATTATCCAAAAAAACTCCCGTTTTTCAATCTTTTTTAGAAAATGGATCAATCCTTAAAATCAGCCGTTTTTCCAGGTTTTGGTTAATATTACTTAGATTTGAGAGCAATAAATTGCTAAAGTTTGAAAATCGGTTTATTTTCCCAAAACTGACGTTTTTCAAGCCTTTTTGAAGAAATCGATCGAATCTCAAAAATGGCCGTTTTTGCATGTTTTTGCTTAACTTTACTTATAATCGGAGACCTTAATTTGATTAGTATGAAGATATTTGCATTATCCCAAAAAACTCCCGTTTTTCAATCTTTTTTAGGAAATGGATCAATCCTTAAAATCAGCAGTTTTTCCAGGTTTTGGTTAATATTACTTAGATTCGAGAGCAATAACTTGCTTAGTTCGAAAAACGGTTTATTTTCCCAAAACTGACGTTTGTCAAGACTTTTTGAAGAAATCGGTCGAAGGTCAAAACTGGCCGTTTTTGCATTTTTTTGCTTAATATTACTTATAATCGGAGACCTCAATTTGATAAGTATGAAGATATTTGTATTATCCAAAAAACACCCGTTTTTCCCTTCTTTTTTAGGAAATGATTGAAACCTTAAAAACGGCCGCTTTTCTAGGTTTTGGTTAATATTACTTAGATTCGAGAGCAATAACTTGCTAAGTTTGAAAATCGGTTTATTTTCCCAAAACTGACGTTTTTCAAGACTTTTTGAAGAAATCGATCGAATCTCAAAACTGGCCGTTTTTGCATATTTTGGCTTAATATTAATTATACTCAGAGACCTTGATTCGATAGGTTAAGGATATTTGTATTATCCAAAAAACTCCCGTTTTTCCCATCTTTTTTAGAAAATTGATCAAACCTTAAAAACGGCCGTTTTTCCAGGTTTTGGTTAATATTACTTAGATTCGAGAGCAATAACTTGGTAGGTTTAAAAAACGGTTTATTTTCCAAAACTGACGTTTTTCAAACCATTTTGAAGAAATCGATCGAATCTCAAAAATGGCCGTTTTTGCATGTTTTTGCTTAATTTTACTTATAATCGGAGACCTTAATTTGATTAGTATGAAGATATTTGCATTATCTAAAAAAACTCCCGTTTTTCAATCTTTTTTAGGAAATGGATCAATCCTTAAAATCAGCAGTTTTTCCAGGTTTTGGTTAATATTACTTAGATTCGAGAGCAATAACTTGCTAAGTTCGAAAAACGGTTTATTTTCCAAAACTGACGTTTGTCAAGACTTTTTGAAGAAATCGGTCGAAGGTCAAAACTGGCCGTTTTTGCATTTTTTTGCTTAATATTACTTATAATCGGAGACCTCAATTTAATAAGTATGAAGATATTTGTATTATCCAAAAAACACCCGTTTTTCCCTTCTTTTTTAGGAAATGATTGAAACCTTAAAAACGGCCGCTTTTCTAGGTTTTGGTTAATATTACTTAGATTCGAGAGCAATAACTTGCTAAGTTTGAAAATCGGTTTATTTTCACAAAACTGACGTTTTTCAAGACTTTTTGAAGAAATCGATCGAATCTCAAAACTGGCCGTTTTTGCATATTTTGGCTTAATATTACTTATAATCGGGGACCTCAATTTGATAAGTATGAAGATATTTGTATTATCCCAAAAACACCCGTTTTTCCCTTCTTTTTTAGGAAATGATTGAAACCAAAAAAACGGCCGCTTTTCTAGGTTTTGGTTAATATTACTTAGATTCGAGGGCAATAACTTGCTAAGTTTGAAAATCGGTTTATTTTCCCAAAACTGACGTTTGTCAAGACTTTTTGAAGAAATCGGTCGAATGTCAAAACTGGTTTTGGTTAATATTACTTAGATTCGAGAGCAATAACTTGCAAAGTTTGAAAATCGGTTTATTTTCCCAAAACTGACGTTTGTCAAGACTTTTTGAAGAAATCGGTCGAATGTCAAAACAGGTTTTGGTTAATATTACTTAGATTCGAGAGCAATAACTTGCTAAGTTTGAAAATCGGTTTATTTTCCCAAAACTGACGTTTGTCAAGACTTTTTGAAGAAATCGGTCGAATGTCAAAACTGGCCGTTTTTGCATTTTTTTGCTTAATATTACTTATAATCGGAGACCTCAATTTGATAAGTATGAAGATATTTGTATTATCCAAAAAACACCCGTTTTTCCCTTCTTTTTTAGGAAATGATTGAAACCTTAAAAACGGCCGCTTTTCTAGGTTTTGGTTAATATTACTTAGATTCGAGAGCAATAACTTGCTAATTTGAAAATCGGTCTATTTTCCCAAAACTGACGTTTTTCAAGACTTTTTGAAGAAATCGATCGAATCTCAAAACTGGCCGTTTTTGCATGTTTGGCTTAATATTACTTATACTCAGAGACCTTAATTTGATAAGTATGAAGATATTTGTATTATCCAAAAAACTCCCGTTTTTCCCATCTTTTTTAGGAAATGATTGAAACCAAAAAAACGGCCGCTTTTCTAGGTTTTGGTTAATATTACTTAGATTCGAGGGCAATAACTTGCTAAGTTTGAAAATCGGTTTATTTTCCCAAAACTGACGTTTGTCAAGACTTTTTGAAGAAATCGGTCGAATGTCAAAACTGGTTTTGGTTAATATTACTTAGATTCGAGAGCAATAACTTGCAAAGTTTGAAAATCGGTTTATTTTCCCAAAACTGACGTTTGTCAAGACTTTTTGAAGAAATCGGTCGAATGTCAAAAGAGGTTTTGGTTAATATTACTTAGATTCGAGAGCAATAACTTGCTAAGTTTGAAAATCGGTTTATTTTCCCAAAACTGACGTTTGTCAAGACTTTTTGAAGAAATCGGTCGAATGTCAAAACAGGTTTTGGTTAATATTACTTAGATTCGAGAGCAATAACTTGCTAAGTTTGAAAATCGGTTTATTTTCCCAAAACTGACGTTTGTCAAGACTTTTTGAAGAAATCGGTCGAATGTCAAAACTGGCCGTTTTTGCATTTTTTTGCTTAATATTACTTATAATCGGAGACCTCAATTTGATAAGTATGAAGATATTTGTATTATCCAAAAAACACCCGTTTTTCCCTTCTTTTTTAGGAAATGATTGAAACCTTAAAAACGGCCGCTTTTCTAGGTTTTGGTTAATATTACTTAGATTCGAGAGCAATAACTTGCTAATTTGAAAATCGGTCTATTTTCCCAAAACTGACGTTTTTCAAGACTTTTTGAAGAAATCGATCGAATCTCAAAACTGGCCGTTTTTGCATATTTTGGCTTAATATTAATTATACTCAGAGACCTTGATTCGATAGGTTAAGGATATTTGCAATATCCAAAAAACTTCGGTTTTCCCTACTTTTTTAGAAAAAAGATCAAACCTTAAAAACGGCCGTTTTTCCAGGTTTTGGTTAATATTACTTAGATTCGAGAGCAATAACTTGGTAGGTTTAAAAAATGGTTTATTTTTCCAAACCTGACGTTTTTCAAGCCTTTTTGAAGAAATCGATCGAATCTCAAAAATGGCCGTTTTTGCATGTTTTTGCTTAATATTACTTATAATCGGAGACCTTAATTTGATTAGTATGAAGATATTTGCATTATCCAAAAAAACTCCCGTTTTTCAATCTTTTTTAGGAAATGGATCAATCCTTAAAATCAGCCGTTTTTCCAGGTTTTGGTTAATATTACTTAGATTCGAGAGCAATAAATTGCTAAAGTTTAAAAAACGGTTTATTTTCCCAAAACTGCCGTTTTTTAAGCCTTTTTGAAGAAATAGATCAAATCTCAAAACAAGCCGTTTTTGCATGTTTTGGCTTAATATTACTTATACTCAGAGACCTTAATTTGATAAGTATGAAGATATTTGTATTATCCAAAAAACTCCCGTTTTTCCCATCGTTTTTAGAAAATTGATCAAACCTTAAAAACGGCCGTTTTTCCAAGTTTTAGTTTATATTACTTAGATTCGAGAGCAATAACTTGCTAAGTTTGAAAATCGGTTTATTTTCCCAAAACTGACGTTTGTCAAGACTTTTTGAAGAAATCGGTCGAATGTCAAAACTGGCCGTTTTTGCATTTTTTTGCTTAATATTACTTATAATCAGAGACCTCAATTTGATATGTATGAAGATATTTGTATTATCCAAAAAACACCCGTTTTTCCCTTCTTTTTTAGGAAATGATTGAAACCTTAAAAACGGCCGCTTTTCTAGGTTTTGGTTAATATTACTTAGATTCGAGAGCAATAACTTGCTAAGTTTGAAAATCGGTTTATTTTCCCAAAACTGACGTTTTTCAAGACTTTTTGAAGAAATCGATCGAATCTCAAACCGGCCGTTTTTGCAAATTTTGGCTTAATATTAATTATACTTAGAGACCTTGATTCGATAGGTTAAGGATATTTGCAATATCCAAAAAACTTCGGTTTTCCATACTTTCTTAGAAAAAAGATCAAACCTTAAAAACGGCCGTTTTTCCAGGTTTTGGTTAATATTACTTAGATTCGAGAGCAATAACTTGGTAGGTTTAAAAAACGGTTTATTTTTCTAAAACTGACGTTTTTCAAGCCTTTTTGAAGAAATCGATCGAATCTCAAAAATGGCCGTTTTTGCATGTTTTTGCTTAATATTACTTATAATCGGAGACCTTAATTTGATTAGTATGAAGATATTTGCATTATCCAAAAAAACTCCCGTTTTTCAATCTTTTTTAGAAAATGGATCAATCCTTAAAATCAGCCGTTTTTCCAGGTTTTGGTTAATATTACTTAGATTCGAGAGCAATAAATTGCTAAAGTTTAAAAAACGGTTTATTTTCCCAAAACTGCCGTTTTTTAAGCTTTTTTGAAGAAATAGATCAAATCTCAAAACAAGCCGTTTTTGCATGTTTTGGCTTAATATTACTTATAATCAGAGACCTTAATTTGATAAGTATGAAGATATTTGTATTATCCAAAAAACTCCCGTTTTTCCCATCTTTTTTAGAAAATTGATCAACCCTAAAAACGGCCGTTTTTCCAGGTTTTGGTTAATATTACTTAGATTCGAGAGCAATAACTTGCTAAGTTTGAAAATCGGTTTATTTTCCCAAAACTGACGTTTTTCAAGCCTTTTTGAAGAAATCGATCGAATCTCAAAAATGGCCGTTTTTGCATGTTTTTGCTTAATTTTACTTATAATCGGAGACCTTAATTTGATTAGTATGAAGATATTTGCATTATCCAAAAAAACTCCCGTTTTTCAATCTTTTTTAGGAAATGGATCAATCCTTAAAATCAGCAGTTTTTCCAGGTTTTGGTTAATATTACTTAGATTCGAGAGCAATAACTTGCTAAGTTCGAAAAACGGTTTATTTTCCCAAAACTGACGTTTGTCAAGACTTTTTGAAGAAATCGGTCGAAGGTCAAAACTGGCCGTTTTTGCATTTTTTTGCTTAATATTACTTATAATCGGAGACCTCAATTTGATAAGTATGAAGATATTTGTATTATCCAAAAAACACCCGTTTTTCCCTTCTTTTTTAGGAAATGATTGAAACCTTAAAAACGGCCGCTTTTCTAGGTTTTGGTTAATATTACTTAGATTCGAGAGCAATAACTTGCTAAGTTTGAAAATCGGTTTATTTTCCCAAAACTGACGTTTTTCAAGACTTTTTGAAGAAATCGATCGAATCTCAAAACTGGCCGTTTTTGCATATTTTGGCTTAATATTAATTATACTCAGAGACCTTGATTCGATAGGTTAAGGATATTTGTATTATCCAAAAAACTCCCGTTTTTCCCATCTTTTTTAGAAAATTGATCAAACCTTAAAAACGGCCGTTTTTCCAGGTTTTGGTTAATATTACTTAGATTCGAGAGCAATAATTTGGTAGGTTTAAAAAACGGTTTATTTTTCCAAAACTGACGTTTTTCAAACCATTTTGAAGAAATCGATCGAATCTCAAAAATGGCCGTTTTTGCATGTTTTTGCTTAATTTTACTTATAATCGGAGACCTTAATTTGATTAGTATGAAGATATTTGCATTATCCAAAAAAACTCCCGTTTTTCAATCTTTTTTAGGAAATGGATCAATCCTTAAAATCAGCAGTTTTTCCAGGTTTTGGTTAATATTACTTAGATTCGAGAGCAATAACTTGCTAAGTTCGAAAAACGGTTTATTTTCCCAAAACTGACGTTTGTCAAGACTTTTTGAAGAAATCGGTCGAAGGTCAAAACTGGCCGTTTTTGCATTTTTTTGCTTAATATTACTTATAATCGGAGACCTCAATTTGATAAGTATGAAGATATTTGTATTATCCAAAAAACACCCGTTTTTCCCTTCTTTTTTAGGAAATGATTGAAACCTTAAAAACGGCCGCTTTTCTAGGTTTTGGTTAATATTACTTAGATTCGAGAGCAATAACTTGCTAAGTTTGAAAATCGGTTTATTTTCCCAAAACTGACGTTTTTCAAGACTTTTTGAAGAAATCGATCGAATCTCAAAACTGGCCGTTTTTGCATATTTTGGCTTAATATTAATTATACTCAGAGACCTTGATTCGATAGGTTAAGGATATTTGTATTATCCAAAAAACTCCCGTTTTTCCCATCTTTTTTAGAAAATTGATCAAACCTTAAAAACGGCCGTTTTTCCAGGTTTTGGTTAATATTACTTAGATTCGAGGGCAATAACTTGCTAAGTTTGAAAATCGGTTTATTTTCCCAAAACTGACGTTTGTCAAGACTTTTTGAAGAAATCGGTCGAATGTCAAAACTGGTTTTTGTTAATATTACTTAGATTCGAGAGCAATAACTTGCAAAGTTTGAAAATCGGTTTATTTTCCCAAAACTGACGTTTGTCAAGACTTTTTGAAGAAATCGGTCGAATGTCAAAACAGGTTTTGGTTAATATTACTTAGATTCGAGAGCAATAACTTGCTAAGTTTGAAAATCGGTTTATTTTCCCAAAACTGACGTTTGTCAAGACTTTTTGAAGAAATCGGTCGAATGTCAAAACAGGTTTTGGTTAATATTACTTAGATTCGAGAGCAATAACTTGCTAAGTTTGAAAATCGGTTTATTTTCCCAAAACTGACGTTTGTCAAGACTTTTTGAAGAAATCGGTCGAATGTCAAAACTGGCCGTTTTTGCATTTTTTTGCTTAATATTACTTATAATCGGAGACCTCAATTTGATAAGTATGAAGATATTTGTATTATCCAAAAAACACCCGTTTTTCCCTTCTTTTTTAGGAAATGATTGAAACCTTAAAAACGGCCGCTTTTCTAGGTTTTGGTTAATATTACTTAGATTCGAGAGCAATAACTTGCTAATTTGAAAATCGGTCTATTTTCCCAAAACTGACGTTTTTCAAGACTTTTTGAAGAAATCGATCGAATCTCAAAACTGGCCGTTTTTGCATATTTTGGCTTAATATAAATTATACTCAGAGACCTTGATTCGATAGGTTAAGGATATTTGCAATATCCAAAAAACTTCGGTTTTCCATACTTTTTTAGAAAAAAGATCAAACCTTAAAAACGGCCGTTTTTCCAGGTTTTGGTTAATATTACTTAGATTCGAGAGCAATAACTTGGTAGGTTTAAAAAATGGTTTATTTTTCCAAACCTGACGTTTTTCAAGCCTTTTTGAAGAAATCGATCGAATCTCAAAAATGGCCGTTTTTGCATGTTTTTGCTTAATATTACTTATAATCGGAGACCTTAATTTGATTAGTATGAAGATATTTGCATTATCCAAAAAAACTCCCGTTTTTCAATCTTTTTTAGGAAATGGATCAATCCTTAAAATCAGCCGTTTTTCCAGGTTTTGGTTAATATTACTTAGATTCGAGAGCAATAAATTGCTAAAGTTTAAAAAACGGTTTATTTTCCCAAAACTGCCGTTTTTTAAGCCTTTTTGAAAAAATAGATCAAATCTCAAAACAAGCCGTTTTTGCATGTTTTGGCTTAATATTACTTATACTCAGAGACCTTAATTTGATAAGTATGAAGATATTTGTATTATCCAAAAAACTCCCGTTTTTCCCATCGTTTTTAGAAAATTGATCAAACCTTAAAAACGGCCGTTTTTCCAAGTTTTAGTTTATATTACTTAGATTCGAGAGCAATAACTTGCTAAATTTGAAAATCGGTTTATTTTCCCAAAACTGACGTTTGTCAAGACTTTTTGAAGAAATCGGTCGAATGTCAAAACTGGCCGTTTTTGCATTTTTTTGCTTAATATTACTTATAATCAGAGACCTCAATTTGATATGTATGAAGATATTTGTATTATCCAAAAAACACCCGTTTTTCCCTTCTTTTTTAGGAAATGATTGAAACCTTAAAAACGGCCGCTTTTCTAGGTTTTGGTTAATATTACTTAGATTCGAGAGCAATAACTTGCTAAGTTTGAAAATCGGTTTATTTTCCCAAAACTGACGTTTTTCAAGACTTTTTGAAGAAATCGATCGAATCTCAAACCGGCCGTTTTTGCAAATTTTGGCTTAATATTAATTATACTTAGAGACCTTGATTCGATAGTTTAAGGATATTTGCAATATCCAAAAAACTTCGGTTTTCCCTACTTTCTTAGAAAAAAGATCAAACCTTAAAAACGGCCGTTTTTCCAGGTTTTGGTTAATATTACTTAGATTCGAGAGCAATAACTTGGTAGGTTTAAAAAACGGTTTATTTTTCCAAAACTGACGTTTTTCAAGCCTTTTTGAAGAAATCGATCGAATCTCAAAAATGGCCGTTTTTGCATGTTTTTGCTTAATATTACTTATAATCGGAGACCTTAATTTGATTAGTATGAAGATATTTGCATTATCCAAAAAAACTCCCGTTTTTCAATCTTTTTTAGAAAATGGATCAATCCTTAAAATCAGCCGTTTTTCCAGGTTTTGGTTAATATTACTTAGATTCGAGAGCAATAAATTGCTAAAGTTTAAAAAACGGTTTATTTTCCCAAAACTGCCGTTTTTTAAGCTTTTTTGAAGAAATAGATCAAATCTCAAAACAAGCCGTTTTTGCATGTTTTGGCTTAATATTACTTATAATCAGAGACCTTAATTTGATAAGTATGAAGATATTTGTATTATCCAAAAAACTCCCGTTTTTCCCATCTTTTTTAGAAAATTGATCAAACCTTAAAAACGGCCGTTTTTCCAGGTTTTGGTTAATATTACTTAGATTCGAGAGCAATAACTTGCTAAGTTTGAAAATCGGTTTATTTTCCCAAAACTGACGTTTTTCAAGACTTTTTGAAGAAATCGATCGAATCTCAAAACTGGCCGTTTTTCCATATTTTGGCTTAATATTAATTATACTCAGAGACCTTGATTCGATAGGTTAAGGATATTTGCAATATCCAAAAAACTTCGGTTTTCCCTACTTTTTTAGAAAAAAGATCAAATCTTAAAAACGGCCGTTTTTCCAGGTTTTGGTTAATATTACTTAGATTCGAGAGCAATAACTTGGTAGGTTTAAAAAACGGTTTATTTTTCCAAAACTGACGTTTTTCAAGCCTTTTTGAAGAAATCGATCGAATCTCAAAAATGGCCGTTTTTGCATGTTTTTGCTTAATTTTACCTATAATCGGAGACCTTAATTTGATTAGTATGAAGATATTTGCATTATCCCAAAAAACTCCCGTTTTTCAATCTTTTTTAGGAAATGGATCAATCCTTAAAATCAGCAGTTTTTCCAGGTTTTGGTTAATATTACTTAGATTCGAGAGCAATAACTTGCTAAGTTCGAAAAACGGTTTATTTTCCCAAAACTGACGTTTGTCAAGACTTTTTGAAGAAATCGGTCGAAGGTCAAAACTGGCCGTTTTTGCATTTTTTTGCTTAATATTACTTATAATCGGAGACCTCAATTTGATAAGTATGAAGATATTTGTATTATCCAAAAAACACCCGTTTTTCCCTTCTTTTTTAGGAAATGATTGAAACCTTAAAAACGGCCGCTTTTCTAGGTTTTGGTTAATATTACTTAGATTCGAGAGCAATAACTTGCTAAGTTTGAAAATCGGTTTATTTTCCCAAAACTGACGTTTTTCAAGACTTTTTGAAGAAATCGATCGAATCTCAAAACTGGCCGTTTTTCCATATTTTGGCTTAATATTAATTATACTCAGAGACCTTGATTCGATAGGTTAAGGATATTTGCAATATCCAAAAAACTTCGGTTTTCCCTACTTTTTTAGAAAAAAGATCAAATCTTAAAAACGGCCGTTTTTCCAGGTTTTGGTTAATATTACTTAGATTCGAGAGCAATAACTTGGTAGGTTTAAAAAACGGTTTATTTTTCCAAAACTGACGTTTTTCAAACCATTTTGAAGAAATCGATCGAATCTCAAAAATGGCCGTTTTTGCATGTTTTTGCTTAATTTTACTTATAATCGGAGACCTTAATTTGATTAGTATGAAGATATTTGCATTATCCAAAAAAACTCCCGTTTTTCAATCTTTTTTAGAAAATGGATCAATCCTTAAAATCAGCCGTTTTTCCAGGTTTTGGTTAATATTACTTAGATTCGAGAGCAATAAATTGCTAAAGTTTAAAAACGGTTTATTTTCCCAAAACTGCCGTTTTTTAAGCTTTTTTGAAGAAATAGATCAAATCTCAAAACAAGCCGTTTTTGCATGTTTTGGCTTAATATTACTTATAATCAGAGACCTTAATTTGATAAGTATGAAGATATTTGTATTATCCAAAAAACTCCCGTTTTTCCCATCTTTTTTAGAAATTTGATCAAACCTTAAAAAACGGCCGTTTTTCTAGGTTTTGGTTAATATTACTTAGATTCGAGAGCAATAACTTGCTAAGTTTGAAAATCGGTTTATTTTCCCAAAACTGACGTTTTTCAAGACTTTTTGAAGAAATCGATCGAATCTCAAAACTGGCCGTTTTTCCATATTTTGGCTTAATATTAATTATACTCAGAGACCTTGATTCGATAGGTTAAGGATATTTGCAATATCCAAAAAACTTCGGTTTTCCCTACTTTTTTAGAAAAAAGATCAAATCTTAAAAACGGCCGTTTTTCCAGGTTTTGGTTAATATTACTTAGATTCGAGAGCAATAACTTGGTAGGTTTAAAAAACGGTTTATTTTTCCAAAACTGACGTTTTTCAAGCCTTTTTGAAGAAATCGATCGAATCTCAAAAATGGCCGTTTTTGCATGTTTTTGCTTAATTTTACCTATAATCGGAGACCTTAATTTGATTAGTATGAAGATATTTGCATTATCCCAAAAAAACTCCCGTTTTTCAATCTTTTTTAGGAAATGGATTAATCCTTAAAATCAGCAGTTTTTCCAGGTTTTGGTTAATATTACTTAGATTCGAGAGCAATAACTTGCTAAGTTCGAAAAACGGTTTATTTTCCCAAAACTGACGTTTGTCAAGACTTTTTGAAGAAATCGGTCGAAGGTCAAAACTGGCCGTTTTTGCATTTTTTTGCTTAATATTACTTATAATCGGAGACCTCAATTTGATAAGTATGAAGATATTTGTATTATCCAAAAAACACCCGTTTTTCCCTTCTTTTTTAGGAAATGATTGAAACCTTAAAAACGGCCTCTTTTCTAGGTTTTGGTTAATATTACTTAGATTCGAGAGCAATAACTTGCTAAGTTTGAAAATCGGTTTATTTTCCCAAAACTGACGTTTTTCAAGACTTTTTGAAGAAATCGATCGAATCTCAAAACTGGCCGTTTTTCCATATTTTGGCTTAATATTAATTATACTCAGAGACCTTGATTCGATAGGTTAAGGATATTTGCAATATCCAAAAAACTTCGGTTTTCCCTACTTTTTTAGAAAAAAGATCAAATCTTAAAAACGGCCGTTTTTCCAGGTTTTGGTTAATATTACTTAGATTCGAGAGCAATAACTTGGTAGGTTTAAAAAACGGTTTATTTTTCCAAAACTGACGTTTTTCAAACCATTTTGAAGAAATCGATCGAATCTCAAAAATGGCCGTTTTTGCATGTTTTTGCTTAATTTTACTTATAATCGGAGACTTTAATTTGATTAGTATGAAGATATTTGCATTATCCAAAAAAACTCCCGTTTTTCAATCTTTTTTAGGAAATGGATCAATCCTTAAAATCAGCAGTTTTTCCAGGTTTTGGTTAATATTACTTAGATTCGAGAGCAATAACTTGCTAAGTTCGAAAAACGGTTTATTTTCCCAAAACTGACGTTTGTCAAGACTTTTTGAAGAAATCGGTCGAAGGTCAAAACTGGCCGTTTTTGCATTTTTTTGCTTAATATTACTTATAATCGGAGACCTCAATTTGATAAGTATGAAGATATTTGTATTATCCAAAAAACACCCGTTTTTCCCTTCTTTTTTAGGAAATGATTGAAACCTTAAAAACGGCCGCTTTTCTAGGTTTTGGTTAATATTACTTAGATTCGAGAGCAATAACTTGCTAAGTTTGAAAATCGGTTTATTTTCACAAAACTGACGTTTTTCAAGACTTTTTGAAGAAATCGATCGAATCTCAAAACTGGCCGTTTTTGCATATTTTGGCTTAATATTACTTATAATCGGGGACATCAATTTGATAAGTATGAAGATATTTGTATTATCCCAAAAACACCCGTTTTTCCCTTCTTTTTTAGGAAATGATTGAAACCAAAAAAACGGCCGCTTTTCTAGGTTTTGGTTAATATTACTTAGATTCGAGGGCAATAACTTGCTAAGTTTGAAAATCGGTTTATTTTCCCAAAACTGACGTTTGTCAAGACTTTTTGAAGAAATCGGTCGAATGTCAAAACTGGTTTTGGTTAATATTACTTAGATTCGAGAGCAATAACTTGCAAAGTTTGAAAATCGGTTTATTTTCCCAAAACTGACGTTTGTCAAGACTTTTTGAAGAAATCGGTCGAATGTCAAAACAGGTTTTGGTTAATATTACTTAGATTCGAGAGCAATAACTTGCTAAGTTTGAAAATCGGTTTATTTTCCCAAAACTGACGTTTGTCAAGACTTTTTGAAGAAATCGGTCGAATGTCAAAACAGGTTTTGGTTAATATTACTTAGATTCGAGAGCAATAACTTGCTAAGTTTGAAAATCGGTTTATTTTCCCAAAACTGACGTTTGTCAAGACTTTTTGAAGAAATCGGTCGAATGTCAAAACCGGCCGTTTTTGCATTTTTTTGCTTAATATTACTTATAATCGGAGACCTCAATTTGATAAGTATGAAGATATTTGTATTATCCAAAAAACACCCGTTTTTCCCATCTTTTTTAGGAAATGATTGAAACCTTAAAAACGGCCGCTTTTCTAGGTTTTGGTTAATATTACTTAGATTCGAGAGCAATAACTTGCTAATTTGAAAATCGGTCTATTTTCCCAAAACTGACGTTTTTCAAGACTTTTTGAAGAAATCGATCGAATCTCAAAACTGGCCGTTTTTGCATATTTTGGCTTAATATTAATTATACTCAGAGACCTTGATTCGATAGGTTAAGGATATTTGCAATATCCAAAAAACTTCGGTTTTCCCTACTTTTTTAGAAAAAAGATCAAACCTTAAAAACGGCCGTTTTTCCAGGTTTTGGTTAATATTACTTAGATTCGAGAGCAATAACTTGGTAGGTTTAAAAAATGGTTTATTTTTCCAAACCTGACGTTTTTCAAGCCTTTTTGAAGAAATCGATCGAATCTCAAAAATGGCCGGTTTTGCATGTTTTTGCTTAATATTACTTATAATCGGAGACCTAAATTTGATTAGTATGAAGATATTTGCATTATCCAAAAAAACTCCCGTTTTTCAATCTTTTTTAGGAAATGGATCAATCCTTAAAATCAGCCGTTTTTCCAGGTTTTGGTTAATATTACTTAGATTCGAGAGCAATAAATTGCTAAAGTTTAAAAAACGGTTTATTTTCCCAAAACTGCCGTTTTTTAAGCCTTTTTGAAGAAATAGATCAAATCTCAAAACAAGCCGTTTTTGCATGTTTTGGCTTAATTTAATTATACTTAGAGACCTTGATTCGATAGGTTAAGGATATTTGCAATATCCAAAAAACTTCGGTTTTCCCTACTTTTTTAGAAAAAAGATCAAACCTTAAAAACGGCCGTTTTTCCAGGTTTTGGTTAATATTACTTAGATTCGAGAGCAATAACTTGGTAGGTTTAAAAAACGGTTTATTTTTCCAAAACTGACGTTTTTCAAGCCTTTTTGAAGAAATCGATCGAATGTCAAAACTGGCCGTTTTTGCATTTTTTTGCTTAATATTACTTATAATCGGAGACCTCAATTTGATAAGTATGAAGATATTTGTATTATCCAAAAAACACCCGTTTTTCCCTTCTTTTTTAGGAAATGATTGAAACCTTAAAAACGGCCGCTTTTCTAGGTTTTGGTTAATATTACTTAGATTCGAGAGCAATAACTTGCTAATTTGAAAATCGGTCTATTTTCCCAAAACTGACGTTTTTCAAGACTTTTTGAAGAAATCGATCGAATCTCAAAACTGGCCGTTTTTGCATATTTTGGCTTAATATTAATTATACTCAGAGACCTTGATTCGATAGGTTAAGGATATTTGCAATATCCAAAAAACTTCGGTTTTCCCTACTTTTTTAGAAAAAAGATCAAACCTTAAAAACGGCCGTTTTTCCAGGTTTTGGTTAATATTACTTAGATTCGAGAGCAATAACTTGGTAGGTTTAAAAAATGGTTTATTTTTCCAAACCTGACGTTTTTCAAGCCTTTTTGAAGAAATCGATCGAATCTCAAAAATGGCCGTTTTTGCATGTTTTTGCTTAATATTATTATAATCGGAGACCTTAATTTGATTAGTATGAAGATATTTGCATTATCCAAAAAAACTCCCGTTTTTCAATCTTTTTTAGGAAATGGATCAATCCTTAAAATCAGCCGTTTTTCCAGGTTTTGGTTAATATTACTTAGATTCGAGAGCAATAAATTGCTAAAGTTTAAAAAACGGTTTATTTTCCCAAAACTGCCGTTTTTTAAGCCTTTTTGAAGAAATAGATCAAATCTCAAAACAAGCCGTTTTTGCATGTTTTGGCTTAATATTACTTATACTCAGAGACCTTAATTTGATAAGTATGAAGATATTTGTATTATCCAAAAAACTCCCGTTTTTCCCATCGTTTTTAGAAAATTGATCAAACCTTAAAAACGGCCGTTTTTCCAAGTTTTAGTTTATATTACTTAGATTCGAGAGCAATAACTTGCTAAGTTTGAAAATCGGTTTATTTTCCCAAAACTGACGTTTGTCAAGACTTTTTGAAGAAATCGGTCGAATGTCAAAACTGGCCGTTTTTGCATTTTTTTGCTTAATATTACTTATAATCAGAGACCTCAATTTGATATGTATGAAGATATTTGTATTATCCAAAAAACACCCGTTTTTCCCTTCTTTTTTAGGAAATGATTGAAACCTTAAAAACGGCCGCTTTTCTAGGTTTTGGTTAATATTACTTAGATTCGAGAGCAATAACTTGCTAAGTTTGAAAATCGGTTTATTTTCCCAAAACTGACGTTTTTCAAGACTTTTTGAAGAAATCGATCGAATCTCAAACCGGCCGTTTTTGCAAATTTTGGCTTAATATTAATTATACTTAGAGACCTTGATTCGATAGGTTAAGGATATTTGCAATATCCAAAAAACTTCGGTTTTCCCTAATTTCTTAGAAAAAAGATCAAACCTTAAAAACGGCCGTTTTTCCAGGTTTTGGTTAATATTACTTAGATTCGAGAGCAATAACTTGGTAGGTTTAAAAAACGGTTTATTTTTCCAAAACTGACGTTTTTCAAGCCTTTTTGAAGAAATCGATCGAATCTCAAAAATGGCCGTTTTTGCATGTTTTTGCTTAATATTACTTATAATCGGAGACCTTAATTTGATTAGTATGAAGATATTTGCATTATCCAAAAAAACTCCCGTTTTTCAATCATTTTTAGAAAATGGATCAATCCTTAAAATCAGCCGTTTTTCCAGGTTTTGGTTAATATTACTTAGATTCGAGAGCAATAACTTGGTAGGTTTAAAAAATGGTTTATTTTTCCAAACCTGACGTTTTTCAAGCCTTTTTGAAGAAATCGATCGAATCTCAAAAATGGCCGTTTTTGCATGTTTTTGCTTAATATTACTTATAATCGGAGACCTTAATTTGATTAGTATGAAGATATTTGCATTATCCAAAAAAACTCCCGTTTTTCAATCTTTTTTAGGAAATGGATCAATCCTTAAAATCAGCCGTTTTTCCAGGTTTTGGTTAATATTACTTAGATTCGAGAGCAATAAATTGCTGAAGTTTAAAAAACGGTTTATTTTCCCAAAACTGCCGTTTTTTAAGCCTTTTTGAAGAAATAGATCAAATCTCAAAACAAGCCGTTTTTGCATGTTTTGGCTTAATATTACTTATACTCAGAGACCTTAATTTGATAAGTATGAAGATATTTGTATTATCCAAAAAACTCCCGTTTTTCCCATCGTTTTTAGAAAATTGATCAAACCTTAAAAACGGCCGTTTTTCCAAGTTTTAGTTTATATTACTTAGATTCGAGAGCAATAACTTGCTAAGTTTGAAAATCGGTTTATTTTCCCAAAACTGACGTTTGTCAAGACTTTTTGAAGAAATCGGTCGAATGTCAAAACTGGCCGTTTTTGCATTTTTTTGCTTAATATTACTTATAATCAGAGACCTCAATTTGATATGTATGAAGATATTTGTATTATCCAAAAAACACCCGTTTTTCCCTTCTTTTTTAGGAAATGATTGAAACCTTAAAAACGGCCGCTTTTCTAGGTTTTGGTTAATATTACTTAGATTCGAGAGCAATAACTTGCTAAGTTTGAAAATCGGTTTATTTTCCCAAAACTGACGTTTTTCAAGACTTTTTGAAGAAATCGATCGAATCTCAAACCGGCCGTTTTTGCAAATTTTGGCTTAATATTAATTATACTTAGAGACCTTGATTCGATAGGTTAAGGATATTTGCAATATCCAAAAATTTCGGTTTTCCCTACTTTCTTAGAAAAAAGATCAAACCTTAAAAAACGGCCGTTTTTCCAGGTTTTGGTTAATATTACTTAGATTCGAGAGCAATAACTTGGTAGGTTTAAAAAACGGTTTATTTTTCCCAACTGACGTTTTTCAAGCCTTTTTGAAGAAATCGATCGAATCTCAAAAATGGCCGTTTTTGCATGTTTTTGCTTAATATTACTTATAATCGGAGACCTTAATTTGATTAGTATGAAGATATTTGCATTATCCCAAAAAACTCCCGTTTTTCAATCTTTTTTAGAAAATGGATCAATCCTTAAAATCAGCCGTTTTTCCAGGTTTTGGTTAATATTACTTAGATTCGAGAGCAATAAATTGCTAAAGTTTAAAAACGGTTTATTTTCCCAAAACTGCCGTTTTTTAAGCTTTTTTGAAGAAATAGATCAAATCTCAAAACAAGCCGTTTTTGCATGTTTTGGCTTAATATTACTTATAATCAGAGACCTTAATTTGATAAGTATGAAGATATTTGTATTATCCAAAAAACTCCCGTTTTTCCCATCTTTTTAAGAAAATTGATCAAACCTTAAAAACGGCCGTTTTTCCAGGTTTTGGTTAATATTACTTAGATTCGAGAGCAATAACTTGCTAAGTTTGAAAATCGGTTTATTTTCCCAAAACTGACGTTTTTCAAGCCCTTTTTGAAGAAATCGATCAAATCTCAAAACAAGCCGTTTTTGCATGTTTTTGCTTAATTTTACTTATAATCGGAGACCTTAATTTGATTAGTATGAAGATATTTGCATTATCCAAAAAAACTCCCGTTTTTCAATATTTTTTAGGAAATGGATCAATCCTTAAAATCAGCAGTTTTTCCAGGTTTTGGTTAATATTACTTAGATTCGAGAGCAATAACTTGCTAAGTTCGAAAAACGGTTTATTTTCCCAAAACTGACGTTTGTCAAGACTTTTTGAAGAAATCGGTCGAAGGTCAAAACTGGCCGTTTTTGCATTTTTTTGCTTAATATTACTTATAATCGGAGACCTCAATTTGATAAGTATGAAGATATTTGTATTATCCAAAAAACACCCGTTTTTCCCTTCTTTTTTAGGAAATGATTGAAACCTTAAAAACGGCCGCTTTTCTAGGTTTTGGTTAATATTACTTAGATTCGAGAGCAATAACTTGCTAAGTTTGAAAATCGGTTTATTTTCCCAAAACTGACGTTTTCAAGACTTTTTGAAGAAATCGATCGAATCTCAAAACTGGCCGTTTTTGCATATTTTGGCTTAATATTAATTATACTCAGAGACCTTGATTCGATAGGTTAAGGATATTTGTATTATCCAAAAAACTCCCGTTTTTCCCATCTTTTTTAGAAAATTGATCAAACCTTAAAAACGGCCGTTTTTCCAGGTTTTGGTTAATATTACTTAGATTCGAGAGCAATAACTTGGTAGGTTTAAAAAACGGTTTATTTTTCCAAAACTGACGTTTTTCAAACCATTTTGAAGAAATCGATCGAATCTCAAAAATGGCCGTTTTTGCATGTTTTTGCTTAATTTTACTTATAATCGGAGACCTTAATTTGATTAGTATGAAGATATTTGCATTATCCAAAAAAACTCCCGTTTTTCAATCTTTTTTAGGAAATGGATCAATCCTTAAAATCAGCAGTTTTTCCAGGTTTTGGTTAATATTACTTAGATTCGAGAGCAATAACTTGCTAAGTTCGAAAAACGGTTTATTTTCCCAAAACTGACGTTTGTCAAGACTTTTTGAAGAAATCGGTCGAAGGTCAAAACTGGCCGTTTTTGCATTTTTTTGCTTAATATTACTTATAATCGGAGACCTCAATTTGATAAGTATGAAAATATTTGTATTATCCAAAAAACACCCGTTTTTTCCTTCTTTTTTAGGAAATGATTGAAACCTTAAAAACGGCCGCTTTTCTAGGTTTTGGTTAATATTACTTAGATTCGAGAGCAATAACTTGCTAAGTTTGAAAATCGGTTTATTTTCCCAAAACTGACGTTTTTCAAGACTTTTTGAAGAAATCGATCGAATCTCAAAACTGGCCGTTTTTGCATATTTTGGCTTAATATTACTTATAATCGGGGACCTTAATTTGATAAGTATGAAGATATTTGTATTATCCCCAAAACACCCGTTTTTCCCTTCTTTTTTAGGAAATGATTGAAACCAAAAAAACGGCCGCTTTTCTAGGTTTTGGTTAATATTACTTAGATTCGAGGGCAATAACTTGCTAAGTTTGAAAATCGGTTTATTTTCCCAAAACTGACGTTTGTCAAGCCTTTTTGAAGAAATCGGTCGAATGTCAAAACTGGTTTTGGTTAATATTACTTAGATTCGAGAGCAATAACTTGCAAAGTTTGAAAATCGGTTTATTTTCCCAAAACTGACGTTTGTCAAGACTTTTTGAAGAAATCGGTCGAATGTCAAAACAGGTTTTGGTTAATATTACTTAGATTCGAGAGCAATAACTTGCTAAGTTTGAAAATCGGTTTATTTTCCCAAAACTGACGTTTGTCAAGACTTTTTGAAGAAATCGGTCGAATGTCAAAACAGGTTTTGGTTAATATTACTTAGATTCGAGAGCAATAACTTGCTAAGTTTGAAAATCGGTTTATTTTCCCAAAACTGACGTTTGTCAAGACTTTTTGAAGAAATCGGTCGAATGTCAAAACTGGCCGTTTTTGCATTTTTTTGCTTAATATTACTTATAATCGGAGACCTCAATTTGATAAGTATGAAGATATTTGTATTATCCAAAAAACACCCGTTTTTCCCTTCTTTTTTAGGAAATGATTGAAACCTTAAAAACGGCCGCTTTTCTAGGTTTTGGTTAATATTACTTAGATTCGAGAGCAATAACTTGCTAATTTGAAAATCGGTCTATTTTCCCAAAACTGACGTTTTTCAAGACTTTTTGAAGAAATCGATCGAATCTCAAAACTGGCCGTTTTTGCATATTTTGGCTTAATATAAATTATACTCAGAGACCTTGATTCGATAGGTTAAGGATATTTGCAATATCCAAAAAACTTCGGTTTTCCCTACTTTTTTAGAAAAAAGATCAAACCTTAAAAACGGCCGTTTTTCCAGGTTTTGGTTAATATTACTTAGATTCGAGAGCAATAACTTGGTAGGTTTAAAAAATGGTTTATTTTTCCAAACCTGACGTTTTTCAAGCCTTTTTGAAGAAATCGATCGAATCTCAAAAATGGCCGTTTTTGCATGTTTTTGCTTAATATTACTTATAATCGGAGACCTTAATTTGATTAGTATGAAGATATTTGCATTATCCAAAAAAACTCCCGTTTTTCAATCTTTTTTAGGAAATGGATCAATCCTTAAAATCAGCCGTTTTTCCAGGTTTTGGTTAATATTACTTAGATTCGAGAGCAAAAATTGCTAAAGTTTAAAAAACGGTTTATTTTCCCAAAACTGCCGTTTTTTAAGCCTTTTTGAAAAAATAGATCAAATCTCAAAACAAGCCGTTTTTGCATGTTTTGGCTTAATATTACTTATACTCAGAGACCTTAATTTGATAAGTATGAAGATATTTGTATTATCCAAAAAACTCCCGTTTTTCCCATCGTTTTTAGAAAATTGATCAAACCTTAAAAACGGCCGTTTTTCCAAGTTTTAGTTTATATTACTTAGATTCGAGAGCAATAACTTGCTAAGTTTGAAAATCGGTTTATTTTCCCAAAACTGACGTTTGTCAAGACTTTTTGAAGAAATCGGTCGAATGTCAAAACTGGCCGTTTTTGCATTTTTTTGCTTAATATTACTTATAATCAGAGACCTCAATTTGATATGTATGAAGATATTTGTATTATCCAAAAAACACCCGTTTTTCCCTTCTTTTTTAGGAAATGATTGAAACCTTAAAAACGGCCGCTTTTCTAGGTTTTGGTTAATATTACTTAGATTCGAGAGCAATAACTTGCTAAGTTTGAAAATCGGTTTATTTTCCCAAAACTGACGTTTTTCAAGACTTTTTGAAGAAATCGATCGAATCTCAAACCGGCCGTTTTTGCAAATTTTGGCTTAATATTAATTATACTTAGAGACCTTGATTCGATAGGTTAAGGATATTTGCAATATCCAAAAAACTTCGGTTTTCCCTACTTTCTTAGAAAAAAGATCAAACCTTAAAAACGGCCCTTTTTCCAGGTTTTGGTTAATATTACTTAGATTCGAGAGCAATAACTTGGTAGGTTTAAAAAACGGTTTATTTTTCCAAAACTGACGTTTTTCAAGCCTTTTTGAAGAAATCGATCGAATCTCAAAAATGGCCGTTTTTGCATGTTTTTGCTTAATATTACTTATAATCGGAGACCTTAATTTGATTAGTATGAAGATATTTGCATTATCCAAAAAAACTCCCGTTTTTCAATCTTTTTTAGAAAATGGATCAATCCTTAAAATCAGCCGTTTTTCCAGGTTTTGGTTAATATTACTTAGATTCGAGAGCAATAAATTGCTAAAGTTTAAAAAACGGTTTATTTTCCCAAAACTGCCGTTTTTTAAGCTTTTTTGAAGAAATAGATCAAATCTCAAAACAAGCCGTTTTTGCATGTTTTGGCTTAATATTACTTATAATCAGAGACCTTAATTTGATAAGTATGAAGATATTTGTATTATCCAAAAAACTCCCGTTTTTCCCATCTTTTTTAGAAAATTGATCAAACCTTAAAAACGGCCGTTTTTCCAGGTTTTGGTTAATATTACTTAGATTCGAGAGCAATAACTTGCTAAGTTTGAAAATCGGTTTATTTTCCCAAAACTGACGTTTTTCAAGACTTTTTGAAGAAATCGATCGAATCTCAAAACTGGCCGTTTTTCCATATTTTGGCTTAATATTAATTATACTCAGAGACCTTGATTCGATAGGTTAAGGATATTTGCAATATCCAAAAAACTTCGGTTTTCCCTACTTTTTTAGAAAAAAGATCAAATCTTAAAAACGGCCGTTTTTCCAGGTTTTAGTTAATATTACTTAGATTCGAGAGCAATAACTTGGTAGGTTTAAAAAACGGTTTATTTTTCCAAAACTGACGTTTTTCAAGCCTTTTTGAAGAAATCGATCGAATCTCAAAAATGGCCGTTTTTGCATGTTTTTGCTTAATATTACTTATAATCGGAGACCTTAATTTGATTAGTATGAAGATATTTGCATTATCCAAAAAAACTCCCGTTTTTCAATCTTTTTTAGGAAATGGATCAATCCTTAAAATCAGCAGTTTTTCCAGGTTTTGGTTAATATTACTTAGATTCGAGAGCAATAACTTGCTAAGTTCGAAAAACGGTTTATTTTCCCAAAACTGACGTTTGTCAAGACTTTTTGAAGAAATCGGTCGAAGGTCAAAACTGGCCGTTTTTGCATTTTTTTGCTTAATATTACTTATAATCGGAGACCTCAATTTGATAAGTATGAAGATATTTGTATTATCCAAAAAACACCCGTTTTTCCCTTCTTTTTTAGGAAATGATTGAAACCTTAAAAACGGCCGCTTTTCTAGGTTTTGGTTAATATTACTTAGATTCGAGAGCAATAACTTGCTAAGTTTGAAAATCGGTTTATTTTCACAAAACTGACGTTTTTCAAGACTTTTTGAAGAAATCGATCGAATCTCAAAACTGGCCGTTTTTGCATATTTTGGCTTAATATTACTTATAATCGGGGACCTCAATTTGATAAGTATGAAGATATTTGTATTATCCAAAAAACACCCGTTTTTCCCTTCTTTTTTAGGAAATGATTGAAACCTTAAAAACGGCCGCTTTTCTAGGTTTTGGTTAATATTACTTAGATTCGAGAGCAATAACTTGCTAAGTTTGAAAATCGGTTTATTTTCCCAAAACTGACGTTTGTCAAGACTTTTTGAAGAAATCGGTCGAATGTCAAAACTGGTTTTGGTTAATATTACTTAGATTCGAGAGCAATAACTTGCAAAGTTTGAAAATCGGTTTATTTTCCCAAAACTGACGTTTGTCAAGACTTTTTGAAGAAATCGGTCGAATGTCAAAACAGGTTTTGGTTAATATTACTTAGATTCGAGAGCAATAACTTGCTAAGTTTGAAAATCGGTTTATTTTCCCAAAACTGACGTTTGTCAAGACTTTTTGAAGAAATCGGTCGAATGTCAAAACAGGTTTTGGTTAATATTACTTAGATTCGAGAGCAATAACTTGCTAAGTTTGAAAATCGGTTTATTTTCCCAAAACTGACGTTTGTCAAGACTTTTTGAAGAAATCGGTCGAATGTCAAAACTGGCCGTTTTTGCATTTTTTTGCTTAATATTACTTATAATCGGAGACCTCAATTTGATAAGTATGAAGATATTTGTATTATCCAAAAAACACCCGTTTTTCCCTTCTTTTTTAGGAAATGATTGAAACCTTAAAAACGGCCGCTTTTCTAGGTTTTGGTTAATATTACTTAGATTCGAGAGCAATAACTTGCTAATTTGAAAATCGGTCTATTTTCCCAAAACTGACGTTTTTCAAGACTTTTTGAAGAAATCGATCGAATCTCAAAACTGGCCGTTTTTGCATATTTTGGCTTAATATTAATTATACTCAGAGACCTTGATTCGATAGGTTAAGGATATTTGCAATATCCAAAAAACTTCGGTTTTCCCTACTTTTTTAGAAAAAAGATCAAACCTTAAAAACGGCCGTTTTTCCAGGTTTTGGTTAATATTACTTAGATTCGAGAGCAATAACTTGGTAGGTTTAAAAAATGGTTTATTTTTCCAAACCTGACGTTTTTCAAGCCTTTTTGAAGAAATCGATCGAATCTCAAAAATGGCCGTTTTTGCATGTCTTTGCTTAATATTACTTATAATCGGAGACCTTAATTTGATTAGTATGAAGATATTTGCATTATCCAAAAAAACTCCCGTTTTTCAATCTTTTTTAGGAAATGGATCAATCCTTAAAATCAGCCGTTTTTCCAGGTTTTGGTTAATATTACTTAGATTCGAGAGCAATAAATTGCTAAAGTTTAAAAAACGGTTTATTTTCCCAAAACTGCCGTTTTTTAAGCCTTTTTGAAGAAATAGATCAAATCTCAAAACAAGCCGTTTTTGCATGTTTTGGCTTAATATTAATTATACTTAGAGACCTTGATTCGATAGGTTAAGGATATTTGCAATATCCAAAAAACTTCGGTTTTCCCTACTTTCTTAGAAAAAAGATCAAACCTTAAAAACGGCCGTTTTTCCAGGTTTTGGTTAATATTACTTAGATTGGAGAGCAATAACTTGGTAGTTTTAAAAAACGGTTTATTTTTCCAAAACTGACGTTTTTCAAGCCTTTTTGAAGAAATCGATCGAATGTCAAAACTGGCCGTTTTTGCATTTTTTTGCTTAATATTACTTATAATCGGAGACCTCAATTTGATAAGTATGAAGATATTTGTATTATCCAAAAAACACCCGTTTTTCCCTTCTTTTTTAGGAAATGATTGAAACCTTAAAAACGGCCGCTTTTCTAGGTTTTGGTTAATATTACTTAGATTCGAGAGCAATAACTTGCTAATTTGAAAATCGGTCTATTTTCCCAAAACTGACGTTTTTCAAGACTTTTTGAAGAAATCGATCGAATCTCAAAACTGGCCGTTTTTGCATATTTTGGCTTAATATTAATTATACTCAGAGACCTTGATTCGATAGGTTAAGGATATTTGCAATATCCAAAAAACTTCGGTTTTCCCTACTTTTTTAGAAAAAAGATCAAACCTTAAAAACGGCCGTTTTTCCAGGTTTTGGTTAATATTACTTAGATTCGAGAGCAATAACTTGGTAGGTTTAAAAAATGGTTTATTTTTCCAAACCTGACGTTTTTCAAGCCTTTTTGAAGAAATCGATCGAATCTTAAAAATGGCCGTTTTTGCATGTTTTTGCTTAATATTATTATAATCGGAGACCTTAATTTGATTAGTATGAAGATATTTGCATTATCCAAAAAAACTCCCGTTTTTCAATCTTTTTTAGGAAATGGATCAATCCTTAAAATCAGCCGTTTTTCCAGGTTTTGGTTAATATTACTTAGATTCGAGAGCAATAAATTGCTAAAGTTTAAAAAACGGTTTATTTTCCCAAAACTGCCGTTTTTTAAGCCTTTTTGAAGAAATAGATCAAATCTCAAAACAAGCCGTTTTTGCATGTTTTGGCTTAATATTACTTATACTCAGAGACCTTAATTTGATAAGTATGAAGATATTTGTATTATCCAAAAAACTCCCGTTTTTCCCATCGTTTTTAGAAAATTGATCAAACCTTAAAAACGGCCGTTTTTCCAAGTTTTAGTTTATATTACTTAGATTCGAGAGCAATAACTTGCTAAGTTTGAAAATCGGTTTATTTTCCCAAAACTGACGTTTGTCAAGACTTATGAAGAAATCGGTCGAATGTCAAAACTGGCCGTTTTTGCATTTTTTTGCTTAATATTACTTATAATCAGAGACCTCAATTTGATATGTATGAAGATATTTGTATTATCCAAAAAACACCCGTTTTTCCCTTCTTTTTTAGGAAATGATTGAAACCTTAAAAACGGCCGCTTTTCTAGGTTTTGGTTAATATTACTTAGATTCGAGAGCAATAACTTGCTAAGTTTGAAAATCGGTTTATTTTCTCAAAACTGACGTTTTTCAAGACTTTTTGAAGAAATCGATCGAATCTCAAACCGGCCGTTTTTGCAAATTTTGGCTTAATATTAATTATACTTAGAGACCTTGATTCGATAGGTTAAGGATATTTGCAATATCCAAAAAACTTCGGTTTTCCCTACTTTCTTAGAAAAAAGATCAAACCTTAAAAACGGCCGTTTTTCCAGGTTTTGGTTAATATTACTTAGATTCGAGAGCAATAACTTGGTAGGTTTAAAAAACGGTTTATTTTTCCAAAACTGACGTTTTTCAAGCCTTTTTGAAGAAATCGATCGAATCTCAAAAATGGCCGTTTTTGCATGTTTTTGCTTAATATTACTTATAATCGGAGACCTTAATTTGATTAGTATGAAGATATTTGCATTATCCAAAAAAACTCCCGTTTTTCAATCTTTTTTAGAAAATGGATCAATCCTTAAAATCAGCCGTTTTTCCAGGTTTTGGTTAATATTACTTAGATTCGAGAGCAATAAATTGCTAAAGTTTAAAAAACGGTTTATTTTCCCAAAACTGCCGTTTTTTAAGCTTTTTTGAAGAAATAGATCAAATCTCAAAACAAGCCGTTTTTGCATGTTTTGGCTTAATATTACTTATAATCAGAGACCTTAATTTGATAAGTATGAAGATATTTGTATTATCCAAAAAACTCCCGTTTTTCCCATCTTTTTTAGAAAATTGATCAAACCTTAAAAACGGCCGTTTTTCCAGGTTTTGGTTAATATTACTTAGATTCGAGAGCAATAACTTGCTAAGTTTGAAAATCGGTTTATTTTCCCAAAACTGACGTTTAACCAGACTTTTTGATGAAATCGATCGAATCTCAAAACTGGCCGTTTTTCCATATTTTGGCTTAATATTAATTATACTCAGAGACCTTGATTCGATAGGTTAAGGATATTTGCAATATCCAAAAAACTTCGGTTTTCCCTACTTTTTTAGAAAAAAGATCAAATCTTAAAAACGGCCGTTTTTCCAGGTTTTGGTTAATATTACTTAGATTCGAGAGCAATAACTTGGTAGGTTTAAAAAACGGTTTATTTTTCCAAAACTGACGTTTTTCAAGCCTTTTTGAAGTAATCGATCGAATCTCAAAAATGGCCGTTTTTGCATGTTTTTGCTTAATTTTACTTATAATCGGAGACCTTAATTTGATTAGTATGAAGATATTTGCATTATCCCAAAAAACTCCCGTTTTTCAATCTTTTTTAGGAAATGGATCAATCCTTAAAATCAGCAGTTTTTCCAGGTTTTGGTTAATATTACTTAGATTCGAGAGCAATAACTTGCTAAGTTCGAAAAACGGTTTATTTTCCCAAAACTGACGTTTGTCAAGACTTTTTGAAGAAATCGGTCGAAGGTCAAAACTGGCCGTTTTTGCATTTTTTTGCTTAATATTACTTATAATCGGAGACCTCAATTTGATAAGTATGAAGATATTTGTATTATCCAAAAAACACCCGTTTTTCCCTTCTTTTTTAGGAAATGATTGAAACCTTAAAAACGGCCGCTTTTCTAGGTTTTGGTTAATATTACTTAGATTCGAGAGCAATAACTTGCTAAGTTTGAAAATCGGTTTATTTTCCCAAAACTGACGTTTTTCAAGACTTTTTGAAGAAATCGATCGAATCTCAAAACTGGCCGTTTTTCCATATTTTGGCTTAATATTAATTATACTCAGAGACCTTGATTCGATAGGTTAAGGATATTTGCAATATCCAAAAAACTTCGGTTTTCCCTACTTTTTTAGAAAAAAGATCAAATCTTAAAAACGGCCGTTTTTCCAGGTTTTGGTTAATATTACTTAGATTCGAGAGCAATAACTTGGTAGGTTTAAAAAACGGTTTATTTTTCCAAAACTGACGTTTTTCAAACCATTTTGAAGAAATCGATCGAATCTCAAAAATGGCCGTTTTTGCATGTTTTTGCTTAATTTTACTTATAATCGGAGACCTTAATTTGATTAGTATGAAGATATTTGCATTATCCAAAAAAACTCCCGTTTTTCAATCTTTTTTAGGAAATGGATCAATCCTTAAAATCAGCCGTTTTTCCAGGTTTTGGTTAATATTACTTAGATTCGAGAGCAATAAATTGCTAAAGTTTAAAAAACGGTTTATTTTCCCAAAACTGCCGTTTTTTAAGCCTCTTTGAAGAAATAGATCAAATCTTAAAACAAGCCGTTTTTGCATGTTTTGGCTTAATATTAATTATACTTAGAGACCTTGATTCGATAGGTTAAGGATATTTGCAATATCTAAAAAACTTCGGTTTTCCCTACTTTCTTAGAAAAAAGATCAAACCTTAAAAACGGCCGTTTTTCCAGGTTTTGGTTAATATTACTTAGATTGGAGAGCAATAACTTGGTAGGTTTAAAAAACGGTTTGTTTTTCCAAAACTGACGTTTTTCAAGCCTTTTTGAAGAAATCGATCGAATGTCAAAACTGGCCGTTTTTGCATTTTTTTGCTTAATATTACTTATAATCGGAGACCTCAATTTGATAAGTATGAAGATATTTGTATTATCCAAAAAACACCCGTTTTTCCCTTCTTTTTTAGGAAATGATTGAAACCTTAAAAACGGCCGCTTTTCTAGGTTTTGGTTAATATTACTTAGATTCGAGAGCAATAACTTGCTAATTTGAAAATCGGTCTATTTTCCCAAAACTGACGTTTTTCAAGACTTTTTGAAGAAATCGATCGAATCTCAAAACTGGCCGTTTTTGCATATTTTGGCTTAATATTAATTATACTCAGAGACCTTGATTCGATAGGTTAAGGATATTTGCAATATCCAAAAAACTTCGGTTTTCCCTACTTTTTTAGAAAAAAGATCAAACCTTAAAAACGGCCGTTTTTCCAGGTTTTGGTTAATATTACTTAGATTCGAGAGCAATAACTTGGTAGGTTTAAAAAATGGTTTATTTTTCCAAACCTGACGTTTTTCAAGCCTTTTTGAAGAAATCGATCGAATCTCAAAAATGGCCGTTTTTGCATGTTTTTGCTTAATATTACTTATAATCGGAGACCTTAATTTGATTAGTATGAAGATATTTGCATTATCCAAAAAAACTCCCGTTTTTCAATCTTTTTTAGGAAATGGATCAATCCTTAAAATCAGCCGTTTTTCCAGGTTTTGGTTAATATTACTTAGATTCGAGAGCAATAAATTGCTAAAGTTTAAAAAACGGTTTATTTTCCCAAAACTGCCGTTTTTTAAGCCTCTTTGAAGAAATAGATCAAATCTCAAAACAAGCCGTTTTTGCATGTTTTGGCTTAATATTAATTATACTTAGAGACCTTGATTCGATAGGTTAAAGATATTTGCAATATCTAAAAAACTTCGGTTTTCCCTACTTTCTTAGAAAAAAGATCAAACCTTAAAAACGGCCGTTTTTCCAGGTTTTGGTTAATATTACTTAGATTGGAGAGCAATAACTTGGTAGGTTTAAAAAACGGTTTGTTTTTCCAAAACTGACGTTTTTCAAGCCTTTTTGAAGAAATCGATCGAATGTCAAAACTGGCCGTTTTTGCATTTTTTTGCTTAATATTACTTATAATCGGAGACCTCAATTTGATAAGTATGAAGATATTTGTATTATCCAAAAAACACCCGTTTTTCCCTTCTTTTTTAGGAAATGATTGAAACCTTAAAAACGGCCGCTTTTCTAGGTTTTGGTTAATATTACTTAGATTCGAGAGCAATAACTTGCTAATTTGAAAATCGGTCTATTTTCCCAAAACTGACGTTTTTCAAGATTTTTTGAAGAAATCGATCGAATCTCAAAACTGGCCGTTTTTGCATATTTTGGCTTAATATTAATTATACTCAGAGACCTTGATTCGATAGGTTAAGGATATTTGCAATATCCAAAAAACTTCGGTTTTCCCTACTTTTTTAGAAAAAAGATCAAACCTTAAAAACGGCCGTTTTTCCAGGTTTTGGTTAATATTACTTAGATTCGAGAGCAATAACTTGGTAGGTTTAAAAAATGGTTTATTTTTCCAAACCTGACGTTTTTCAAGCCTTTTTGAAGAAATCGATCGAATCTCAAAAATGGCCGTTTTTGCATGTTTTTGCTTAATATTATTATAATCGGAGACCTTAATTTGATTAGTATGAAGATATTTGCATTATCCAAAAAAACTCCCGTTTTTCAATCTTTTTTAGGAAATGGATCAATCCTTAAAATCAGCCGTTTTTCCAGGTTTTGGTTAATATTACTTAGATTCGAGAGCAATAAATTGCTAAAGTTTAAAAAACGGTTTATTTTCCCAAAACTGCCGTTTTTTAAGCCTTTTTGAAGAAATAGATCAAATCTCAAAACAAGCCGTTTTTGCATGTTTTGGCTTAATATTACTTATACTCAGAGACCTTAATTTGATAAGTATGAAGATATTTGTATTATCCAAAAAACTCCCGTTTTTCCCATCATTTTTAGAAAATTGATCAAACCTTAAAAACGGCCGTTTTTCTAAGTTTTAGTTTATATTACTTAGATTCGAGAGCAATAACTTGCTAAGTTTGAAAATCGGTTTATTTTCCCAAAACTGACGTTTGTCAAGACTTTTTGAAGAAATCGGTCGAATGTCAAAACTGGCCGTTTTTGCATTTTTTTGCTTAATATTACTTATAATCAGAGACCTCAATTTGATATGTATGAAGATATTTGTATTATCCAAAAAAACACCCGTTTTTCCCTTCTTTTTTAGGAAATGATTGAAACCTTAAAAACGGCCGCTTTTCTAGGTTTTGGTTAATATTACTTAGATTCGAGAGCAATAACTTGCTAAGTTTGAAAATCGGTTTATTTTCCCAAAACTGACGTTTTTCAAGACTTTTTGAAGAAATCGATCGAATCTCAAACCGGCCGTTTTTGCAAATTTTGGCTTAATATTAATTATACTTAGAGACCTTGATTCGATAGGTTAAGGATATTTGCAATATCCAAAAAACTTCGGTTTTCCCTACTTTCTTAGAAAAAAGATCAAACCTTAAAAACGGCCGTTTTTCCAGGTTTTGGTTAATATTACTTAGATTCGAGAGCAATAACTTGGTAGGTTTAAAAAACGGTTTATTTTTCCAAAACTGACGTTTTTCAAGCCTTTTTGAAGAAATCGATCGAATCTCAAAAATGGCCGTTTTTGCATGTTTTTGCTTAATATTACTTATAATCGGAGACCTTAATTTGATTAGTATGAAGATATTTGCATTATCCAAAAAAACTCCCGTTTTTCAATCATTTTTAGAAAATGGATCAATCCTTCAAATCAGCCGTTTTTCCAGGTTTTGGTTAATATTACTTAGATTCGAGAGCAATAAATTGCTAAAGTTTAAAAAACGGTTTATTTTTCCAAAACTGCCGTTTTTTAAGCTTTTTTGAAGAAATAGATCAAATCTCAAAACAAGCCGTTTTTGCATGTTTTGGCTTAATATTACTTATAATCAGCGACCTCAATTTGATAAGTATGAAGATATTTGTATTATCCAAAAAACACCCGTTTTTACCTTCTTTTTTAGGAAATGAGTTTTCTAGGTTTTGGTTAATATTACTTAGATTCGAGAGCAATAACTTGCTAAGTTTGAAAATCGGTTTATTTTCCCAAAACTGACGTTTTTCAAGACTTTTTGAAGAAATCGATCGAATCTCAAAACTGGCCGTTTTTGCATATTTTGGCTTAATATTAATTATACTCAGAGACCTTGATTCGATAGGTTAAGGATATTTGCAATATCCAAAAAACTTCGGTTTTCCCTACTTTTTTAGTAAAAAGATCAAACCTTAAAAACGGCCGTTTTTCCAGGTTTTGGTTAATATTACTTAGATTCGAGAGCAATAACTTGGTAGGTTTAAAAAACGGTTTATTTTTCCAAAACTGACGTTTTTCAAACCATTTTGAAGAAATCGATCGAATCTCAAAAATGGCCGTTTTTGCATGTTTTTGCTTAATTTTACTTATAATCGGAGACCTTAATTTGATTAGTATGAAGATATTTGCATTATCCAAAAAAACTCCCGTTTTTCAATCTTTTTTAGGAAATGGATCAATCCTTAAAATCAGCAGTTTTTCCAGGTTTTGGTTAATATTACTTAGATTCGTGAGCAATAACTTGCTAAGTTCGAAAAACGGTTTATTTTCCCAAAACTGACGTTTGTCAAGACTTTTTGAAGAAATCGGTCGAAGGTCAAAACTGGCCGTTTTTGCATTTTTTTGCTTAATATTACTTATAATCGGAGACCTCAATTTGATAAGTATGAAGATATTTGTATTATCCAAAAAACACCCGTTTTTCCCTTCTTTTTTAGGAAATGATTGAAACCTTAAAAACGGCCGCTTTTCTAGGTTTTGGTTAATATTACTTAGATTCGAGAGCAATAACTTGCTAAGTTTGAAAATCGGTTTATTTTCTCCAAACTGACGTTTTTCAAGACTTTTTGAAGAAATCGATCGAATCTCAAAACTGGCCGTTTTTCCATATTTTGGCCTAATATTAATTATACTCAGAGACCTTGATTCGATAGGTTAAGGATATTTGCAATATCCAAAAAACTTCGTTTTTCCCTACTTTTTTAGAAAAAAGATCAAATCTTAAAAACGGCCGTTTTTCCAGGTTTTGGTTAATATTACTTAGATTCGAGAGCAATAACTTGGTAGGTTTAAAAAACGGTTTATTTTTCCAAAACTGACGTTTTTCAAGCCTTTTTGAAGAAATCGATCGAATCTCAAAAATGGCCGTTTTTGCATGTTTTTGCTTAATATTACTTATAATCGGTGACCTTAATTTGATTAGTATGAAGATATTTGCATTATCGAAAAAAACTCCCGTTTTTCAATCTTTTTTAGGAAATGGATCAATCCTTAAAATCAGCCGTTTTTCCAGGTTTTGGTTAATATTAGTAAATTCGAGAGCAATAAATTGCTAAAGTTTAAAAAACGGTTTATTTTCCCAAAACTGCCGTTTTTTTAAGCCTTTTCAAGAAATAGATCAAATCTCAAAACAAGCCGTTTTTGCATGTTTTGGCTTAATATTACTTATACTCAGAGACCTTAATTTGATAAGTATGAAGATATTTGTATTATCCAAAAAACTCCCGTTTTTCCCATCTTTTTTAGGAAATGATTGAAACCTTAAAAACGGCCGCTTTTCTAGGTTTTGGTTAATATTACTTAGATTCGAGGGCAATAACTTGCTAAGTTTGAAAATCGGTTTATTTTCCCAAAACTGACGTTTGTCAAGACTTTTTGAAGAAATCGGTCAAATGTCAAAACTGGTTTTGGTTAATATTACTTAGATTCGAGAGCAATAACTTGCAAAGTTTGAAAATCGGTTTATTTTCCCAAAACTGACGTTTGTCAAGACTTTTTGAAGAAATCGGTCGAATGTCGAAACAGGTTTTGGTTAATATTACTTGGATTCAAGAGCAATAACTTGCTAAGTTTGAAAATCGGTTTATTTTCCCAAAACTGACGTTTGTCAAGACTCTTTGAAGAAATCGGTCGAATGTCAAAACAGGTTTTGGTTAATATTACTTAGATTCGAGAGCAATAACTTGCTAAGTTTGAAAATCGGTTTATTTTCCCAAAACTGACGTTTGTCAAGACTTTTTGAAGAAATCGGTCGAATGTCAAAACTGGCCGTTTTTGCATTTTTTTGCTTAATATTACTTATAATCGGAGACCTCAATTTGATAAGTATGAAGATATTTGTATTATCCAAAAAACACCCGTTTTTCCCTTCTTTTTTAGGAAATGATTGAAACCTTAAAAACGGCCGCTTTTCTAGGTTTTGGTTAATATTACTTAGATTCGAGAGCAATAACTTGCTAAGTTTGAAAATCGGTTTATTTTCCCAAAACTGACGTTTTTCAAGACTTTTTGAAGAAATCGGTCGAATGTCAAAACTGGCCGTTTTTGCATTTTTTTGCTTAATATTACTTATAATCGGAGACCTTTATTTGATTAGTATGAAGATATTTGCAATATCCAAAAAACTTCGGTTTTCCCTACTTTTTTAGAAAAAATATCAAACCTTAAAAACGGCCTTTTTTCCAGGTTTTGGTTAATATTACTTAGATTCGAGAGCAATAACTTGGTAGGTTTAAAAAAAGGTTTATTTTTCCAAAACTGACGTTTTTCAAGCCTTTTTGAAGAAATCGATCGAATCTCAAAAATGGCCGTTTTTGCATGTTTTTGCTCAATATTACTTATAGTCGGAGACCTTAATTTGATTAGTATAAAGATATTTGCATTATCCAAAAAAACTCCCGTTTTTCAATCTTTTTTAGAAAATGGATCAAATGTTACAATCAGCCGTTTTTCCAGGTTTTGGTTAATATTACTTAGATTCGAGAGCAATAAATTGCTAAAGTTTAAAAAACGGTTTATTTTCCCAAAACTGCCGTTTTTTAAGCTTTTTTGAAGAAATAGATCAAATCTCAAAACAAGCCGTTTTTGCATGTTTTGGTTAATATTACTTATAATCAGAGACCTTAATTTGATAAGTATGAAGATATTTGTATTATCCAAAAAACTCCCGTTTTTTCCATCTTTTTTAGAAAATTGATCAAACCTTAAAAACGGCCGTTTTTCCAGGTTTTGGTTAATATTACTTAGATTCGAGAGCAATAACTTGCTAAGTTTGAAAATCGGTTCATTTTCCCAAAACTGACGTTGGTCAAGACTTTTTGAAGAAATCGGTCGAATGTCAAAACTGGACGTTTTTGCATTTTTTTGCTTAATATTACTTATAATCGGAGACCTCAATTTGATAAGTATGAAGATATTTGTATTATCCAAAAAACACCCGTTTTTCCCTTCTTTTTTAGGAAATGATTGAAACCTTAAAAACGGCCGCTTTTCTAGGTTTTGGTTAATATTACTTAGATTCGAGAGCAATAACTTGCTAAGTTTGAAAATCGGTTTATTTTCCCAAAACTGACGTTTTTCAAGACTTTTTGAAAAAATCGATCGAATCTCAAAACTGGCCGTTTTTCTATATTTTGGCTTAATATTAATTATACTTAGAGACCTTGATTCGATAGGTTAAGGATATTTGCAATATCCAAAAAACTTCGGTTTTCCCTACTTTTTTAGAAAAAAGATCAAACCTTAAAAACGGCCGTTTTTCCAGGTTTTGGTTAATATTACTTAGATTCGAGAGCAATAACTTGGTAGGTTTAAAAAACGGTTTATTTTTCCAAAACTGACGTTTTTCAAGCCTTTTTGAAGAAATCGATCGAATCTCAAAAATGGCCGTTTTTGCATGTTTTTGCTTAATATTACTTATAATCGGAGACCTTAATTTGATTAGTATGAAGATATTTGCATTATCCAAAAAAACTCCCGTTTTTCAATCTTTTTTAGGAAATGGATCAATCCTTAAAATCAGCCGTTTATCCAGCTTTTGGTTAATATTACTTAGATTCGAGAGCAATAAATTGCTAAAGTTTAAAAAACGGTTTATTTTCCCAAAACTGCCGTTTTTTTAAGCCTTTTCAAGAAATAGATCAAATCTCAAAACAAGCCGTTTTTGCATGTTTTGGCTTAATATTACTTATACTCAGAGACCTTAATTTGATAAGTATGAAGATATTTGTATTATCCAAAAAACTCCCGTTTTTCCCATCTTTTTTAGGAAATGATTGAAACCTTAAAAACGGCCGCTTTTCTAGGTTTTGGTTAATATTACTTAGATTCGAGGGCAATAACTTGCTAAGTTTGAAAATCGGTTTATTTTCCCAAAACTGACGTTTGTCAAGACTTTTTGAAGAAATCGGTCGAATGTCAAAACTGGTTTTGGTTAATATTACTTAGATTCGAGAGCAATAACTTGCAAAGTTTGAAAATCGGTTTATTTTCCCAAAACTGACGTTTGTCAAGACTTTTTGAAGAAATCGGTCGAATGTCGAAACAGGTTTTGGTTAATATTACTTAGATTCGAGAGCAATAACTTGCTAAGTTTGAAAATCGGTTTATTTTCCCAAAACTGACGTTTGTCAAGACTTTTTGAAGAAATCGGTCGAATGTCAAAACAGGTTTTGGTTAATATTACTTAGATTCGAGAGCAATAACTTGCTAAGTTTGAAAATCGGTTTATTTTCCCAAAACTGACGTTTGTCAAGACTTTTTGAAGAAATCGGTCGAATGTCAAAACTGGCCGTTTTTGCATTTTTTTGCTTAATATTACTTATAATCGGAGACCTCAATTTGATAAGTATGAAGATATTTGTATTATCCAAAAAACACCCGTTTTTCCCTTCTTTTTTAGGAAATGATTGAAACCTTAAAAACGGCCGCTTTTCTAGGTTTTGGTTAATATTACTTAGATTCGAGAGCAATAACTTGCTAAGTTTGAAAATCGGTTTATTTTCCCAAAACTGACGTTTTTCAAGACTTTTTGACGAAATCGATCGAATCTCAAAACTGGCCGTTTTTGCATATTTTGGCTTAATATTAATTATACTCAGAGACCTTGATTCGATAGGTTACGGATATTTGCAATATCCAAAAAACTTCGGTTTTCCCTACTTTTTTAGAAAAAAGATCAAACCTTAAAAACGGCCGTTTTTCCAGGTTTTGGTTAATATTACTTAGATTCGAGAGCAATAACTTGGTAGGTTTAAAAAACGGTTTATTTTTCCAAAACTGACGTTTTTCAAGCCTTTTTGAAGAAATCGATCGAATCTCAAAAATGGCCGTTGTTGCATGTTTTTGCTTAATATTACTTATAATCGGAGACCTTAATTTGATTAGTATGAAGATATTTGCATTATCCAAAAAAACTCCCGTTTTTCAATCTTTTTTAGGAAATGGATCAATCCTTAAAATCAGCCGTTTTTCCAGGTTTTGGTTAATATTACTTAGATTCGAGAGCAATAAATTGCTTAAGTTTAAAAAACGGTTTATTTTCCCAAAACTGCCGTTTTTTAAGCCTTTTTGAAGAAATAGATCAAATGTCAAAACAAGCCGTTTTTGCATGTTTTGGCTTAATATTACTTATAATCAGAGACCTTAATTTGATAAGTATGAAGATATTTGTATTATCCAAAAAACTTCCGTTTTTCCCATCTTTTTTAAAAAATTGATCAAACCTTAAAAACGGCCGTTTTTCCAGGTTTTGGTTAATATTACTTAGATTCGAGAGGAATAACTTGCTAAGTTTGAAAATCGGTTCATTTTCCCAAAACTGACGTTTGTCAAGACTTTTTGAAGAAATCGGTCGAATGTCAAAACTGGCCGTTTTTGCATTTTTTTGCTTAATATTACTTATAATCGGAGACCTTAATTTGATTAGTATGAAGATTTTTGCATTATCCAAAAAAACTCCCGTTTTTCAATCTTTTTTAGAAAATGGATCAAATGTTACAATCAGCCGTTTTTCCAGGTTTTGGTTAATATTACTTAGATTCGAGAGCAATAAATTGCTAAAGTTTAAAAAACGGTTTATTTTCCCAAAACTGCCGTTTTTTAAGCTTTTTTGAAGAAATAGATCAAATCTCAAAACAAGCCGTTTTTGCATGTTTTGGCTTAATATTACTTATAATCAGAGACCTTGATTCGATAGGTTAAGGATATTTGCAATATCCAAAAAACTTCGGTTTTCCCTACTTTTTTAGAAAAAAGATCAAACCTTAAAAACGGCCGTTTTTCCAGGTTTTGGTTAATATTACTTAGATTTGAGAGCAATAACTTGGTAGGTTTAAAAAACGGTTTATTTTTTCAAAACTGACGTTTTTCAAGCCTTTTTGAAGAAATCGATCGAATCTCAAAAATGGCCGTTTTTGCATGTTTTTGCTTAATATTACTTATAATCGGAGACCTTAATTTGATTAGTATGAAGATATTTGCATTATCCAAAAAAACTCCCGTTTTTCAATCTTTTTTAGAAAATGGATCAATCCTTAAAATCAGCCGTTTTTCCAGGTTTTGGTTAATATTACTTAGATTCGAGAGCAATAAATTGCTAAAGTTTAAAAAACGGTTTATTTTCCTAAAACTGCCGTTTTTTAAGCTTTTTTGAAGAAATAGATCAAATCTCAAAACAAGCCGTTTTTGCATGTTTTGGCTTAATATTACTTATAATCAGAGACCTTAATTTGATAAGTATGAAGATATTTGTATTATCCAAAAAACTCCCGTTTTTCCCATCTTTTTTAGAAAATTGATCAAACCTCAAAAACGGCCGTTTTTCCAGGTTTTGGTTAATATTACTTAGATTCGAGAGCAATAACTTGCTAAGTTTGAAAATTGGTTTATTTTCCCAAAACCGACGTTTTTCAAGACTTTTTGAAGAAATCGATCGAATCTCAAAACTGGCCGTTTTTCCATATTTTGGCTTAATATTAATTATACTCAGAGACCTTGATTCGATAGGTTAAGGATATTTGCAATATCCAAAAAACTTCGGTTTTCCCTACTTTTTTAGAAAAAAGATCAAATCTTAAAAACGGCCGTTTTTCCAGGTTTTGGTTAATATTACTTAGATTCGAGAGCAATAACTTGGTAGGTTTAAAAAACGGTTTATTTTTCCAAAACTGACGTTTTTCAAGCCTTTTTGAAGAAATCGATCGAATCTCAAAAATGGCCGTTTTTGCATGTTTTTGCTTAATATTACTTATAATCGGAGACCTTAATTTGATTAGTATGAAGATATTTGCATTATCCAAAAAAACTCCCGTTTTTCAATCTTTTTTAGGAAATGGATCAATCCTTAAAATCAGCAGTTTTTCCAGGTTTTAGTTAATATTACTTAGATTCGAGAGCAATAACTTGCTAAGTTCGAAAAACGGTTTATTTTCCCAAAACTGACGTTTGTCAAGACTTTTTGAAGAAATCGGTCGAAGGTCAAAACTGGCCGTTTTTGCATTTTTTTGCTTAATATTACTTATAATCGGAGACCTCAATTTGATAAGTATGAAGATATTTGTATTATCCAAAAAACACCCGTTTTTCCCTTCTTTTTTAGGAAATGATTGAAACCTTAAAAACGGCCGCTTTTCTAGGTTTTGGTTAATATTACTTAGATTCGAGAGCAATAACTTGCTAAGTTTGAAAATCGGTTTATTTTCTCCAAACTGACGTTTTTCAAGACTTTTTGAAGAAATCGATCGAATCTCAAAACTGGCCGTTTTTCCATATTTTGGCCTAATATTAATTATACTCAGAGACCTTGATTCGATAGGTTAAGGATATTTGCAATATCCAAAAAACTTCGTTTTTCCCTACTTTTTTAGAAAAAAGATCAAATCTTAAAAACGGCCGTTTTTCCAGGTTTTGGTTAATATTACTTAGATTCGAGAGCAATAACTTGGTAGGTTTAAAAAACGGTTTATTTTTCCAAAACTGACGTTTTTCAAGCCTTTTTGAAGAAATCGATCGAATCTCAAAAATGGCCGTTTTTGCATGTTTTTGCTTAATATTACTTATAATCGGTGACCTTAATTTGATTAGTATGAAGATATTTGCATTATCGAAAAAAACTCCCGTTTTTCAATCTTTTTTAGGAAATGGATCAATTCTTAAAATCAGCCGTTTTTCCAGGTTTTGGTTAATATTACTTAAATTCGAGAGCAATAAATTGCTAAAGTTTAAAAAACGGTTTATTTTCCCAAAACTGATCTATTTCTTTTCAAGAAATAGATCAAATCTCAAAACAAGCCGTTTTTGCATGTTTTGGCTTAATATTACTTATACTCAGAGACCTTAATTTGATAAGTATGAAGATATTTGTATTATCCAAAAAACTCCCGTTTTTCCCATCTTTTTTAGGAAATGATTGAAACCTTAAAAACGGCCGCTTTTCTAGGTTTTGGTTAATATTACTTAGATTCGAGGGCAATAACTTGCTAAGTTTGAAAATCGGTTTATTTTCCCAAAACTGACGTTTGTCAAGACTTTTTGAAGAAATCGGTCGAATGTCAAAACTGGTTTTGGTTAATATTACTTAGATTCGAGAGCAATAACTTGCAAAGTTTGAAAATCGGTTTATTTTCCCAAAACTGACGTTTGTCAAGACTTTTTGAAGAAATCGGTCGAATGTCAAAACAGGTTTTGGTTAATATTACTTAGATTCGAGAGCAATAACTTGCTAAGTTTGAAAATCGGTTTATTTTCCCAAAACTGACGTTTGTCAAGACTTTTTGAAGAAATCGGTCGAATGTCAAAACAGGTTTTGGTTAATATTACTTAGATTCGAGAGCAATAACTTGCTAAGTTTGAAAATCGGTTTATTTTCCCAAAACTGACGTTTGTCAAGACTTTTTGAAGAAATCGGTCGAATGTCAAAACTGGCCGTTTTTGCATTTTTTTGCTTAATATTACTTATAATCGGAGACCTCAATTTGATAAGTATGAAGATATTTGTATTATCCAAAAAACACCCGTTTTTCCCTTCTTTTTTAGGAAATGATTGAAACCTTAAAAACGGCCGCTTTTCTAGGTTTTGGTTAATATTACTTAGATTCGAGAGCAATAACTTGCTAAGTTTGAAAATCGGTTTATTTTCCCAAAACTGACGTTTTTCAAGACTTTTTGACGAAATCGATCGAATCTCAAAACTGGCCGTTTTTGCATATTTTGGCTTAATATTAATTATACTCAGAGACCTTGATTCGATAGGTTAAGGATATTTGCAATATCCAAAAAACTTCGGTTTTCCCTACTTTTTTAGAAAAAAGATCAAACCTTAAAAACGGCCGTTTTTCCAGGTTTTGGTTAATATTACTTAGATTCGAGAGCAATAACTTGGTAGGTTTAAAAAAAGGTTTATTTTTCCAAAACTGACGTTTTTCAAGCCTTTTTGAAGAAATCGATCGAATCTCAAAAATGGCCGTTTTTGCATGTTTTTGCTTAATATTACTTATAGTCGGAGACCTTAATTTGATTAGTATAAAGATATTTGCATTATCCAAAAAAACTCCCGTTTTTCAATCTTTTTTAGAAAATGGATCAAATGTTACAATCAGCCGTTTTTCCAGGTTTTGGTTAATATTACTTAGATTCGAGAGCAATAAATTGCTAAAGTTTAAAAAACGGTTTATTTTCCCAAAACTGCCGTTTTTTAAGCTTTTTTGAAGAAATAGATCAAATCTCAAAACAAGCCGTTTTTGCATGTTTTGGCTTAATATTACTTATAATCAGAGACCTTAATTTGATAAGTATGAAGATATTTGTATTATCCAAAAAACTCCCGTTTTTCCCATCTTTTTTAGAAAATTGATCAAACCTTAAAAACGGCCGTTTTTCCAGGTTTTGGTTAATATTACTTAGATTCGAGAGCAATAACTTGCTAAGTTTGAAAATCGGTTTATTTTCCCAAAACTGACGTTTTTCAAGACTTTTTGAAGAAATCGATCGAATCTCAAAACTGGCCGTTTTTCCATATTTTGGCTTAATATTAATTATACTCAGAGACCTTGATTCGATAGGTTAAGGATATTTGCAATATCCAAAAAACTTCGGTTTTCCCTACTTTTTTAGAAAAAAGATCAAATCTTAAAAACGGCCGTTTTTCCAGGTTTTGGTTAATATTACTTAGATTCGAGAGCAATAACTTGGTAGGTTTAAAAAACGGTTTATTTTTCCAAAACTGACGTTTTTCAAGCCTTTTTAAAGAAATCGATCGAATCTCAAAAATGGCCGTTTTTGCATGTTTTTGCTTAATATTACTTATAATCGGAGACCTTAATTTGATTAGTATGAAGATATTTGCATTATCCAAAAAAACTCCCGTTTTTCAATCTTTTTTAGGAAATGGATCAATCCTTAAAATCAGCAGTTTTTCCAGGTTTTGGTTAATATTACTTAGATTCGAGAGCAATAACTTGCTAAGTTCGAAAAACGGTTTATTTTCCCAAAACTGACGTTTGTCAAGACTTTTTGAAGAAATCGGTCGAAGGTCAAAACTGGCCGTTTTTGCATTTTTTTGCTTAATATTACTTATAATCGGAGACCTCAATTTGATAAGTATGAAGATATTTGTATTATTCCAAAAACACCCGTTTTTCCCTTCTTTTTTAGGAAATAATTGAAACCTTAAAAACGGCCGCTTTTCTAGGTTTTGGTTAATATTACTTAGATTCGAGAGCAATAACTTGCTAAGTTTGAAAATCGGTTTATTTTCTCCAAACTGACGTTTTTCAAGACTTTTTGAAGAAATCGATCGAAACTCAAAACTGGCCGTTTTTCCATATTTTGGCCTAATATTAATTATACTCAGAGACCTTGATTCGATAGGTTAAGGATATTTGCAATATCCAAAAAACTTCGTTTTTCCCTACTTTTTTAGAAAAAAGATCAAATCTTAAAAACGGCCGTTTTTCCAGGTTTTGGTTAATATTACTTAGATTCGAGAGCAATAACTTGGTAGGTTTAAAAAACGGTTTATTTTTCCAAAACTGACGTTTTTCAAGCCTTTTTGAAGAAATCGATCGAATCTCAAAAATGGCCGTTTTTGCATGTTTTTGCTTAATATTACTTATAATCGGTGACCTTAATTTGATTAGTATGAAGATATTTGCATTATCGAAAAAAACTCCCGTTTTTCAATCTTTTTTAGGAAATGGATCAATCCTTAAAATCAGCCGTTTTTCCAGGTTTTGGTTAATATTACTTAAATTCGAGAGCAATAAATTGCTAAAGTTTAAAAAACGGTTTATTTTCCCAAAACTGCCGTTTTTTTAAGCCTTTTCAAGAAATAGATCAAATCTCAAAACAAGCCGTTTTTGCATGTTTTGGCTTAATATTACTTATACTCAGAGACCTTAATTTGATAAGTATGAAGATATTTGTATTATCCAAAAAACTCCCGTTTTTCCCATCTTTTTTAGGAAATGATTGAAACCTTAAAAACGGCCGCTTTTCTAGGTTTTGGTTAATATTACTTAGATTCGAGGGCAATAACTTGCTAAGTTTGAAAATCGGTTTATTTTCCCAAAACTGACGTTTGTCAAGACTTTTTGAAGAAATCGGTCGAATGTCGAAACAGGTTTTGGTTAATATTACTTAGATTCGAGAGCAATAACTTGCTAAGTTTGAAAATCGGTTTATTTTCCCAAAACTGACGTTTGTCAAGACTTTTTGAAGAAATCGGTCGAATGTCGAAACAGGTTTTGGTTAATATTACTTAGATTCGAGAGCAATAACTTGCTAAGTTTGAAAATCGGTTCATTTTCCCAAAACTGACGTTGGTCAAGACTTTTTGAAGAAATCGGTCGAATGTCAAACCGGCCGTTTTTGCATTTTTTTGCTTAATATTACTTATAATCGGAGACCTCAATTTGATAAGTATGAAGATATTTGTATTATCCAAAAAACACCCGTTTTTCCCTTCTTTTTTAGGAAATGATTGAAACCTTAAAAACGGCCGCTTTTCTAGGTTTTGGTTAATATTACTTAGATTCGAGAGCAATAACTTGCTAAGTTTGAAAATCGGTTTATTTTCCCAAAAATGACGTTTTTCAAGACTTTTTGAAGAAATCGATCGAATCTCAAAACTGGCCGTTTTTCTATATTTTGGCTTAATATTAATTATACTTAGAGACCTTGATTCGATAGGTTAAGGATATTTGCAATATCCAAAAAACTTCGGTTTTCCCTACTTTCTTAGAAAAAAGATCAAACCTTAAAAACGGCCGTTTTTCCAGGTTTTGGTTAATATTACTTAGATTCGAGAGCAATAACTTGGTAGGTTTAAAAAACGGTTTATTTTTCCAAAACTGACGTTTTTCAAGCCTTTTTGAAGAAATCGATAGAATCTCAAAAATGGCCGTTTTTGCATGTTTTTGCTTAATATTACTTATAATCGGAGACCTTAATTTGATTAGTATAAAGATATTTGCATTATCCAAAAATACTCCCGTTTTTCAATCTTTTTTAGAAAATGGATCAAATGTTACAATCAGCCGTTTTTCCAGGTTTTGGTTAATATTACTTAGATTCGAGAGCAATAAATTGCTAAAGTTTAAAAAACGGTTTATTTTCCCAAAACTGCCGTTTTTTAAGCTTTTTTGAAGAAATAGATCAAATCTCAAAACAAGCCGTTTTTGCATGTTTTGGCCTAATATTACTTATAATCAGAGACCTTAATTTGATAAGTATGAAGATATTTGTATTATCCAAAAAAATCCCGTTTTTTCCATCTTTTTTAGAAAATTGATCAAACCTTAAAAACGGCCGTTTTTCCAGGTTTTGGTTAATATTACTTAGATTCGAGAGCAATAACTTGCTAAGTTTGAAAATCGGTTCATTTTCCCAAAACTGACGTTGGTCAAGACTTTTTGAAGAAATCGGTCGAATGTCAAAACTGGACGTTTTTGCATTTTTTTGCTTAATATTACTTATAATCGGAGACCTCAATTTGATAAGTATGAAGATATTTGTATTATCCAAAAAACACCCGTTTTTCCCTTCTTTTTTAGGAAATGATTGAAACCTTAAAAACGGCCGCTTTTCTAGGTTTTGGTTAATATTACTTAGATTCGAGAGCAATAACTTGCTAAGTTTGAAAATCGGTTTATTTTCCCAAAACTGACGTTTTTCAAGACTTTTTGAAAAAATCGATCGAATCTCAAAACTGGCCGTTTTTCTATATTTTGGCTTAATATTAATTATACTTAGAGACCTTGATTCGATAGGTTAAGGATATTTGCAATATCCAAAAAACTTCGGTTTTCCCTACTTTTTTAGAAAAAAGATCAAACCTTAAAAACGGCCGTTTTTCCAGGTTTTGGTTAATATTACTTAGATTCGAGAGCAATAACTTGGTAGGTTTAAAAAACGGTTTATTTTTCCAAAACTGACGTTTTTCAAGCCTTTTTGAAGAAATCGATAGAATCTCAAAAATGGCCGTTTTTGCATGTTTTTGCTTAATATTACTTATAATCGGAGACCTTAATTTGATTAGTATAAAGATATTTGCATTATCCAAAAATACTCCCGTTTTTCAATCTTTTTTAGAAAATGGATCAAATGTTACAATCAGCCGTTTTTCCAGGTTTTGGTTAATATTACTTAGATTCGAGAGCAATAAATTGCTAAAGTTTAAAAAACGGTTTATTTTCCCAAAACTGCCGTTTTTTAAGCTTTTTTGAAGAAATAGATCAAATCTCAAAACAAGCCGTTTTTGCATGTTTTGGCTTAATATTACTTATAATCAGAGACCTTAATTTGATAAGTATGAAGATATTTGTATTATCCAAAAAACTCCCGTTTTTTCCATCTTTTTTAGAAAATTGATCAAACCTTAAAAACGGCCGTTTTTCCAGGTTTTGGTTAATATTACTTAGATTCGAGAGCAATAACTTGCTAAGTTTGAAAATCGGTTCATTTTCCCAAAACTGACGTTGGTCAAGACTTTTTGAAGAAATCGGTCGAATGTCAAAACTGGCCGTTTTTGCATTTTTTTGCTTAATATTACTTATAATCGGAGACCTCAATTTGATAAGTATGAAGATATTTGTATTATTCCAAAAACACCCGTTTTTCCCTTCTTTTTTAGGAAATGATTGAAACCTTAAAAACGGCCGCTTTTCTAGGTTTTGGTTAATATTACTTAGATTCGAGAGCAATAACTTGCTAAGTTTGAAAATCGGTTTATTTTCCCAAAACTGACGTTTTTCAAGACTTTTTGAAAAAATCAATCGAATCTCAAAACTGGCCGTTTTTCTATATTTTGGCTTAATATTAATTATACTTAGAGACCTTGATTCGATAGGTTAAGGATATTTGCAATATCCAAAAAACTTCGGTTTTCCCTACTTTTTTAGAAAAAAGATCAAACCTTAAAAACGGCCGTTTTTCCAGGTTTTGGTTAATATTACTTAGATTCGAGAGCAATAACTTGGTAGGTTTAAAAAACGGTTTATTTTTCCAAAACTGACGTTTTTCAAGCCTTTTTGAAGAAATCGATCGAATCTCAAAAATGGCCGTTTTTGCATGTTTTTGCTTAATATTACTTATAATCGGAGACCTTAATTTGATTAGTATGAAGATATTTGCATTATCCAAAAAAACTCCCGTTTTTCAATCTTTTTTAGGAAATGGATCAATCCTTAAAATCAGCCGTTTATCCAGCTTTTGGTTAATATTACTTAGATTCGAGAGCAATAAATTGCTAAAGTTTAAAAAACGGTTTATTTTCCCAAAACTGCCGTTTTTTAAGCTTTTTGCAAGAAATAGATCAAATCTCAAAACAAGCCGTTTTTGCATGTTTTGGCTTAATATTACTTATAATCAGAGACCTTAATTTGATAAGTATGAAGATATTTGTATTATCCAAAAAACTCCCGTTTTTCCCATCTTTTTAAAAAATTGATCAAACCTTAAAAACGGCCGTTTTTCCAGGTTTTGGTTAATATTACTTAGATTCGAGAGGAATAACTTGCTAAGTTTGAAAATCGGTTCATTTTCCCAAAACTGACGTTTGTCAAGACTTTTTGAAGAAATCGGTCGAATGTCAAAACTGGCCGTTTTTGCATTTTTTTGCTTAATATTACTTATAATCGGAGACCTTAATTTGATTAGTATGAAGATTTTTGCATTATCCAAAAAAACTCCCGTTTTTCAATCTTTTTTAGAAAATGGATCAAATGTTACAATCAGCCGTTTTTCCAGGTTTTGGTTAATATTACTTAGATTCGAGAGCAATAAATTGCTAAAGTTTAAAAAATGGTTTATTTTCCCAAAACTGCCGTTTTTTAAGCTTTTTTGAAGAAATAGATCAAATCTCAAAACAAGCTGTTTTTGCAAGTTTTGGCTTAATATTACTTATAATCAGAGACCTTGATTCGATAGGTTAAGGATATTTGCAATATCCAAAAAACTTCGGTTTTCCCTACTTTTTTAGAAAAAAGATCAAACCTTAAAAACGGCCGTTTTTCCAGGTTTTGGTTAATATTACTAAGATTTGAGAGCAATAACTTGGTAGGTTTAAAAAACGGTTTATTTTTCCAAAACTGACGTTTTTCAAGCCTTTTTGAAGAAATCGATCGAATCTCAAAAATGGCCGTTTTTGCATGTTTTTGCTTAATATTACTTATAATCGGAGACCTTAATTTGATTAGTATGAAGATATTTGCATTATCCAAAAAAACTCCCGTTTTTCAATCTTTTTTAGAAAATGGATCAATCCTTAAAATCAGCCGTTTTTCCAGGTTTTGGTTAATATTACTTAGATTCGAGAGCAATAAATTGCTAAAGTTTAAAAAACGGTTTATTTTCCTAAAACTGCCGTTTTTTAAGCTTTTTTGAAGAAATAGATCAAATCTCAAAACAAGCCGTTTTTGCATGTTTTGGCTTAATATTACTTATAATCAGAGACCTTAATTTGATAAGTATGAAGATATTTGTATTATCCAAAAAACTCCCGTTTTTTCCATCTTTTTTAGAAAATTGATCAAACCTTAAAAACGGCCGTTTTTCCAGGTTTTGGTTAATATTACTTAGATTCGAGAGCAATAACTTGCTAAGTTTGAAAATCGGTTCATTTTCCCAAAACTGACGTTGGTCAAGACTTTTTGAAGAAATCGGTCGAATGTCAAACCGGCCGTTTTTGCATTTTTTTGCTTAATATTACTTATAATCGGAGACCTCAATTTGATAAGTATGAAGATATTTGTATTATCCAAAAAACACCCGTTTTTCCCTTCTTTTTTAGGAAATGATTGAAACCTTAAAAACGGCCGCTTTTCTAGGTTTTGGTTAATATTACTTAGATTCGAGAGCAATAACTTGCTAAGTTTGAAAATCGGTTTATTTTCCCAAAAATGACGTTTTTCAAGACTTTTTGAAGAAATCGATCGAATCTCAAAACTGGCCGTTTTTCTATATTTTGGCTTAATATTAATTATACTTAGAGACCTTGATTCGATAGGTTAAGGATATTTGCAATATCCAAAAAACTTCGGTTTTCCCTACTTTCTTAGAAAAAAGATCAAACCTTAAAAACGGCCGTTTTTCCAGGTTTTGGTTAATATTACTTAGATTCGAGAGCAATAACTTGGTAGGTTTAAAAAACGGTTTATTTTTCCAAAACTGACGTTTTTCAAGCCTTTTTGAAGAAATCGATCGAATCTCAAAAATGGCCGTTTTTGCATGTTTTTGCTTAATATTACTTATAATCGGAGACCTTAATTTGATTAGTATGAAGATATTTGCATTACCTAAAAAAACTCCCGTTTTTCAATCTTTTTTAGGAAATGGATCAATCCTTAAAATCAGCCGTTTATCCAGCTTTTGGTTAATATTACTTAGATTCGAGAGCAATAAATTGCTAAAGTTTAAAAAACGGTTTATTTTCCCAAAACTGCCGTTTTTTAAGCTTTTTGGAAGAAATAGATCAAATCTCAAAACAAGCCGTTTTTGCATGTTTTGGCTTAATATTACTTATAATCAGAGACCTTAATTTGATAAGTATGAAGATATTTGTATTATCCAAAAAACTCCCGTTTTTCCCATCTTTTTTAAAAAATTGATCAAACCTTAAAAACGGCCGTTTTTCCAGGTTTTGGTTAATATTACTTAGATTCGAGAGGAATAACTTGCTAAGTTTGAAAATCGGTTCATTTTCCCAAAACTGACGTTTGTCAAGACTTTTTGAAGAAATCGGTCGAATGTCAAAACTGGCCGTTTTTGCATTTTTTTGCTTAATATTACTTATAATCAGAGACCTTAATTTGATTAGTATGAAGATTTTTGCATTATCCAAAAAAACTCCCGTTTTTAAATCTTTTTTAGAAAATGGATCAAATGTTACAATCAGCCGTTTTTCCAGGTTTTGGTTAATATTACTTAGATTCGAGAGCAATAAATTGCTAAAGTTTAAAAAACGGTTTATTTTCCCAAAACTGCCGTTTTTTAAGCTTTTTTGAAGAAATAGATCAAATCTCAAAACAAGCCGTTTTTGCATGTTTTGGCTTAATATTACTTATAATCAGAGACCTTAATTTGATAAGTATGAAGATATTTGTATTATCCAAAAAACTCCCGTTTTTTCCATCTTTTTTAGAAAATTGATCAAACCTTAAAAACGGCCGTTTTTCCAGGTTTTGGTTAATATTACTTAGATTCGAGAGGAATAACTTGCTAAGTTTGAAAATCGGTTCATTTTCCCAAAACTGACGTTTGTCAAGACTTTTTGAAGAAATCGGTCGAATGTCAAAACTGGCCGTTTTTGCATTTTTTTGCTTAATATTACTTATAATCGGAGACCTTAATTTGATTAGTATGAAGATTTTTGCATTATCCAAAAAAACTCCCGTTTTTCAATCTTTTTTAGAAAATGGATCAAATGTTACAATCAGCCGTTTTTCCAGGTTTTGGTTAATATTACTTAGATTCGAGAGCAATAAATTGCTAAAGTTTAAAAAATGGTTTATTTTCCCAAAACTGCCGTTTTTTAAGCTTTTTTGAAGAAATAGATCAAATCTCAAAACAAGCTGTTTTTGCAAGTTTTGGCTTAATATTACTTATAATCAGAGACCTTGATTCGATAGGTTAAGGATATTTGCAATATCCAAAAAACTTCGGTTTTCCCTACTTTTTTAGAAAAAAGATCAAACCTTAAAAACGGCCGTTTTTCCAGGTTTTGGTTAATATTACTAAGATTTGAGAGCAATAACTTGGTAGGTTTAAAAAACGGTTTATTTTTCCAAAACTGACGTTTTTCAAGCCTTTTTGAAGAAATCGATCGAATCTCAAAAATGGCCGTTTTTGCATGTTTTTGCTTAATATTACTTATAATCGGAGACCTTAATTTGATTAGTATGAAGATATTTGCATTATCCAAAAAAACTCCCGTTTTTCAATCTTTTTTAGAAAATGGATCAATCCTTAAAATCAGCCGTTTTTCCAGGTTTTGGTTAATATTACTTAGATTCGAGAGCAATAAATTGCTAAAGTTTAAAAAACGGTTTATTTTCCTAAAACTGCCGTTTTTTAAGCTTTTTTGAAGAAATAGATCAAATCTCAAAACAAGCCGTTTTTGCATGTTTTGGCTTAATATTACTTATAATCAGAGACCTTAATTTGATAAGTATGAAGATATTTGTATTATCCAAAAAACTCCCGTTTTTTCCATCTTTTTTAGAAAATTGATCAAACCTTAAAAACGGCCGTTTTTCCAGGTTTTGGTTAATATTACTTAGATTCGAGAGCAATAACTTGCTAAGTTTGAAAATCGGTTCATTTTCCCAAAACTGACGTTGGTCAAGACTTTTTGAAGAAATCGGTCGAATGTCAAACCGGCCGTTTTTGCATTTTTTTGCTTAATATTACTTATAATCGGAGACCTCAATTTGATAAGTATGAAGATATTTGTATTATCCAAAAAACACCCGTTTTTCCCTTCTTTTTTAGGAAATGATTGAAACCTTAAAAACGGCCGCTTTTCTAGGTTTTGGTTAATATTACTTAGATTCGAGAGCAATAACTTGCTAAGTTTGAAAATCGGTTTATTTTCCCAAAAATGACGTTTTTCAAGACTTTTTGAAGAAATCGATCGAATCTCAAAACTGGCCGTTTTTCTATATTTTGGCTTAATATTAATTATACTTAGAGACCTTGATTCGATAGGTTAAGGATATTTGCAATATCCAAAAAACTTCGGTTTTCCCTACTTTCTTAGAAAAAAGATCAAACCTTAAAAACGGCCGTTTTTCCAGGTTTTGGTTAATATTACTTAGATTCGAGAGCAATAACTTGGTAGGTTTAAAAAACGGTTTATTTTTCCAAAACTGACGTTTTTCAAGCCTTTTTGAAGAAATCGATAGAATCTCAAAAATGGCCGTTTTTGCATGTTTTTGCTTAATATTACTTATAATCGGAGACCTTAATTTGATTAGTATGAAGATATTTGCATTACCTAAAAAAACTCCCGTTTTTCAATCTTTTTTAGGAAATGGATCAATCCTTAAAATCAGCCGTTTATCCAGCTTTTGGTTAATATTACTTAGATTCGAGAGCAATAAATTGCTAAAGTTTAAAAAACGGTTTATTTTCCCAAAACTGCCGTTTTTTAAGCTTTTTGGAAGAAATAGATCAAATCTCAAAACAAGCCGTTTTTGCATGTTTTGGCTTAATATTACTTATAATCAGAGACCTTAATTTGATAAGTATGAAGATATTTGTATTATCCAAAAAACTCCCGTTTTTCCCATCTTTTTTAAAAAATTGATCAAACCTTAAAAACGGCCGTTTTTCCAGGTTTTGGTTAATATTACTTAGATTCGAGAGGAATAACTTGCTAAGTTTGAAAATCGGTTCATTTTCCCAAAACTGACGTTTGTCAAGACTTTTTGAAGAAATCGGTCGAATGTCAAAACTGGCCGTTTTTGCATTTTTTTGCTTAATATTACTTATAATCAGAGACCTTAATTTGATTAGTATGAAGATTTTTGCATTATCCAAAAAAACTCCCGTTTTTAAATCTTTTTTAGAAAATGGATCAAATGTTACAATCAGCCGTTTTTCCAGGTTTTGGTTAATATTACTTAGATTCGAGAGCAATAAATTGCTAAAGTTTAAAAAACGGTTTATTTTCCCAAAACTGCCGTTTTTTAAGCTTTTTTGAAGAAATAGATCAAATCTCAAAACAAGCCGTTTTTGCATGTTTTGGCTTAATATTACTTATAATCAGAGACCTTAATTTGATAAGTATGAAGAGATTTGTATTATCCAAAAAACTCCCGTTTTTTCCATCTTTTTTAGAAAATTGATCAAACCTTAAAAACGGCCGTTTTTCCAGGTTTTGGTTAATATTACTTAGATTCGAGAGCAATAACTTGCTAAGTTTGAAAATCGGTTCATTTTCCCAAAACTGACGTTGGTCAAGACTTTTTGAAGAAATCGGTCGAATGTCAAAACTGGCCGTTTTTGCATTTTTTTGCTTAATATTACTTATAATCGGAGACCTCAATTTGATAAGTATGAAGATATTTGTATTATCCAAAAAACACCCGTTTTTCCCTTCTTTTTTAGGAAATGATTGAAACCTTAAAAACGGCCGCTTTTCTAGGTTTTGGTTAATATTACTTAGATTCGAGAGCAATAACTTGCTAAGTTTGAAAATCGGTTTATTTTCCCAAAACTGACGTTTTTCAAGACTTTTTGAAAAAATCGATCGAATCTCATACTAATCAAATTAAGGTCTCCGATTATAAGTAATATTAAGCAAAAAAATGCAAAAACGGCCAGTTTTGACATTCGACCGATTTCTTCAAAAAGTCTTGACAAACGTCAGTTTTGGGAAAATGAACCGATTTTCAAACTTAGCAAGTTATTCCTCTCGAATCTAAGTAATATTAACCAAAACCTGGAAAAACGGCCGTTTTTAAGGTTTGATCAATTATACTTAGAGACCTTGATTCGATACGTTAAGGATATTTGCAATATCCAAAAAACTTCGGTTTTCCCTACTTTTTTAGAAAAAAGATCAAACCTTAAAAACGGCCGTTTTTCCAGGTTTTGGTTAATATTACTTAGATTCGAGAGCAATAACTTGGTAGGTTTAAAAAATGGTTTATTTTTCCAAAACTGACGTTTTTCAAGCCTTTTTGAAGAAATCGATCGAATCTCAAAAATGGCCGTTTTTGCATGTTTTTGCTTAATATTACTTATAATCGGAGACCTTAATTTGATTAGTATGAAGATATTTGCATTATCCAAAAAAACTCCCGTTTTTCAATCTTTTTTAGGAAATGGATCAATCCTTAAAATCAGCCGTTTATCCAGCTTTTGGTTAATATTACTTAGATTCGAGAGCAATAAATTGCTAAAGTTTAAAAAACGGTTTATTTTCCCAAAACTGCCGTTTTTTAAGCTTTTTGGAAGAAATAGATCAAATCTCAAAACAAGCCGTTTTTGCATGTTTTGGCTTAATATTACTTATAATCAGAGACCTTAATTTGATAAGTATGAAGATATTGGTATTATCCAAAAAACTCCCGTTTTTCCCATCTTTTTTAAAAAATTGATCAAACCTTAAAAACGGCCGTTTTTCCAGGTTTTGGTTAATATTACTTAGATTCGAGAGGAATAACTTGCTAAGTTTGAAAATCGGTTCATTTTCCCAAAACTGACGTTTGTCAAGACTTTTTGAAGAAATCGGTCGAATGTCAAAACTGGCCGTTTTTGCATTTTTTTGCTTAATATTACTTATAATCGGAGACCTTAATTTGATTAGTATGAAGATTTTTGCATTATCCAAAAAAACTCCCGTTTTTCAATCTTTTTTAGAAAATGGATCAAATGTTACAATCAGCCTTTTTTCCAGGTTTTGGTTAATATTACTTAGATTCGAGAGCAATAAATTGCTAAAGTTTAAAAAACGGTTTATTTTCCCAAAACTGCCGTTTTTTAAGCTTTTTTGAAGAAATAGATCAAATCTCAAAACAAGCCGTTTTTGCATGTTTTGGCTTAATATTACTTATAATCAGAGACCTTGATTCGATAGGTTAAGGATATTTGCAATATCCAAAAAACTTCGGTTTTCCCTACTTTTTTAGAAAAAAGATCAAACCTTAAAAACGGCCGTTTTTCCAGGTTTTGGTTAATATTACTTAGATTTGAGAGCAATAACTTGGTAGGTTTAAAAAACGGTTTATTTTTCCAAAACTGACGTTTTTCAAGCCTTTTTGAAGAAATCGATCGAATCTCAAAAATGGCCGTTTTTGCATGTTTTTGCTTAATATTACTTATAATCGGAGACCTTAATTTGATTAGTATGAAGATATTTGCATTATCCAAAAAAACTCCCGTTTTTCAATCTTTTTTAGAAAATGGATCAATCCTTAAAATCAGCCGTTTTTCCGGGTTTTGGTTAATATTACTTAGATTCGAGAGCAATAAATTGCTAAAGTTTAAAAAACGGTTTATTTTCCTAAAACTGCCGTTTTTTAAGCTTTTTTGAAGAAATAGATCAAATCTCAAAACAAGCCGTTTTTGCATGTTTTGGCTTAATATTACTTATAATCAGAGACCTTAATTTGATAAGTATGAAGATATTTGTATTATCCAAAAAACTCCCGTTTTTTCCATCTTTTTTAGAAAATTGATCAAACCTTAAAAACGGCCGTTTTTCCAGGTTTTGGTTAATATTACTTAGATTCGAGAGCAATAACTTGCTAAGTTTGAAAATCGGTTCATTTTCCCAAAACTGACGTTGGTTAAGACTTTTTGAAGAAATCGGTCGAATGTCAAACCGGCCGTTTTTGCATTTTTTTGCTTAATATTACTTATAATCGGAGACCTCAATTTGATAAGTATGAAGATATTTGTATTATCCAAAAAACACCCGTTTTTCCCTTCTTTTTTAGGAAATGATTGAAACCTTAAAAACGGCCGCTTTTCTAGGTTTTGGTTAATATTACTTAGATTCGAGAGCAATAACTTGCTAAGTTTGAAAATCGGTTTATTTTCCCAAAACTGACGTTTTTCAAGACTTTTTGAAGAAATCGATCGAATCTCAAAACTGGCCGTTTTTCTATATTTTGGCTTAATATTAATTATACTTAGAGACCTTGATTCGATAGGTTAAGGATATTTGCAATATCCAAAAAACTTCGGTTTTCCCTACTTTTTTAGAAAAAAGATCAAACCTTAAAAACGGCCGTTTTTCCAGGTTTTGGTTAATATTACTTAGATTCGAGAGCAATAACTTGGTAGGTTTAAAAAATGGTTTATTTTTCCAAAACTGACGTTTTTCAAGCCTTTTTGAAGAAATCGATCGAATCTCAAAAATGGCCGTTTTTGCATGTTTTTGCTTAATATTACTTATAATCGGAGACCTTAATTTGATTAGTATGAAGATATTTGCATTATCCAAAAAAACTCCCGTTTTTCAATCTTTTTTAGGAAATGGATCAATCCTCAAAATCAGCCGTTTATCCAGCTTTTGGTTAATATTACTTAGATTCGAGAGCAATAAATTGCTAAAGTTTAAAAAACGGTTTATTTTCCCAAAACTGCCGTTTTTTAAGCTTTTTGGAAGAAATAGATCAAATCTCAAAACAAGCCGTTTTTGCATGTTTTGGCTTAATATTACTTATAATCAGAGACCTTAATTTGATAAGTATGAAGATATTTGTATTATCCAAAAAACTCCCGTTTTTCCCATCTTTTTTAAAAAATTGATCAAACCTTAAAAACGGCCGTTTTTCCAGGTTTTGGTTAATATTACTTAGATTCGAGAGGAATAACTTGCTAAGTTTGAAAATCGGTTCATTTTCCCAAAACTGACGTTTGTCAAGACTTTTTGAAGAAATCGGTCGAATGTCAAAACTGGCCGTTTTTGCATTTTTTTGCTTAATATTACTTATAATCGGAGACCTTAATTTGATTAGTATGAAGATTTTTGCATTATCCAAAAAAACTCCCGTTTTTAAATCTTTTTTAGAAAATGGATCAAATGTTACAATCAGCCGTTTTTCCAGGTTTTGGTTAATATTACTTAGATTCGAGAGCAATAAATTGCTAAAGTTTAAAAAACGGTTTATTTTCCCAAAACTGCCGTTTTTTAAGCTTTTTTGAAGAAATAGATCAAATCTCAAAACAAGCCGTTTTTGCATGTTTTGGCTTAATATTACTTATAATCAGAGACCTTAATTCGATAGGTTAAGGATATTTGCAATATCCAAAAAACTTCGGTTTTCCCTACTTTTTTAGAAAAAAGATCAAACCTTAAAAACGGCCGTTTTTCCAGGTTTTGGTTAATATTACTTAGATTTGAGAGCAATAACTTGGTAGGTTTAAAAAACGGTTTATTTTTCCAAAACTGACGTTTTTCAAGCCTTTTTGAAGAAATCGATCGAATCTCAAAAATGGCCGTTTTTGCATGTTTTTGCTTAATATTACTTATAATCGGAGACCTTAATTTGATTAGTATGAAGATATTTGCATTATCCAAAAAAACTCCCGTTTTTCAATCTTTTTTAGAAAATGGATCAATCCTTAAAATCAGCCGTTTTTCCAGGTTTTGGTTAATATTACTTAGATTCGAGAGCAATAAATTGCTAAAGTTTAAAAAACGGTTTATTTTCCTAAAACTGCCGTTTTTTAAGCTTTTTGGAAGAAATAGATCAAATCTCAAAACAAGCCGTTTTTGCATGTTTTGGCTTAATATTACTTATAATCAGAGACCTTAATTTGATAAGTATGAAGATATTTGTATTATCCAAAAAACTCCCGTTTTTTCCATCTTTTTTAGAAAATTGATCAAACCTTAAAAACGGCCGTTTTTCCAGGTTTTGGTTAATATTACTTAGATTCGAGAGCAATAACTTGCTAAGTTTGAAAATCGGTTCATTTTCCCAAAACTGACGTTGGTCAAGACTTTTTGAAGAAATCGGTCGAATGTCAAACCGGCCGTTTTTGCATTTTTTTGCTTAATATTACTTATAATCGGAGACCTCAATTTGATAAGTATGAAGATATTTGTATTATCCAAAAAACACCCGTTTTTCCCTTCTTTTTGAGGAAATGATTGAAACCTTAAAAACGGCCGCTTTTCTAGGTTTTGGTTAATATTACTTAGATTCGAGAGCAATAACTTGCTAAGTTTGAAAATCGGTTTATTTTCCCAAAAATGACGTTTTTCAAGACTTTTTGAAGAAATCGATCGAATCTCAAAACTGGCCGTTTTTCTATATTTTGGCTTAATATTAATTATACTTAGAGACCTTGATTCGATAGGTTAAGGATATTTGCAATATCCAAAAAACTTCGGTTTTCCCTACTTTCTTAGAAAAAAGATCAAACCTTAAAAACGGCCGTTTTTCCAGGTTTTGGTTAATATTACTTAGATTCGAGAGCAATAACTTGGTAGGTTTAAAAAACGGTTTATTTTTCCAAAACTGACGTTTTTCAAGCCTTTTTGAAGAAATCGATCGAATCTCAAAAATGGCCGTTTTTGCATGTTTTTGCTTAATATTACTTATAATCGGAGACCTTAATTTGATTAGTATGAAGATATTTGCATTACCTAAAAAAACTCCCGTTTTTCAATCTTTTTTAGGAAATGGATCAATCCTTAAAATCAGCCGTTTATCCAGCTTTTGGTTAATATTACTTAGATTCGAGAGCAATAAATTGCTAAAGTTTAAAAAACGGTTTATTTTCCCAAAACTGCCGTTTTTTAAGCTTTTTGGAAGAAATAGATCAAATCTCAAAACAAGCCGTTTTTGCATGTTTTGGCTTAATATTACTTATAATCAGAGACCTTAATTTGATAAGTATGAAGATATTTGTATTATCCAAAAAACTCCCGTTTTTCCCATCTTTTTTAAAAAATTGATCAAACCTTAAAAACGGCCGTTTTTCCAGGTTTTGGTTAATATTACTTAGATTCGAGAGGAATAACTTGCTAAGTTTGAAAATCGGTTCATTTTCCCAAAACTGACGTTTGTCAAGACTTTTTGAAGAAATCGGTCGAATGTCAAAACTGGCCGTTTTTGCATTTTTTTGCTTAATATTACTTATAATCGGAGACCTTAATTTGATTAGTATGAAGATTTTTGCATTATCCAAAAAAACTCCCGTTTTTAAATCTTTTTTAGAAAATGGATCAAATGTTACAATCAGCCGTTTTTCCAGGTTTTGGTTAATATTACTTAGATTCGAGAGCAATAAATTGCTAAAGTTTAAAAAACGGTTTATTTTCCCAAAACTGCCGTTTTTTAAGCTTTTTTGAAGAAATAGATCAAATCTCAAAACAAGCCGTTTTTGCATGTTTTGGCTTAATATTACTTATAATCAGAGACCTTAATTTGATAAGTATGAAGAGATTTGTATTATCCAAAAAACTCCCGTTTTTTCCATCTTTTTTAGAAAATTGATCAAACCTTAAAAACGGCCGTTTTTCCAGGTTTTGGTTAATATTACTTAGATTCGAGAGCAATAAATTGCTAAGTTTGAAAATCGGTTCATTTTCCCAAAACTGACGTTTGTCAAGACTTTTTGAAGAAATCGGTCGAATGTCAAAACTGGCCGTTTTTGCATTTTTTTGCTTAATATTACTTATAATCGGAGACCTTAATTTGATTAGTATGAAGATTTTTGCATTATCCAAAAAAACTCCCGTTTTTCAATCTTTTTTAGAAAATGGATCAAATGTTACAATCAGCCTTTTTTCCAGGTTTTGGTTAATATTACTTAGATTCGAGAGCAATAAATTGCTAAAGTTTAAAAAACGGTTTATTTTCCCAAAACTGCCGTTTTTTAAGCTTTTTTGAAGAAATAGATCAAATCTCAAAACAAGCCGTTTTTGCATGTTTTGGCTTAATATTACTTATAATCAGAGACCTTGATTCGATAGGTTAAGGATATTTGCAATATCCAAAAAACTTCGGTTTTCCCTACTTTTTTAGAAAAAAGATCAAACCTTAAAAACGGCCGTTTTTCCAGGTTTTGGTTAATATTACTTAGATTTGAGAGCAATAACTTGGTAGGTTTAAAAAACGGTTTATTTTTCCAAAACTGACGTTTTTCAAGCCTTTTTGAAGAAATCGATCGAATCTCAAAAATGGCCGTTTTTGCATGTTTTTGCTTAATATTACTTATAATCGGAGACCTTAATTTGATTAGTATGAAGATATTTGCATTATCCAAAAAAACTCCCGTTTTTCAATCTTTTTTAGAAAATGGATCAATCCTTAAAATCAGCCGTTTTTCCGGGTTTTGGTTAATATTACTTAGATTCGAGAGCAATAAATTGCTAAAGTTTAAAAAACGGTTTATTTTCCTAAAACTGCCGTTTTTTAAGCTTTTTTGAAGAAATAGATCAAATCTCAAAACAAGCCGTTTTTGCATGTTTTGGCTTAATATTACTTATAATCAGAGACCTTAATTTGATAAGTATGAAGATATTTGTATTATCCAAAAAACTCCCGTTTTTTCCATCTTTTTTAGAAAATTGATCAAACCTTAAAAACGGCCGTTTTTCCAGGTTTTGGTTAATATTACTTAGATTCGAGAGCAATAACTTGCTAAGTTTGAAAATCGGTTCATTTTCCCAAAACTGACGTTGGTTAAGACTTTTTGAAGAAATCGGTCGAATGTCAAACCGGCCGTTTTTGCATTTTTTTGCTTAATATTACTTATAATCGGAGACCTCAATTTGATAAGTATGAAGATATTTGTATTATCCAAAAAACACCCGTTTTTCCCTTCTTTTTTAGGAAATGATTGAAACCTTAAAAACGGCCGCTTTTCTAGGTTTTGGTTAATATTACTTAGATTCGAGAGCAATAACTTGCTAAGTTTGAAAATCGGTTTATTTTCCCAAAACTGACGTTTTTCAAGACTTTTTGAAGAAATCGATCGAATCTCAAAACTGGCCGTTTTTCTATATTTTGGCTTAATATTAATTATACTTAGAGACCTTGATTCGATAGGTTAAGGATATTTGCAATATCCAAAAAACTTCGGTTTTCCCTACTTTTTTAGAAAAAAGATCAAACCTTAAAAACGGCCGTTTTTCCAGGTTTTGGTTAATATTACTTAGATTCGAGAGCAATAACTTGGTAGGTTTAAAAAATGGTTTATTTTTCCAAAACTGACTTTTTTCAAGCCTTTTTGAAGAAATCGATCGAATCTCAAAAATGGCCGTTTTTGCATGTTTTTGCTTAATATTACTTATAATCGGAGACCTTAATTTGATTAGTATGAAGATATTTGCATTATCCAAAAAAACTCCCGTTTTTCAATCTTTTTTAGGAAATGGATCAATCCTCAAAATCAGCCGTTTATCCAGCTTTTGGTTAATATTACTTAGATTCGAGAGCAATAAATTGCTAAAGTTTAAAAAACGGTTTATTTTCCCAAAACTGCCGTTTTTTAAGCTTTTTGGAAGAAATAGATCAAATCTCAAAACAAGCCGTTTTTGCATGTTTTGGCTTAATATTACTTATAATCAGAGACCTTAATTTGATAAGTATGAAGATATTTGTATTATCCAAAAAACTCCCGTTTTTCCCATCTTTTTTAAAAAATTGATCAAACCTTAAAAACGGCCGTTTTTCCAGGTTTTGGTTAATATTACTTAGATTCGAGAGGAATAACTTGCTAAGTTTGAAAATCGGTTCATTTTCCCAAAACTGACGTTTGTCAAGACTTTTTGAAGAAATCGGTCGAATGTCAAAACTGGCCGTTTTTGCATTTTTTTGCTTAATATTACTTATAATCGGAGACCTTAATTTGATTAGTATGAAGATTTTTGCATTATCCAAAAAAACTCCCGTTTTTAAATCTTTTTTAGAAAATGGATCAAATGTTACAATCAGCCGTTTTTCCAGGTTTTGGTTAATATTACTTAGATTCGAGAGCAATAAATTGCTAAAGTTTAAAAAACGGTTTATTTTCCCAAAACTGCCGTTTTTTAAGCTTTTTTGAAGAAATAGATCAAATCTCAAAACAAGCCGTTTTTGCATGTTTTGGCTTAATATTACTTATAATCAGAGACCTTAATTCGATAGGTTAAGGATATTTGCAATATCCAAAAAACTTCGGTTTTCCCTACTTTTTTAGAAAAAAGATCAAACCTTAAAAACGGCCGTTTTTCCAGGTTTTGGTTAATATTACTTAGATTTGAGAGCAATAACTTGGTAGGTTTAAAAAACGGTTTATTTTTCCAAAACTGACGTTTTTCAAGCCTTTTTGAAGAAATCGATCGAATCTCAAAAATGGCCGTTTTTGCATGTTTTTGCTTAATATTACTTATAATCGGAGACCTTAATTTGATTAGTATGAAGATATTTGCATTATCCAAAAAAACTCCCGTTTTTCAATCTTTTTTAGAAAATGGATCAATCCTTAAAATCAGCCGTTTTTCCAGGTTTTGGTTAATATTACTTAGATTCGAGAGCAATAAATTGCTAAAGTTTAAAAAACGGTTTATTTTCCTAAAACTGCCGTTTTTCAAGACTTTTTGAAGAAATAGATCAAATCTCAAAACAAGCCGTTTTTGCATGTTTTGGCTTAATATTACTTATAATCAGAGACCTTAATTTGATAAGTATGAAGATATTTGTATTATCCAAAAAACTCCCGTTTTTCCCATCTTTTTTAGAAAATTGATCAAACCTTAAAAACGGCCGTTTTTCCAGGTTTTGGTTAATATTACTTAGATTCGAGAGCAATAACTTGCTAAGTTTGAAAATCGGTTCATTTTCCCAAAACTGACGTTGGTCAAGACTTTTTGAAGAAATCGGTCGAATGTCAAACCGGCCGTTTTTGCATTTTTTTGCTTAATATTACTTATAATCGGAGACCTCAATTTGATAAGTATGAAGATATTTGTATTATCCAAAAAACACCCGTTTTTCCCTTCTTTTTTAGGAAATGATTGAAACCTTAAAAACGGCCGCTTTTCTAGGTTTTGGTTAATATTACTTAGATTCGAGAGCAATAACTTGCTAAGTTTGAAAATCGGTTTATTTTCCCAAAACTGACGTTTTTCAAGACTTTTTGAAGAAATCGATCGAATCTCAAAACTGGCCGTTTTTCTATATTTTGGCTTAATATTAATTATACTTAGAGACCTTGATTCGATAGGTTAAGGATATTTGCAATATCCAAAAAACTTCGGTTTTCCCTACTTTTTTAGAAAAAAGATCAAACCTTAAAACCGGCCGTTTTTCCAGGTTTTGGTTAATATTACTTAGATTCGAGAGCAATAACTTGGTAGGTTTAAAAAACGGTTTATTTTTTCAAAACTGACGTTTTTCAAGCCTTTTTGAAGAAATCGATCGAATCTCAAAAATGGCCGTTTTTGCATGTTTTTGCTTAATATTACTTATAATCGGAGACCTTAATTTGATTAGTATGAAGATATTTGCATTATCCAAAAAAACTCCCGTTTTTCAATCTTTTTTAGGAAATGGATCAATCCTTAAAATCAGCCGTTTATCCAGCTTTTGGTTAATATTACTTAGATTCGAGAGCAATAAATTGCTAAAGTTTAAAAAACGGTTTATTTTCCCAAAACTGCCGTTTTTTAAGCTTTTTTGAAGAAATAGATCAAATCTCAAAACAAGCCGTATTTGCATGTTTTGGCTTAATATTACTTATAATCAGAGACCTTAATTTGATAAGTATGAAGATATTTGTATTATCCAAAAAACTCCCGTTTTTCCCATCCTTTTTAAAAAATTGATCAAACCTTAAAAACGGCCGTTTTTCCAGGTTTTGGTTAATATTACTTAGATTCGAGAGCAATAACTTGCTAAGTTTGAAAATCGGTTCATTTTCCCAAAACTGACGTTTGTCAAGACTTTTTGAAGAAATCGGTCGAATGTCAAAACTGGCCGTTTTTGCATTTTTTTGCTTAATATTACTTATAATCGGAGACCTTAATTTGATTAGTATGAAGATTTTTGCATTATCCAAAAAAACTCCCGTTTTTAAATCTTTTTTAGAAAATGGATCAAATGTTACAATCAGCCGTTTTTCCAGGTTTTGGTTAATATTACTTAGATTCGAGAGCAATAAATTGCTAAAGTTTAAAAAACGGTTTATTTTCCCAAAACTGCCGTTTTTTAAGCTTTTTTGAAGAAATAGATCAAATCTCAAAACAAGCCGTTTTTGCATGTTTTGGCTTAATATTACTTATAATCAGAGACCTTAATTCGATAGGTTAAGGATATTTGCAATATCCAAAAAACTTCGGTTTTCCCTACTTTTTTAGAAAAAAGATCAAACCTTAAAAACGGCCGTTTTTCCAGGTTTTGGTTAATATTACTTAGATTTGAGAGCAATAACTTGGTAGGTTTAAAAAACGGTTTATTTTTCCAAAACTGACGTTTTTCAAGCCTTTTTGAAGAAATCGATCGAATCTCAAAAATGGCCGTTTTTGCATGTTTTTGCTTAATATTACTTATAATCGGAGACCTTAATTTGATTAGTATGAAGATATTTGCATTATCCAAAAAAACTCCCGTTTTTCAATCTTTTTTAGAAAATGGATCAATCCTTAAAATCAGCCGTTTTTCCAGGTTTTGGTTAATATTACTTAGATTCGAGAGCAATAAATTGCTAAAGTTTAAAAAACGGTTTATTTTCCTAAAACTGCCGTTTTTCAAGACTTTTTGAAGAAATAGATCAAATCTCAAAACAAGCCGTTTTTGCATGTTTTGGCTTAATATTACTTATAATCAGAGACCTTAATTTGATAAGTATGAAGATATTTGTATTATCCAAAAAACTCCCGTTTTTCCCATCTTTTTTAGAAAATTGATCAAACCTTAAAAACGGCCGTTTTTCCAGGTTTTGGTTAATATTACTTAGATTCGAGAGCAATAACTTGCTAAGTTTGAAAATCGGTTCATTTTCCCAAAACTGACGTTGGTCAAGACTTTTTGAAGAAATCGGTCGAATGTCAAACCGGCCGTTTTTGCATTTTTTTGCTTAATATTACTTATAATCGGAGACCTCAATTTGATAAGTATGAAGATATTTGTATTATCCAAAAAACACCCGTTTTTCCCTTCTTTTTTAGGAAATGATTGAAACCTTAAAAACGGCCGCTTTTCTAGGTTTTGGTTAATATTACTTAGATTCGAGAGCAATAACTTGCTAAGTTTGAAAATCGGTTTATTTTCCCAAAACTGACGTTTTTCAAGACTTTTTGAAGAAATCGATCGAATCTCAAAACTGGCCGTTTTTCTATATTTTGGCTTAATATTAATTATACTTAGAGACCTTGATTCGATAGGTTAAGGATATTTGCAATATCCAAAAAACTTCGGTTTTCCCTACTTTTTTAGAAAAAAGATCAAACCTTAAAACCGGCCGTTTTTCCAGGTTTTGGTTAATATTACTTAGATTCGAGAGCAATAACTTGGTAGGTTTAAAAAACGGTTTATTTTTTCAAAACTGACGTTTTTCAAGCCTTTTTGAAGAAATCGATCGAATCTCAAAAATGGCCGTTTTTGCATGTTTTTGCTTAATATTACTTATAATCGGAGACCTTAATTTGATTAGTATGAAGATATTTGCATTATCCAAAAAAACTCCCGTTTTTCAATCTTTTTTAGGAAATGGATCAATCCTTAAAATCAGCCGTTTATCCAGCTTTTGGTTAATATTACTTAGATTCGAGAGCAATAAATTGCTAAAGTTTAAAAAACGGTTTATTTTCCCAAAACTGCCGTTTTTTAAGCTTTTTTGAAGAAATAGATCAAATCTCAAAACAAGCCGTATTTGCATGTTTTGGCTTAATATTACTTATAATCAGAGACCTTAATTTGATAAGTATGAAGATATTTGTATTATCCAAAAAACTCCCGTTTTTCCCATCCTTTTTAAAAAATTGATCAAACCTTAAAAACGGCCGTTTTTCCAGGTTTTGGTTAATATTACTTAGATTCGAGAGCAATAACTTGCTAAGTTTGAAAATCGGTTCATTTTCCCAAAACTGACGTTTGTCAAGACTTTTTGAAGAAATCGGTCGAATGTCAACCTGGCCGTTTTTGCATTTTTTTGCTTAATATTACTTATAATCGGAGACCTTAATTTGATTAGTATGAAGATTTTTGCATTATCCAAAAAAACTCCCGTTTTTAAATCTTTTTTAGAAAATGGATCAAATGTTACAATCAGCCGTTTTTCCAGGTTTTGGTTAATATTACTTAGATTCGAGTGCAATAAATTGCTAAAGTTTAAAAAACGGTTTATTTTCCCAAAACTGCCGTTTTTTAAGCTTTTTTGAAGAAATAGATCAAATCTCAAAACAAGCCGTTTTTGCATGTTTTGGCTTAATATTACTTATAATCAGAGACCTTGATTCGATAGGTTAAGGATATTTGCAATATCCAAAAAACTTCGGTTTTCCCTACTTTTTTAGAAAAAAGATCAAACCTTAAAAACGGCCGTTTTTCCAGGTTTTGGTTAATATTACTTAGATTTGAGAGCAATAACTTGGTAGGTTTAAAAAACGGTTTATTTTTCCAAAACTGACGTTTTTCAAGCCTTTTTGAAGAAATCGATCGAATCTCAAAAATGGCCGTTTTTGCATGTTTTTGCTTAATATTACTTATAATCGGAGACCTTAATTTGATTAGTATGAAGATATTTGCATTATCCAAAAAAACTCCCGTTTTTCAATCTTTTTTAGAAAATGGATCAATCCTTAAAATCAGCCGTTTTTCCAGGTTTTGGTTAATATTACTTAGATTCGAGAGCAATAAATTGCTAAAGTTTAAAAAACGGTTTATTTTCCTAAAACTGCCGTTTTTTAAGCTTTTTTGAAGAAATAGATCAAATCTCAAAACAAGCCGTTTTTGCATGTTTTGGCTTAATATTACTTATAATCAGAGACCTTAATTTGATAAGTATAAAGATATTTGTATTATCCAAAAAACCCTCGTTTTTCCCATCTTTTTTAGAAAATTGATCAAACCTTAAAAACGGCCGTTTCTCCAGGTTTTGGTTAATATTACTTAGATTCGAGAGCAATAACTTGCTAAGTTTGAAAATCGGTTTATTTTCCCAAAACTGACGTTTTTCAAGACTTTTTGAAGAAATCGATCGAATCTCAAAACTAGCCGTTTTTCCATATTTTGGCTTAATATTAATTATACTCAGAGACCTTGATTCGATAGGTTAAGGATATTTGCAATATCCAAAAAACTTCGGTTTTCCCTACTTTTTTAGAAAAAAGATCAAATTTTAAAAACGGCCGTTTTTCCAGGTTTTGGTTAATATTACTTAGATTCGAGAGCAATAACTTGGTAGGTTTAAAAAACGGTTTATTTTCCCAAAACTGACGTTTGTCAAGACTTTTTGAAGAAATCGGTCGAAGGTCAAAACTGGCCGTTTTTGCATTTTTTTGCTTAATATTACTTATAATCGGAGACCTTAATTTGATAAGTATGAAGATATTTGTATTATCCAAAAAACTCCCGTTTTTCCCATCTTTTTTAGAAAATTGATCAAACCTTAAAAACGGCCGTTTTTCCAGGTTTTGGTTAATATTACTTAGATTCGAAAGCAATAACTTCCTAGGTTTGAAAATCGGTTTATTTTCCCAAAACTAACGTTTGTCAAGACTTTTTGAAGAAATCGGTCGAATGTCAAAACTGGCCGTTTTTGCATTTTTTTGCTTAATATTACTTATAATCGGGGACCTCAATTTGATAAGTATGAAGATATTTGTATTATCCAAAAAACACCCGTTTTTCCCTTCTTTTTTAGGAAATGATTGAAACCTTAAAAACGGCCGCTTTTCTAGGTTTTGGTTAATATTACTTAGATTCGAGAGCAATTACTTGCTAAGTTTGAAAATCAGTTTATTTTCCCAAAACTGACGTTTTTCAAGACTTTTTGAAGAAATCGATCGAATCTCAAAACTGGCCGTTTTTCTATATTTTGGCTTAATATTAATTATACTTAAAGACCTTGATTCGATAGGTTAAGGATATTTGCAATATCTAAAAAACTTCGGTTTTCCCTACTTTTTTAGAAAAAAGATCAAACCTTAAAAACGGCCGTTTTTCCAGGTTTTGGTTAATATTACTAAGATTCGAGAGCAATAACTTGGTAGGTTTAAAAAACGGTTTATTTTTCCAAAACTGACGTTTTTCAAGCCTTTTTGAAGAAATCGATCGAATCTCAAAAATGGCCGTTTTTGCATGTTTTTGCTTAATATTACTTATAATCAGAGACCTTAATTTAAAAGTATGAAGATATTTGTATTATCCAAAAAACTCCCGTTTTTCCCATCTTTTTTAAAAAATTGTCAAACCTTAAAAACGGCCGTTTTTCCAGGTTTTGGTTAATATTACTTAGATTCGAGAGCAATAACTTGCTAAGTTTGAAAATCGGTTCATTTTCCCAAAACTGACGTTTGTCAAGACTTTTTGAAGAAATCGGTCGAATGTCAAAACTGGCCGTTTTTCCTTTTTTTTGCTTAATATTACTTATAATCGGAGACCTCAATTTGATAAGTATGAAGATATTTGTATTATCCAAAAAACACCCGTTTTTCCCTTCTTTTTTAGGAAATGATTGAAACCTTAAAAACGGCCGCTTTTCTAGGTTTTGGTTAATATTACTTAGATTCGAGAGCAATAACTTGCTAAGTTTGAAAATTGGTTTATTTTCCCAAAACTGACGTTTTTCAAGACTTTTTGACGAAATCGATCGAATCTCAAAACTGGCCGTTTTTGCATATTTTGGCTTAATATTAATTATAATCGGAGACCTTAATTTGATTAGTATGAAGATATTTGCATTATCCAAAAAAACTCCCGTTTTTCAATCTTTTTTAGGAAATGGATCAATCCTTAAAATCAGCAGTTTTTCCAGGTTTTGGTTAATATTACTTAGATTCGAGAGCAATAACTTGCTAAGTTCGAAAAACGGTTTATTTTCCCAAAACTGACGTTTGTCAAGACTTTTTGAAGAAATCGGTCGAAGGTCAAAACTGGCCGTTTTTGCATTTTTTTGCTTAATATTACTTATAATCGGAGACCTCAATTTGATAAGTATGAAGATATTTGTATTATCCAAAAAACACCCGTTTTTCCCTTCTTTTTTAGGAAATGATTGAAACCTTAAAAACGGCCGCTTTTCTAGGTTTTGTTTAATATTACTTAGATTCGAGAGCAATAACTTGCTAAGTTTGAAAATCGGTTTATTTTCTCAAAACTGACGTTTTTCAAGACTTTTTGAAGAAATCGATCGAATCTCAAAACTGGCCGTTTTTCCATATTTTGGCCTAATATTAATTATACTCAGAGACCTTGATTCGATAGGTTAAGGATATTTGCAATATCCAAAAAACTTCGGTTTTCCCTACTTTTTTAGAAAAAAGATCAAATCTTAAAAACGGCCGTTTTTCCAGGTTTTGGTTAATATTACTTAGATTCGAGAGCAATAACTTGGTAGGTTTAAAAAACGGTTTATTTTTCCAAACCGACGTTTTTCAAGCCTTTTTGAAGAAATCGATCGAATCTCAAAAATGGCCGTTTTTGCATGTTTTTGCTTAATATTACTTATAATCGGTGACCTTAATTTGATTAGTATGAAGATATTTGCATTATCGAAAAAACTCCCGTTTTTCAATCTTTTTTAGGAAATGGATCAATCCTTAAAATCAGCCGTTTTTCCAGCTTTTGGTTAATATTACTTAGATTCGAGAGCAATAAATTGCTAAAGTTTAAAAAACGGTTTATTTTCCCAAAACTGCCGTTTTTTAAGCTTTTTTGAAGAAATAGATCAAATCTCAAAACAAGCCGTTTTTGCATGTTTTGGCTTAATATTACTTATAATCAGAGACCTTAATTTGATAAGTATGAAGATATTTGTATTATCCAAAAAACTCCCGTTTTTCCCATCTTTTTTAAAAAATTGATCAAACCTTAAAAACAGCCGTTTTTCCAGGTTTTGGTTAATATTACTTAGATTCGAGAGCAATAACTTGCTAAGTTTGAAAATCGGTTCATTTTCCCAAAACTGACGTTTGTCAAGACTTTTCGAAGAAATCGGTCGAATGTCAAAACTGGCCGTTTTTGGATTTTTTGGCTTAATATTACTTATAATCGGAGACCTCAATTTGATAAGTATGAAGATATTTGTATTATCCAAAAAACACCCGTTTTTCCCTTCTTTTTTAGGAAATGATTGAAACCTTAAAAACGGCCGCTTTTCTAGGTTTTGGTTAATATTACTTAGATTCGAGAGCAATAACTTGCTAAGTTTGAAAATCGGTTTATTTTCCCCAAACTGACGTTTTTCAAGACTTTTTGACGAAATCGATCGAATCTCAAAACTGGCCGTTTTTGCATATTTTGGCTCAATATTAATTATACTCAGAGACCTTGATTCGATAGGTTAAGGATATTTGCAATATCCAAAAAACTTCGGTTTTCCCTACTTTTTTAGAAAAAAGATCAAACCTTAAAAACGGCCGTTTTTCCAGGTTTTGGTTAATATTACTTAGATTCGAGAGCAATAAATTGCTAAAGTTTAAAAAACGGTTTATTTTCCCAAAACTGCCGTTTTTTAAGCCTTTTTGAAGAAATAGATCAAATCTCAAAACAAGCCGTTTTTGCATGTTTTGGCTTAATATTACTTATACTCAGAGACCTTAATTTGATAAGTATGAAGATATTTGTATTATCCAAAAAACACCCGTTTTTCCCTTCTTTTTTAGGAAATGATTGAAACCTTAAAAACGGCCGCTTTTCTAGGTTTTGGTTAATATTACTTAGATTCGAGAGCAATAACTTGCTAATTTGAAAATCGGTCTATTTTCCCAAAACTGACGTTTTTCAAGACTTTTTGAAGAAATCGATCGAATCTCAAAACTGGCCGTTTTTGCATATTTTGGCTTAATATTAATTATACTCAGAGACCTTGATTCGATAGGTTAAGGATATTTGCAATATCCAAAAAACTTCGGTTTTCCCTACTTTTTTAGAAAAAAGATCAAACCTTATAAACGGCCGTTTTTCCAGGTTTTGGTTAATATTACTTAGATTCGAGAGCAATAACTTGCTAAGTTTGAAAATCGGTTTATTTTCCCAAAACTGACGTTTTTCAAGACTTTTTGAAGAAATCGATCGAATCTCAAAACTGGCCGTTTTTCTATATTTTGGCTTAATATTAATTATACTTAGAGACCTTAATTCGATAGGTTAAGGATATTTGCAATATCCAAAAAACTTCGGTTTTCCCTACTTTTTTAGAAAAAAGATCAAACCTTAAAAACGGCCGTTTTTCCAGGTTTTGGTTAATATTACTTAGATTCGAGAGCAATAACTTGGTAGGTTTAAAAAACGGTTTATTTTTTCAAAACTGACGTTTTTCAAGCCTTTTTGAAGAAATCGATCGAATCTCAAAAATGGCCGTTTTTGCATGTTTTTGCTTAATATTACTTATAATCGGAGACCTTTATTTGATTAGTATGAAGATATTTGCATTATCCAAAAAAACTCCCGTTTTTCAATCTTTTTTAGGAAATGGATCAATCCTTAAAATCAGCAGTTTTTCCAGGTTTTGGTTAATATTACTTAGATTCGAGAGCAATAAATTGCTAAAGTTTAAAAAACGGTTTATTTTCCCAAAACTGCCGTTTTTAAAGCCTTTTTGAAGAAATAGATCAAATCTCAAAACTGGCCGTTTTTGCATGTTTTTGCTTAATATTACTTATAATCGGAGACCTTTATTTGATTAGTATGAAGATATTTGCATTATCCCAAAAAACTCCCGTTTTTCAATCTTTTTTAGAAAATGGATCAAATGTTACAATCAGCCGTTTTTCCAGGTTTTGGTTAATATTACTTAGATTCGAGAGCAATAAATTGCTAAAGTTTAAAAAACGGTTTATTTTCCCAAAACTGCCGTTTTTTAAGCTTTTTTGAAGAAATAGATCAAATCTCAAAACAAGCCGTTTTTGCATGTTTTGGCTTAATATTACTTATAATCAGAGACCTTAATTTGATAAGTATGAAGATATTTGTATTATCCAAAAAATTCCCGTTTTTCCCATCTTTTTTAGAAAATTGATCAAACCTTAAAAACGGCCGTTTTTCCAGGTTTTGGTTAATATTACTTAGATTCGAGAGGAATAACTTGCTAAGTTTGAAAATCGGTTCATTTTCCCAAAACTGACGTTTGTCAAGACTTTTTGAAGAAATCGGTCGAATGTCAAAACTGGCCGTTTTTGCATTTTTTTGCTTAATATTACTTATAATCGGAGACCTTAATTTGATTAGTATGAAGATTTTTGCATTATCCAAAAAAACTCCCGTTTTTCAATCTTTTTTAGAAAATGGATCAAATGTTACAATCAGCCTTTTTTCCAGGTTTTGGTTAATATTACTTAGATTCGAGAGCAATAAATTGCTAAAGTTTAAAAAACGGTTTATTTTCCCAAAACTGCCGTTTTTTAAGCTTTTTTGAAGAAATAGATCAAATCTCAAAACAAGCCGTTTTTGCATGTTTTGGCTTAATATTACTTATAATCAGAGACCTTGATTCGATAGGTTAAGGATATTTGCAATATCCAAAAAACTTCGGTTTTCCCTACTTTTTTAGAAAAAGGATCAAACCTTAAAAACGGCCGTTTTTCCAGGTTTTGGTTAATATTACTTAGATTTGAGAGCAATAACTTGGTAGGTTTAAAAAACGGTTTATTTTTCCAAAACTGACGTTTTTCAAGCCTTTTTGAAGAAATCGATCGAATCTCAAAAATGGCCGTTTTTGCATGTTTTTGCTTAATATTACTTATAATCGGAGACCTTAATTTGATTAGTATGAAGATATTTGCATTATCCAAAAAAACTCCCGTTTTTCAATCTTTTTTAGAAAATGGATCAATCCTTAAAATCAGCCGTTTTTCCGGGTTTTGGTTAATATTACTTAGATTCGAGAGCAATAAATTGCTAAAGTTTAAAAAACGGTTTATTTTCCTAAAACTGCCGTTTTTTAAGCTTTTTTGAAGAAATAGATCAAATCTCAAAACAAGCCGTTTTTGCATGTTTTGGCTTAATATTACTTATAATCAGAGACCTTAATTTGATAAGTATGAAGATATTTGTATTATCCAAAAAACTCCCGTTTTTTCCATCTTTTTTAGAAAATTGATCAAACCTTAAAAACGGCCGTTTTTCCAGGTTTTGGTTAATATTACTTAGATTCGAGAGCAATAACTTGCTAAGTTTGAAAATCGGTTCATTTTCTCAAAACTGACGTTGGTTAAGACTTTTTGAAGAAATCGGTCGAATGTCAAACCGGCCGTTTTTGCATTTTTTTGCTTAATATTACTTATAATCGGAGACCTCAATTTGATAAGTATGAAGATATTTGTATTATCCAAAAAACACCCGTTTTTCCCTTCTTTTTTAGGAAATGATTGAAACCTTAAAAACGGCCGCTTTTCTAGGTTTTGGTTAATATTACTTAGATTCGAGAGCAATAACTTGCTAAGTTTGAAAATCGGTTTATTTTCCCAAAACTGACGTTTTTCAAGACTTTTTGAAGAAATCGATCGAATCTCAAAACTGGCCGTTTTTCTATATTTTGGCTTAATATTAATTATACTTAGAGACCTTGATTCGATAGGTTAAGGATATTTGCAATATCCAAAAAACTTCGGTTTTCCCTACTTTTTTAGAAAAAAGATCAAACCTTAAAAACGGCCGTTTTTCCAGGTTTTGGTTAATATTACTTAGATTCGAGAGCAATAACTTGGTAGGTTTAAAAAATGGTTTATTTTTCCAAAACTGACGTTTTTCAAGCCTTTTTGAAGAAATCGATCGAATCTCAAAAATGGCCGTTTTTGCATGTTTTTGCTTAATATTACTTATAATCGGAGACCTTAATTTGATTAGTATGAAGATATTTGCATTATCCAAAAAAACTCCCGTTTTTCAATCTTTTTTAGGAAATGGATCAATCCTCAAAATCAGCCGTTTATCCAGCTTTTGGTTAATATTACTTAGATTCGAGAGCAATAAATTGCTAAAGTTTAAAAAACGGTTTATTTTCCCAAAACTGCCGTTTTTTAAGCTTTTTGGAAGAAATAGATCAAATCTCAAAACAAGCCGTTTTTGCATGTTTTGGCTTAATATTACTTATAATCAGAGACCTTAAATTGATAAGTATGAAGATATTTGTATTATCCAAAAAACTCCCGTTTTTCCCATCTTTTTTAAAAAATTGATCAAACCTTAAAAACGGCCGTTTTTCCAGGTTTTGGTTAATATTACTTAGATTCGAGAGGAATAACTTGCTAAGTTTGAAAATCGGTTCATTTTCCCAAAACTGACGTTTGTCAAGACTTTTTGAAGAAATCGGTCGAATGTCAAAACTGGCCGTTTTTGCATTTTTTTGCTTAATATTACTTATAATCGGAGACCTTAATTTGATTAGTATGAAGATTTTTGCATTATCCAAAAAAACTCCCGTTTTTAAATCTTTTTTAGAAAATGGATCAAATGTTACAATCAGCCGTTTTTCCAGGTTTTGGTTAATATTACTTAGATTCGAGAGCAATAAATTGCTAAAGTTTAAAAAACGGTTTATTTTCCCAAAACTGCCGTTTTTTAAGCTTTTTTGAAGAAATAGATCAAATCTCAAAACAAGCCGTTTTTGCATGTTTTGGCTTAATATTACTTATAATCAGAGACCTTGATTCGATAGGTTAAGGATATTTGCAATATCCAAAAAACTTCGGTTTTCCCTACTTTTTTAGAAAAAAGATCAAACCTTAAAAACGGCCGTTTTTCCAGGTTTTGGTTAATATTACTTAGATTTGAGAGCAATAACTTGGTAGGTTTAAAAAACGGTTTATTTTTCCAAAACTGACGTTTTTCAAGCCTTTTTGAAGAAATCGATCGAATCTCAAAAATGGCCGTTTTTGCATGTTTTTGCTTAATATTACTTATAATCGGAGACCTTAATTTGATTAGTATGAAGATATTTGCATTATCCAAAAAAACTCCCGTTTTTCAATCTTTTTTAGAAAATGGATCAATCCTTAAAATCAGCCGTTTTTCCAGGTTTTGGTTAATATTACTTAGATTCGAGAGCAATAAATTGCTAAAGTTTAAAAAACGGTTTATTTTCCTAAAACTGCCGTTTTTCAAGACTTTTTGAAGAAATAGATCAAATCTCAAAACAAGCCGTTTTTGCATGTTTTGGCTTAATATTACTTATAATCAGAGACCTTAATTTGATAAGTATGAAGATATTTGTATTATCCAAAAAACTCCCGTTTTTCCCATCTTTTTTAGAAAATTGATCAAACCTTAAAAACGGCCGTTTTTCCAGGTTTTGGTTAATATTACTTAGATTCGAGAGCAATAACTTGCTAAGTTTGAAAATCGGTTCATTTTCCCAAAACTGACGTTGGTCAAGACTTTTTGAAGAAATCGGTCGAATGTCAAACCGGCCGTTTTTGCATTTTTTTGCTTAATATTACTTATAATCGGAGACCTCAATTTGATAAGTATGAAGATATTTGTATTATCCAAAAAACACCCGTTTTTCCCTTCTTTTTTAGGAAATGATTGAAACCTTAAAAACGGCCGCTTTTCTAGGTTTTGGTTAATATTACTTAGATTCGAGAGCAATAACTTGCTAAGTTTGAAAATCGGTTTATTTTCCCAAAACTGACGTTTTTCAAGACTTTTTGAAGAAATCGATCGAATCTCAAAACTGGCCGTTTTTCTATATTTTGGCTTAATATTAATTATACTTAGAGACCTTGATTCGATAGGTTAAGGATATTTGCAATATCCAAAAAACTTCGGTTTTCCCTACTTTTTTAGAAAAAAGATCAAACCTTAAAAACGGCCGTTTTTCCAGGTTTTGGTTAATATTACTTAGATTCGAGAGCAATAACTTGGTAGGTTTAAAAAACGGTTTATTTTTCCAAAACTGACGTTTTTCAAGCCTTTTTGAAGAAATCGATCGAATCTCAAAAATGGCCGTTTTTGCATGTTTTTGCTTAATATTACTTATAATCGGAGACCTTAATTTGATTAGTATGAAGATATTTGCATTATCCAAAAAAACTCCCGTTTTTCAATCTTTTTTAGGAAATGGATCAATCCTTAAAATCAGCCGTTTATCGAGCTTTTGGTTAATATTACTTAGATTCGAGAGCAATAAATTGCTAAAGTTTAAAAAACGGTTTATTTTCCCAAAACTGCCGTTTTTTAAGCTTTTTTGAAGAAATAGATCAAATCTCAAAACAAGCCGTATTTGCATGTTTTGGCTTAATATTACTTATAATCAGAGACCTTAATTTGATAAGTATGAAGATATTTGTATTATCCAAAAAACTCCCGTTTTTCCCATCCTTTTTAAAAAATTGATCAAACCTTAAAAACGGCCGTTTTTCCAGGTTTTGGTTAATATTACTTAGATTCGAGAGCAATAACTTGCTAAGTTTGAAAATCGGTTCATTTTCCCAAAACTGACGTTTGTCAAGACTTTTTGAAGAAATCGGTCGAATGTCAAAACTGGCCGTTTTTGCATTTTTTTGCTTAATATTACTTATAATCGGAGACCTTAATTTGATTAGTATGAAGATTTTTGCATTATCCAAAAAAACTCCCGTTTTTAAATCTTTTTTAGAAAATGGATCAAATGTTACAATCAGCCGTTTTTCCAGGTTTTGGTTAATATTACTTAGATTCGAGTGCAATAAATTGCTAAAGTTTAAAAAACGGTTTATTTTCCCAAAACTGCCGTTTTTTAAGCTTTTTTGAAGAAATAGATCAAATCTCAAAACAAGCCGTTTTTGCATGTTTTGGCTTAATATTACTTATAATCAGAGACCTTGATTCGATAGGTTAAGGATATTTGCAATATCCAAAAAACTTCGGTTTTCCCTACTTTTTTAGAAAAAAGATCAAACCTTAAAAACGGCCGTTTTTCCAGGTTTTGGTTAATATTACTTAGATTTGAGAGCAATAACTTGGTAGGTTTAAAAAACGGTTTATTTTTCCAAAACTGACGTTTTTCAAGCCTTTTTGAAGAAATCGATCGAATCTCAAAAATGGCCGTTTTTGCATGTTTTTGCTTAATATTACTTATAATCGGAGACCTTAATTTGATTAGTATGAAGATATTTGCATTATCCAAAAAAACTCCCGTTTTTCAATCTTTTTTAGAAAATGGATCAATCCTTAAAATCAGCCGTTTTTCCAGGTTTTGGTTAATATTACTTAGATTCGAGAGCAATAAATTGCTAAAGTTTAAAAAACGGTTTATTTTCCTAAAACTGCCGTTTTTTAAGCTTTTTTGAAGAAATAGATCAAATCTCAAAACAAGCCGTTTTTGCATGTTTTGGCTTAATATTACTTATAATCAGAGACCTTAATTTGATAAGTATGAAGATATTTGTATTATCCAAAAAACCCTCGTTTTTCCCATCTTTTTTAGAAAATTGATCAAACCTTAAAAACGGCCGTTTCTCCAGGTTTTGGTTAATATTACTTAGATTCGAGAGCAATAACTTGCTAAGTTTGAAAATCGGTTTATTTTCCCAAAACTGACGTTTTTCAAGACTTTTTGAAGAAATCGATCGAATCTCAAAACTAGCCGTTTTTCCATATTTTGGCTTAATATTAATTATACTCAGAGACCTTGATTCGATAGGTTAAGGATATTTGCAATATCCAAAAAACTTCGGTTTTCCCTACTTTTTTAGAAAAAAGATCAAATCTTAAAAACGGCCGTTTTTCCAGGTTTTGGTTAATATTACTTAGATTCGAGAGCAATAACTTGGTAGGTTTAAAAAACGGTTTATTTTTCCAAAACTGACGTTTTTCAAGCCTTTTTGAAGAAATCGATCGAATCTCAAAAATGGCCGTTTTTGCATGTTTTTGCTTAATATTACTTATAATCGGAGACCTTAATTTGATTAGTATGAAGATATTTGCATTATCCAAAAAAACTCCCGTTTTTCAATCTTTTTTAGGAAATGGATCAATCCTTAAAATCAGCAGTTTTTCCAGGTTTTGGTTAATATTACTTAGATTCGAGAGCAATAACTTGCTAAGTTCGAAAAACGGTTTATTTTCCCAAAACTGACGTTTGTCAAGACTTTTTGAAGAAATCGGTCGAAGGTCAAAACTGGCCGTTTTTGCATTTTTTTGCTTAATATTACTTATAATCGGAGACCTTAATTTGATAAGTATGAAGATATTTGTATTATCCAAAAAACTCCCGTTTTTCCCATCTTTTTTAGAAAATTGATCAAACCTTAAAAACGGCCGTTTTTCCAGGTTTTGGTTAATATTACTTAGATTCGAAAGCAATAACTTGCTAGGTTTGAAAATCGGTTTATTTTCCCAAAACTGACGTTTGTCAAGACTTTTTGAAGAAATCGGTCGAATGTCAAAACTGGCCGTTTTTGCATTTTTTTGCTTAATATTACTTATAATCGGGGACCTCAATTTGATAAGTATGAAGATATTTGTATTATCCAAAAAACACCCGTTTTTCCCTTCTTTTTTAGGAAATGATTGAAACCTTAAAAACGGCCGCTTTTCTAGGTTTTGGTTAATATTACTTAGATTCGAGAGCAATAACTTGCTAAGTTTGAAAATCGGTTTATTTTCCCAAAACTGACGTTTTTCAAGACTTTTTGAAGAAATCGATCGAATCTCAAAACAAGCCGTTTTTGCATGTTTTGGCTTAATATTACTTATAATCAGAGACCTTAATTTGATAAGTATGAAGATATTTGTATTATCCAAAAAATTCCCGTTTTTCCCATCTTTTTTAGAAAATTGATCAAACCTTAAAAACGGCCGTTTTTCCAGGTTTTGGTTAATATTACTTAGATTCGAGAGCAATAACTTGCTAAGTTTGAAAATCGGTTCATTTTCCCAAAACTGACGTTTGTCAAGACTTTTTGAAGAAATCGGTCGAATGTCAAAACTGGCCGTTTTTGCATTTTTTTGCTTAATATTACTTATAATCGGAGACCTCAATTTGATAAGTATGAAGATATTTGTATTATCCAAAAAACACCCGTTTTTCCCTTATTTTTTAGGAAATGATTGAAACCTTAAAAACGGCCGCTTTTCTAGGTTTTGGTTAATATTACTTAGATTCGAGAGCAATAACTTGCTAAGTTTGAAAATCGGTTTATTTTCCCAAAACTGACGTTTTTCAAGACTTTTTGAAGAAATCGATCGAATCTCAAAACTGGCCGTTTTTCTATATTTTGGCTTGATATTAATTATACTCAGAGACCTTGATTCGATAGGTTAAGGATATTTGCAATATCCAAAAAACTTCGGTTTTCCCTACTTTTTTAGAAAAAAGATCAAACCTTAAAAACGGCCGTTTTTTCAGGTTTTGGTTAATATTACTTAGATTCGAGAGCAATAACTTGGTAGGTTTAAAAAACGGTTTATTTTTCCAAAACTGACGTTTTTTAAGTCTTTTTGAAGAAATCGATCGAATCTCAAAAATGGCCGTTTTTGCATGTTTTTGCTTAATATTACTTATAATCGGAGACCTTTATTTGATTAGTATGAAGATATTTGCATTATCCAAAAAAACTCCCGTTTTTCAATCTTTTTTAGGAAATGGATCAATCCTTAAAATCAGCAGTTTTTCCAGGTTTTGGTTAATATTACTTAGATTCGAGAGCAATAAATTGCTAAAGTTTAAAAAACGGTTTATTTTCCCAAAACTGCCGTTCTTTAAGCCTTTTTGAAGAAATAGATCAAATCTCAAAACAAGCCGTTTTTGCATGTTTTGGCTTAATATTACTTATACTCAGAGACCTTAATTTGATAAGTATGAAGATATTTGTATTATCCAAAAAACTCCCGTTTTTCCCATCTTTTTTAGAAAATTGATCAAACCTTAAAAACGGCCGTTTTTCCAGGTTTTGGTTAATATTACTTAGATTCGAGAGCAATAACTTGCTAGGTTTGAAAATCGGTTTATTTTCCCAAAACTGACGTTTGTCAAGACTTTTTGAAGAAATCGGTCGAATGTCAAAACTGGCCGTTTTTGCATTTTTTTGCTTAATATTACTTATAATCGGAGACCTTAATTTGATTAGTATGAAGATTTTTGCATTATCCAAAAAAACTCCCGTTTTTCAATCTTTTTTAGAAAATGGATCAAATGTTACAATCAGCCTTTTTTCCAGGTTTTGGTTAATATTACTTAGATTCGAGAGCAATAAATTGCTAAAGTTTAAAAAACGGTTTATTTTCCCAAAACTGCCGTTTTTTAAGCTTTTTTGAAGAAATAGATCAAATCTCAAAACAAGCCGTTTTTGCATGTTTTGGCTTAATATTACTTATAATCAGAGACCTTGATTCGATAGGTTAAGGATATTTGCAATATCCAAAAAACTTCGGTTTTCCCTACTTTTTTAGAAAAAAGATCAAACCTTAAAAACGGCCGTTTTTCCAGGTTTTGGTTAATATTACTTAGATTTGAGAGCAATAACTTGGTAGGTTTAAAAAACGGTTTATTTTTCCAAAACTGACGTTTTTCAAGCCTTTTTGAAGAAATCGATCGAATCTCAAAAATGGCCGTTTTTGCATGTTTTTGCTTAATATTACTTATAATCGGAGACCTTAATTTGATTAGTATGAAGATATTTGCATTATCCAAAAAAACTCCCGTTTTTCAATCTTTTTTAGAAAATGGATCAATCCTTAAAATCAGCCGTTTTTCCGGGTTTTGGTTAATATTACTTAGATTCGAGAGCAATAAATTGCTAAAGTTTAAAAAACGGTTTATTTTCCTAAAACTGCCGTTTTTTAAGCTTTTTTGAAGAAATAGATCAAATCTCAAAACAAGCCGTTTTTGCATGTTTTGGCTTAATATTACTTATAATCAGAGACCTTAATTTGATAAGTATGAAGATATTTGTATTATCCAAAAAACTCCCGTTTTTTCCATCTTTTTTAGAAAATTGATCAAACCTTAAAAACGGCCGTTTTTCCAGGTTTTGGTTAATATTACTTAGATTCGAGAGCAATAACTTGCTAAGTTTGAAAATCGGTTCATTTTCCCAAAACTGACGTTTGTCAAGACTTTTTGAAGAAATCGCTCGAATGTCAAAACTGGCCGTTTTTGCATTTTTTTGCTTAATATTACTTATAATCGGGGACCTCAATTTGATAAGTATGAAGATATTTGTATTATCCAAAAAACACCCGTTTTTCCCTTCTTTTTTAGGAAATGATTGAAACCTTAAAAACGGCCGCTTTTCTAGGTTTTGGTTAATATTACTTAGATTCGAGAGCAATAACTTGCTAAGTTTGAAAATCGGTTTATTTTCCCAAAACTGACGTTTTTCAAGACTTTGTGAAGAAATCGATCGAATCTCAAAACTGGCCGTTTTTCTATATTTTGGCTTAATATTAATTATACTTAGAGACCTTGATTCGATAGGTTAAGGATATTTGCAATATCCAAAAAACTTCGGTTTTCCCTACTTTTTTAGAAAAAAGATCAAACCTTAAAAACGGCCGTTTTTCCAGGTTTTGGTTAATATTACTTAGATTCGAGAGCAATAACTTGGTAGGTTTAAAAAACGGTTTATTTTTCCAAAACTGACGTTTTTCAAGCCTTTTTGAAGAAATCGATCGAATCTCAAAAATGGCCGTTTTTGCATGTTTTTGCTTAATATTACTTATAATCGGAGACCTTAATTTGATTAGTATGAAGATATTTGCATGTTCCAAAAAAACTCCCGTTTTTCAATCTTTTTTAGAAAATGGATCAATCCTTAAAATCAGCCGTTTTTCCAGCTTTTGGTTAATATTACTTAGATTCGAGAGCAATAAATTGCTAAAGTTTAAAAAACGGTTTATTTTCCCAAAACTGCCGTTTTTTAAGCTTTTTTGAAGAAATAGATCAAATCTCAAAACAAGCCGTTTTTGCATGTTTTGGCTTAATATTACTTATAATCAGAGACCTTAATTTGATAAGTATGAAGATATTTGTATTATCCAAAAAACTCCCGTTTTTCCCATCTTTTTTAAAAAATTGATCAAACCTTAAAAACGGCCGTTTTTCCAGGTTTTGGTTAATATTACTTAGATTCGAGAGCAATAACTTGCTAAGTTTGAAAATCGGTTCATTTTCCCAAAACTGACGTTTGTCAAGACTTTTTGAAGAAATCGGTCGAATGTCAAAACTGGCCGTTTTTGCATTTTTTTGCTTAATATTACTTATAATCGGAGACCTCAATTTGATAAGTATGAAGATATTTGTATTATCCAAAAAACACCCGTTTTTCCCTTCTTTTTTAGGAAATGATTGAAACCTTAAAAACGGCCGCTTTTCTAGGTTTTGGTTAATATTACTTAGATTCGAGAGCAATAACTTGCTAAGTTTGAAAATCGGTTTATTTTCCCAAAACTGACGTTTTTCAAGACTTTTTGACGAAATCGATCGAATCTCAAAACTGGCCGTTTTTGCATATTTTGGCTTAATATTAATTATACTCAGAGACCTTGATTCGATAGGTTAAGGATATTTGCAATATCCAAAAAACTTCGGTTTTCCCTACTTTTTTAGAAAAAAGATCAAACCTTAAAAACGGCCGTTTTTCCAGGTTTTGGTTAATATTACTTAGATTCGAGAGCAATAAATTGCTAAAGTTTAAAAAACGGTTTATTTTCCCAAAACTGCCGTTTTTTAAGCCTTTTTGAAGAAATAGATCAAATCTCAAAACAAGCCGTTTTTGCATGTTTTGGCTTAATATTACTTATACTCAGAGACCTTAATTTGATAAGTATGAAGATATTTGTATCATCCAAAAAAATGACGTTTTTCCCATCTTTTTTAGAAAATTGATCAAACCTTAAAAACGGCCGTTTTTCCAGGTTTTGGTTAATATTACTTAGATTCGAAAGCAATAACTTGCTAGGTTTGAAAATCGGTTTATTTTCCCAAAACTGACGTTTGTCAAGACTTTTTGAAGAAATCGGTCGAATGTCAAAACTGGCCGTTTTTGCATTTTTTTGCTTAATATTACTTATAATCGGGGACCTCAATTTGATAAGTATGAAGATATTTGTATTATCCAAAAAACACCCGTTTTTCCCTTCTTTTTTAGGAAATGATTGAAACCTTAAAAACGGCCGCTTTTCTAGGTTTTGGTTAATATTACTTAGATTCGAGAGCAATAACTTGCTAAGTTTGAAAATCGGTTTATTTTCCCAAAACTGACGTTTTTCAAGACTTTTTGAAGAAATCGATCGAATCTCAAAACTGGCCGTTTTTCTATATTTTGGCTTAATATTAATTATACTTAGAGACCTTGATTCGATAGGTTAAGGATATTTGCAATATCCCAAAAACTTCGGTTTTCCCTACTTTTTTAGAAAAAAGATCAAACCTAAAAACGGCCGTTTTTCCAGGTTTTGGTTAATATTACTTAGATTCGAGAGCAATAACTTGGTAGGTTTAAAAAACGGTTTATTTTTTCAAAACTGACGTTTTTCAAACCTTTTTGAAGAAATCGATCGAATCTCAAAAATGGCCGTTTTTGCATGTTTTTGCTTAATATTACTTATAATCGGAGACCTTTATTTGATTAGTATGAAGATATTTGCATTATCCAAAAAAACTCCCGTTTTTCAATCTTTTTTAGGAAATGGATCAATCCTTAAAATCAGCAGTTTTTCCAGGTTTTGGTTAATATTACTTAGATTCGAGAGCAATAAATTGCTAAAGTTTAAAAAACGGTTTATTTTCCCAAAACTGCCGTTTTTTAAGCCTTTTTGAAGAAATAGATCAAATCTCAAAACTGGCCGTTTTTGCATGTTTTTGCTTAATATTACTTATAATCGGAGACCTTTATTTGATTAGTATGAAGATATTTGCATTATCCAAAAAAACTCCCGTTTTTCAATCTTTTTTAGAAAATGGATCAAATGTTACAATCAGCCGTTTTTCCAGGTTTTGGTTAATATTACTTAGATTCGAGAGCAATAAATTGCTAAAGTTTAAAAAACGGTTTATTTTCCCAAAACTGCCGTTTTTTAAGCTTTTTTGAAGAAATAGATCAAATCTCAAAACAAGCCGTTTTTGCATGTTTTGGCTTAATATTACTTATAATCAGAGACCTTAATTTGATAAGTATGAAGATATTTGTATTATCCAAAAAATTCCCGTTTTTCCCATCTTTTTTAGAAAATTGATCAAACCTTAAAAACGGCCGTTTTTCCAGGTTTTGGTTAATATTACTTAGATTCGAGAGCAATAACTTGCTAAGTTTGAAAATCGGTTCATTTTCCCAAAACTGACGTTGGTCAAGACTTTTTGAAGAAATCGGTCGAATGTCAAAACTGGCCGTTTTTGCATTTTTTTGCTTAATATTACTTATAATCGGAGACCTCAATTTGATAAGTATGAAGATATTTGTATTATCCAAAAAACACCCGTTTTTCCCTTATTTTTTAGGAAATGATTGAAACCTTAAAAACGGCCGCTTTTCTAGGTTTTGGTTAATATTACTTAGATTCGAGAGCAATAACTTGCTAAGTTTGAAAATCGGTTTATTTTCCCAAAACTGACGTTTTTCAAGACTTTTTGAAGAAATCGATCGAATCTCAAAACTGGCCGTTTTTCTATATTTTGGCTTGATATTAATTATACTCAGAGACCTTGATTCGATAGGTTAAGGATATTTGCAATATCCAAAAAACTTCTTTTTTCCCTACTTTTTTAGAAAAAAGATCAAATCTTAAAAACAGCCGTTTTTCCAGGTTTTGGTTAATATTACTTAGATTCGAGAGCAATAACTTGGTAGGTTTAAAAAAAGGTTTATTTTTCAAAAACTGACGTTTTTCAAGCCTTTTTGAAGAAATCGATCGAATCTCAAAAATGGCCGTTTTTGCATGTTTTTGCTTAATATTACTTATAATCGGAGACCTTAATTTGATTAGTATGAAGATATTTGCATTATCCAAAAAAACTCCCGTTTTTCAATCTTTTTTAGGAAATGGATCAATCCTTAAAATCAGCAGTTTTTCCAGGTTTTGGTTAATATTACTTAGATTCGAGAGCAATAAATTGCTAAAGTTTAAAAAACGGTTTATTTTCCCAAAACTGCCGTTTTTTAAGCCTTTTTGAAGAAATAGATCAAATCTCAAAACAAGCCGTTTTTGCATGTTTTGGCTTAATATTACTTATACTCAGAGACCTTAATTTGATAAGTATGAAGATATTTGTATTATCCAAAAAACTCCCGTTTTTCCCATCTTTTTTAGAAAATTGATCAAACCTTAAAAACGGCCGTTTTTCCAAGTTTTGGTTAATATTACTTAGATTCGAGAGCAATAACTTGCTAAGTTTGAAAATCGGTTTATTTTCCCCAAACTGACGTTTGTCAAGACTTTTTGAAGAAATCGGTCGAATGTCAAAACTGGCCGTTTTTGCATTTTTTTGCTTAATATTACTTATAATCGGAGACCTCAATTTGATATGTATGAAGATATTTGTATTATCCAAAAAACACCCGTTTTTCCCTTTTTTTTTAGGAAATGATTGAAACTTTAAAAACGGCCGCTTTTCTAGGTTTTGGTTAATATTACTTAGATTCGAGAGCAATAACTTGCTAAGTTTGAAAATCGGTTTATTTTCCCAAAACTGACGTTTTTCAAGACTTTTTGAAGAAATCGATCGAATCTTAAACCGGCCTTTTTGCATATTTTGGCTTAATATTAATTATACTCAGAGACCTTGATTCGATAGGTTAAGGATATTTGCAATACCCAAAAAACTTCGGTTTTCCCTACTTTTTTAGAAAAAAGATCAAACCTTAAAAACGGCCTTTTTTCCAGGTTTTGGTTAATATTACTTAGATTCGAGAGCAATAACTTGGTAGGTTTAAAAAACGGTTTATTTTTCCAAAACTGACGTTTTTCAAGCCTTTTTGAAGAAATCGATCGAATCTCAAAAAAGGCCGTTTTTGCATGTTTTTGCTTAATATTACTTATAATCGGAGACCTTAATTTGATTAGTATGAAGATATTTGCATTATCCAAAAAAACTCCCGTTTTTCAATCTTTTTTTAGGAAATGGATCAATCCTTAAAATCAGCCGTTTTTCCAGGTTTTGTTTAATATTACTTAGATTCGAGAGCAATAAATTGCTAAAGTTTAAAAAACGGTTTATTTTCCCAAAACTGCCGTTTTTAAGCCTTTTTAAAGAAATAGATCAAATCTCAAAACAAGCCGTTTTTGCATGTTTTGGCTTAATATTACTTATACTCAGAGACCTTAATTTAATAAGTATGAAGATATTTGTATTATCCAAAAAACACCCGTTTTTCCCATCTTTTTTAGAAAATTGATCAAACCTTAAAAACGGCCGTTTTTCCAGGTTTTGGTTAATATTACTTAGATTCGAGAGCAATAACTTGCTAAGTTTGAAAATCGGTTTATTTTCCCAAAACTGACGTTTGTCAAGACTTTTTGAAGAAATCGGTCGAATCTCAAAACTGGCCGTTTTTGCATATTTTTGGCTTAATATTAATTATACTCAGAGACCTTGATTCGATAGGTTAAGGATATTTGCAATATCCAAAAAACTTCGGTTTTCCCTACTTTTTTAGAAAAAAGATCAAACCTTAAAAACGGCCGTTTTTCCAGGTTTTGGTTAATATTACTTAGATTCTAGAGCAATAACTTGGTAGGTTTAAAAAACGGTTTATTTTTCCAAAACTGACGTTTTTCAAGCCTTTTTGAAGAAATCGATCGAATCTCAAAAATGGCCGTTTTTGCATGTTTTTGCTTAATATTACTTATAATCGGAGACCTTAATTTGATTAGTATGAAGATATTTGCATTATCCAAAAAAACTCCCGTTTTTCAATCTTTTTTAGGAAATGGATCAATCCTTAAAATCAGCCGTTTTTCCAGGTTTTGGTTAATATTACTTAGATTCGAGAGCAATAAATTGCTAAAGTTTAAAAAACGGTTTATTTTCCCAAAACTGCCGTTTTTTAAGCCTTTTTGAAGAAATAGATCGAATGTCAAAACAAGCCGTTTTTGCATGTTTTGGCTTAATATTACTTATACTCAGAGACCTTAATTTGATAAGTATGAAGATATTTGTATTATCCAAAAAACTCCCGTTTTTCCCATCTTTTTTAGAAAATTGATCAAACCTTAAAAACGGCCGTTTTTCCAAGTTTTGGTTAATATTACTTAGATTCGAGCAGCAATAACTTGCTAAGTTTGAAATTCGGTTTATTTTCCCCAAACTGACGTTTGTCAAGACTTTTTGAAGAAATCGGTCGAATGTCAAAACTGGCCGTTTTTGCATTTTTTTGCTTAATATTACTTATAATCGGAGACCTCAATTTGATATGAATGAAGATATTTGTATTATCCAAAAAACACCCGTTTTTCCCTTTTTTTTTAGGAAATGATTGAAACCTTAAAAACGGCCGCTTTTCTAGGTTTTGGTTAATATTACTTAGATTCGAGAGCAATAACTTGCTAAGTTTGAAAATCGGTTTATTTTCCCAAAACTGACTTTTTTCAAGACTTTTTGAAGAAATCGATCGAATCTCAAAACTGGCCGTTTTTGCATATTTTGGCTTAATATTAATTATACTCAGAGACCTTGATTCGATAGGTTAAGGATATTTGTATTATCCAAAAAACTCCCGTTTTTCCCATCTTTTTTAGAAAATTGATCAAACCTTAAAAACGGCCGTTTTTCCAGGTTTTGGTTAATATTACTTAGATTCGAGAGCAATAACTTGCTAAGTTTGAAAATCGGTTTATTTTCCCAAAACTGACGTTTTTCAAGACTTTTTGAAGAAATCGATCGAATCTTAAAACTGGCCGTTTTTGCATATTTTGGCTTAATATTAATTATACTCAGAGACCTTGATTCGATAGGTTAAGGATATTTGCAATATCAAAAAAACTTCGGTTTTCCCTACTTTTTTAGAAAAAAGATCAAACCTTAAAAACGGCCGTTTTTCAAGGTTTTGGTTAATATTACTTAGATTCGAGAGCAATAACTTGGTAGGTTTAAAAAACAGTTTCTTTTTCCAAAACTGACGTTTTTCAAGCCTTTTTGAAGAAATTGATCGAATCTCAAAAATGGCCGTTTTTGCAAGTTTTTGCTTAATATTACTTATAATCGGAGACCTTTATTTGATTAGTATGAAGATATTTGCATTATCCAAAAAAACTCCCGTTTTTCAATCTTTTTTAGAAAATGGATCAAATGTTACAATCAGCCGTTTTTCCAGGTTTTGGTTAATATTACTTAGATTCGAGAGCAATAAATTGCTAAAGTTTAAAAAACGGTTTATTTTCCCAAAACTGCCGTTTTTTAAGCTTTTTTGAAGAAATAGATCAAATCTCAAAACAAGCCGTTTTTGCATGTTTTGGCTTAATATTACTTATAATCAGAGACCTTAATTTGATAAGTATGAAGATATTTGTATTATCCAAAGAATTCCCGTTTTTCCCATCTTTTTTAGAAAATTGATCAAACCTTAAAAACGGCCGTTTTTCCAGGTTTTGGTTAATATTACTTAGATTCGAAAGCAATAACTTGCTAAGTTTGAAAATCGGTTCATTTTCCCAAAACTGACGTTGGTCAAGACTTTTTGAAGAAATCGGTCGAATGTCAAAACTGGCCGTTTTTGCATTTTTTTGCTTAATATTACTTATAATCGGGGACCTCAATTTGATAAGTATGAAGATATTTGTATTATCCAAAAAACACCCGTTTTTCCCTTCTTTTTTAGGAAATGATTGAAACCTTAAAAACGGCCGCTTTTCTAGGTTTTGGTTAATATTACTTAGATTCGAGAGCAATAACTTGCTAAGTTTGAAAATCGGTTTATTTTCCCAAAACTGACGTTTTTCAAGACTTTTGGAAGAAATCGATCGAATCTCAAAACTGGCCGTTTTTCTATATTTTGGCTTAATATTAATTATACTTAGAGACCTTGATTCGATAGGTTAAGGATATTTGCAATATCCAAAAAACTTCGGTTTTCACTACTTTTTTAGAAAAAAGATCAAACCTTAAAAACGGCCGTTTTTCCAGGTTTTGGTTAATATTACTTAGATTCGAGAGCAATAACTTGGTAGGTTTAAAAAACGGTTTATTTTTTCAAAACTGACGTTTTTCAAGCCTTTTTGAAGAAATCGATCGAATCTCAAAAATGGCCGTTTTTGCATGTTTTTGCTTAATATTACTTATAATCGGAGACCTTTATTTGATTAGTATGAAGATATTTGCATTATCCAAAAAAACTCCCGTTTTTCAATCTTTTTTAGGAAATGGATCAATCCTTAAAATCAGCAGTTTTTCCAGGTTTTGGTTAATATTACTTAGATTCGAGAGCAATAAATTGCTAAAGTTTAAAAAACGGTTTATTTTCCCAAAACTGCCGTTTTTTAAGCCTTTTTGAAGAAATAGATCAAATCTCAAAACTGGCCGTTTTTGCATGTTTTTGCTTAATATTACTTATAATCGGAGACCTTTATTTGATTAGTATGAAGATATTTGCATTATCCAAAAAAACTCCCGTTTTTCAATCTTTTTTAGAAAATGGATCAAATGTTACAATCAGCCGTTTTTCCAGGTTTTGGTTAATATTACTTAGATTCGAGAGCAATAAATTGCTAAAGTTTAAAAAACGGTTTATTTTCCCAAAACTGCCGTTTTTTAAGCTTTTTTGAAGAAATAGATCAAATCTCAAAACAAGCCGTTTTTGCATGTTTTGGCTTAATATTACTTATAATCAGAGACCTTAATTTGATAAGTATGAAGATATTTGTATTATCCAAAAAATTCCCGTTTTTCCCATCTCTTTTAGAAAATTGATCAAACCTTAAAAACGGCCGTTTTTCCAGGTTTTGGTTAATATTACTTAGATTCGAGAGCAATAACTTGCTAAGTTTGAAAATCGGTTCATTTTCCCAAAACTGACGTTGGTCAAGACCTTTTGAAGAAATCGGTCGAATGTCAAAACTGGCCGTTTTTGCATTTTTTTGCTTAATATTACTTATAATCGGAGACCTCAATTTGATAAGTATGAAGATATTTGTATTATCCAAAAAACACCCGTTTTTCCCTTATTTTTTAGGAAATGATTGAAACCTTAAAAACGGCCGCTTTTCTAGGTTTTGGTTAATATTACTTAGATTCGAGAGCAATAACTTGCTAAGTTTGAAAATCGGTTTATTTTCCCAAAACTGACGTTTTTCAAGACTTTTTGAAGAAATCGATCGAATCTCAAAACTGGCCGTTTTTCTATATTTTGGCTTGATATTAATTATACTCAGAGACCTTGATTCGATAGGTTAAGGATATTTGCAATATCCAAAAAACTTCTTTTTTCCCTACTTTTTTAGAAAAAAGATCAAATCTTAAAAACGGCCGTTTTTCCAGGTTTTGGTTAATATTACTTAGATTCGAGAGCAATAACTTGGTAGGTTTAAAAAACGGTTTATTTTTCCAAAACTGACGTTTTTCAAGCCTTTTTGAAGAAATCGATCGAATCTCAAAAATGGCCGTTTTTGCATGTTTTTGCTTAATATTACTTATAATCGGAGACCTTAATTTGATTAGTATGAAGATATTTGCATTATCCAAAAAAACTCCCGTTTTTCAATCTTTTTTAGGAAATGGATCAATCCTTAAAATCAGCAGTTTTTCCAGGTTTTGGTTAATATTACTTACATTCGAGAGCAATAAATTGCTAAAGTTTAAAAAACTGTTTATTTTCCCAAAACTGCCGTTTTTTAAGCCTTTTTGAAGAAATAGATCAAATCTCAAAACAAGCCGTTTTTGCATGTTTTGGCTTAATATTACTTATACTCAGAGACCTTAATTTGATAAGTATGAAGATATTTGTATTATCCAAAAAACTCCCGTTTTTCCCATCTTTTTTAGAAAATTGATCAAACCTTAAAAACGGCCGTTTTTCCAAGTTTTGGTTAATATTACTTAGATTCGAGAGCAATAACTTGCTAAGTTTGAAAATCGGTTTATTTTCCCCAAACTGACGTTTGTCAAGACTTTTTGAAGAAATCGGTCGAATGTCAAAACTGGCCGTTTTTGCATTTATTTGCTTAATATTACTTATAATCGGAGACCTCAATTTGATATGTATGAAGATATTTGTATTATCCAAAAAACACCCGTTTTTCCCTTTTTTTTAGGAAATGATTGAAACTTTAAAAACGGCCGCTTTTCTAGGTTTTGGTTAATATTACTTAGATTCGAGAGCAATAACTTGCTAAGTTTGAAAATCGGTTTATTTTCCCAAAACTGACGTTTTTCAAGACTTTTTGAAGAAATCGATCGAATCTTAAACCGGCCTTTTTGCATATTTTGGCTTAATATTAATTATACTCAGAGACCTTGATTCGATAGGTTAAGGATATTTGCAATATCCTAAAAACTTCGGTTTTCCCTACTTTTTTAGAAAAAAGATCAAACCTTAAAAACGGCCTTTTTTCCAGGTTTTGGTTAATATTACTTAGATTCGAGAGCAATAACTTGGTAGGTTTAAAAAACGGTTTATTTTTCCAAAACTGACGTTTTTCAAGCCTTTTTGAAGAAATCGATCGAATCTCAAAAAAGGCCGTTTTTGCATGTTTTTGCTTAATATTACTTATAATCGGAGACCTTAATTTGATTAGTATGAAGATATTTGCATTATCCAAAAAAACTCTCGTTTTTCAATCTTTTTTTAGGAAATGGATCAATCCTTAAAATCAGCCTTTTTTCCAGGTTTTGTTTAATATTACTTAGATTCGAGAGCAATAAATTGCTAAAGTTTAAAAAACGGTTTATTTTCCCAAAACTGCCGTTTTTAGGCCTTTTTAAAGAAATAGATCAAATCTCAAAACAAGCCGTTTTTGCATGTTTTGGCTTAATATTACTTATACTCAGAGACCTTAATTTAATAAGTATGAAGATATTTGTATTATCCAAAAAACACCCGTTTTTCCCATCTTTTTTAGAAAATTGATCAAACCTTAAAAACGGCCGTTTTTCCAGGTTTTGGTTAATATTACTTAGATTCGAGAGTAATAACTTGCTAAGTTTGAAAATCGGTTTATTTTCCCAAAACTGACGTTTGTCAAGACTTTTTGAAGAAATCGATCGAATCTCAAAACTGGCCGTTTTTGCATATTTTGGCTTAATATTAAGTATACTCAGAGACCTTGATTCGATAGGTTAAGGATATTTGTATTATCCAAAAAACTCCCGTTTTTCCCATCTTTTTTAGAAAATTGATCAAACCTTAAAAACGGCCGTTTTTCCAGGTTTTGGTTAATATTACTTAGATTCGAGAGCAATAACTTGCTAAGTTTGAAAATCGGTTTTTTTTCCCAAAACTGACGTTTGTCAAGACTTTTTGAAGAAATCGGTCGAATGTCAAAACTGGCCGTTTTTGCATTTTTTTGCTTAATATTACTTATAATCGGAGACCTCAATTTGATAAGTATGAAGATATTTGTATTATCCAAAAAACACCCGTTTTTCCCTTTTTTTTTAGGAAATGATTGAAACCTTAAAAACGGCCGCTTTTCTAGGTTTTGGTTAATATTACTTAGATTCGAGAGCAATAACTTGGTAGGTTTAAAAAACGGTTTATTTTTCCAAAACTGACGTTTTTCAAGCCTTTTTGAAGAAATCGATCGAATCTCAAAAATGGCCGTTTTTGCATGTTTTTGCTTAATATTACTTATAATCGGAGACCTTTATTTGATTAGTATGAAGATATTTGCATTATCCAAAAAAACTCCCGTTTTTCAATCTTTTTTAGAAAATGGATCAAATGTTACAATCAGCCGTTTTTCCAGGTTTTGGTTAATATTACTTAGATTCGAGAGCAATAAATTGCTAAAGTTTAAAAAACGGTTTATTTTCCCAAAACTGCCGTTTTTTAAGCTTTTTTGAAGAAATAGATCAAATCTCAAAACAAGCCGTTTTTGCATGTTTTGGCTTAATATTACTTATAATCAGAGACCTTAATTTGATAAGTATGAAGATATTTGTATTATCCAAAAAATTCCCGTTTTTCCCATCTTTTTTAGAAAATTGATCAAACCTTAAAAACGGCCGTTTTTCCAGGTTTTGGGTAATATTACTTAGATTCGAAAGCAATAACTTGCTAAGTTTGAAAATCGGTTAATTTCCCAAAACTGACGTTGGTCAAGACTTTTTGAAGAAATCGGTCGAATGTCAAAACTGGCCGTTTTTGCATTTTTTTGCTTAATATTACTTATAATCGGGGACCTCAATTTGATAAGTATGAAGATATTTGTATTATCCAAAAAACACCCGTTTTTCCCTTCTTTTTTAGGAAATGATTGAAACCTTAAAAACGGCCGCTTTTCTAGGTTTTGGTTAATATTACTTAGATTCGAGAGCAATAACTTGCTAAGTTTGAAAATCGGTTTATTTTCCCAAAACTGACGTTTTTCAAGACTTTTTGAAGAAATCGATCGAATCTCAAAACTGGCCGTTTTTCTATATTTTTGCTTAATATTAATTATACTTAGAGACCTTGATTCGATAGGTTAAGGATATTTGCAATATCTAAAAAACTTCGGTTTTCCCTACTTTTTTAGAAAAAAGATCAAACCTTAAAAACGGCCGTTTTTCCAGGTTTTGGTTAATATTACTTAGATTCGAGAGCAATAACTTGGTAGGTTTAAAAAACGGTTTATTTTTCCAAAACTGACGTTTTTCAAGCCTTTTTAAAGAAATCGATCGAATCTCAAAAATGGCCGTTTTTGCATGTTTTTGCTTAATATTACTTATAATCGGAGACCTTAATTTGATTAGTATGAAGATATTTGCATTATCCAAAAAAACTCCCGTTTTTCAATCTTTTTTAGAAAATGGATCAATCCTTAAAATCAGCCGTTTTTCCAGCTTTTGGTTAATATTACTTAGATTCGAGAGCAATAACTTGCTAGGTTTGAAAATCGGTTTATTTTCCCAAAACTGACGTTTGTCAAGACTTTTTGAAGAAATCGGTCGAATGTCAAAACTGGCCGTTTTTGCATTTTTTTGCTTAATATTACTTATAATCGGGGACCTCAATTTGATAAGTATGAAGATATTTGTATTATCCAAAAAACACCCGTTTTTCCCTTTTTTTTTAGGAAATGATTGAAACCTTAAAAACGGCCGCTTTTCTAGGTTTTGGTTAATATTACTTAGATTCGAGAGCAATAACTTGCTAAGTTTGAAAATCGGTTTATTTTCCCAAAACTGACGTTGGTCAAGACTTTTTGAAGAAATCGGTCGAATGTCAAAACTGGCCGTTTTTGCATTTTTTTGCTTAATATTACTTATAATCGGAGACCTCAATTTGATAAGTATGAAGATATTTGTATTATCCAAAAAACACCCGTTTTTCCCTTTTTTTTTAGGAAATGATTGAAACCTTAAAAACGGCCGCTTTTCTAGGTTTTGGTTAATATTACTTAGATTCGAGAGCAATAACTTGCTAAGTTTGAAAATCGGTTTATTTTCCCAAAACTGACGTTTTTCAAGACTTTTTGAAGAAATCGATCGAATCTCAAAACTGGCCGTTTTTGCATATTTTGGCTTAATATTAATTATACTCAGAGACCTTGATTCGATAGGTTAAGGATATTTGCAATATCAAAAAAACTTCGGTTTTCCCTACTTTTTTAGAAAAAAGATCAAACCTTAAAAACGGCCGTTTTTCCAGGTTTTGGTTAATATTACTTAGATTCGAGAGCAATAACTTGGTAGGTTTAAAAAACGGTTTATTTTTCCAAAACTTACGTTTTTCAAGCCTATTTGAAGAAATCGATCGAATCTCAAAAATGGCCGTTTTTGCATGTTTTTGCTTAATATTACTTATTATTTGGAGACCTTAATTTGATTAGTATGAAGATATTTGCATTATCCAAAAAAACTCCCGTTTTTCAATCTTTTTTAGAAAATGGATCAAATGTTACAATCAGCCGTTTTTCCAGGTTTTGGTTAATATTACTTAGATTCGAGAGCAATAAATTGCTAAAGTTTAAAAAACGGTTTATTTTCCCAAAACTGCCGTTTTTCAAGACTTTTTGAAGAAATCGATCGAATCTCAAAAATGGCCGTTTTTGCATGTTTTTGCTTAATATTACTTATAATCGGAGACCTTTATTTGATTAGTATGAAGATATTTGCATTATCCAAAAAAACTCCCGTTTTTCAATCTTTTTTAGAAAATGGATCAAATGTTACAATCAGCCGTTTTTCCAGGTTTTGGTTAATATTACTTAGATTCGAGAGCAATAAATTGCTAAAGTTTAAAAAACGGTTTATTTTCCCAAAACTGCCGTTTTTTAAGCTTTTTTGAAGAAATAGATCAAATCTCAAAACAAGCCGTTTATGCATGTTTTGGCTTAATATTACTTATAATCAGAGACCTTAATTTGATAAGTATGAAGATATTTGTATTATCCAAAAAATTCCCGTTTTTCCCATCTTTTTTAGAAAATTGATCAAACCTTAAAAACGGCCGTTTTTCCAGGTTTTGGTTAATATTACTTAGATTCGAGAGCAATAACTTGCTAAGTTTGAAAATCGGTTTATTTTCCCAAAACTGACGTTTTTCAAGACATTTTGACGAAATCGATCGAATCTCAAAACAAGCCGTTTTTGCATATTTTGGCTTAATATTAATTATACTCAGAGACCTTGATTCGATAGGTTAAGGATATTTGCAATATCCAAAAAACTTCGGTTTTCCCTACTTTTTTAGAAAAAAGATCAAACCTTAAAAACGGCCGTTTTTCCAGGTTTTGGTTAATATTACTTAGATTTGAGAGCAATAACTTGGTAGGTTTAAAAAACGGTTTATTTTTCCAAAACTTACGTTTTTCAAGCCTATTTGAAGAAATCGATCGAATCTCAAAAATGGCCGTTTTTGCATGTTTTTGCTTAATATTACTTATTATTTGGAGACCTTAATTTGATTAGTATGAAGATATTTGCATTATCCAAAAAAACTCCCGTTTTTCAATCTTTTTTAGAAAATGGATCAAATGTTACAATCAGCCGTTTTTCCAGGTTTTGGTTAATATTACTTAGATTCGAGAGCAATAAATTGCTAAAGTTTAAAAAACGGTTTATTTTCCCAAAACTGCCGTTTTTCAAGACTTTTTGAAGAAATCGATCGAATCTCAAAAATGGCCGTTTTTGCATGTTTTTGCTTAATATTACTTATAATCGGAGACCTTTATTTGATTAGTATGAAGATATTTGCATTATCCAAAAAAACTCCCGTTTTTCAATCTTTTTTAGAAAATGGATTAAATGTTACAATCAGCCGTTTTTCCAGGTTTTGGTTAATATTACTTAGATTCGAGAGCAATAAATTGCTAAAGTTTAAAAAACGGTTTATTTTCCCAAAACTGCCGTTTTTTAAGCTTTTTTGAAGAAATAGATCAAATCTCAAAACAAGCCGTTTATGCATGTTTTGGCTTAATATTACTTATAATCAGAGACCTTAATTTGATAAGTATGAAGATATTTGTATTATCCAAAAAATTCCCGTTTTTCCCATCTTTTTTAGAAAATTGATCAAACCTTAAAAACGGCCGTTTTTCCAGGTTTTGGTTAATATTACTTAGATTCGAGAGCAATAACTTGCTAAGTTTGAAAATCGGTTTATTTTCCCAAAACTGACGTTTTTCAAGACTTTTTGACGAAATCGATCGAATCTCAAAACAAGCCGTTTTTGCATATTTTGGCTTAATATTAATTATACTCAGAGACCTTGATTCGATAGGTTAAGGATATTTGCAATATCCAAAAAACTTCGGTTTTCCCTACTTTTTTAGAAAAAAGATCAAACCTTAAAAACGGCCGTTTTTCCAGGTTTTGGTTAATATTACTTAGATTCGAGAGCAATAAATTGCTAAAGTTTAAAAAACGGTTTATTTTCCCAAAACTGCCGTTTTTTAAGCCTTTTTGAAGAAATAGATCAAATCTCAAAACAAGCCGTTTTTGCATGTTTTGGCTTAATATTACTTATACTCAGAGACCTTAATTTGATAAGTATGAAGATATTTGTATTATCCAAAAAACTGCCGTTTTTCCCATCTTTTTTAGAAAATTGATCAAACCTTAAAAACGGCCGTTTTTCCAGGTTTTGGTTAATATTACTTAGATTCTAAAGCAATAACTTGCTAGGTTTGAAAATCGGTTTATTTTCCCAAAACTGACGTTTGTCAAGACTTTTTGAAGAAATCGGTCGAATGTCAAAAGTGGCCGTTTTTGCATTTTTTTGCTTAATATTACTTATAATCGGGGACCTCAATTTGATAAGTATGAAGATATTTGTATTATCCAAAAAACACCCGTTTTTCCCTTATTTTTTAGGAAATGATTGAAACCTTAAAAACGGCCGTTTTTCCAGGTTTTGGTTAATATTACTTAGATTCGAAAGCAATAACTTGCTAAGTTTGAAAATCGGTTCATTTTCCCAAAACTGAAGTTGGTCAAGACTTTTTGAAGAAATCGGTCGAATGTCAAAACTGGCCGTTTTGGCATTTTTTTGCTTAATATTACTTATAATCGGGGACCTCAATTTGATAAGTATGAAGATATTTGTATTATCCAAAAAACACCCGTTTTTCCCTTCTTTTTTAGGAAATGATTGAAACCTTAAAAACGGCCGCTTTTCTAGGTTTTGGTTAATATTACTTAGATTCGAGAGCAATAACTTGCTAAGTTTGAAAATCGGTTTATTTTCCCAAAACTGACGTTTTTCAAGACTTTTTGAAGAAATCGATCGAATCTCAAAACTGGCCGTTTTTCTATATTTTGGCTAAATATTAATGATACTTAGAGACCTTGATTCGATAGGTTAAGGAAATTTGCAATATCCAAAAAACTTCGGTTTTCCCTACTTTTTTAGAAAAAAGATCAAACCTTAAAAACGGCCGTTTTTCCAGGTTTTGGTTAATATTACTTAGATTCGAGAGCAATAACTTGGTAGGTTTAAAAAACGGTTTATTTTTTCAAAACTGACGTTTTTCAAGCCTTTTTGAAGAAATCGATCGAATCTCAAAAATGGCCGTTTTTGCAAGTTTTTGCTTAATATTACTTATAATCGGAGACCTTTATTTGATTAGTATGAAGATATTTGCATTATCAAAAAAAACTCCCGTTTTTCAATCTTTTTTAGGAAATGGATCAATCCTTAAAATCAGCAGTTTTTCCAGGTTTTGGTTAATATTACTTAGATTCGAGAGCAATAAATTGCTAAAGTTTAAAAAACGGTTTATTTTCCCAAAACTGCCGTTTTTTAAGCCTTTTTGAAGAAATAGATCAAATCTCAAAACTGGCCGTTTTTGCATGTTTTTGCTTAATATTACTTATAATCGGAGACCTTTATTTGATTAGTATGAAGATATTTGCATTATCCAAAAAAACTCCCGTTTTTCAATCTTTTTTAGAAAATGGATCAAATGTTACAATCAACCGTTTTTCCAGGTTTTGTTTAATATTACTTAGATTCGAGAGCAATAAATTGCTAAAGTTTAAAAAACGGTTTATTTTCCCAAAACTGCCGTTTTTTAAGCTTTTTTGAAGAAATAGATCAAATCTCAAAACAAGCCGTTTTTGCATGTTTTGGCTTAATATTACTTATAATCAGAGACCTTAATTTGATAAGTATGAAGATATTTGTATTATCCAAAAAATTCCCGTTTTTCCCATCTTTTTTAGAAAATTGATCAAACCTTAAAAACGGCCGTTTTTCCAGGTTTTGGTTAATATTACTTAGATTCGAGAGCAATAACTTGCTAAGTTTGAAAATCGGTTCATTTTCCCAAAACTGACGTTGGTCAAGACTTTTTGAAGAAATCGGTCGAATGTCAAAACTGGCCGTTTTTGCATTTTTTTGCTTAATATTACTTATAATCGGAGACCTCAATTTGATAAGTATGAAGATATTTGTATTATCCAAAAAACACCCGTTTTTCCCTTATTTTTTAGGAAATGATTGAAACCTTAAAAACGGCCGCTTTTCTAGGTTTTGGTTAATATTACTTAGATTCGAGAGCAATAACTTGCTAAGTTTGAAAATCGGTTTATTTTCCCAAAACTGACGTTTTTCAAGACTTTTTGAAGAAATCGATCGAATCTCAAAACTGGCCGTTTTTCTATATTCTGGCTTGATATTAATTATACTCAGAGACCTTGATTCGATAGGTTAAGGATATTTGCAATATCCAAAAAACTTCTTTTTTCCCTACTTTTTTAGAAAAAAGATCAAATCTTAAAAACGGCCGTTTTTCCAGGTTTTGGTTAATATTACTTAGATTCGAGAGCAATAACTTGGTAGGTTTAAAAAACGGTTTATTTTTCCAAAACTGACGTTTTTCAAGCCTTTTTGAAGAAATCGATCGAATCTCAAAAATGGCCGTTTTTGCATGTTTTTGCTTAATATTACTTATAATCGGAGACCTCAATTTGATAAGTATGAAGATATTTGTATTATCCAAAAAACACCCGTTTTTCCCTTATTTTTTAGGAAATGATTGAAACCTTAAAAACGGCCGCTTTTCTAGGTTTTGGTTAATATTACTTAGATTCGAGAGCAATAACTTGCTAAGTTTGAAAATCGGTTTATTTTTCCAAAACTGACGTTTTTCAAGCCTTTTTGAAGAAATCGATCGAATCTCAAAAATGGCCGTTTTTGCATGTTTTTGCTTAATATTACTTATAATCGGAGACCTTAATTTGATTAGTATGAAGATATTTGCATTATCCAAAAAAACTCCCGTTTTTCAATCTTTTTTAGGAAATGGATCAATCCTTAAAATCAGCAGTTTTTCCAGGTTTTGGTTAATATTACTTAGATTCGAGAGCAATAAATTGCTAAAGTTTAAAAAACGGTTTATTTTCCCAAAACTGCCGTTTTTTAAGCCTTTTTGAAGAAATAGATCAAATCTCAAAACAAGCCGTTTTTGCATGTTTTGGCTTAATATTACTTATACTCAGAGACCTTAATTTGATAAGTATGAAGATATTTGTATTATCCAAAAAACTCCCGTTTTTCCCATCTTTTTTAGAAAATTGATCAAACCTTAAAAACGGCCGTTTTTCCAGGTTTTGGTTAATATTACTTAGATTCGAAAGCAATAACTTGCTAAGTTTGAAAATCGGTTCATTTTCCCAAAACTGACGTTGGTCAAGACTTTTTGAAGAAATCGGTCGAATGTCAAAACTGGCCGTTTTTGCATTTTTTTGCTTAATATTACTTATAATCGGGGACCTCAATTTGATAAGTATGAAGATATTTGTATTATCCAAAAAACACCCGTTTTTCCCTTCTTTTTTAGGAAATGATTGAAACCTTAAAAACGGCCGCTTTTCTAGGTTTTGGTTAATATTACTTAGATTCGAGAGCAATAACTTGCTAAGTTTGAAAATCGGTTTATTTTCCCAAAACTGACGTTTTTCAAGACTTTTTGAAGAAATCGATCGAATCTCAAAACTGGCCGTTTTTCTATATTTTGGCTAAATATTAATTATACTTAGAGACCTTGATTCGATAGGTTAAGGATATTTGCAATATCCAAAAAACTTCGGTTTTCCCTACTTTTTTAGAAAAAAGATCAAACCTTAAAAACGGCCGTTTTTCCAGGTTTTGGTTAATATTACTTAGATTCGAGAGCAATAACTTGGTAGGTTTAAAAAACGGTTTATTTTTTCAAAACTGACGTTTTTCAAGCCTTTTTGAAGAAATCGATCGAAACTCAAAAATGGCCGTTTTTGCAAGTTTTTGCTTAATATTACTTATAATCGGAGACCTTTATTTGATTAGTATGAAGATATTTGCATTATCAAAAAAAACTCCCGTTTTTCAATCTTTTTTAGGAAATGGATCAATCCTTAAAATCAGCAGTTTTTCCAGGTTTTGGTTAATATTACTTAGATTCGAGAGCAATAAATTGCTAAAGTTTAAAAAACGGTTTATTTTCCCAAAACTGCCGTTTTTTAAGCCTTTTTGAAGAAATAGATCAAATCTCAAAACTGGCCGTTTTTGCATGTTTTTGCTTAATATTACTTATAATCGGAGACCTTAATTTGATTAGTATGAAGATATTTGCATTATCCAAAAAAACTCCCGTTTTTCAATCTTTTTTAGAAAATGGATCAATGCTTAAAATCAGCCGTTTTTCCAGGTTTTGGTTAATATTACTTAGATTCGAGAGCAATAAATTGCTAAAGTTTAAAAAACGGTTTATTTTTCCAAAACTGCCGTTTTTTAAGCTTTTTTGAAGAAATAGATCAAATCTCAAAACAAGCCGTTTTTGCATGTTTTGGCTTAATATTACTTATAATCAGAGACCTTAATTTGATAAGTATGAAGATATTTGTATTATCCAAAAAATTCCCGTTTTTCCCATCTTTTTTAGAAAATTGATCAAACCTTAAAAACGGCCGTTTTTCCAGGTTTTGGTTAATATTACTTAGATTCGAGAGCAATAACTTGCTAAGTTTGAAAATCGGTTCATTTTCCAAAAACTGACGTTGGTCAAGACTTTTTGAAGAAATCGGTCGAATGTCAAAACTGGCCGTTTTTGCATTTTTTTGCTTAATATTACTTATAATCGGAGACCTCAATTTGATAAGTATGAAGATATTTGTATTATCCTAAAAACACCCGTTTTTCCCTTATTTTTTAGGAAATGATTGAAACCTTAAAAACGGCCGCTTTTCTAGGTTTTGGTTAATATTACTTAGATTCGAGAGCAATAACTTGCTAAGTTTGAAAATCGGTTTATTTTCCCAAAACTGACGTTTTTCAAGACTTTTTGAAGAAATCGATCGAATCTCAAAACTGGCCGTTTTTCTATATTTTGGCTTAATATTAATTATACTCAGAGACCTTGATTCGATAGGTTAAGGATATTTGCAATATCCAAAAAACTTCTTTTTTCCCTACTTTTTTAGAAAAAAGATCAAATCTTAAAAACGGCCGTTTTTCCAGGTTTTGGTTAATATTACTTAGATTCGAGAGCAATAACTTGGTAGGTTTAAAAAACGGTTTATTTTTTCAAAACTGACGTTTTTCAAGCCTTTTTGAAGAAATCGATCGAATCTCAAAAATGGCCGTTTTTGCAAGTTTTTGCTTAATATTACTTATAATCGGAGACCTTTATTTGATTAGTATGAAGATATTTGCATTATCCAAAAAAACTCCCGTTTTTCAATCTTTTTTAGGAAATGGATCAATCCTTAAAATCAGCAGTTTTTCCAGGTTTTGGTTAATATTACTTAGATTCGAGAGCAATAAATTGCTAAAGTTTAAAAAACGGTTTATTTTCCCAAAACTGCCGTTTTTTAAGCTTTTTTGAAGAAATAGATCAAATCTCAAAACAAGCCGTTTTTGCATGTTTTGGCTTAATATTACTTATACTCAGAGACCTTAATTTGATAAGTATGAAGATATTTGTATTATCCAAAAAACTCCCGTTTTTCCCATCTTTTTTAGAAAATTGATCAAACCTTAAAAACGGCCGTTTTTCCAGGTTTTGGTTAATATTACTTAGATTCGAAAGCAATAACTTGCTAAGTTTGAAAATCAGTTCATTTTCCCAAAACTGACGTTGGTCAAGACTTTTTGAAGAAATCGGTCGAATGTCAAAACTGGCCGTTTTGGCATTTTTTTGCTTAATATTACTTATAATCGGGGACCTCAATTTGATAAGTATGAAGATATTTGTATTATCCAAAAAACACCCGTTTTTCCCTTCTTTTTTAGGAAATGATTGAAACCTTAAAAACGGCCGCTTTTCTAGGTTTTGGTTAATATTACTTAGATTCGAGAGCAATAACTTGCTAAGTTTGAAAATCGGTTTATTTTCCCAAAACTGACGTTTTTCAAGACTTTTTGAAGAAATCGATCGAATCTCAAAACTGGCCGTTTTTCTATATTTTGGCTAAATATTAATTATACTTAGAGACCTTGATTCGATAGGTTAAGGATATTTGCAATATCCAAAAAACTTCGGTTTTCCCTACTTTTTTAGAAAAAAGATCAAACCTTAAAAACGGCCGTTTTTCCAGGTTTTGGTTAATATTACTTAGATTCGAGAGCAATAACTTGGTAGGTTTAAAAAACGGTTTATTTTTTCAAAACTGACGTTTTTCAAGCCTTTTTGAAGAAATCGATCGAATCTCAAAAATGGCCGTTTTTGCAAGTTTTTGCTTAATATTACTTATAATCGGAGACCTTTATTTGATTAGTATGAAGATATTTGCATTATCAAAAAAAACTCCCGTTTTTCAATCTTTTTTAGGAAATGGATCAATCCTTAAAATCAGCAGTTTTTCCAGGTTTTGGTTAATATTACTTAGATTCGAGAGCAATAAATTGCTAAAGTTTAAAAAACGGTTTATTTTCCCAAAACTGCCGTTTTTTAAGCCTTTTTGAAGAAATAGATCAAATCTCAAAACTGGCCGTTTTTGCATGTTTTTGCTTAATATTACTTATAATCGGGGACCTCAATTTGATAAGTATGAAGATATTTGTATTATCCAAAAAACACCCGTTTTTCCCTTCTTTTTTAGGAAATGATTGAAACCTTAAAAACGGCCGCTTTTCTAGGTTTTGGTTAATATTACTTAGATTCGAGAGCAATAACTTGCTAAGTTTGAAAATCGGTTTTTTTTTATCAAAACTGACGTTTTTCAAGACTTTTTGAAGAAATCGATCGAATCTCAAAACTGGCCGTTTTTCTATATTTTGGCTAAATATTAATTATACTTAGAGACCTTGATTCGATAGGTTAAGGATATTTGCAATATCCAAAAAACTTCGGTTTTCCCTACTTTTTTAGAAAAAAGATCAAACCTTAAAAACGGCCGTTTTTCCAGGTTTTGGTTAATATTACTTAGATTCGAGAGCAATAACTTGGTAGGTTTAAAAAACGGTTTATTTTTTCAAAACTGACGTTTTTCAAGCCTTTTTGAAGAAATCGATCGAATCTCAAAAATGGCCGTTTTTGCAAGTTTTTGCTTAATATTACTTATAATCGGAGACCTTTATTTGATTAGTATGAAGATATTTGCATTATCAAAAAAAACTCCCGTTTTTCAATCTTTTTTAGGAAATGGATCAATCCTTAAAATCAGCAGTTTTTCCAGGTTTTGGTTAATATTACTTAGATTCGAGAGCAATAAATTGCTAAAGTTTAAAAAACGGTTTATTTTCCCAAAACTGCCGTTTTTTAAGCCTTTTTGAAGAAATAGATCAAATCTCAAAACTGGCCGTTTTTGCATGTTTTTGCTTAATATTACTTATAATCGGAGACCTTAATTTGATTAGTATGAAGATATTTGCATTATCCAAAAAAACTCCCGTTTTTCAATCTTTTTTAGAAAATGGATCAAATGTTACAATCAGCCGTTTTTTCCAGGTTTTGGTTAATATTACTTAGATTCGAGAGCAATAAATTGCTAAAGTTTAAAAAACGGTTTATTTTCCCAAAAACTGCCGTTTTTTAAGCTTTTTTGAAGAAATAGATCAAATCTCAAAACAAGCCGTTTTTGCATGTTTTGGCTTAATATTACTTATAATCAGAGACCTTAATTTGATAAGTATGAAGATATTTGTATTATCCAAAAATTCCCGTTTTTCCCATCTTTTTTAGAAAATTGATCAAACCTTAAAAACGGCCGTTTTTCCAGGTTTTGGTTAATATTACTTAGATTCGAGAGCAATAACTTGCTAAGTTTGAAAATCGGTTCATTTTCCCAAAACTGACGTTGGTCAAGACTTTTTGAAGAAATCGGTCGAATGTCAAAACTGGCCGTTTTTGCATTTTTTTGCTTAATATTACTTATAATCGGAGACCTCAATTTGATAAGTATGAAGATATTTGTATTATCCAAAAAACACCCGTTTTTCCCTTATTTTTTAGGAAATGATTGAAACCTTAAAAACGGCCGCTTTTCTAGGTTTTGGTTAATATTACTTAGATTCGAGAGCAATAACTTGCTAAGTTTGAAAATCGGTTTATTTTCCCAAAACTGACGTTTTTCAAGACTTTTTGAAGAAATCGATCGAATCTCAAAACTGGCCGTTTTTCTATATTCTGGCTTGATATTAATTATACTCAGAGACCTTGATTCGATAGGTTAAGGATATTTGCAATATCCAAAAAACTTCTTTTTCCCTACTTTTTTAGAAAAAAGATCAAATCTTAAAAACGGCCGTTTTTCCAGGTTTTGGTTAATATTACTTAGATTCGAGAGCAATAACTTGGTAGGTTTAAAAAACGGTTTATTTTCCAAAACTGACGTTTTTCAAGCCTTTTTGAAGAAATCGATCGAATCTCAAAAATGGCCGTTTTTGCATGTTTTTGCTTAATATTACTTATAATCGGAGACCTCAATTTGATAAGTATGAAGATATTTGTATTATCCAAAAAACACCCGTTTTTCCCTTATTTTTTAGGAAATGATTGAAACCTTAAAAACGGCCGCTTTTCTAGGTTTTGGTTAATATTACTTAGATTCGAGAGCAATAACTTGCTAAGTTTGAAAATCGGTTTATTTTCCCAAAACTGACGTTTTTCAAGACTTTTTGAAGAAATCGATCGAATCTCAAAACTGGCCGTTTTTTTATATTCTGGCTTGATATTAATTATACTCAGAGACCTTGATTCGATAGGTTAAGGATATTTGCAATATCCAAAAAACTTCTTTTTTCCCTACTTTTTTAGAAAAAAGATCAAATCTTAAAAACGGCCGTTTTTCCAGGTTTTGGTTAATATTACTTAGATTCGAGAGCAATAACTTGGTAGGTTTAAAAAACGGTTTATTTTTCCAAAACTGACGTTTTTCAAGCCTTTTTGAAGAAATCGATCGAATCTCAAAAATGGCCGTTTTTGCATGTTTTTGCTTAATATTACTTATAATCGGAGACCTTAATTTGATTAGTATGAAGATATTTGCATTATCCAAAAAAACTCCCGTTTTTCAATCTTTTTTAGGAAATGGATCAATCCTTAAAATCAGCAGTTTTTCCAGGTTTTGGTTAATATTACTTAGATTCGAGAGCAATAAATTGCTAAAGTTTAAAAAACGGTTTATTTTTCCAAAACTGACGTTTTTCAAGCCTTTTTGAAGAAATCGATCGAATCTCAAAAATGGCCGTTTTTGCATGTTTTTGCTTAATATTACTTATAATCGGAGACCTCAATTTGATAAGTATGAAGATATTTGTATTATCCAAAAAACACCCGTTTTTCCCTTATTTTTTAGGAAATGATTGAAACCTTAAAAACGGCCGCTTTTCTAGGTTTTGGTTAATATTACTTAGATTCGAGAGCAATAACTTGCTAAGTTTGAAAATCGGTTTATTTTCCCAAAACTGACGTTTTTCAAGACTTTTTGAAGAAATCGATCGAATCTCAAAACTGGCCGTTTTTCTATATTCTGGCTTGATATTAATTATACTCAGAGACCTTGATTCGATAGGTTAAGGATATTTGCAATATCCAAAAAACTTCTTTTTTCCCTACTTTTTTAGAAAAAAGATCAAATCTTAAAAACGGCCGTTTTTCCAGGTTTTGGTTAATATTACTTAGATTCGAGAGCAATAACTTGGTAGGTTTAAAAAACGGTTTATTTTTCCAAAACTGACGTTTTTCAAGCCTTTTTGAAGAAATCGATCGAATCTCAAAAATGGCCGTTTTTGCATGTTTTTGCTTAATATTACTTATAATCGGAGACCTTAATTTGATTAGTATGAAGATATTTGCATTATCCAAAAAAACTCCCGTTTTTCAATCTTTTTTAGGAAATGGATCAATCCTTAAAATCAGCAGTTTTTCCAGGTTTTGGTTAATATTACTTAGATTCGAGAGCAATAAATTGCTAAAGTTTAAAAAACGGTTTATTTTCCCAAAACTGCCGTTTTTTAAGCTTTTTTGAAGAAATAGATCAAATCTCAAAACAAGCCGTTTTTGCATGTTTTGGCTTAATATTACTTATACTCAGAGACCTTAATTTGATAAGTATGAAGATATTTGTATTATCCAAAAAACTCCCGTTTTTCCCATCTTTTTTAGAAAATTGATCAAACCTTAAAAACGGCCGTTTTTCCAGGTTTTGGTTAATATTACTTAGATTCGAAAGCAATAACTTGCTAAGTTTGAAAATCGGTTCATTTTCCCAAAACTGACGTTGGTCAAGACTTTTTGAAGAAATCGGTCGAATGTCAAAACTGGCCGTTTTGGCATTTTTTTGCTTAATATTACTTATAATCGGGGACCTCAATTTGATAAGTATGAAGATATTTGTATTATCCAAAAAACACCCGTTTTTCCCTTCTTTTTTAGGAAATGATTGAAACCTTAAAAACGGCCGCTTTTCTAGGTTTTGGTTAATATTACTTAGATTCGAGAGCAATAACTTGCTAAGTTTGAAAATCGGTTTATTTTCCCAAAACTGACGTTTTTCAAGACTTTTTGAAGAAATCGATCGAATCTCAAAACTGGCCGTTTTTCTATATTTTGGCTAAATATTAATTATACTTAGAGACCTTGATTCGATAGGTTAAGGATATTTGCAATATCCAAAAAACTTCGGTTTTCCCTACTTTTTTAGAAAAAAGATCAAACCTTAAAAACGGCCGTTTTTCCAGGTTTTGGTTAATATTACTTAGATTCGAGAGCAATAACTTGGTAGGTTTAAAAAACGGTTTATTTTTTCAAAACTGACGTTTTTCAAGCCTTTTTGAAGAAATCGATCGAATCTCAAAAATGGCCGTTTTTGCAAGTTTTTGCTTAATATTACTTATAATCGGAGACCTTTATTTGATTAGTATGAAGATATTTGCATTATCAAAAAAAACTCCCGTTTTTCAATCTTTTTTAGGAAATGGATCAATCCTTAAAATCAGCAGTTTTTCCAGGTTTTGGTTAATATTACTTAGATTCGAGAGCAATAAATTGCTAAAGTTTAAAAAACGGTTTATTTTCCCAAAACTGCCGTTTTTTAAGCCTTTTTGAAGAAATAGATCAAATCTCAAAACTGGCCGTTTTTGCATGTTTTTGCTTAATATTACTTATAATCGGGGACCTCAATTTGATAAGTATGAAGATATTTGTATTATCCAAAAAACACCCGTTTTTCCCTTCTTTTTTAGGAAATGATTGAAACCTTAAAAACGGCCGCTTTTCTAGGTTTTGGTTAATATTACTTAGATTCGAGAGCAATAACTTGCTAAGTTTGAAAATCGGTTTATTTTCCCAAAACTGACGTTTTTCAAGACTTTTTGAAGAAATCGATCGAATCTCAAAACTGGCCGTTTTTCTATATTTTGGCTAAATATTAATTATACTTAGAGACCTTGATTCGATAGGTTAAGGATATTTGCAATATCCAAAAAACTTCGGTTTTCCCTACTTTTTTAGAAAAAAGATCAAACCTTAAAAACGGCCGTTTTTCCAGGTTTTGGTTAATATTACTTAGATTCGAGAGCAATAACTTGGTAGGTTTAAAAAACGGTTTATTTTTTCAAAACTGACGTTTTTCAAGCCTTTTTGAAGAAATCGATCGAATCTCAAAAATGGCCGTTTTTGCAAGTTTTTGCTTAATATTACTTATAATCGGAGACCTTTATTTGATTAGTATGAAGATATTTGCATTATCAAAAAAACTCCCGTTTTTCAATCTTTTTTAGGAAATGGATCAATCCTTAAAATCAGCAGTTTTTCCAGGTTTTGGTTAATATTACTTAGATTCGAGAGCAATAAATTGCTAAAGTTTAAAAAACGGTTTATTTTCCCAAAACTGCCGTTTTTTAAGCCTTTTTGAAGAAATAGATCAAATCTCAAAACTGGCCGTTTTTGCATGTTTTTGCTTAATATTACTTATAATCGGAGACCTTAATTTGATTAGTATGAAGATATTTGCATTATCCAAAAAAACTCCCGTTTTTCAATCTTTTTTAGAAAATGGATCAAATGTTACAATCAGCCGTTTTTCCAGGTTTTGGTTAATATTACTTAGATTCGAGAGCAATAAATTGCTAAAGTTTAAAAAACGGTTTATTTTCCCAAAACTGCCGTTTTTTAAGCTTTTTTGAAGAAATAGATCAAATCTCAAAACAAGCCGTTTTTGCATGTTTTGGCTTAATATTACTTATAATCAGAGACCTTAATTTGATAAGTATGAAGATATTTGTATTATCCAAAAAATTCCCGTTTTTCCCATCTTTTTTAGAAAATTGATCAAACCTTAAAAACGGCCGTTTTTCCAGGTTTTGGTTAATATTACTTAGATTCGAGAGCAATAACTTGCTAAGTTTGAAAATCGGTTCATTTTCCCAAAACTGACGTTGGTCAAGACTTTTTGAAGAAATCGGTCGAATGTCAAAACTGGCCGTTTTTGCATTTTTTTGCTTAATATTACTTATAATCGGAGACCTCAATTTGATAAGTATGAAGATATTTGTATTATCCAAAAAACACCCGTTTTTCCCTTATTTTTTAGGAAATGATTGAAACCTTAAAAACGGCCGCTTTTCTAGGTTTTGGTTAATATTACTTAGATTCGAGAGCAATAACTTGCTAAGTTTGAAAATCGGTTTATTTTCCCAAAACTGACGTTTTTCAAGACTTTTTGAAGAAATCGATCGAATCTCAAAACTGGCCGTTTTTCTATATTCTGGCTTGATATTAATTATACTCAGAGACCTTGATTCGATAGGTTAAGGATATTTGCAATATCCAAAAAACTTCTTTTTTCCCTACTTTTTTAGAAAAAAGATCAAATCTTAAAAACGGCCGTTTTTCCAGGTTTTGGTTAATATTACTTAGATTCGAGAGCAATAACTTGGTAGGTTTAAAAAACGGTTTATTTTTCCAAAACTGACGTTTTTCAAGCCTTTTTGAAGAAATCGATCGAATCTCAAAAATGGCCGTTTTTGCATGTTTTTGCTTAATATTACTTATAATCGGAGACCTCAATTTGATAAGTATGAAGATATTTGTATTATCCAAAAAACACCCGTTTTTCCCTTATTTTTTAGGAAATGATTGAAACCTTAAAAACGGCCGCTTTTCTAGGTTTTGGTTAATATTACCTAGATTCGAGAGCAATAACTTGCTAAGTTTGAAAATCGGTTTATTTTCCCAAAACTGACGTTTTTCAAGACTTTTTGAAGAAATCGATCGAATCTCAAAACTGGCCGTTTTTCTATATTCTGGCTTGATATTAATTATACTCAGAGACCTTGATTCGATAGGTTAAGGATATTTGCAATATCCAAAAAACTTCTTTTTTCCCTACTTTTTTAGAAAAAAGATCAAATCTTAAAAACGGCCGTTTTTCCAGGTTTTGGTTAATATTACTTAGATTCGAGAGCAATAACTTGGTAGGTTTAAAAAACGGTTTATTTTTCCAAAACTGACGTTTTTCAAGCCTTTTTGAAGAAATCGATCGAATCTCAAAAATGGCCGTTTTTGCATGTTTTTGCTTAATATTACTTATAATCGGAGACCTTAATTTGATTAGTATGAAGATATTTGCATTATCCAAAAAAACTCCCGTTTTTCAATCTTTTTTAGGAAATGGATCAATCCTTAAAATCAGCAGTTTTTCCAGGTTTTGGTTAATATTACTTAGATTCGAGAGCAATAAATTGCTAAAGTTTAAAAAACGGTTTATTTTCCCAAAACTGCCGTTTTTTCAGCCTTTTTGAAGAAATAGATCAAATCTCAAAACAAGCCGTTTTTGCATGTTTTGGCTTAATATTACTTATACTCAGAGACCTTAATTTGATAAGTATGAAGATATTTGTATTATCCAAAAAACTCCCGTTTTTCCCAATATTTTTAGAAAATTGATCAAACCTTAAAAACGGCCGTTTTTCCAGGTTTTGGTTAATATTACTTAGATTCGAAAGCAATAACTTGCTAAGTTTGAAAATCGGTTCATTTTCCCAAAACTGACGTTGGTCAAGACTTTTTGAAGAAATCGGTCGAATGTCAAAACTGGCCGTTTTTGCATTTTTTTGCTTAATATTACTTATAATCGGGGACCTCAATTTGATAAGTATGAAGATATTTGTATTATCCAAAAAACACCCGTTTTTCCCTTCTTTTTTAGGAAATGATTGAAACCTTAAAAACGGCCGCTTTTCTAGGTTTTGGTTAATATTACTTAGATTCGAGAGCAATAACTTGCTAAGTTTGAAAATCGGTTTATTTTCCCAAAACTGACGTTTTTCAAGACTTTTTGAAGAAATCGATCGAATCTCAAAACTGGCCGTTTTTCTATATTTTGGCTAAATATTAATTATACTTAGAGACCTTGATTCGATAGGTTAAGGATATTTGCAATATCCAAAAAACTTCGGTTTTCCCTACTTTTTTAGAAAAAAGATCAAACCTTAAAAACGGCCGTTTTTCCAGGTTTTGGTTAATATTACTTAGATTCGAGAGCAATAACTTGGTAGGTTTAAAAAACGGTTTATTTTTTCAAAACTGACGTTTTTCAAGCCTTTTTGAAGAAATCGATCGAATCTCAAAAATGGCCGTTTTTGCAAGTTTTTGCTTAATATTACTTATAATCGGAGACCTTTATTTGATTAGTATGAAGATATTTGCATTATCAAAAAAAACTCCCGTTTTTCAATCTTTTTTAGGAAATGGATCAATCCTTAAAATCAGCAGTTTTTCCAGGTTTTGGTTAATATTACTTAGATTCGAGAGCAATAAATTGCTAAAGTTTAAAAAACGGTTTATTTTCCCAAAACTGCCGTTTTTTAAGCCTTTTTGAAGAAATAGATCAAATCTCAAAACTGGCCGTTTTTGCATGTTTTTGCTTAATATTACTTATAATCGGAGACCTTTATTTGATTAGTATGAAGATATTTGCATTATCCAAAAAAACTCCCGTTTTTCAATCTTTTTTAGAAAATGGATCAAATGTTACAATCAGCCGTTTTTCCAGGTTTTGGTTAATATTACTTAGATTCGAGAGCAATAAATTGCTAAAGTTTAAAAAACGGTTTATTTTCCCAAAACTGCCGTTTTTTAAGCTTTTTTGAAGAAATAGATCAAATCTCAAAACAAGCCGTTTTTGCATGTTTTGGCTTAATATTACTTATAATCAGAGACCTTAATTTGATAAGTATGAAGATATTTGTATTATCCAAAAAATTCCCGTTTTTCCCATCTTTTTTAGAAAATTGATCAAACCTTAAAAACGGCCGTTTTTCCAGGTTTTGGTTAATATTACTTAGATTCGAGAGCAATAACTTGCTAAGTTTGAAAATCGGTTCATTTTCCCAAAACTGACGTTGGTCAAGACTTTTTGAAGAAATCGGTCGAATGTCAAAACTGGCCGTTTTTGCATTTTTTTGCTTAATATTACTTATAATCGGAGACCTCAATTTGATAAGTATGAAGATATTTGTATTATCCAAAAAACACCCGTTTTTCCCTTATTTTTTAGGAAATGATTGAAACCTTAAAAACGGCCGCTTTTCTAGGTTTTGGTTAATATTACTTAGATTCGAGAGCAATAACTTGCTAAGTTTGAAAATCGGTTTATTTTCCCAAAACTGACGTTTTTCAAGACTTTTTGAAGAAATCGATCGAATCTCAAAACTGGCCGTTTTTCTATATTCTGGCTTGATATTAATTATACTCAGAGACCTTGATTCGATAGGTTAAGGATATTTGCAATATCCAAAAAACTTCTTTTTTCCCTACTTTTTTAGAAAAAAGATCAAATCTTAAAAACGGCCGTTTTTCCAGGTTTTGGTTAATATTACTTAGATTCGAGAGCAATGACTTGGTAGGTTTAAAAAACGGTTTATTTTTCCAAAACTGACGTTTTTCAAGCCTTTTTGAAGAAATCGATCGAATCTCAAAAATGGCCGTTTTTGCATGTTTTTGCTTAATATTACTTATAATCGGAGACCTCAATTTGATAAGTATGAAGATATTTGTATTATCCAAAAAACACCCGTTTTTCCCTTATTTTTTAGGAAATGATTGAAACCTTAAAAACGGCCGCTTTTCTAGGTTTTGGTTAATATTACTTAGATTCGAGAGCAATAACCTGCTAAGTTTGAAAATCGGTTTATTTTCCCAAAACTGACGTTTTTCAAGACTTTTTGAAGAAATCGATCGAATCTCAAAACTGGCCGTTTTTCTATATTCTGGCTTGATATTAATTATACTCAGAGACCTTGATTCGATAGGTTAAGGATATTTGCAATATCCAAAAAACTTCTTTTTTCCCTACTTTTTTAGAAAAAAGATCAAATCTTAAAAACGGCCGTTTTTCCAGGTTTTGGTTAATATTACTTAGATTCGAGAGCAATAACTTGGTAGGTTTAAAAAACGGTTTATTTTTCCAAAACTGACGTTTTTCAAGCCTTTTTGAAGAAATCGATCGAATCTCAAAAATGGCCGTTTTTGCATGTTTTTGCTTAATATTACTTATAATCGGAGACCTTAATTTGATTAGTATGAAGATATTTGCATTATCCAAAAAAACTCCCGTTTTTCAATCTTTTTTAGGAAATGGATCAATCCTTAAAATCAGCAGTTTTTCCAGGTTTTGGTTAATATTACTTAGATTCGAGAGCAATAAATTGCTAAAGTTTAAAAAACGGTTTATTTTCCCAAAGCTGCCGTTTTTTAAGCCTTTTTGAAGAAATAGATCAAATCTCAAAACAAGCCGTTTTTGCATGTTTTGGCTTAATATTACTTATACTCAGAGACCTTAATTTGATAAGTATGAAGATATTTGTATTATCCAAAAAACTCCCGTTTTTCCCATCTTTTTTAGAAAATTGATCAAACCTTAAAAACGGCCGTTTTTCCAGGTTTTGGTTAATATTACTTAGATTCGAAAGCAATAACTTGCTAAGTTTGAAAATCGGTTCATTTTCCCAAAACTGACGTTGGTCAAGACTTTTTGAAGAAATCGGTCGAATGTCAAAACTGGCCGTTTTTGCATTTTTTTGCTTAATATTACTTATAATCGGGGACCTCAATTTGATAAGTATGAAGATATTTGTATTATCCAAAAAACACCCGTTTTTCCCTTCTTTTTTAGGAAATGATTGAAACCTTAAAAACGGCCGCTTTTCTAGGTTTTGGTTAATATTACTTAGATTCGAGAGCAATAACTTGCTAAGTTTGAAAATCGGTTTATTTTCCCAAAACTGACGTTTTTCAAGACTTTTTGAAGAAATCGATCGAATCTCAAAACAGCCGTTTTTCTATATTTTGGCTAAATATTAATTATACTTAGAGACCTTGATTCGATAGGTTAAGGATATTTGCAATATCCAAAAAACTTCGGTTTTCCCTACTTTTTTAGAAAAAAGATCAAACCTTAAAAACGGCCGTTTTTCCAGGTTTTGGTTAATATTACTTAGATTCGAGAGCAATAACTTGGTAGGTTTAAAAAACGGTTTATTTTTTCAAAACTGACGTTTTTCAAGCCTTTTTGAAGAAATCGATCGAATCTCAAAAATGGCCGTTTTTGCAAGTTTTTGCTTAATATTACTTATAATCGGAGACCTTTATTTGATTAGTATGAAGATATTTGCATTATCAAAAAAAACTCCCGTTTTTCAATCTTTTTAGGAAATGGATCAATCCTTAAAATCAGCAGTTTTTCCAGGTTTTGGTTAATATTACTTAGATTCGAGAGCAATAAATTGCTAAAGTTTAAAAAACGGTTTATTTTCCCAAAACTGCCGTTTTTTAAGCCTTTTTGAAGAAATAGATCAAATCTCAAAACTGGCCGTTTTTGCATGTTTTTGCTTAATATTACTTATAATCGGAGACCTTAATTTGATTAGTATGAAGATATTTGCATTATCCAAAAAAACTCCCGTTTTTCAATCTTTTTTAGAAAATGGATCAATGCTTAAAATCAGCCGTTTTTCCAGGTTTTGGTTAATATTACTTAGATTCGAGAGCAATAAATTGCTAAAGTTTAAAAAACGGTTTATTTTCCCAAAACTGCCGTTTTTTAAGCTTTTTTGAAGAAATAGATCAAATGTCAAAACAAGCCGTTTTTGCATGTTTTGGCTTAATATTACTTATAATCAGAGACCTTAATTTGATAAGTATGAAGATATTTGTATTATCCAAAAAATTCCCGTTTTTCCCATCTTTTTTAGAAAATTGATCAAACCTTAAAAACGGCCGTTTTTCCAGGTTTTGGTTAATATTACTTAGATTCGAGAGCAATAACTTGCTAAGTTTGAAAATCGGTTCATTTTCCCAAAACTGACGTTGGTCAAGACTTTTTGAAGAAATCGGTCGAATGTCAAAACTGGCCGTTTTTGCATTTTTTTGCTTAATATTACTTATAATCGGAGACCTCAATTTGATAAGTATGAAGATATTTGTATTATCCAAAAAACACCCGTTTTTCCCTTATTTTTTAGGAAATGATTGAAACCTTAAAAACGGCCGCTTTTCTAGGTTTTGGTTAATATTACTTAGATTCGAGAGCAATAACTTGCTAAGTTTGAAAATCGGTTTATTTTCCCAAAACTGACGTTTTTCAAGACTTTTTGAAGAAATCGATCGAATCTCAAAACTGGCCGTTTTTCTATATTTTGGCTTGATATTAATTATACTCAGAGACCTTGATTCGATAGGTTAAGGATATTTGCAATATCCAAAAAACTTCTTTTTTCTCTACTTTTTTAGAAAAAAGATCAAACCTTAAAAACGGCCGTTTTTCCAGGTTTTGGTTAATATTACTTAGATTCGAGAGCAATAACTTGGTAGGTTTAAAAAACGGTTTATTTTTTCAAAACTGACGTTTTTCAAGCCTTTTTGAAGAAATCGATCGAATCTCAAAAATGGCCGTTTTTGCAAGTTTTTGCTTAATATTACTTATAATCGGAGACCTTTATTTGATTAGTATGAAGATATTTGCATTATCCAAAAAAACTCCCGTTTTTCAATCTTTTTTAGGAAATGGATCAATCCTTAAAATCAGCAGTTTTTCCAGGTTTTGGTTAATATTACTTAGATTCGAGAGCAATAAATTGCTAAAGTTTAAAAAACGGTTTATTTTCCCAAAACTGCCGTTTTTTAAGCTTTTTTGAAGAAATAGATCAAATCTCAAAACAAGCCGTTTTTGCATGTTTTGGCTTAATATTACTTATACTCAGAGACCTTAATTTGATAAGTATGAAGATATTTGTATTATCCAAAAAACTCCCGTTTTTCCCATCTTTTTTAGAAAATTGATCAAACCTTAAAAACGGCCGTTTTTCCAAGTTTTTGTTAATATTACTTAGATTCGAGAGCAATAACTTGCTAAGTTTGAAAATCGGTTTATTTTCCCCAAACTGACGTTTGTCAAGACTTTTTGAAGAAATCGGTCGAATGTCAAAACTGGCCGTTTTTGCATTTTTTTGCTTAATATTACTTATAATCGGAGACCTCAATTTGATATGTATGAAGATATTTGTATTATCCAAAAAACACCCGTTTTTCCCTTTTTTTTAGGAAATGATTGAAACTTTAAAAACGGCCGCTTTTCTAGGTTTTGGTTAATATTACTTAGATTCGAGAGCAATAACTTGCTAAGTTTGAAAATCGGTTTATTTTCCCAAAACTGACGTTTTTCAAGACTTTTTGAAGAAATCGATCGAATCTTAAACCGGCCTTTTTGCATATTTTGGCTTAATATTAATTATACTCAGAGACCTTGATTCGATAGGTTAAGGATATTTGCAATATCCAAAAAACTTCGGTTTTCCCTACTTTTTTAGAAAAAAGATCAAACCTTAAAAACGGCCGTTTTTCCAGGTTTTGGTTAATATTACTTAGATTCGAGAGCAATAAATTGCTAAAGTTTAAAAAACGGTTTATTTTCCCAAAACTGCCGTTTTTTAAGCCTTTTTGAAGAAATAGATCAAATCTCAAAACAAGCCGTTTTTGCATGTTTTGGCTTAATATTACTTATACTCAGAGACCTTAATTTGATAAGTATGAAGATATTTGTATTATCCAAAAAACTGCCGTTTTTCCCATCTTTTTTAGAAAATTGATCAAACCTTAAAAACGGCCGTTTTTCCAGGTTTTGGTTAATATTACTTAGATTCTAAAGCAATAACTTGCTAGGTTTGAAAATCGGTTTATTTTCCCAAAACTGACGTTTGTCAAGACTTTTTGAAGAAATCGGTCGAATGTCAAAAGTGGCCGTTTTTGCATTTTTTTGCTTAATATTACTTATAATCGGGGACCTCAATTTGATAAGTATGAAGATATTTGTATTATCCAAAAAACACCCGTTTTTCCCTTCTTTTTTAGGAAATGATTGAAACCTTAAAAACGGCCGCTTTTCTAGGTTTTGGTTAATATTACTTAGATTCGAGAGCAATAACTTGCTAAGTTTGAAAATCGGTTTATTTTCCCAAAACTGACGTTTTTCAAGACTTTTTGAAGAAATCGATCGAATCTCAAAACTGGCCGTTTTTCTATATTTTGGCTTAATATTAATTATACTTAGAGACCTTGATTCGATAGGTTAAGGATATTTGCAATATCCAAAAAACTTCGGTTTTCCCTACTTTTTTAGAAAAAAGATCAAACCTTAAAAACGGCCGTTTTTCCAGGTTTTGGTTAATATTACTTAGATTCGAGAGCAATAACTTGGTAGGTTTAAAAAACGGTTTATTTTTCCAAAACTGACGTTTTTCAAGCCTTTTTGAAGAAATCGATCGAATCTCAAAAATGGCCGTTTTTGCATGTTTTTGCTTAATATTACTTATAATCGGAGACCTTTATTTGATTAGTATAAAGATATTTGCATTATCCAAAAAAACTCCCGTTTTTCAATCTTTTTTAGGAAATGGATCAATCCTTAAAATCAGCAGTTTTTCCAGGTTTTGGTTAATATTACTTAGATTCGAGAGCAATAAATTGCTAAAGTTTAAAAAACGGTTTATTTTCCCAAAACTGCCGTTTTTTAAGCCTTTTTGAAGAAATAGATCAAATCTCAAAACTGGCCGTTTTTGCATGTTTTTGCTTAATATTACTTATAATCGGAGACCTTTATTTGATTAGTATGAAGATATTTGCATTATCCAAAAAAACTCCCGTTTTTCAATCTTTTTTAGAAAATGGATCAAATGTTACAATCAGCCGTTTTTCCAGGTTTTGGTTAATATTCCTTAGATTCGAGAGCTATAAATTGCTAAAGTTTAAAAAACGGTTTATTTTCCCAAAACTGCTGTTTTTTAAGCTTTTTTGAAGAAATAGATCAAATCTCAAAACAAGCCGTTTTTGCATGTTTTGGCTTAATATTACTTATAATCAGAGACCTTAATTTGATAAGTATGAAGATATTTGTATTATCCAAAAAATTCCCGTTTTTCCCATCTTTTTTAGAAAATTGATCAAACCTTAAAAACGGCCGTTTTTCCAGGTTTTGGTTAATATTACTTAGATTCGAAAGCAATAACTTGCTAAGTTTGAAAATCGGTTCATTTTCCCAAAACTGACGTTGGTCAAGACTTTTTGAAGAAATCGGTCGAATGTCAAAACTGGCCGTTTTTGCATTTTTTTGCTTAATATTACTTATAATCGGGGACCTCAATTTGATAAGTATGAAGATATTTGTATTATCCAAAAAACACCCGTTTTTCCCTTCTTTTTTAGGAAATGATTGAAACCTTAAAAACGGCCGCTTTTCTAGGTTTTGGTTAATATTACTTAGATTCGAGAGCAATAACTTGCTAAGTTTGAAAATCGGTTTATTTTCCCAAAACTGACGTTTTTCAAGACTTTTTGAAGAAATCGATCGAATCTCAAAACTGGCGGTTTTTCTATATTCTGGCTTGATATTAATTATACTCAGAGACCTTGATTCGATAGGTTAAGGATATTTGCAATATCCAAAAAACTTCTTTTTTCCCTACTTTTTTAGAAAAAAGATCAAATCTTAAAAACGGCCGTTTTTCCAGGTTTTGGTTAATATTACTTAGATTCGAGAGCAATAACTTGGTAGGTTTAAAAAACAGTTTATTTTCCCAAAACTGCCGTTTTTTAAGCTTTTTTGAAGAAATAGATCAAATCTCAAAACAAGCCGTTTTTGCATGTTTTGGCTTAATATTACTTATAATCAGAGACCTTAATTTGATAAGTATGAAGATATTTGTATTATCCAAAAAACTCCCGTTTTTCCCATCTTTTTTAGAAAATTGATCAAACCTTAAAAACGGCCGTTTTTCCAAGTTTTGGTTAATATTACTTAGATTCGAGAGCAATAACTTGCTAAGTTTGAAAATCGGTTTATTTTCCCCAAACTGACGTTTGTCAAGACTTTTTGAAGAAATCGGTCGAATGTCAAAACTGGCCGTTTTTGCATTTTTTTGCTTAATATTACTTATAATCGGAGACCTCAATTTGATATGTATGAAGATATTTGTATTATCCAAAAAACACCCGTTTTTCCCTTTTTTTTTAGGAAATGATTAAAACTTTAAAAACGGCCGCTTTTCTAGGTTTTGGTTAATATTACTTAGATTCGAGAGCAATAACTTGCTAAGTTTGAAAATCGGTTTATTTTCCCAAAACTGACGTTTTTCAAGACTTTTTGAAGAAATCGATCGAATCTTAAACCGGCCTTTTTGCATATTTTGGCTTAATATTAATTATACTCAGAGACCTTGATTCGATAGGTTAAGGATATTTGCAATATCCAAAAAACTTCGGTTTTCCCTACTTTTTTAGAAAAAAGATCAAACCTTAAAAACGGCCTTTTTTCCAGGTTTTGGTTAATATTACTTAGATTCGAGAGCAATAACTTGGTAGGTTTAAAAAACGGTTTATTTTTCCAAAACTGACGTTTTTCAAGCCTTTTTGAAGAAATCGATCGAATCTCAAAAAAGGCCGTTTTTGCATGTTTTTGCTTAATATTACTTATAATCGGAGACCTTAATTTGATTAGTATGAAGATATTTGCATTATCCAAAAAAAACTCCCGTTTTTCAATCTTTTTTTAGGAAATGGATCAATCCTTAAAATCAGCCGTTTTTCCAGGTTTTGTTTAATATTATTTAGATTCGAGAGCAATAAATTGCTAAAGTTTAAAAAACGGTTTATTTTCCCAAAACTGCCGTTTTTAAGCCTTTTTAAAGAAATAGATCAAATCTCAAAACAAGCCGTTTTTGCATGTTTTGGCTTAATATTACTTATACTCAGAGACCTTAATTTAATAGTATGAAGATATTTGTATTATCCAAAAAACACCCGTTTTTCCCATCTTTTTTAGAAAATTGATCAAACCTTAAAAACGGCCGTTTTTCCAGGTTTTGGTTAATATTACTTAGATTCGAGAGCAATAACTTGCTAAGTTTAAAAATCGGTTTTTTTTCCCAAAACTGACGTTTGTCAAGACTTTTTGAAGAAATCGGTAAAATGTCAAAACTGGCCGTTTTTGCATTTTTTTGCTTAATATTACTTATAATCGGAGACCTCAATTTGATAAGTATGAAGATATTTGTATTATCCAAAAAACTCCCGTTTTTCCCTTTTTTTTTAGGAAATGATTGAAACCTTAAAAACGGCCGCTTTTCTAGGTTTTGGTTAATATTACTTAGATTCGAGAGCAATAACTTGCTAAGTTTGAAAATCGGTTTATTTTCCCAAAACTGACGTTTTTCAAGACTTTTTGAAGAAATCGATCGAATCTCAAAACTGGCCGTTTTTGCATATTTTGGCTTAATATTAATTATACTCAGAGAACTTGATTCGATAGGTTAAGGATATTTGCAATTTTAAAAAAACTTCGGTTTTCCCTACTTTTTTAGAAAAAAGATCAAACCTTAAAAACGGCCGTTTTTCCAGGTTTTGGTTAATATTACTTAGATTCGAGAGCAATAACTTGGTAGGTTTAAAAAACGGTTTATTTTTCCAAAACTGACGTTTTTCAAGCCTTTTTGAAGAAATCGATCGAATCTCAAAAATGGCCGTTTTTGCATGTTTTTGCTTAATATTACTTATAATCGGAGACCTTTATTTGATTAGTATGAAGATATTTGCATTATCCAAAAAAACTCCCGTTTTTCAATCTTTTTTAGAAAATGGATCAAATCTTAAAACAAGCCGTTTTTCCAGGTTTTGGTTAATATTACTTAGATTCGAGAGCAATAAATTGCTAAAGTTTAAAAAACGGTTTATTTTCCCAAAACTGCCGTTTTTTAAGCTTTTTTGAAGAAATAGATCAAATCTCAAAACAAGCCGTTTTTGCATGTTTTGGCTTAATATTACTTATAATCAGAGACCTTAATTTGATAAGTATGAAGATATTTGTATTATCCAAAAAATTCCCGTTTTTCCCATCTTTTTTAGAAAATTGATCAAACCTTTAAAACGGCCGTTTTTCCAGGTTTTGGTTAATATTACTTAGATTCGAAAGCAATAACTTGCTAAGTTTGAAAATCGGTTCATTTTCCCAAAACTGACGTTGGTCAAGACTTTTTGAAGAAATCGGTCGAATGTCAAAACTGGCCGTTTTTGCATTTTTTTGCTTAATATTACTTATAATCGGGGACCTCAATTTGATAAGTATGTAGATATTTGTATTATCCAAAAAACACCCGTTTTTCCCTTCTTTTTTAGGAAATGATTGAAACCTTAAAAACGGCCGCTTTTCTACGTTTTGGTTAATATTACTTAGATTCGAGAGCAATAACTTGCTAAGTTTGAAAATCGGTTTATTTTCCCAAAACTGACGTTTTTCAAGACTTTTTGAAGAAATCGATCGAATCTCAAAACTGGCCGTTTTTCTATATTTTTGCTTAATATTAATTATACTTAGAGACCTTGATTCGATAGGTTAAGGATATTTGCAATATCTAAAAAACTTCGGTTTTCCCTACTTTTTTAGAAAAAAGATCAAACCTTAAAAACGGCCGTTTTTCCAGGTTTTGGTTAATATTACTTAGATTCGAGAGCAATAACTTGGTAGGTTTAAAAAACGGTTTATTTTTCCAAAACTGACGTTTTTCAAGCCTTTTTGAAGAAATCGATCGAATCTCAAAAATGGCCGTTTTTGCATGTTTTTGCTTAATATTACTTATAATCGGAGACCTTAATTTGATTAGTATGAAGATATTTGCATTATACAAAAAAACTCCCGTTTTTCAATCTTTTTTAGAAAATGGATCAATCCTTAAAATCAGCCGTTTTTCCAGCTTTTGGTTAATATTACTTAGATTCGAGAGCAATAAATTGCTAAAGTTTAAAAAACGGTTTATTTTCCCAAAACTGCCGTTTTTTAAGCCTTTTTGAAGAAATAGATCAAATCTCAAAACAAGCCGTTTTTGCATGTTTTGGCTTAATATTACTTATACTCAGAGACCTTAATTTGATAGGTATGAAGATATTTGTATTATCCAAAAAATTCCCGTTTTTCCCATCTTTTTTAGAAAATTGATCAAACCTTAAAAACGGCCGTTTTTCCAGGTTTTGGTTAATATTACTTAGATTCGAGAGCAATAACTTGCTAAGTTTGAAAATCGGTTTATTTTCCCAAAACTGACGTTTTTCAAGACTTTTTGACGAAATCGATCGAATCTCAAAACAAGCCGTTTTTGCATATTTTGGCTTAATATTAATTATACTCAGAGACCTTGATTCGATAGGTTAAGGATATTTGCAATATCCAAAAAACTTCGGTTTTCCCTACTTTTTTAGAAAAAAGATCAAACCTTAAAAACGGCCGTTTTTCCAGGTTTTGGTTAATATTACTTAGATTCGAGAGCAATAAATTGCTAAAGTTTAAAAAACGGTTTATTTTCCCAAAACTGCCGTTTTTTAAGCCTTTTTGAAGAAATAGATCAAATCTCAAAACAAGCCGTTTTTGCCTGTTTTGGCTTAATATTACTTATACTCAGAGACCTTAATTTGATAAGTATGAAGATATTTGTATTATCCAAAAAACTGCCGTTTTTCCCATCTTTTTTAGAAAATTGATCAAACCTTAAAAACGGCCGTTTTTCCAGGTTTTGGTTAATATTACTTAGATTCGAAAGCAATAACTTGCTAGGTTTGAAAATCGGTTTATTTTCCCAAAACTGACGTTTGTCAAGACTTTTTGAAGAAATCGGTCGAATGTCAAAAGTGGCCGTTTTTGCATTTTTTTGCTTAATATTACTTATAATCGGGGACCTCAATTTGATAAGTATGAACATATTTGTATTATCCAAAAAACAACCGTTTTTCCCTTCTTTTTTAGGAAATGATTGAAACCTTAAAAACGGCCGCTTTTCTAGGTTTTGGTTAATATTACTTAGATTCGAGAGCAATAACTTGCTAAGTTTGAAAATCGGTTTATTTTCCCAAAACTGACGTTTTTCAAGACTTTTTGAAGAAATCGATCGAATCTCAAAACTGGCCGTTTTTGCATATTTTGGCTTAATATTAATTATACTCAGAGACCTTGATTCGATAGGTTAAGGATATTTGCAATTTTAAAAAAACTTCGGTTTTCCCTACTTTTTTAGAAAAAAGATCAAACCTTAAAAACGGCCGTTTTTCCAGGTTTTGGTTAATATTACTTAGATTCGAGAGCAATAACTTGGTAGGTTTAAAAAACGGTTTATTTTTCCAAAACTGACGTTTTTCAAGCCTTTTTGAAGAAATCGATCGAATCTCAAAAATGGCCGTTTTTGCATGTTTTTGCTTAATATTACTTATAATCGGAGACCTTAATTTGATTAGTATGAAGATATTTGCATTATCCAAAAAAACTCCCGTTTTTCAATCTTTTTTAGAAAATGGATCAAATGTTACAATCAGCCGTTTTTCCAAGTTTTGGTTAATATTACTTAGATTCGAGAGCAATAAATTGCTAAAGTTTAAAAAACGGTTTATTTTCCCAAAACTGCCGTTTTTTAAGCTTTTTTGAAGAAATAGATCAAATCTCAAAACAAGCCGTTTTTGCATGTTTTGGCTTAATATTACTTATAATCAGAGACCTTAATTTGATAAGTATGAAGATATTTGTATTATCCAAAAAATTCCATTTTCCCATCTTTTTTAGAAAATTGATCAAACCTTAAAAACGGCCGTTTTTTCAGGTTTTGGTTAATATTACTTAGATTCGAGAGCAATAACTTGCTAAGTTTGAAAATCGGTTCATTTTCCCAAAACTGACGTTGGTCAAGACTTTTTGAAGAAATCGGTCGAATGTCAAAACTGGCCGTTTTTGCATTTTTTTTGCTTAATATTACTTATAATCGGAGACCTCAATTTGATAAGTATGAAGATATTTGTATTATCCAAAAAACACCCGTTTTTCCCTTATTTTTCAGGAAATGATTGAAACCTTAAAAACGGCCGCTTTTCTAGGTTTTGGTTAATATTACTTAGATTCGAGAGCAATTACTTGCTAAGTTTAAAAATTGGTTTATTTTCCCAAAACTGACGTTTTTTAAGACTTTTTGAAGAAATCGATCGAATCGCAAAACTGGCCGTTTTTCTATATTTTGGCTTGATATTAATTATACTCAGAGACCTTGATTCGATAGGTTAAGGATATTTGCAATATCCAAAAAACTTCTTTTTTCCCTACTTTTTTAGAAAAAAGATCAAATCTTAAAAACGGCCGTTTTTCCAGGTTTTGGTTAATATTACTTAGATTCGAGAGCAATAACTTGGTAGGTGTAAAAAACGGTTTATTTTTCCAAAACTGACGTTTTTCAAGCCTTTTTGAAGAAATCGATCGAATCTCAAAAATGGCCGTTTTTGCCTGTTTTTGCTTAATATTACTTATAATCGGAGACCTTAATTTGATTAGTATGAAGATATTTGCATTATCCAAAAAAACTCCCGTTTTTCAATCTTTTTTAGGAAATGGATCAATCCTTAAAATCAGCAGTTTTTCCAGGTTTTGGTTAATATTACTTAGATTCGAGAGCAATAAATTGCTAAAGTTTAAAAAACGGTTTATTTTCCCAAAACTGCCGTTTTTTAAGCCTTTTTGAAGAAATAGATCAAATCTCAAAACAAGCCGTTTTTGCATGTTTTGGCTTAATATTACTTATACTCAGAGCCCTTAATTTGATAAGTATGAAGATATTTGTATTATCCAAAAAACTCCCGTTTTTCCCATCTTTTTTAGAAAATTGATCAAACCTTAAAAACGGCCGTTTTTCCAAGTTTTGGTTAATACTACTTAGATTCGAGAGCAATAACTTGCTAAGTTTGAAAATCGGTTTATTTTCCCCAAACTGACGTTTGTCAAGACTTTTTGAAGAAATCGGTCGAATGTCAAAACTGGCCGTTTTTGCATTTTTTTGCTTAATATTACTTATAATCGGAGACCTCAATTTGATATATATGAAGATATTTGTATTATCCAAAAAACACCCGTTTTTCCCTTTTTTTTTAGGAAATGATTGAAACTTTAAAAACGGCCGCTTTTCTAGGTTTTGGTTAATATTACTTAGATTCGAGAGCAATAACTTGCTAAGTTTGAAAATCGGTTTATTTTCCCAAAACTGACGTTTTTCAAGACTTTTTGAAGAAATCAATCGAATCTTAAACCGGCCTTTTTGCATATTTTGGCTTAATATTAATTATACTCAGAGACCTTGATTCGATAGGTTAAGGATATTTGCAATATCCAAAAAACTTCGGTTTTCCCTACTTTTTTAGAAAAAAGATCAAACCTTAAAAACGGCCTTTTTTTCCAGGTTTTGGTTAATATTACTTAGATTCGAGAGCAATAACTTGGTAGGTTTAAAAAACGGTTTATTTTTCCAAAACTGACGTTTTTCAAGCCTTTTTGAAGAAATCGATCGAATCTCAAAAAAGGCCGTTTTTGCATGTTTTTGCTTAATATTACTTATAATCGGAGACTTTAATTTGATTAGTATGAAGATATTTGCATTATCCAAAAAAACTCCCGTTTTTCAATCTTTTTTTAGGAAATGGATCAATCCTTAAAATCAGCCGTTTTTTCCAGGTTTTGTTTAATATTACTTAGATTCGAGAGCAATAAATTGCTAAAGTTTAAAAAACGGTTTATTTTCCCAAAACTGCCGTTTTTAAGCCTTTTTAAAGAAATAGATCAAATCTCAAAACAAGCCGTTTTTGCATGTTTTGGCTTAATATTACTTATACTCAGAGACCTTAATTTAATAAGTATGAAGATATTTGTATTATCCAAAAAACACCCGTTTTTCCCATCTTTTTTAGAAAATTGATCAAACCTTAAAAACGGCCGTTTTTCCAGGTTTTGGTTAATATTACTTAGATTCGAGAGCAATAACTTGCTAAGTTTGAAAATCGGTTTATTTTCCCAAAACTGACGTTTGTCAAGACTTTTTGAAGAAATCGATCGAATCTCAAAACTGGCCGTTTTTGCATATTTTGGCTTAATATTAAGTATACTCAGAGACCTTGATTCGATAGGTTAAGGATATTTGTATTATCCAAAAAACTCCCGTTTTTCCCATCTTTTTTAGAAAATTGATCAAACCTTAAAAACGGCCGTTTTTCCAGGTTTTGGTTAATATTACTTAGATTCGAGAGCAATAACTTGCTAAGTTTGAAAATCGGTTTTTTTTCCCAAAACTGACGTTTGTCAAGACTTTTTGAAGAAATCGGTAAAATGTCAAAACTGGCCGTTTTTGCATTTTTTTGCTTAATATTACTTATAATCGGAGACCTCAATTTGATAAGTATGAAGATATTTGTATTATCCAAAAAACACCCGTTTTTCCCTTTTTTTTTAGGAAATGATTGAAACCTTAAAAACGGCCGCTTTTCTAGGTTTTGGTTAATATTACTTAGATTCGAGAGCAATAACTTGCTAAGTTTGAAAATCGGTTTATTTTCCCAAAACTGACGTTTTTCAAGACTTTTTGAAGAAATCGATCGAATCTCAAAACCGGCCGTTTTTGCATATTTTGGCTTAATATTAATTATACTCAGAGACCTTGATTCGATAGGTTAAGGATATTTGCAATATCCAAAAAACTTCGGTTTTCCCTACTTTTTTAGAAAAAAGATCAAACCTTAAAAACGGCCGTTTTTCCAGGTTTTGGTTAATATTACTTAGATTCGAGAGCAATAACTTGGTAGGTTTAAAAAACGGTTTATTTTTTTTCAAAACTGACGTTTTTCAAGCCTTTTTGAAGAAATCGATCGAATCTCAAAAATGGCCGTTTTTGCATGTTTTTGCTTAATATTACTTATAATCGGAGACCTTTATTTGATTAGTATGAAGATATTTGCATTATCCAAAAAAACTCCCGTTTTTCAATCTTTTTTAGAAAATGGATCAAATGTTACAATCAGCCGTTTTTCCAGGTTTTGGTTAATATTACTTAGATTCGAGAGCAATAAATTGCTAAAGTTTAAAAAACGGTTTATTTTCCCAAAACTGCCGTTTTTTAAGCTTTTTTGAAGAAATATATCAAATCTCAAAACAAGCCGTTTTTGCATGTTTTGGCTTAATATTACTTATAATCAGAGACCTTAATTTGATAAGTATGAAGATATTTGTATTATCCAAAAAATTCCCGTTTTTCCCATCTTTTTTAGAAAATTGATCAAACCTTAAAAACGGCCGTTTTTCCAGGTTTTGGTTAATATTACTTAGATTCGAAAGCAATAACTTGCTAAGTTTGAAAATCGGTTCATTTTCCCAAAACTGACGTTGGTCAAGACTTTTTGAAGAAATCGGTCGAATGTCAAAACTGGCCGTTTTTGCATTTTTTTGCTTAATATTACTTATAATCGGGGACCTCAATTTGATAAGTATGAAGATATTTGTATTATCCAAAAAACACCCGTTTTTCCCTTCTTTTTTAGGAAATGATTGAAACCTTAAAAACGGCCGCTTTTCTAGGTTTTGGTTAATATTACTTAGATTTGAGAGCAATAACTTGCTAAGTTTGAAAATCGGTTTATTTTTATCCAAAACTGACGTTTTTCAAGACTTTTTGAAGAAATCGATCGAATCTCAAAACTGGCCGTTTTTGCATATTTTGGCTTAATATTAATTATACTCAGAGACCTTGATTCGATAGGTTAAGGATATTTGCAATATCCAAAAAACTTCGGTTTTCCCTACTTTTTTAGAAAAAAGATCAAACCTTAAAAACGGCTGTTTTTCCAGGTTTTGGTTAATATTACTTAGATTCGAGAGCAATAACTTGGTAAGTTTGAAAAACGGTTGATTTTCCCAAAACTGACGTTTTTCAAGCCTTTTTAAAGAAATAGCACGAATCTCAAAACTGGCCGTTTTTCCATTGTTTTGCTTAATATTACTTATAATCGGAGACCTTAATTTGATTAGTATGAAGATATTTGCATTATCCAAAAAACACCCGTTTTTCCCTTCTTTTTTAGGAAATGATTAAAACCTTAAAAACGGCCGCTTTTCTAGGTTTTGGTTAATATTACTTAGATTCGAGAGCAATAACTTGGTAGGTTTAAAAAACGGTTTATTTTTCCAAAACTGACGTTTTTCAAGCCTTTTTGAAGAAATCGATCGAATCTCAAAAATGGCCGTTTTTGCATATTTTGGCTTAATATTAATTATACTCAGAGACCTTGATTCGATAGGTTAAGGATATTTGTATTATCCAAAAAACTCCCGTTTTTCCCATCTTTTTTAGAAAATTGATCAAACCTTAAAAACGGCCGTTTTTCCAGGTTTTGGTTAATATTACTTAGATTCGAGAGCAATAACTTGCTAAGTTTGAAAATCGATTTATTTTCCCAAAACTGACGTTTGTCAAGACTTTTTGAAGAAATCGGTCGAATGTCAAAACTGGCCGTTTTTGCATTTTTTTGCTTAATATTACTTATAATCGGAGACCTCAATTTGATAAGTATGAAGATATTTGTATTATCCAAAAAACACCCGTTTTTTCCTTCTTTTTTAGGAAATGATTGAAACCTTAAAAACGGCCGCTTTTCTAGGTTTTGGTTAATAATACTTAGATTCGAGAGCAATAACTTGCTAAGTTTGAAAATCGGTTTATTTTCCCAAAACTGACGTTTTTCAAGACTTTTTGAAGAAATCGATCGAATCTCAAAACTGGCCGTTTTTCCATATTTTGGCTTAATATTAATTATACTCAGAGACCTTGATTCGATAGGTTAAGGATATTTGTATTATCCAAAAAACTCCCGTTTTATCCTTCTTTTTTAGAAAATTGATCAAACCTTAAAAACGGCCGTTTTTCCAGGTTTTGGTTAATATTACTTAGATTCGAGAGCAATAACTTGCTAAGTTTGAAAATCGGTTTATTTTCCCCAAACTGACGTTTGTCAAGACTTTTTGAAGAAATCGGTCGAATGTCAAAACTGGCCGTTTTTGCATTTTTTTGCTTAATATTACTTATAATCGGAGACCTCAATTTGATAAGTATGAAGATATTTGTATTATCCAAAAAACACCCGTTTTTCCCTTCTTTTTTAGGAAATGATTAAAACCTTAAAAACGGCCGCTTTTCTAGGTTTTGGTTAATATTACTTAGATTCGAGAGCAATAACTTGCTAAGTTTGAAAATCGGTTTATTTTCCCAAAACTGACGTTTTTCAAGACTTTTTGAAGAAATCGATCGAATCTCAAAACTGGCCGTTTTTGCATATTTTGGCTTAATATTAATTATACTCAGAGACCTTGATTCGATAGGTTAAGGATATTTGCAATATCAAAAAACTTCGGTTTTCCCTACTTTTTTAGAAAAAAGATCAAACCTTAAAAACGGCCGTTTTTCCAGGTTTTGGTTAATATTACTTAGATTCGAGAGCAATAACTTGGTAGGTTTAAAAAACGGTTTATTTTTCCAAAACTGACGTTTTTCAAGCCTTTTTGAAGAAATCGATCGAATCTCAAAAATGGCCGTTTTTGCTTAATATTACTTATAATCGGAGACCTTAATTTGATTAGTATGAAGATATTTGCATTATCCAAAAAAACTCCCGTTTTTCAATCTTTTTTAGGAAATGGATCAATCCTTAAAATCAGCCGTTTTTCCAGGTTTTGGTTAATATTACTTAGATTCGAGAGCAATAAATTGCTAAAGTTTAAAAAACGGTTTATTTTCCCAAAACTGCCGTTTTTTAAGCCTTTTTGAAGAAATAGATCGAATGTCAAAACAAGCCGTTTTTGCATGTTTTGGCTTAATATTATTTATACTCAGAGACCTTAATTTGATAAGTATGAAGATATTTGTATTATCCAAAAAACTCCCGTTTTTCCCATCTTTTTTAGAAAATTGATCAAACCTTAAAAACGGCCGTTTTTCCAAGTTTTGGTTAATATTACTTAGATTCGAGAGCAATAACTTGCTAAGTTTGAAAATCGGTTTATTTTCCCAAAACTGACGTTTTTCAAGACTTTTTGAAGAAATCGATCGAATCTCAAAACGGGCCGTTTTTGCATATTTTGGCTTAATATTAATTATACTCAGAGACCTTGATTCGATAGGTTAAGGATATTTGCAATATCAAAAAACTTCGGTTTTCCCTACTTTTTTAGAAAAAAGATCAAACCTTAAAAACGGCCGTTTTTCCAGGTTTTGGTTAATATTACTTAGATTCGAGAGCAATAACTTGGAGGTTTAAAAAACGGTTTATTTTTCCCAAACTGACGTTTTTCAAGCCTTTTTGAAGAAATCGATCGAATCTCAAAAATGGCCGTTTTTGCATGTTTTTGCTTAATATTACTTATAATCGGAGACCTTAATTTGATTAGTATGAAGATATTTGCATTATCCAAAAAAACTCCCGTTTTTCAATCTTTTTTAGGAAATGGATCAATCCTTAAAATCAGCCGTTTTTCCAGGTTTTGGTTAATATTACTTAGATTCGAGAGCAATAAATTGCTAAAGTTTAAAAAACGGTTTATTTTCCCAAAACTGACGTTTTTCAAGCCTTTTTAAAAAAATAGCACGAATCACAAAATTGGCCGTTTTTGCATGTTTTTTCTTAATATTACTTATACTTGGAGACCTTGATTCGTTAAGTTAAGGATATTTGCATTATCCAAACAACTCCAGTTTTTCAATCTTTTTTAGGAAATAGATCAAACCTTAAAATTAGCCGTTTTTCCAGGTTTTGGTTAATATTACTTAGATTCGAGAGCAATAACTTCCTAAGTTTGAAAAACGGTTTATTTTCTCAAAACTGACGTTTTTCAAGCCTTTTTGAAGAAATCGCTCGAATCTCCAAACAGGCCATTTTTCCATGTTTTTGCTTAATATTACTTATAATCGGAGACCTTAATTTGATTAGTATGAAGATATTTGCATTATCCAAAAAAACTCCCGTTTTTCAATCTTTTTTAGGAAATGGATCAATCCTTAAAATCAGCCGTTTTTCCAGGTTTTGGTTAATATTACTTAGATTCGAGAGCAATAAATTGCTAAAGTTTAAAAAACGGTTTATTTTCCCAAAACTCCTGTTTTTTAAGCCTTTTTGAAGAAATAGATCAAATGTCAAAACAAGCCGTTTTTGCATGTTTTGGCTTAATATTACTTATACTCAGAGACCTTAATTTGATAAGTATGAAGATATTTGTATTATCCAAAAAACTCCCGTTTTTCCCATCTTTTTTAGAAAATTGATCAAACCTTAAAAACGGCCGTTTTTCCAAGTTTTGGTTAATATTACTTAGATTCGAGAGCAATAACTTGCTAAGTTTGAAAATCGGTTTATTTTCCCCAAACTGACGTTTGTCAAGACTTTTTGAAGATATTTGTATTATCCAAAAAACACCCGTTTTTCCCTTTTTTTCAGGAAATGATTGAAACCTTAAAAACGGCCGCTTTTCTAGGTTTTGGTTAATATTACTTAGATTCGAGAGCAATAACTTGCTAAGTTTGAAAATCGGTTTATTTTCCCAAAACTGACGTTTTTCAAGACTTTTTGAAGAAATCGATCGAATCTCAAAACTGGCCGTTTTTGCATATTTTGGCTTAATATTAATTATACTCAGAGACCTTGATTCGATAGGTTAAGGATATTTGCAATATCAAAAAACTTCGGTTTTCCCTACTTTTTTAGAAAAAAGATCAAACCTTAAAAACGGCCGTTTTTCCAGGTTTTGGTTAATATTACTTAGATTCGAGAGCAATAACTTGGTAGGTTTAAAAAACGGTTTATTTTTCCAAAACTGACGTTTTTCAAGCCTTTTTGAAGAAATCGATCGAATCTCAAAAATGGCCGTTTTTGCTTAATATTACTTATAATCGGAGACCTTAATTTGATTAGTATGAAGATATTTGCATTATCCAAAAAAACTCCCGTTTTTCAATCTTTTTTAGGAAATGGATCAATCCTTAAAATCAGCCGTTTTTTCAGGTTTTGGTTAATATTACTTAGATTCGAGAGCAATAAATTGCTAAAGTTTAAAAAACGGTTTATTTTCCCAAAACTGCCGTTTTTTAAGCCTTTTTGAAGAAATAGATCGAATGTCAAAACAAGCCGTTTTTGCATGTTTTGGCTTAATATTATTTATACTCAGAGACCTTAATTTGATAAGTATGAAGATATTTGTATTATCCAAAAAACTCCCGTTTTTCCCATCTTTTTTAGAAAATTGATCAAACCTTAAAAACGGCCGTTTTTCCAAGTTTTGGTTAATATTACTTAGATTCGAGCAGCAATAACTTGCTAAGTTTGAAAATCGGTTTATTTTCCCCAAACTGACGTTTGTCAAGACTTTTTGAAGAAATCGGTCGAATGTCAAAACTGGCCGTTTTTGCATTTTTTTTGCTTAATATTACTTATAATCGGAGACCTCAATTTGATATGTATGAAGATATTTGTATTATCCAAAAAACACCCGTTTTTCCCTTTTTTTTAGGAAATGATTGAAACCTTAAAAACGGCCGCTTTTCTAGGTTTTGGTTAATATTACTTAGATTCGAGAGCAATAACTTGCTAAGTTTGAAAATCGGTTTATTTTCCCAAAACTGACGTTTTTCAAGACTTTTTGAAGAAATCGATCGAATCTCAAAACTGAACGTTTTTGCATATTTTGGCTTAATATTAATTATACTCAGAGACCTTGATTCGATAGGTTAAGGATATTTGCAATATCAAAAAACTTCGGTTTTCCCTACTTTTTTAGAAAAAAGATCAAACCTTAAAAACGGCCGTTTTTCCAGGTTTTGGTTAATATTACTTAGATTCGAGAGCAATAACTTGGAGGTTTAAAAAACGGTTTATTTTTCCCAAACTGACGTTTTTCAAGCCTTTTTGAAGAAATCGATCGAATCTCAAAAATGGCCGTTTTTGCATGTTTTTGCTTAATATTACTTATAATCGGAGACCTTAATTTGATTAGTATGAAGATATTTGCATTATCCAAAAAAACTCCCGTTTTTCAATCTTTTTTAGGAAATGGATCAATCCTTAAAATCAGCCGTTTTTCCAGGTTTTGGTTAATATTACTTAGATTCGAGAGCAATAAATTGCTAAAGTTTAAAAAACGGTTTATTTTCCCAAAACTGACGTTTTTCAAGCCTTTTTAAAGAAATAGCACGAATCACAAAATTGGCCGTTTTTGCATGTTTTTTCTTAATATTACTTATACTTGGAGACCTTGATTCGTTAAGTTAAGGATATTTGCATTATCCAAACAACTCCAGTTTTTCAATCTTTTTTAGGAAATAGATCAAACCTTAAAATTAGCCGTTTTTCCAGGTTTTGGTTAATATTACTTAGATTCGAGAGCAATAACTTCCTAAGTTTGAAAAACGGTTTATTTTCTCAAAACTGACGTTTTTCAAGCCTTTTTGAAGAAATCGCTCGAATCTCCAAACAGGCCATTTTTCCATGTTTTTGCTTAATATTACTTATAATCGGAGACCTTAATTTGATTAGTATGAAGATATTTGCATTATCCAAAAAAACTCCCGTTTTTCAATCTTTTTTAGGAAATGGATCAATCCTTAAAATCAGCCGTTTTTCCAGGTTTTGGTTAATATTACTTAGATTCGAGAGCAATAAATTGCTAAAGTTTAAAAAACGGTTTATTTTCCCAAAACTCCTGTTTTTTAAGCCTTTTTGAAGAAATAGATCAAATGTCAAAACAAGCCGTTTTTGCATGTTTTGGCTTAATATTACTTATACTCAGAGACCTTAATTTGATAAGTATGAAGATATTTGTATTATCCAAAAAACTCCCGTTTTTCCCATCTTTTTTAGAAAATTGATCAAACCTTAAAAACGGCCGTTTTTCCAAGTTTTGGTTAATAATACTTAGATTCGAGAGCAATAACTTGCTAAGTTTGAAAATCGGTTTATTTTCCCCAAACTGACGTTTGTCAAGACTTTTTGAAGATATTTGTATTATCCAAAAAACACCCGTTTTTCCCTTTTTTTCAGGAAATGATTGAAACCTTAAAAACGGCCGCTTTTCTAAGTTTTGGTTAATATTACTTAGATTCGAGAGCAATAACTTGCTAAGTTTGAAAATCGGTTTATTTTCCCAAAACTGACGTTTTTCAAGACTTTTTGAAGAAATCGATCGAATCTCAAAACTGGCCGTTTTTGCATATTTTGGCTTAATATTAATTATACTCAGAGACCTTGATTCGATAGGTTAAGGATATTTGCAATATCAAAAAACTTCGGTTTTCCCTACTTTTTTAGAAAAAAGATCAAACCTTAAAAACGGCCGTTTTTCCAGGTTTTGGTTAATATTACTTAGATTCGAGAGCAATAACTTGGTAGGTTTAAAAAACGGTTTATTTTTCCAAAACTGACGTTTTTCAAGCCTTTTTGAAGAAATCGATCGAATCTCAAAAATGGCCGTTTTTGCTTAATATTACTTATAATCGGAGACCTTAATTTGATTAGTATGAAGATATTTGCATTATCCAAAAAAACTCCCGTTTTTCAATCTTTTTTAGGAAATGGATCAATCCTTAAAATCAGCCGTTTTTCCAGGTTTTGGTTAATATTACTTAGATTCGAGAGCAATAAATTGCTAAAGTTTAAAAAACGGTTTATTTTCCCAAAACTGCCGTTTTTTAAGCCTTTTTGAAGAAATAGATCGAATGTCAAAACAAGCCGTTTTTGCATGTTTTGGCTTAATATTATTTATACTCAGAGACCTTAATTTGATAAGTATGAAGATATTTGTATTATCCAAAAAACTCCCGTTTTTCCCATCTTTTTTAGAAAATTGATCAAACCTTAAAAACGGCCGTTTTTCCAAGTTTTGGTTAATATTACTTAGATTCGAGCAGCAATAACTTGCTAAGTTTGAAAATCGGTTTATTTTCCCAAAACTGACGTTTGTCAAGACTTTTTGAAGAAATCGGTCGAATGTCAAAACGGGCCGTTTTTGCATTTTTTTGCTTAATATTACTTATAATCGGAGACCTCAATTTGATATGTATGAAGTCATTTGTATTATCCAAAAAACACCCGTTTTTCCCTTCTTTTTTTAGGAAATGATTAAAACCTTAAAAACGGCCGCTTTTCTAGGTTTTGGTTAATATTACTTAGATTCGAGAGCAATAACTTGCTAAGTTTGAAAATCGGTTTATTTTCCCAAAACTGACGTTTTTCAAGACTTTTTGAAGAAATCGATCGAATCTCAAAACTGGCCGTTTTTGCATATTTTGGCTTAATATTAATTATACTCAGAGACCTTGGTTCGATAGGTTAAGGATATTTGCAATATCAAAAAACTTCGGTTTTCCCTACTTTTTTAGAAAAAAGATCAAACCTTAAAAACGGCCGTTTTTCCAGGTTTTGGTTAATATTACTTAGATTCGAGAGCAATAACTTGGTAGGTTTAAAAAACGGTTTATTTTTCCAAAACTGACGTTTTTCAAGCCTTTTTGAAGAAATCGATCGAATCTCAAAAATAGCCGTTTTTGCTTAATATTACTTATAATCGGAGACCTTAATTTGATTAGTATGAAGATATTTGCATTATCCAAAAAAACTCCCGTTTTTCAATCTTTTTTAGGAAATGGATCAATCCTTAAAATCAGCCGTTTTTCCAGGTTTTGGTTAATATTACTTAGATTCGAGAGCAATAAATTGCTAAAGTTTAAAAAACGGTTTATTTTCCCAAAACTGCCGTTTTTTAAGCCTTTTTGAAGAAATAGATCAAATGTCAAAACAAGCCGTTTTTGCATGTTTTGGCTTAATATTACTTATACTCAGAGACCTTAATTTGATAAGTATGAAGATATTTGTATTATCCAAAAAACTCCCGTTTTTCCCATCTTTTTTAGAAAATTGATGAACCTTAAAAACGGCCGTTTTTCGAAGTTTTGGTTAATATTACTTAGATTCGAGAGCAATAACTTGCTAAGTTTGAAAATCGGTTTATTTTCCCCAAACTGACGTTTGTCAAGACTTTTTGAAGAAATCGGTCGAATGTCAAAACTGGCCGTTTTTGCATTTTTTGGCTTAATTTTACTTATAATCGGAGACCTTAATTTGATAAGTATGAAGATATTTGTATTATCCAAAAAACTCCCGTTTTTCCCATCTTTTTTAGAAAATTGATCAAACCTTAAAAACGGCCGTTTTTCCAAGTTTTGGTTAATATTACTTAGATTCGAGCAGCAATAACTTGCTAAGTTTGAAAATCGGTTTATTTTCCCCAAACTGACGTTTGTCAAGACTTTTTGAAGAAATCGGTCGAATGTCAAAACTGGCCGTTTTTGCATTTTTTTGCTTAATATTACTTATAATCGGAGACCTCAATTTGATATGTATGAAGATATTTGTATTATCCAAAAAACACCCGTTTTTCCCTTTTTTTTTAGGAAATGATTGAAACCTTAAAAACGACCGCTTTTCTAGGTTTTGGTTAATATTACTTAGATTCGAGAGCAATAACTTGCTAAGTTTGAAAATCGGTTTATTTTCCCAAAACTGACGTTTTTCAAGACTTTTTGAAGAAATCGATCGAATCTCAAAACTGGCCGTTTTTGCATATTTTGGCTTAATATTAATTATACTCAGAGACCTTGATTCGATAGGTTAAGGATATTTGCAATATCAAAAAACTTCGGTTTTCCCTACTTTTTTAGAAAAAAGATCAAACCTTAAAAACGGCCGTTTTTCCAGGTTTTGGTTAATATTACTTAGATTCGAGAGCAATAACTTGGTAGGTATTAAAAACGGTTTATTTTTCCCAAACTGACGTTTTTCAAGCCTTTTTGAAGAAATCGATCGAATCTCAAAAATGGCCGTTTTTGCATGTTTTTGCTTAATATTACTTATAATCGGAGACCTTAATTTGATTAGTATGAAGATATTTGCATTATCCAAAAAAACTCCCGTTTTTCAATCTTTTTTAGGAAATGGATCAATCCTTAAAATCAGCCGTTTTTCCAGGTTTTGGTTAATATTACTTAGATTCGAGAGCAATAAATTGCTAAAGTTTAAAAAACGGTTTATTTTCCCAAAACTGACGTTTTTCAAGCCTTTTTAAAGAAATAGCACGAATCACAAAATTGGCCGTTTTTGCATGTTTTTTCTTAATATTACTTATACTTGGAGACCTTGATTCGTTAAGTTAAGGATATTTGCATTATCCAAACAACTCCAGTTTTTCAATCTTTTTTAGGAAATGGATCAAACCTTAAAATTAGCCGTTTTTCCAGGTTTTGGTTAATATTACTTAGATTCGAGAGCAATAACTTCCTAAGTTTGAAAAACGGTTTATTTTCTCAAAACTGACGTTTTTCAAGCCTTTTTGAAGAAATCGCTCGAATCTCCAAACAGGCCATTTTTCCATGTTTTTGCTTAATATTACTTATAATCGGAGACCTTAATTTGATTAGTATGAAGATATTTGCATTATCCAAAAAAACTCCCGTTTTTCAATCTTTTTTAGGAAATGGATCAATCCTTAAAATCAGCCGTTTTTCCAGGTTTTGGTTAATATTACTTAGATTCGAGAGCAATAAATTGCTAAAGTTTAAAAAACGGTTTATTTTCCCAAAACTCCTGTTTTTTAAGCCTTTTTGAAGAAATAGATCAAATGTCAAAACAAGCCGTTTTTGCATGTTTTGGCTTAATATTACTTATACTCAGAGACCTTAATTTAATAAGTATGAAGATATTTGTATTATCCAAAAAACTCCCGTTTTTCCCATCTTTTTTAGAAAATTGATCAAACCTTAAAAACGGCCGTTTTTCCAGGTTTTGGTTAATATTACTTAGATTCTAAAGCAATAACTTGCTAGGTTTGAAAATCGGTTTATTTTCCCAAAACTGACGTTTGTCAAGACTTTTTGAAGAAATCGGTCGAATGTCAAAACTGGCCGTTTTTGCATTTTTTTGCTTAATATTACTTATAATCGGAGACCTCTAATTGATAAGTATGAAGATATTTGTATTATCCAAAAAACACCCGTTTTTCCCTTATTTTTTAGGAAATGATTGAAACCTTAAAAACGGCCGCTTTTCTAGGTTTTGGTTAATATTACTTAGATTCGAGAGCAATAACTTGCTAAGTTTGAAAATCGGTTTATTTTCCCAAAACTGACGTTTTTCAAGACTTTTTGAAGAAATCGATCGAATCTCAAAACTGGCCGTTTTTCTATATTCTGGCTTGATATTAATTATACTCAGAGACCTTGATTCGATAGGTTAAGGATATTTGCAATATCCAAAAAACTTCTTTTTTCCCTACTTTTTTAGAAAAAAGATCAAATCTTAAAAACGGCCGTTTTTCCAGGTTTTGGTTAATATTACTTAGATTCGAGAGCAATAACTTGGTAGGTTTAAAAAACGGTTTATTTTTCCAAAACTGACGTTTTTCAAGCCTTTTTGAAGAAATCGATCGAATCTCAAAAATGGCCGTTTTTGCATGTTTTTGCTTAATATTACTTATAATCGGAGACCTTAATTTGATTAGTATGAAGATATTTGCATTATCCAAAAAAACTCCCGTTTTTCAATCTTTTTTAGGAAATGGATCAATCCTTAAAATCAGCAGTTTTTCCAGGTTTTGGTTAATATTACTTAGATTCGAGAGCAATAATTTGCTAAAGTTTAAAAAACGGTTTATTTTCCCAAAACTGCCGTTTTTTAAGCCTTTTTGAAGAAATAGATCAAATCTCAAAACAAGCCGTTTTTGCATGTTTTGGCTTAATATTACTTATACTCAGAGACCTTAATTTGATAAGTATGAAGATATTTGTATTATCCAAAAAACTCCCGTTTTTCCCATCTTTTTTAGAAAATTGATCAAACCTTAAAAACGGCCGTTTTTCCAAGTTTTGGTTAATATTACTTAGATTCGAGAGCAATAACTTGCTAAGTTTGAAAATCGGTTTATTTTCCCCAAACTGACGTTTGTCAAGACTTTTTGAAGAAATCGGTCGAATGTCAAAACTGGCCGTTTTTGCATTTTTTTGCTTAATATTACTTATAATCGGAGACCTCAATTTGATATGTATGAAGATATTTGTATTATCCAAAAAACACCCGTTTTTCCCTTTTTTTTAGGAAATGATTGAAACTTTAAAAACGGCCGCTTTTCTAGGTTTTGGTTAATATTACTTAGATTCGAGAGCAATAACTTGCTAAGTTTGAAAATCGGTTTATTTTCCCAAAACTGACGTTTTTCAAGACTTTTTGAAGAAATCGATCGAATCTTAAACCGGCCTTTTTGCATATTTTGGCTTAATATTAATTATACTCAGAGACCTTGATTCGATAGGTTAAGGATATTTGCAATATCCAAAAAACTTCGGTTTTCCCTACTTTTTTAGAAAAAAGATCAAACCTTAAAAACGGCCGTTTTTCCAGGTTTTGGTTAATATTACTTAGATTCGAGAGCAATAAATTGCTAAAGTTTAAAAAACGGTTTATTTTCCCAAAACTGCCGTTTTTTAAGCCTTTTTGAAGAAATCGATCGAATCTCAAAACTGGCCGTTTTTGCATATTTTGGCTTAATATTAATTATACTCAGAGACCTTGATTCGATAGGTTAAGGATATTTGCAATATCAAAAAACTTCGGTTTTCCCTACTTTTTTAGAAAAAAGATCAAACCTTAAAAACGGCCGTTTTTCCAGGTTTTGGTTAATATTACTTAGATTCGAGAGCAATAACTTGGTAGGTTTAAAAAACGGTTTATTTTTCCAAAACTGACGTTTTTCAAGCCTTTTTGAAGAAATCGATCGAATCTCAAAAATAGCCGTTTTTGCTTAATATTACTTATAATCGGAGACCTTAATTTGATTAGTATGAAGATATTTGCATTATCCAAAAAAACTACCGTTTTTCAATCTTTTTTAGGAAATGGATCAATCCTTAAAATCAGCCGTTTTTCCAGGTTTTGGTTAATATTACTTAGATTCGAGAGCAATAAATTGCTAAAGTTTAAAAAACGGTTTATTTTCCCAAAACTGCCGTTTTTTAAGCCTTTTTGAAGAAATAGATCAAATGTCAAAACAAGCCGTTTTTGCATGTTTTGGCTTAATATTACTTATACTCAGAGACCTTAATTTGATAAGTATGAAGATATTTGTATTATCCAAAAAACTCCCGTTTTTCCCATCTTTTTTAGAAAATTGATGAACCTTAAAAACGGCCGTTTTTCCAAGTTTTGGTTAATATTACTTAGATTCGAGAGCAATAACTTGCTAAGTTTGAAAATCGGTTTATTTTCCCCAAACTGACGTTTGTCAAGACTTTTTGAAGAAATCGGTCGAATGTCAAAACTGGCCGTTTTTGCATTTTTTTGCTTAATTTTACTTATAATCGGAGACCTTAATTTGATAAGTATGAAGATATTTGTATTATCCAAAAAACTCCCGTTTTTCCCATCTTTTTTAGAAAATTGATCAAACCTTAAAAACGGCCGTTTTTCCAAGTTTTGGTTAATATTACTTAGATTCGAGCAGCAATAACTTGCTAAGTTTGAAAATCGGTTTATTTTCCCCAAACTGACGTTTGTCAAGACTTTTTGAAGAAATCGGTCGAATGTCAAAACTGGCCGTTTTTGCATTTTTTTGCTTAATATTACTTATAATCGGAGACCTCAATTTGATATGTATGAAGATATTTGTATTATCCAAAAAACACCCGTTTTTCCCTTTTTTTTAGGAAATGATTGAAACCTTAAAAACGGCCGCTTTTCTAGGTTTTGGTTAATATTACTTAGATTCGAGAGCAATAACTTGCTAAGTTTGAAAATCGGTTTATTTTCCCAAAACTGACGTTTTTCAAGACTTTTTGAAGAAATCGATCGAATCTCAAAACTGGCCGTTTTTGCATATTTTGGCTTAATATTAATTATACTCAGAGACCTTGATTCGATAGGTTAAGGATATTTGCAATATCAAAAAACTTCGGTTTTCCCTACTTTTTTAGAAAAAAGATCAAACCTTAAAAACGGCCGTTTTTCCAGGTTTTGGTTAATATTACTTAGATTCGAGAGCAATAACTTGGTAGGTTTAAAAAACGGTTTATTTTTCCCAAACTGACGTTTTTCAAGCCTTTTTGAAGAAATCGATCGAATCTCAAAAATGGCCGTTTTTGCATGTTTTTGCTTAATATTACTTATAATCGGAGACCTTAATTTGATTAGTATGAAGATATTTGCATTATCCAAAAAAACTCCCGTTTTTCAATCTTTTTTAGGAAATGGATCAATCCTTAAAATCAGCCGTTTTTCCAGGTTTTGGTTAATATTACTTAGATTCGAGAGCAATAAATTGCTAAAGTTTAAAAAACGGTTTATTTTCCCAAAACTGACGTTTTTCAAGCCTTTTTAAAGAAATAGCACGAATCACAAAATTGGCCGTTTTTGCATGTTTTTTCTTAATATTACTTATACTTGGAGACCTTGATTCGTTAAGTTAAGGATATTTGCATTATCCAAACAACTCCAGTTTTTCAATCTTTTTTAGGAAATGGATCAAACCTTAAAATTAGCCGTTTTTCCAGGTTTTGGTTAATATTACTTAGATTCGAGAGCAATAACTTCCTAAGTTTGAAAAACGGTTTATTTTCTCAAAACTGACGTTTTTCAAGCCTTTTTGAAGAAATCGCTCGAATCTCCAAACAGGCCATTTTTCCATGTTTTTGCTTAATATTACTTATAATCGGAGACCTTAATTTGATTAGTATGAAGATATTTGCATTATCCAAAAAAACTCCCGTTTTTCAATCTTTTTTAGGAAATGGATCAATCCTTAAAATCAGCCGTTTTTCCAGGTTTTGGTTAATATTACTTAGATTCGAGAGCAATAAATTGCTAAAGTTTAAAAAACGGTTTATTTTCCCAAAACTCCTGTTTTTTAAGCCTTTTTGAAGAAATAGATCAAATGTCAAAACAAGCCGTTTTTGCATGTTTTGGCTTAATATTACTTATACTCAGAGACCTTAATTTGATAAGTATGAAGATATTTGTATTATCCAAAAAACTCCCGTTTTTCCCATCTTTTTTAGAAAATTGATCAAACCTTAAAAACGGCCGTTTTTCCAGGTTTTGGTTAATATTACTTAGATTCTAAAGCAATAACTTGCTAGGTTTGAAAATCGGTTTATTTTCCCAAAACTGACGTTTGTCAAGACTTTTTGAAGAAATCGGTCGAATGTCAAAACTGGATGTTTTTGCATTTTCTTGCTTAATATTACTTATAATCGGAGACCTCAATTTGATAAGTATGAAGATATTTGTATTATCCAAAAAACACCCGTTTTTCCCTTATTTTTTAGGAAATGATTAAAACCTTAAAAACGGCCGCTTTTCTAGGTTTTGGTTAATATTACTTAGATTCGAGAGCAATAACTTGCTAAGTTTGAAAATCGGTTTATTTTCCCAAAACTGACGTTTTTCAAGACTTTTTGAATAAATCGATCGAATCTCAAAACTGGCCGTTTTTCTATATTCTGGCTTGATATTAATTATACTCAGAGACCTTGATTCGATAGGTTAAGGATATTTGCAATATCCAAAAAACTTCTTTTTTCCCTACTTTTTTAGAAAAAAGATCAAATCTTAAAAACGGCCGTTTTTCCAGGTTTTGGTTAATATTACTTAGATTCGAGAGCAATAACTTGGTAGGTTTAAAAAACGGTTTATTTTTCCAAAACTGACGTTTTTCAAGCCTTTTTGAAGAAATCGATCGAATCTCAAAAATGGCCGTTTTTGCATGTTTTTGCTTAATATTACTTATAATCGGAGACCTTAATTTGATTAGTATGAAGATATTTGCATTATCCAAAAAAACTCCCGTTTTTCAATCTTTTTTAGGAAATGGATCAATCCTTAAAATCAGCAGTTTTTCCAGGTTTTGGTTAATATTACTTAGATTCGAGAGCAATAAATTGCTAAAGTTTAAAAAACGGTTTATTTTCCCAAAACTCCTGTTTTTTAAGCCTTTTTGAAGAAATAGATCAAATGTCAAAACAAGCCGTTTTTGCATGTTTTGGCTTAATATTACTTATACTCAGAGACCTTAATTTGATAAGTATGAAGATATTTGTATTATCCAAAAAACTCCCGTTTTTCCCATCTTTTTTAGAAAATTGATCAAACCTTAAAAACGGCCGTTTTTCCAGGTTTTGGTTAATATTACTTAGATTCTAAAGCAATAACTTGCTAGGTTTGAAAATCGGTTTATTTTCCCAAAACTGACGTTTGTCAAGACTTTTTGAAGAAATCGGTCGAATGTCAAAACTGGCCGTTTTTGCATTTTTTTGCTTAATATTACTTATAATCGGAGACCTCAATTTGATAAGTATGAAGATATTTGTATTATCCAAAAAACACCCGTTTTTCCCTTATTTTTTAGGAAATGATTGAAACCTTAAAAACGGCCGCTTTTCTAGGTTTTGGTTAATATTACTTAGATTCGAGAGCAATAACTTGCTAAGTTTGAAAATCGGTTTATTTTCCCAAAACTGACGTTTTTCAAGACTTTTTGAAGAAATCGATCGAATCTCAAAACTGGCCGTTTTTCTATATTCTGGCTTGATATTAATTATACTCAGAGACCTTGATTCGATAGGTTAAGGATATTTGCAATATCCAAAAAACTTCTTTTTTCCCTACTTTTTTAGAAAAAAGATCAAATCTTAAAAACGGCCGTTTTTCCAGGTTTTGGTTAATATTACTTAGATTCGAGAGCAATAACTTGGTAGGTTTAAAAAACGGTTTATTTTTCCAAAACTGACGTTTTTCAAGCCTTTTTGAAGAAATCGATCGAATCTCAAAAATGGCCGTTTTTGCATGTTTTTGCTTAATATTACTTATAATCGGAGACCTTAATTTGATTAGTATGAAGATATTTGCATTATCCAAAAAAACTCCCGTTTTTCAATCTTTTTTAGGAAATGGATCAATCCTTAAAATCAGCAGTTTTTCCAGGTTTTGGTTAATATTACTTAGATTCGAGAGCAATAAATTGCTAAAGTTTAAAAAACGGTTTATTTTCCCAAAACTGCCGTTTTTTAAGCCTTTTTGAAGAAATAGATCAAATCTCAAAACAAGCCGTTTTTGCATGTTTTGGCTTAATATTACTTATACTCAGAGACCTTAATTTGATAAGTATAAAGATATTTGTATTATCCAAAAAACTCCCGTTTTTCCCATCTTTTTTAGAAAATTGATCAAACCTTAAAAACGGCCGTTTTTCCAAGTTTTTTTAGGAAATGGATCAATCCTTAAAATCAGCCGTTTTTCCAGGTTTTGGTTAATATTACTTAGATTCGAGAGCAATAAATTGCTAAAGTTTAAAAAACGGTTTATTTTCCCAAAACTGACGTTTTTCGAGGCTTTTTAAAGAAATAGCACGAATCACAAAATTGGCCGTTTTTGCATGTTTTTTCTTAATATTACTTATACTTGGAGACCTTGATTCGTTAAGTTAAGGATATTTGCATTATCCAAACAACTCCAGTTTTTCAATCTTTTTTAGGAAATGGATCAAACCTTAAAATTAGCCGTTTTTCCAGGTTTTGGTTAATATTACTTAGATTCGAGAGCAATAACTTCCTAAGTTTGAAAAACGGTTTATTTTCTCAAAACTGACGTTTTTCAAGCCTTTTTGAAGAAATCGCTCGAATCTCCAAACAGGCCATTTTTCCATGTTTTTGCTTAATATTACTTATAATCGGAGACCTTAATTTGATTAGTATGAAGATATTTGCATTATCCAAAAAAACTCCCGTTTTTCAATCTTTTTTAGGAAAAATCAGCCGTTTTTCCAGGTTTTGGTTAATATTACTTAGATTCGAGAGCAATAAATTGCTAAAGTTTAAAAAACGGTTTATTTTCCCAAAACTCCTGTTTTTTAAGCCTTTTTGAAGAAATAGATCAAATGTCAAAACAAGCCGTTTTTGCATGTTTTGGCTTAATATTACTTATACTCAGAGACCTTAATTTGATAAGTATGAAGATATTTGTATTATCCAAAAAACTCCCGTTTTTCCCATCTTTTTTAGAAAATTGATCAAACCTTAAAAACGGCCGTTTTTCCAGGTTTTGGTTAATATTACTTAGATTCTAAAGCAATAACTTGCTAGGTTTGAAAATCGGTTTATTTTCCCAAAACTGACGTTTGTCAAGACTTTTTGAAGAAATCGGTCGAATGTCAAAACTGGCCGTTTTTGCATTTTTTTGCTTAATATTACTTATAATCGGAGACCTCAATTTGATAAGTATGAAGATATTTGTATTATCCAAAAAACACCCGTTTTTCCCTTATTTTTTAGGAAATGATTGAAACCTTAAAAACGGCCGCTTTTCTAGGTTTTGGTTAATATTACTTAGATTCGAGAGCAATAACTTGCTAAGTTTGAAAATCGGTTCATTTTCCCAAAACTGACGTTTTTCAAGACTTTTTGAAGAAATCGATCGAATCTCAAAACTGGCCGTTTTTCTATATTCTGGCTTGATATTAATTATACTCAGAGACCTTGATTCGATAGGTTAAGGATATTTGCAATATCCAAAAAACTTCTTTTTTCCCTACTTTTTTAGAAAAAAGATCAAATCTTAAAAACGGCCGTTTTTCCAGGTTTTGGTTAATATTACTTAGATTCGAGAGCAATAACTTGGTAGGTTTAAAAAACGGTTTATTTTTCCAAAACTGACGTTTTTCAAGCCTTTTTGAAGAAATCGATCGAATCTCAAAAATGGCCGTTTTTGCATGTTTTTGCTTAATATTACTTATAATCGGAGACCTTAATTTGATTAGTATGAAGATATTTGCATTATCCAAAAAAACTCCCGTTTTTCAATCTTTTTTAGGAAATGGATCAATCCTTAAAATCAGCAGTTTTTCCAGGTTTTGGTTAATATTACTTAGATTCGAGAGCAATAAATTGCTAAAGTTTAAAAAACGGTTTATTTTCCCAAAACTGCCGTTTTTAAAGCCTTTTTGAAGAAATAGATCAAATCTCAAAACAAGCCGTTTTTGCATGTTTTGGCTTAATATTACTTATACTCAGAGACCTTAATTTGATAAGTATGAAGATATTTGTATTATCCAAAAAACTCCCGTTTTTCCCATCTTTTTTAGAAAATTGATCAAACCTTAAAAACGGCCGTTTTTCCAAGTTTTTTTAGGAAATGGATCAATCCTTAAAATCAGCCGTTTTTCCAGGTTTTGGTTAATATTACTTAGATTCGAGAGCAATAAATTGCTAAAGTTTAAAAAACGGTTTATTTTCCCAAAACTGACGTTTTTCGAGCCTTTTTAAAGAAATAGCACGAATCACAAAATTGGCCGTTTTTGCATGTTTTTTCTTAATATTACTTATACTTGGAGACCTTGATTCGTTAAGTTAAGGATATTTGCATTATCCAAACAACTCCAGTTTTTCAATCTTTTTTAGGAAATGGATCAAACCTTAAAATTAGCCGTTTTTCCAGGTTTTGGTTAATATTACTTAGATTCGAGAGCAATAACTTCCTAAGTTTGAAAAACGGTTTATTTTCTCAAAACTGACGTTTTTCAAGCCTTTTTGAAGAAATCGCTCGAATCTCCAAACAGGCCATTTTTCCATGTTTTTGCTTAATATTACTTATAATCGGAGACCTTAATTTGATTAGTATGAAGATATTTGCATTATCCAAAAAAACTCCCGTTTTTCAATCTTTTTTAGGAAAAATCAGCCGTTTTTCCAGGTTTTGGTTAATATTACTTAGATTCGAGAGCAATAAATTGCTAAAGTTTAAAAAACGGTTTATTTTCCCAAAACTCCTGTTTTTTAAGCCTTTTTGAAGAAATAGATCAAATGTCAAAACAAGCCGTTTTTGCATGTTTTGGCTTAATATTACTTATACTCAGAGACCTTAATTTGATAAGTATGAAGATATTTGTATTATCCAAAAAACTCCCGTTTTTCCCATCTTTTTTAGAAAATTGATCAAACCTTAAAAACGGCCGTTTTTCCAGGTTTTGGTTAATATTACTTAGATTCTAAAGCAATAACTTGCTAGGTTTGAAAATCGGTTTATTTTCCCAAAACTGACGTTTGTCAAGACTTTTTGAAGAAATCGGTCGAATGTCAAAACTGGCCGTTTTTGCATTTTTTTGCTTAATATTACTTATAATCGGAGACCTCAATTTGATAAGTATGAAGATATTTGTATTATCCAAAAAACACCCGTTTTTCCCTTATTTTTTAGGAAATGATTGAAACCTTAAAAACGGCCGCTTTTCTAGGTTTTGGTTAATATTACTTAGATTCGAGAGCAATAACTTGCTAAGTTTGAAAATCGGTTCATTTTCCCAAAACTGACGTTTTTCAAGACTTTTTGAAGAAATCGATCGAATCTCAAAACTGGCCGTTTTTCTATATTCTGGCTTGATATTAATTATACTCAGAGACCTTGATTCGATAGGTTAAGGATATTTGCAATATCCAAAAAACTTCTTTTTTCCCTACTTTTTTAGAAAAAAGATCAAATCTTAAAAACGGCCGTTTTTCCAGGTTTTGGTTAATATTACTTAGATTCGAGAGCAATAACTTGGTAGGTTTAAAAAACGGTTTATTTTTCCAAAACTGACGTTTTTCAAGCCTTTTTGAAGAAATCGATCGAATCTCAAAAATGGCCGTTTTTGCATGTTTTTGCTTAATATTACTTATAATCGGAGACCTTAATTTGATTAGTATGAAGATATTTGCATTATCCAAAAAAACTCCCGTTTTTCAATCTTTTTTAGGAAATGGATCAATCCTTAAAATCAGCAGTTTTTCCAGGTTTTGGTTAATATTACTTAGATTCGAGAGCAATAAATTGCTAAAGTTTAAAAAACGGTTTATTTTCCCAAAACTGCCGTTTTTTAAGCCTTTTTGAAGAAATAGATCAAATCTCAAAACAAGCCGTTTTTGCATGTTTTGGCTTAATATTACTTATACTCAGAGACCTTAATTTGATAAGTATGAAGATATTTGTATTATCCAAAAAACTCCCGTTTTTCCCATCTTTTTTAGAAAATTGATCAAACCTTAAAAACGGCCGTTTTTCCAAGTTTTTTTAGGAAATGGATCAATCCTTAAAATCAGCCGTTTTTCCAGGTTTTGGTTAATATTACTTAGATTCGAGAGCAATAAATTGCTAAAGTTTAAAAAACGGTTTATTTTCCCAAAACTGACGTTTTTCGAGCCTTTTTAAAGAAATAGCACGAATCACAAAATTGGCCGTTTTTGCATGTTTTTTCTTAATATTACTTATACTTGGAGACCTTGATTCGTTAAGTTAAGGATATTTGCATTATCCAAACAACTCCAGTTTTTCAATCTTTTTTAGGAAATGGATCAAACCTTAAAATTAGCCGTTTTTCCAGGTTTTGGTTAATATTACTTAGATTCGAGAGCAATAACTTCCTAAGTTTGAAAAACGGTTTATTTTCTCAAAACTGACGTTTTTCAAGCCTTTTTGAAGAAATCGCTCGAATCTCCAAACAGGCCATTTTTCCATGTTTTTGCTTAATATTACTTATAATCGGAGACCTTAATTTGATTAGTATGAAGATATTTGCATTATCCAAAAAAACTCCCGTTTTTCAATCTTTTTTAGGAAAAATCAGCCGTTTTTCCAGGTTTTGGTTAATATTACTTAGATTCGAGAGCAATAAATTGCTAAAGTTTAAAAAACGGTTTATTTTCCCAAAACTCCTGTTTTTTAAGCCTTTTTGAAGAAATAGATCAAATGTCAAAACAAGCCGTTTTTGCATGTTTTGGCTTAATATTACTTATACTCAGAGACCTTAATTTGATAAGTATGAAGATATTTGTATTATCCAAAAAACTCCCGTTTTTCCCATCTTTTTTAGAAAATTGATCAAACCTTAAAAACGGCCGTTTTTCCAGGTTTTGGTTAATATTACTTAGATTCTAAAGCAATAACTTGCTAGGTTTGAAAATCGGTTTATTTTCCCAAAACTGACGTTTGTCAAGACTTTTTGAAGAAATCGGTCGAATGTCAAAACTGGCCGTTTTTGCATTTTTTTGCTTAATATTACTTATAATCGGAGACCTCAATTTGATAAGTATGAAGATATTTGTATTATCCAAAAAACACCCGTTTTTCCCTTATTTTTTAGGAAATGATTGAAACCTTAAAAACGGCCGCTTTTCTAGGTTTTGGTTAATATTACTTAGATTCGAGAGCAATAACTTGCTAAGTTTGAAAATCGGTTTATTTTCCCAAAACTGACGTTTTTCAAGACTTTTTGAAGAAATCGATCGAATCTCAAAACTGGCCGTTTTTCTATATTCTGGCTTGATATTAATTATACTCAGAGACCTTGATTCGATAGGTTAAGGATATTTGCAATATCCAAAAAACTTCTTTTTTCCCTACTTTTTTAGAAAAAAGATCAAATCTTAAAAACGGCCGTTTTTCCAGGTTTTGGTTAATATTACTTAGATTCGAGAGCAATAACTTGGTAGGTTTAAAAAACGGTTTATTTTTCCAAAACTGACGTTTTTCAAGCCTTTTTGAAGAAATCGATCGAATCTCAAAAATGGCCGTTTTTGCATGTTTTTGCTTAATATTACTTATAATCGGAGACCTTAATTTGATTAGTATGAAGATATTTGCATTATCCAAAAAAACTCCCGTTTTTCAATCTTTTTTAGGAAATGGATCAATCCTTAAAATCAGCAGTTTTTCCAGGTTTTGGTTAATATTACTTAGATTCGAGAGCAATAAATTGCTAAAGTTTAAAAAACGGTTTATTTTCCCAAAACTGCCGTTTTTAAAGCCTTTTTGAAGAAATAGATCAAATCTCAAAACAAGCCGTTTTTGCATGTTTTGGCTTAATATTACTTATACTCAGAGACCTTAATTTGATAAGTATGAAGATATTTGTATTATCCAAAAAACTCCCGTTTTTCCGATCTTTTTTAGAAAATTGATCAAACCTTAAAAACGGCCGTTTTTCCAAGTTTTGGTTAATATTACTTAGATTCGAGAGCAATAACTTGCTAAGTTTGAAAATCGGTTTATTTTCCCCAAACTGACGTTTGTCAAGACTTTTTGAAGAAATCGGTCGAATGTCAAAACTGGCCGTTTTTGCATTTTTTTGCTTAATATTACTTATAATCGGAGACCTTAATTTGATATGTATGAAGATATTTGTATTATCCAAAAAACACCCGTTTTTCCCTTTTTTTTTAGGAAATGATTGAAACTTTAAAAACGGCCGCTTTTCTAGGTTTTGGTTAATATTACTTAGATTCGAGAGCAATAACTTGCTAAGTTTGAAAATCGGTTTATTTTCCCAAAACTGACGTTTTTCAAGACTTTTTGAAGAAATCGATCGAATCTTAAACCGGCCTTTTTGCATATTTTGGCTTAATATTAATTATACTCAGAGACCTTGATTCGATAGGTTAAGGATATTTGCAATATCCAAAAAAAATCGGTTTTCCCTACTTTTTTAGAAAAAAGATCAAACCTTAAAAACGGCCGTTTTTCCAGGTTTTGGTTAATATTACTTAGATTCGAGAGCAATAAATTGCTAAAGTTTAAAAAACGGTTTATTTTCCCAAAACTGCCGTTTTTTAAGCCTTTTTGAAGAAATAGATCAAATCTCAAAACAAGCCGTTTTTGCATGTTTTGGCTTAATATTACTTATACTCAGAGACCTTAATTTGATAAGTATGAAGATATTTGTATTATCCAAAAAACTGCCGTTTTTCCCATCTTTTTTAGAAAATTGATCAAACCTTAAAAACGGCCGTTTTTCCAGGTTTTGGTTAATATTACTTAGATTCTAAAGCAATAACTTGCTAGGTTTGAAAATCGGTTTATTTTCCCAAAACTGACGTTTGTCAAGACTTTTTGAAGAAATCGGTCGAATGTCAAAAGTGGCCGTTTTTGCATTTTTTTGCTTAATATTACTTATAATCGGGGACCTCAATTTGATAAGTATGAAGATATTTGTATTATCCAAAAAACACCCGTTTTTCCCTTCTTTTTTAGGAAATGATTGAAACCTTAAAAACGGCTGCTTTTCTAGGTTTTGGTTAATATTACTTAGATTCGAGAGCAATAACTTGCTAAGTTTGAAAATCGGTTTATTTTCCCAAAACTGACGTTTTTCAAGACTTTTTGAAGAAATCGATCGAATCTCAAAACTGGCCGTTTTTCTATATTCTGGCTTGATATTAATTATACTCAGAGACCTTGATTCGATAGGTTAAGGATATTTGCAATATCCAAAAAACTTCTTTTTTCCCTACTTTTTTAGAAAAAAGATCAAATCTTAAAAACGGCCGTTTTTCCAGGTTTTGGTTAATATTACTTAGATTCGAGAGCAATAACTTGGTAGGTTTAAAAAACGGTTTATTTTTCCAAAACTGACGTTTTTCAAGCCTTTTTGAAGAAATCGATCGAATCTCAAAAATAGCCGTTTTTGCTTAATATTACTTATAATCGGAGACCTTAATTTGATTAGTATGAAGATATTTGCATTATCCAAAAAAACTACCGTTTTTCAATCTTTTTTAGGAAATGGATCAATCCTTAAAATCAGCCGTTTTTCCAGGTTTTGGTTAATATTACTTAGATTCGAGAGCAATAAATTGCTAAAGTTTAAAAAACGGTTTATTTTCCCAAAACTGCCGTTTTTTAAGCCTTTTTGAAGAAATAGATCAAATGTCAAAACAAGCCGTTTTTGCATGTTTTGGCTTAATATTACTTATACTCAGAGACCTTAATTTGATAAGTATGAAGATATTTGTATTATCCAAAAAACTCCCGTTTTTCCCATCTTTTTTAGAAAATTGATGAACCTTAAAAACGGCCGTTTTTCCAAGTTTTGGTTAATATTACTTAGATTCGAGAGCAATAACTTGCTAAGTTTGAAAATCGGTTTATTTTCCCCAAACTGACGTTTGTCAAGACTTTTTGAAGAAATCGGTCGAATGTCAAAACTGGCCGTTTTTGCATTTTTTTGCTTAATTTTACTTATAATCGGAGACCTTAATTTGATAAGTATGAAGATATTTGTATTATCCAAAAAACTCCCGTTTTTCCCATCTTTTTTAGAAAATTGATCAAACCTTAAAAACGGCCGTTTTTCCAAGTTTTGGTTAATATTACTTAGATTCGAGCAGCAATAACTTGCTAAGTTTGAAAATCGGTTTATTTTCCCCAAACTGACGTTTGTCAAGACTTTTTGAAGAAATCGGTCGAATGTCAAAACTGGCCGTTTTTGCATTTTTTTGCTTAATATTACTTATAATCGGAGACCTCAATTTGATATGTATGAAGATATTTGTATTATCCAAAAAACACCCGTTTTTCCCTTTTTTTTAGGAAATGATTGAAACCTTAAAAACGGCCGCTTTTCTAGGTTTTGGTTAATATTACTTAGATTCGAGAGCAATAACTTGCTAAGTTTGAAAATCGGTTTATTTTCCCAAAACTGACGTTTTTCAAGACTTTTTGAAGAAATCGATCGAATCTCAAAACTGGCCGTTTTTGCATATTTTGGCTTAATATTAATTATACTCAGAGACCTTGATTCGATAGGTTAAGGATATTTGCAATATCAAAAAACTTCGGTTTTCCCTACTTTTTTAGAAAAAAGATCAAACCTTAAAAACGGCCGTTTTTCCAGGTTTTGGTTAATATTACTTAGATTCGAGAGCAATAACTTGGTAGGTTTAAAAAACGGTTTATTTTTCCCAAACTGACGTTTTTCAAGCCTTTTTGAAGAAATCGATCGAATCTCAAAAATGGCCGTTTTTGCATGTTTTTGCTTAATATTACTTATAATCGGAGACCTTAATTTGATTAGTATGAAGATATTTGCATTATCCAAAAAAACTCCCGTTTTTCAATCTTTTTTAGGAAATGGATCAATCCTTAAAATCAGCCGTTTTTCCAGGTTTTGGTTAATATTACTTAGATTCGAGAGCAATAAATTGCTAAAGTTTAAAAAACGGTTTATTTTCCCAAAACTGACGTTTTTCAAGCCTTTTTAAAGAAATAGCACGAATCACAAAATTGGCCGTTTTTGCATGTTTTTTCTTAATATTACTTATACTTGGAGACCTTGATTCGTTAAGTTAAGGATATTTGCATTATCCAAACAACTCCAGTTTTTCAATCTTTTTTAGGAAATGGATCAAACCTTAAAATTAGCCGTTTTTCCAGGTTTTGGTTAATATTACTTAGATTCGAGAGCAATAACTTCCTAAGTTTGAAAAACGGTTTATTTTCTCAAAACTGACGTTTTTCAAGCCTTTTTGAAGAAATCGCTCGAATCTCCAAACAGGCCATTTTTCCATGTTTTTGCTTAATATTACTTATAATCGGAGACCTTAATTTGATTAGTATGAAGATATTTGCATTATCCAAAAAAACTCCCGTTTTTCAATCTTTTTTAGGAAATGGATCAATCCTTAAAATCAGCCGTTTTTCCAGGTTTTGGTTAATATTACTTAGATTCGAGAGCAATAAATTGCTAAAGTTTAAAAAACGGTTTATTTTCCCAAAACTCCTGTTTTTTAAGCCTTTTTGAAGAAATAGATCAAATGTCAAAACAAGCCGTTTTTGCATGTTTTGGCTTAATATTACTTATACTCAGAGACCTTAATTTGATAAGTATGAAGATATTTGTATTATCCAAAAAACTCCCGTTTTTCCCATCTTTTTTAGAAAATTGATCAAACCTTAAAAACGGCCGTTTTTCCAGGTTTTGGTTAATATTACTTAGATTCTAAAGCAATAACTTGCTAGGTTTGAAAATCGGTTTATTTTCCCAAAACTGACGTTTGTCAAGACTTTTTGAAGAAATCGGTCGAATGTCAAAACTGGATGTTTTTGCATTTTCTTGCTTAATATTACTTATAATCGGAGACCTCAATTTGATAAGTATGAAGATATTTGTATTATCCAAAAAACACCCGTTTTTCCCTTATTTTTTAGGAAATGATTAAAACCTTAAAAACGGCCGCTTTTCTAGGTTTTGGTTAATATTACTTAGATTCGAGAGCAATAACTTGCTAAGTTTGAAAATCGGTTTATTTTCCCAAAACTGACGTTTTTCAAGACTTTTTGAAGAAATCGATCGAATCTCAAAACTGGCCGTTTTTCTATATTCTGGCTTGATATTAATTATACTCAGAGACCTTGATTCGATAGGTTAAGGATATTTGCAATATCCAAAAAACTTCTTTTTTCCCTACTTTTTTAGAAAAAAGATCAAATCTTAAAAACGGCCGTTTTTCCAGGTTTTGGTTAATATTACTTAGATTCGAGAGCAATAACTTGGTAGGTTTAAAAAACGGTTTATTTTTCCAAAACTGACGTTTTTCAAGCCTTTTTGAAGAAATCGATCGAATCTCAAAAATGGCCGTTTTTGCATGTTTTTGCTTAATATTACTTATAATCGGAGACCTTAATTTGATTAGTATGAAGATATTTGCATTATCCAAAAAAACTCCCGTTTTTCAATCTTTTTTAGGAAATGGATCAATCCTTAAAATCAGCAGTTTTTCCAGGTTTTGGTTAATATTACTTAGATTCGAGAGCAATAAATTGCTAAAGTTTAAAAAACGGTTTATTTTCCCAAAACTCCTGTTTTTTAAGCCTTTTTGAAGAAATAGATCAAATGTCAAAACAAGCCGTTTTTGCATGTTTTGGCTTAATATTACTTATACTCAGAGACCTTAATTTGATAAGTATGAAGATATTTGTATTATCCAAAAAACTCCCGTTTTTCCCATCTTTTTTAGAAAATTGATCAAACCTTAAAAACGGCCGTTTTTCCAGGTTTTGGTTAATATTACTTAGATTCTAAAGCAATAACTTGCTAGGTTTGAAAATCGGTTTATTTTCCCAAAACTGACGTTTGTCAAGACTTTTTGAAGAAATCGGTCGAATGTCAAAACTGGCCGTTTTTGCATTTTTTTGCTTAATATTACTTATAATCGGAGACCTCAATTTGATAAGTATGAAGATATTTGTATTATCCAAAAAACACCCGTTTTTCCCTTATTTTTTAGGAAATGATTGAAACCTTAAAAACGGCCGCTTTTCTAGGTTTTGGTTAATATTACTTAGATTCGAGAGCAATAACTTGCTAAGTTTGAAAATCGGTTTATTTTCCCAAAACTGACGTTTTTCAAGACTTTTTGAAGAAATCGATCGAATCTCAAAACTGGCCGTTTTTCTATATTCTGGCTTGATATTAATTATACTCAGAGACCTTGATTCGATAGGTTAAGGATATTTGCAATATCCAAAAAACTTCTTTTTTCCCTACTTTTTTAGAAAAAAGATCAAATCTTAAAAACGGCCGTTTTTCCAGGTTTTGGTTAATATTACTTAGATTCGAGAGCAATAACTTGGTAGGTTTAAAAAACGGTTTATTTTTCCAAAACTGACGTTTTTCAAGCCTTTTTGAAGAAATCGATCGAATCTCAAAAATGGCCGTTTTTGCATGTTTTTGCTTAATATTACTTATAATCGGAGACCTTAATTTGATTAGTATGAAGATATTTGCATTATCCAAAAAAACTCCCGTTTTTCAATCTTTTTTAGGAAATGGATCAATCCTTAAAATCAGCAGTTTTTCCAGGTTTTGGTTAATATTACTTAGATTCGAGAGCAATAAATTGCTAAAGTTTAAAAAACGGTTTATTTTCCCAAAACTGCCGTTTTTTAAGCCTTTTTGAAGAAATAGATCAAATCTCAAAACAAGCCGTTTTTGCATGTTTTGGCTTAATATTACTTATACTCAGAGACCTTAATTTGATAAGTATAAAGATATTTGTATTATCCAAAAAACTCCCGTTTTTCCCATCTTTTTTAGAAAATTGATCAAACCTTAAAAACGGCCGTTTTTCCAAGTTTTTTTAGGAAATGGATCAATCCTTAAAATCAGCCGTTTTTCCAGGTTTTGGTTAATATTACTTAGATTCGAGAGCAATAAATTGCTAAAGTTTAAAAAACGGTTTATTTTCCCAAAACTGACGTTTTTCGAGGCTTTTTAAAGAAATAGCACGAATCACAAAATTGGCCGTTTTTGCATGTTTTTTCTTAATATTACTTATACTTGGAGACCTTGATTCGTTAAGTTAAGGATATTTGCATTATCCAAACAACTCCAGTTTTTCAATCTTTTTTAGGAAATGGATCAAACCTTAAAATTAGCCGTTTTTCCAGGTTTTGGTTAATATTACTTAGATTCGAGAGCAATAACTTCCTAAGTTTGAAAAACGGTTTATTTTCTCAAAACTGACGTTTTTCAAGCCTTTTTGAAGAAATCGCTCGAATCTCCAAACAGGCCATTTTTCCATGTTTTTGCTTAATATTACTTATAATCGGAGACCTTAATTTGATTAGTATGAAGATATTTGCATTATCCAAAAAAACTCCCGTTTTTCAATCTTTTTTAGGAAAAATCAGCCGTTTTTCCAGGTTTTGGTTAATATTACTTAGATTCGAGAGCAATAAATTGCTAAAGTTTAAAAAACGGTTTATTTTCCCAAAACTCCTGTTTTTTAAGCCTTTTTGAAGAAATAGATCAAATGTCAAAACAAGCCGTTTTTGCATGTTTTGGCTTAATATTACTTATACTCAGAGACCTTAATTTGATAAGTATGAAGATATTTGTATTATCCAAAAAACTCCCGTTTTTCCCATCTTTTTTAGAAAATTGATCAAACCTTAAAAACGGCCGTTTTTCCAGGTTTTGGTTAATATTACTTAGATTCTAAAGCAATAACTTGCTAGGTTTGAAAATCGGTTTATTTTCCCAAAACTGACGTTTGTCAAGACTTTTTGAAGAAATCGGTCGAATGTCAAAACTGGCCGTTTTTGCATTTTTTTGCTTAATATTACTTATAATCGGAGACCTCAATTTGATAAGTATGAAGATATTTGTATTATCCAAAAAACACCCGTTTTTCCCTTATTTTTTAGGAAATGATTGAAACCTTAAAAACGGCCGCTTTTCTAGGTTTTGGTTAATATTACTTAGATTCGAGAGCAATAACTTGCTAAGTTTGAAAATCGGTTCATTTTCCCAAAACTGACGTTTTTCAAGACTTTTTGAAGAAATCGATCGAATCTCAAAACTGGCCGTTTTTCTATATTCTGGCTTGATATTAATTATACTCAGAGACCTTGATTCGATAGGTTAAGGATATTTGCAATATCCAAAAAACTTCTTTTTTCCCTACTTTTTTAGAAAAAAGATCAAATCTTAAAAACGGCCGTTTTTCCAGGTTTTGGTTAATATTACTTAGATTCGAGAGCAATAACTTGGTAGGTTTAAAAAACGGTTTATTTTTCCAAAACTGACGTTTTTCAAGCCTTTTTGAAGAAATCGATCGAATCTCAAAAATGGCCGTTTTTGCATGTTTTTGCTTAATATTACTTATAATCGGAGACCTTAATTTGATTAGTATGAAGATATTTGCATTATCCAAAAAAACTCCCGTTTTTCAATCTTTTTTAGGAAATGGATCAATCCTTAAAATCAGCAGTTTTTCCAGGTTTTGGTTAATATTACTTAGATTCGAGAGCAATAAATTGCTAAAGTTTAAAAAACGGTTTATTTTCCCAAAACTGCCGTTTTTAAAGCCTTTTTGAAGAAATAGATCAAATCTCAAAACAAGCCGTTTTTGCATGTTTTGGCTTAATATTACTTATACTCAGAGACCTTAATTTGATAAGTATGAAGATATTTGTATTATCCAAAAAACTCCCGTTTTTCCCATCTTTTTTAGAAAATTGATCAAACCTTAAAAACGGCCGTTTTTCCAGGTTTTGGTTAATATTACTTAGATTCTAAAGCAATAACTTGCTAGGTTTGAAAATCGGTTTATTTTCCCAAAACTGACGTTTGTCAAGACTTTTTGAAGAAATCGGTCGAATGTCAAAACTGGCCGTTTTTGCATTTTTTTGCTTAATATTACTTATAATCGGAGACCTCAATTTGATAAGTATGAAGATATTTGTATTATCCAAAAAACACCCGTTTTTCCCTTATTTTTTAGGAAATGATTGAAACCTTAAAAACGGCCGCTTTTCTAGGTTTTGGTTAATATTACTTAGATTCGAGAGCAATAACTTGCTAAGTTTGAAAATCGGTTCATTTTCCCAAAACTGACGTTTTTCAAGACTTTTTGAAGAAATCGATCGAATCTCAAAACTGGCCGTTTTTCTATATTCTGGCTTGATATTAATTATACTCAGAGACCTTGATTCGATAGGTTAAGGATATTTGCAATATCCAAAAAACTTCTTTTTTCCCTACTTTTTTAGAAAAAAGATCAAATCTTAAAAACGGCCGTTTTTCCAGGTTTTGGTTAATATTACTTAGATTCGAGAGCAATAACTTGGTAGGTTTAAAAAACGGTTTATTTTTCCAAAACTGACGTTTTTCAAGCCTTTTTGAAGAAATCGATCGAATCTCAAAAATGGCCGTTTTTGCATGTTTTTGCTTAATATTACTTATAATCGGAGACCTTAATTTGATTAGTATGAAGATATTTGCATTATCCAAAAAAACTCCCGTTTTTCAATCTTTTTTAGGAAATGGATCAATCCTTAAAATCAGCAGTTTTTCCAGGTTTTGGTTAATATTACTTAGATTCGAGAGCAATAAATTGCTAAAGTTTAAAAAACGGTTTATTTTCCCAAAACTGCCGTTTTTAAAGCCTTTTTGAAGAAATAGATCAAATCTCAAAACAAGCCGTTTTTGCATGTTTTGGCTTAATATTACTTATACTCAGAGACCTTAATTTGATAAGTATGAAGATATTTGTATTATCCAAAAAACTCCCGTTTTTCCCATCTTTTTTAGAAAATTGATCAAACCTTAAAAACGGCCGTTTTTCCAAGTTTTTTTAGGAAATGGATCAATCCTTAAAATCAGCCGTTTTTCCAGGTTTTGGTTAATATTACTTAGATTCGAGAGCAATAAATTGCTAAAGTTTAAAAAACGGTTTATTTTCCCAAAACTGACGTTTTTCGAGCCTTTTTAAAGAAATAGCACGAATCACAAAATTGGCCGTTTTTGCATGTTTTTTCTTAATATTACTTATACTTGGAGACCTTGATTCGTTAAGTTAAGGATATTTGCATTATCCAAACAACTCCAGTTTTTCAATCTTTTTTAGGAAATGGATCAAACCTTAAAATTAGCCGTTTTTCCAGGTTTTGGTTAATATTACTTAGATTCGAGAGCAATAACTTCCTAAGTTTGAAAAACGGTTTATTTTCTCAAAACTGACGTTTTTCAAGCCTTTTTGAAGAAATCGCTCGAATCTCCAAACAGGCCATTTTTCCATGTTTTTGCTTAATATTACTTATAATCGGAGACCTTAATTTGATTAGTATGAAGATATTTGCATTATCCAAAAAAACTCCCGTTTTTCAATCTTTTTTAGGAAAAATCAGCCGTTTTTCCAGGTTTTGGTTAATATTACTTAGATTCGAGAGCAATAAATTGCTAAAGTTTAAAAAACGGTTTATTTTCCCAAAACTCCTGTTTTTTAAGCCTTTTTGAAGAAATAGATCAAATGTCAAAACAAGCCGTTTTTGCATGTTTTGGCTTAATATTACTTATACTCAGAGACCTTAATTTGATAAGTATGAAGATATTTGTATTATCCAAAAAACTCCCGTTTTTCCCATCTTTTTTAGAAAATTGATCAAACCTTAAAAACGGCCGTTTTTCCAGGTTTTGGTTAATATTACTTAGATTCTAAAGCAATAACTTGCTAGGTTTGAAAATCGGTTTATTTTCCCAAAACTGACGTTTGTCAAGACTTTTTGAAGAAATCGGTCGAATGTCAAAACTGGCCGTTTTTGCATTTTTTTGCTTAATATTACTTATAATCGGAGACCTCAATTTGATAAGTATGAAGATATTTGTATTATCCAAAAAACACCCGTTTTTCCCTTATTTTTTAGGAAATGATTGAAACCTTAAAAACGGCCGCTTTTCTAGGTTTTGGTTAATATTACTTAGATTCGAGAGCAATAACTTGCTAAGTTTGAAAATCGGTTCATTTTCCCAAAACTGACGTTTTTCAAGACTTTTTGAAGAAATCGATCGAATCTCAAAACTGGCCGTTTTTCTATATTCTGGCTTGATATTAATTATACTCAGAGACCTTGATTCGATAGGTTAAGGATATTTGCAATATCCAAAAAACTTCTTTTTTCCCTACTTTTTTAGAAAAAAGATCAAATCTTAAAAACGGCCGTTTTTCCAGGTTTTGGTTAATATTACTTAGATTCGAGAGCAATAACTTGGTAGGTTTAAAAAACGGTTTATTTTTCCAAAACTGACGTTTTTCAAGCCTTTTTGAAGAAATCGATCGAATCTCAAAAATGGCCGTTTTTGCATGTTTTTGCTTAATATTACTTATAATCGGAGACCTTAATTTGATTAGTATGAAGATATTTGCATTATCCAAAAAAACTCCCGTTTTTCAATCTTTTTTAGGAAATGGATCAATCCTTAAAATCAGCAGTTTTTCCAGGTTTTGGTTAATATTACTTAGATTCGAGAGCAATAAATTGCTAAAGTTTAAAAAACGGTTTATTTTCCCAAAACTGCCGTTTTTTAAGCCTTTTTGAAGAAATAGATCAAATCTCAAAACAAGCCGTTTTTGCATGTTTTGGCTTAATATTACTTATACTCAGAGACCTTAATTTGATAAGTATGAAGATATTTGTATTATCCAAAAAACTCCCGTTTTTCCCATCTTTTTTAGAAAATTGATCAAACCTTAAAAACGGCCGTTTTTCCAAGTTTTTTTAGGAAATGGATCAATCCTTAAAATCAGCCGTTTTTCCAGGTTTTGGTTAATATTACTTAGATTCGAGAGCAATAAATTGCTAAAGTTTAAAAAACGGTTTATTTTCCCAAAACTGACGTTTTTCGAGCCTTTTTAAAGAAATAGCACGAATCACAAAATTGGCCGTTTTTGCATGTTTTTTCTTAATATTACTTATACTTGGAGACCTTGATTCGTTAAGTTAAGGATATTTGCATTATCCAAACAACTCCAGTTTTTCAATCTTTTTTAGGAAATGGATCAAACCTTAAAATTAGCCGTTTTTCCAGGTTTTGGTTAATATTACTTAGATTCGAGAGCAATAACTTCCTAAGTTTGAAAAACGGTTTATTTTCTCAAAACTGACGTTTTTCAAGCCTTTTTGAAGAAATCGCTCGAATCTCCAAACAGGCCATTTTTCCATGTTTTTGCTTAATATTACTTATAATCGGAGACCTTAATTTGATTAGTATGAAGATATTTGCATTATCCAAAAAAACTCCCGTTTTTCAATCTTTTTTAGGAAAAATCAGCCGTTTTTCCAGGTTTTGGTTAATATTACTTAGATTCGAGAGCAATAAATTGCTAAAGTTTAAAAAACGGTTTATTTTCCCAAAACTCCTGTTTTTTAAGCCTTTTTGAAGAAATAGATCAAATGTCAAAACAAGCCGTTTTTGCATGTTTTGGCTTAATATTACTTATACTCAGAGACCTTAATTTGATAAGTATGAAGATATTTGTATTATCCAAAAAACTCCCGTTTTTCCCATCTTTTTTAGAAAATTGATCAAACCTTAAAAACGGCCGTTTTTCCAGGTTTTGGTTAATATTACTTAGATTCTAAAGCAATAACTTGCTAGGTTTGAAAATCGGTTTATTTTCCCAAAACTGACGTTTGTCAAGACTTTTTGAAGAAATCGGTCGAATGTCAAAACTGGCCGTTTTTGCATTTTTTTGCTTAATATTACTTATAATCGGAGACCTCAATTTGATAAGTATGAAGATATTTGTATTATCCAAAAAACAAATGTTTTTCCCTTATTTTTTAGGAAATGATTGAAACCTTAAAAACGGCCGCTTTTCTAGGTTTTGGTTAATATTACTTAGATTCGAGAGCAATAACTTGCTAAGTTTGAAAATCGGTTTATTTTCCCAAAACTGACGTTTTTCAAGACTTTTTGAAGAAATCGATCGAATCTCAAAACTGGCCGTTTTTCTATATTCTGGCTTGATATTAATTATACTCAGAGACCTTGATTCGATAGGTTAAGGATATTTGCAATATCCAAAAAACTTCTTTTTTCCCTACTTTTTTAGAAAAAAGATCAAATCTTAAAAACGGCCGTTTTTCCAGGTTTTGGTTAATATTACTTAGATTCGAGAGCAATAACTTGGTAGGTTTAAAAAACGGTTTATTTTTCCAAAACTGACGTTTTTCAAGCCTTTTTGAAGAAATCGATCGAATCTCAAAAATGGCCGTTTTTGCATGTTTTTGCTTAATATTACTTATAATCGGAGACCTTAATTTGATTAGTATGAAGATATTTGCATTATCCAAAAAAACTCCCGTTTTTCAATCTTTTTTAGGAAATGGATCAATCCTTAAAATCAGCAGTTTTTCCAGGTTTTGGTTAATATTACTTAGATTCGAGAGCAATAAATTGCTAAAGTTTAAAAAACGGTTTATTTTCCCAAAACTGCCGTTTTTAAAGCCTTTTTGAAGAAATAGATCAAATCTCAAAACAAGCCGTTTTTGCATGTTTTGGCTTAATATTACTTATACTCAGAGACCTTAATTTGATAAGTATGAAGATATTTGTATTATCCAAAAAACTCCCGTTTTTCCGATCTTTTTTAGAAAATTGATCAAACCTTAAAAACGGCCGTTTTTCCAAGTTTTGGTTAATATTACTTAGATTCGAGAGCAATAACTTGCTAAGTTTGAAAATCGGTTTATTTTCCCCAAACTGACGTTTGTCAAGACTTTTTGAAGAAATCGGTCGAATGTCAAAACTGGCCGTTTTTGCATTTTTTTGCTTAATATTACTTATAATCGGAGACCTTAATTTGATATGTATGAAGATATTTGTATTATCCAAAAAACACCCGTTTTTCCCTTTTTTTTTAGGAAATGATTGAAACTTTAAAAACGGCCGCTTTTCTAGGTTTTGGTTAATATTACTTAGATTCGAGAGCAATAACTTGCTAAGTTTGAAAATCGGTTTATTTTCCCAAAACTGACGTTTTTCAAGACTTTTTGAAGAAATCGATCGAATCTTAAACCGGCCTTTTTGCATATTTTGGCTTAATATTAATTATACTCAGAGACCTTGATTCGATAGGTTAAGGATATTTGCAATATCCAAAAAAAATCGGTTTTCCCTACTTTTTTAGAAAAAAGATCAAACCTTAAAAACGGCCGTTTTTCCAGGTTTTGGTTAATATTACTTAGATTCGAGAGCAATAAATTGCTAAAGTTTAAAAAACGGTTTATTTTCCCAAAACTGCCGTTTTTTAAGCCTTTTTGAAGAAATAGATCAAATCTCAAAACAAGCCGTTTTTGCATGTTTTGGCTTAATATTACTTATACTCAGAGACCTTAATTTGATAAGTATGAAGATATTTGTATTATCCAAAAAACTGCCGTTTTTCCCATCTTTTTTAGAAAATTGATCAAACCTTAAAAACGGCCGTTTTTCCAGGTTTTGGTTAATATTACTTAGATTCTAAAGCAATAACTTGCTAGGTTTGAAAATCGGTTTATTTTCCCAAAACTGACGTTTGTCAAGACTTTTTGAAGAAATCGGTCGAATGTCAAAAGTGGCCGTTTTTGCATTTTTTTGCTTAATATTACTTATAATCGGGGACCTCAATTTGATAAGTATGAAGATATTTGTATTATCCAAAAAACACCCGTTTTTCCCTTCTTTTTTAGGAAATGATTGAAACCTTAAAAACGGCTGCTTTTCTAGGTTTTGGTTAATATTACTTAGATTCGAGAGCAATAACTTGCTAAGTTTGAAAATCGGTTTATTTTCCCAAAACTGACGTTTTTCAAGACTTTTTGAAGAAATCGATCGAATCTCAAAACTGGCCGTTTTTCTATATTCTGGCTTGATATTAATTATACTCAGAGACCTTGATTCGATAGGTTAAGGATATTTGCAATATCCAAAAAACTTCTTTTTTCCCTACTTTTTTAGAAAAAAGATCAAATCTTAAAAACGGCCGTTTTTCCAGGTTTTGGTTAATATTACTTAGATTCGAGAGCAATAACTTGGTAGGTTTAAAAAACGGTTTATTTTTCCAAAACTGACGTTTTTCAAGCCTTTTTGAAGAAATCGATCGAATCTCAAAAATGGCCGTTTTTGCATGTTTTTGCTTAATATTACTTATAATCGGAGACCTTAATTTGATTAGTATGAAGATATTTGCATTATCCAAAAAAACTCCCGTTTTTCAATCTTTTTTAGGAAATGGATCAATCCTTAAAATCAGCAGTTTTTCCAGGTTTTGGTTAATATTACTTAGATTCGAGAGCAATAAATTGCTAAAGTTTAAAAAACGGTTTATTTTCCCAAAACTGCCGTTTTTAAAGCCTTTTTGAAGAAATAGATCAAATCTCAAAACAAGCCGTTTTTGCATGTTTTGGCTTAATATTACTTATACTCAGAGACCTTAATTTGATAAGTATGAAGATATTTGTATTATCCAAAAAACTCCCGTTTTTCCCATCTTTTTTAGAAAATTGATCAAACCTTAAAAACGGCCGTTTTTCCAAGTTTTGGTTAATATTACTTAGATTCGAGAGCAATAACTTGCTAAGTTTGAAAATCGGTTTATTTTCCCCAAACTGACGTTTGTCAAGACTTTTTGAAGAAATCGGTCGAATGTCAAAACTGGCCGTTTTTGCATTTTTTTGCTTAATATTACTTATAATCGGAGACCTCAATTTGATATGTATGAAGATATTTGTATTATCCAAAAAACACCCGTTTTTCCCTTTTTTTTTAGGAAATGATTGAAACTTTAAAAACGGCCGCTTTTCTAGGTTTTGGTTAATATTACTTAGATTCGAGAGCAATAACTTGCTAAGTTTGAAAATCGGTTTATTTTCCCAAAACTGACGTTTTTCAAGACTTTTTGAAGAAATCGATCGAATCTTAAACCGGCCTTTTTGCATATTTTGGCTTAATATTAATTATACTCAGAGACCTTGATTCGATAGGTTAAGGATATTTGCAATATCCAAAAAAAATCGGTTTTCCCTACTTTTTTAGAAAAAAGATCAAACCTTAAAAACGGCCGTTTTTCCAGGTTTTGGTTAATATTACTTAGATTCGAGAGCAATAAATTGCTAAAGTTTAAAAAACGGTTTATTTTCCCAAAACTGCCGTTTTTTAAGCCTTTTTGAAGAAATAGATCAAATCTCAAAACAAGCCGTTTTTGCATGTTTTGGCTTAATATTACTTATACTCAGAGACCTTAATTTGATAAGTATGAAGATATTTGTATTATCCAAAAAACTGCCGTTTTTCCCATCTTTTTTAGAAAATTGATCAAACCTTAAAAACGGCCGTTTTTCCAGGTTTTGGTTAATATTACTTAGATTCTAAAGCAATAACTTGCTAGGTTTGAAAATCGGTTTATTTTCCCAAAACTGACGTTTGTCAAGACTTTTTGAAGAAATCGGTCGAATGTCAAAAGTGGCCGTTTTTGCATTTTTTTTGCTTAATATTACTTATAATCGGGGACCTCAATTTGATAAGTATGAAGATATTTGTATTATCCAAAAAACACCCGTTTTTCCCTTCTTTTTTAGGAAATGATTGAAACCTTAAAAACGGCCGCTTTTCTAGGTTTTGGTTAATATTACTTAGATTCGAGAGCAATAACTTGCTAAGTTTGAAAATCGGTTTATTTTCCCAAAACTGACGTTTTTCAAGACTTTTTGAAGAAATCGATCGAATCTCAAAACTGGCCGTTTTTCTATATTTTGGCTTAATATTAATTATACTTAGAGACCTTGATTCGATAGGTTAAGGATATTTGCAATATCCAAAAAACTTCGGTTTTCCCTACTTTTTTTAGAAAAAAGATCAAACCTTAAAAACGGAGGTTTTTCCAGGTTTTGGTTAATATTACTTAGATTCGAGAGCAATAACTTGGTAGGTTTAAAAAACGGTTTATTTTTCCAAAACTGACGTTTTTCAAGCCTTTTTGAAGAAATCGATCGAATCTCAAAAATGGCCGTTTTTGCATGTTTTTGCTTAATATTACTTATAATCGGAGACCTTTATTTGATTAGTATGAAGATATTTGCATTATCCAAAAAAACTCCCGTTTTTCAATCTTTTTTAGGAAATGGATCAATCCTTAAAATCAGCAGTTTTTCCAGGTTTTGGTTAATATTACTTAGATTCGAGAGCAATAAATTGCTAAAGTTTAAAAAACGGTTTATTTTCCCAAAACTGCCGTTTTTTAAGCCTTTTTGAAGAAATAGATCAAATCTCAAAACTGGCCGTTTTTGCATGTTTTTGCTTAATATTACTTATAATCGGAGACCTTTATTTGATTAGTATGAAGATATTTGCATTATCCAAAAAAACTCCCGTTTTTCAATCTTTTTTAGAAAATGGATCAAATGTTACAATCAGCCGTTTTTCCAGGTTTTGGTTAATATTACTTAGATTCGAGAGCAATAAATTGCTAAAGTTTAAAAAACGGTTTATTTTCCCAAAACTGCCGTTTTTTAAGCTTTTTTGAAGAAATAGATCAAATCTCAAAACAAGCCGTTTTTGCATGTTTTGGCTTAATATTACTTATAATCAGAGACCTTAATTTGATAAGTATGAAGATATTTGTATTATCCAAAAAATTCCCGTTTTTCCCATCTTTTTTAGAAAATTGATCAAACCTTAAAAACGGCCGTTTTTCCAGGTTTTGGATAATATTACTTAGATTCGAAAGCAATAACTTGCTAAGTTTGAAAATCGGTTCATTTTCCCAAAACTGACGTTGGTCAAGACTTTTTGAAGAAATCGGTCGAATGTCAAAACTGGCCGTTTTTGCATTTTTTTGCTTAATATTACTTATAATCGGGGACCTCAATTTGATAAGTATGAAGATATTTGTATTATCCAAAAAACACCCGTTTTTCCCTTCTTTTTTAGGAAATGATTGAAACCTTAAAAACGGCCGCTTTTCTAGGTTTTGGTTAATATTACTTAGATTCGAGAGCAATAACTTGCTAAGTTTGAAAATCGGTTTATTTTCCCAAAACTGACGTTTTTCAAGACTTTTTGAAGAAATCGATCGAATCTCAAAACTGGCCGTTTTTCTATATTTTGGCTTAATATTAATTATACTTAGAGACCTTGATTCGATAGGTTAAGGATATTTGCAATATCCAAAAAACTTCGGTTTTCCCTACTTTTTTAGAAAAAAGCTCAAACCCTAAAAACGGCCGTTTTTCCAGGTTTTGGTTAATATTACTTAGATTCGAGAGCAATAACTTGGTAGGTTTAAAAAACGGTTTATTTTTTCAAAACTGACGTTTTTCAAGCCTTTTTGAAGAAATCGATCGAATCTCAAAAATGGCCGTTTTTGCAAGTTTTTGCTTAATATTACTTATAATCGGAGACCTTTATTTGATTAGTATGAAGATATTTGCATTATCAAAAAAAACTCCCGTTTTTCAATCTTTTTTAGGAAATGGATCAATCCTTAAAATCAGCAGTTTTTCCAGGTTTTGGTTAATATTACTTAGATTCGAGAGCAATAAATTGCTAAAGTTTAAAAAACGGTTTATTTTCCCAAAACTGCCGTTTTTTAAGCCTTTTTGAAGAAATAGATCAAATCTCAAAACTGGCCGTTTTTGCATGTTTTTGCTTAATATTACTTATAATCGGAGACCTTTATTTGATTAGTATGAAGATATTTGCATTATCCAAAAAAACTCCCGTTTTTCAATCTTTTTTAGAAAATGGATCAAATGTTACAATCAGCCGTTTTTCCAGGTTTTGGTTAATATTACTTAGATTCGAGAGCAATAAATTGCTAAAGTTTAAAAAACGGTTTATTTTCCCAAAACTGCCGTTTTTTAAGCTTTTTTGAAGAAATAGATAAAATCTCAAAACAAGCCGTTTTTGCATGTTTTGGCTTAATATTACTTATAATCAGAGACCTTAATTTGATAAGTATGAAGATATTTGTATTATCCAAAAAATTCCCGTTTTTCCCATCTTTTTTAGAAAATTGATCAAACCTTAAAAACGGCCGTTTTTCCAGGTTTTGATTAATATTACTTAGATTCGAGAGCAATAACTTGCTAAGTTTGAAAATCGGTTCATTTTCCCAAAACTGACGTTGGTCAAGACTTTTTGAAGAAATCGGTCGAATGTCAAAACTGGCCGTTTTTGCATTTTTTTGCTTAATATTACTTATAATCGGAGACCTCAATTTGATAAGTATGAAGATATTTGTATTATCCAAAAAACACCCGTTTTTCCCTTATTTTTTAGGAAATGATTGAAACCTTAAAAACGGCCGCTTTTCTAGGTTTTGGTTAATATTACTTAGATTCGAGAGCAATAACTTGCTAAGTTTGAAAATCGGTTTATTTTCCCAAAACTGACGTTTTTCAAGACTTTTTGAAGAAATCGATCGAATCTCAAAACTGGCCGTTTTTCTATATTCTGGCTTAATATTAATTATACTCAGAGACCTTGATTCGATAGGTTAAGGATATTTGCAATATCCAAAAAACTTCGGTTTTCCCTACTTTTTTAGAAAAAAGATCAAACCTTAAAAACGGCCTTTTTTCCAGGTTTTGGTTAATATTACTTAGATTCGAGAGCAATAACTTGGTAGGTTTAAAAAACGGTTTATTTTTCCAAAACTGACGTTTTTCAAGCCTTTTTGAAGAAATCGATCGAATCTCAAAAAAGGCCGTTTTTGCATGTTTTTGCTTAATATTACTTATAATCGGAGACCTTAATTTGATTAGTATGAAGATATTTGCATTATCCAAAAAAACTCCCGTTTTTCAATCTTTTTTTAGGAAATGGATCAATCCTTAAAATCAGCCGTTTTTCCAGGTTTTGTTTAATATTACTTAGATTCGAGAGCAATAAATTGCTAAAGTTTAAAAAACGGTTTATTTTCCCAAAACTGCCGTTTTTAAGCCTTTTTAAAGAAATAGATCAAATCTCAAAACAAGCCGTTTTTGCATGTTTTGGCTTAATATTACTTATACTCAGAGACCTTAATTTAATAAGTATGAAGATATTTGTATTATCCAAAAAACACCCGTTTTTCCCATCTTTTTTAGAAAATTGATCAAACCTTAAAAACGGCCGTTTTTCCAGGTTTTGATTAATATTACTTAGATTCGAGAGCAATAACTTGCTAAGTTTGAAAATCGGTTTATTTTCCCAAAACTGACGTTTGTCAAGACTTTTTGAAGAAATCGATCGAATCTCAAAACTGGCCATTTTTGCATATTTTGGCTTAATATTAAGTATACTCAGAGACCTTGATTCGATAGGTTAAGGATATTTGTATTATCCAAAAAACTCCCGTTTTTCCCATCTTTTTTAGAAAATTGATCAAACCTTAAAAACGGCCGTTTTTCCAGGTTTTGGTTAATATTACTTAGATTCGAGAGCAATAACTTGCTAAGTTTGAAAATCGGTTTTTTTTCCCAAAACTGACGTTTGTCAAGACTTTTTGAAGAAATCGGTAAAATTTCAAAACTGGCCGTTTTTGCATTTTTTTGCTTAATATTACTTATAATCGGAGACCTCAATTTGATAAGTATGAAGATATTTGTATTATCCAAAAAACACCCGTTTTTCCCTTTTTTTTTAGGAAATGATTGAAACCTTAAAAACGGCCGCTTTTCTAGGTTTTGGTTAATATTACTTAGATTCGAGAGCAATAACTTGCTAAGTTTGAAAATCGGTTTATTTTCCCAAAACTGACGTTTTTCAAGACTTTTTGAAGAAACCGATCGAATCTCAAAACTGGCCGTTTTTGCATATTTTGGCTTAATATTAATTATACTCAGAGACCTTGATTCGATAGGTTAAGGATATTTGCAATTTTAAAAAAACTTCGGTTTTCCCTACTTTTTTAGAAAAAAGATCAAACCTTAAAAACGGCCGTTTTTCCAGGTTTTGGTTAATATTACTTAGATTCGAGAGCAATAACTTGGTAGGTTTAAAAAACGGTTTATTTTTCCAAAACTGACGTTTTTCAAGCCTTTTTGAAGAAATCGATCGAATCTCAAAAATGGCCGTTTTTGCATGTTTTTGCTTAATATTACTTATAATCGGAGACCTTTATTTGATTAGTATGAAGATATTTGCATTATCCAAAAAAAACTCCCGTTTTTCAATCTTTTTTAGGAAATGGATCAATCCTTAAAATCAGCTGTTTTTCCAGGTTTTGGTTAATATTACTTAGATTCGAGAGCAATAAATTGCTAAAGTTTAAAAAACGGTTTATTTTCCCAAAACTGCCGTTTTTTAAGCCTTTTTGAAGAAATAGATAAAATCTCAAAACTGGCCGTTTTTGCATGTTTTTGCTTAATATTACTTATAATCGGAGACCTTTATTTGATTAGTATGAAGATATTTGCATTATCCAAAAAAACTCCCGTTTTTCAATCTTTTTTAGAAAATGGATCAAATGTTACAATCAGCCGTTTTTCCAGGTTTTGGTTAATATTACTTAGATTCGAGAGCAATAAATTGCTAAAGTTTAAAAAACGGTTTATTTTCCCAAAACTGCCGTTTTTTAAGCTTTTTTGAAGAAATAGATCAAATCTCAAAACAAGCCGTTTTTGCATGTTTTGGCTTAATATTACTTATAATCAGAGACCTTAATTTGATAAGTATGAAGATATTTGTATTATCCAAAAAATTCCCGTTTTTCCCATCTTTTTTAGAAAATTGATCAAACCTTAAAAACGGCCGTTTTTCCAGGTTTTGGTTAATATTACTTAGATTCGAGAGCAATAACTTGCTAAGTTTGAAAATCGGTTCATTTTCCCAAAACTGACGTTGGTCAAGACTTTTTGAAGAAATCGGTCGAATGTCAAAACTGGCCGTTTTTGCATTTTTTTGCTTAATATTACTTATAATCGGAGACCTCAATTTGATAAGTATGAAGATATTTGTATTATCCAAAAAACACCCGTTTTTCCCTTATTTTTTAGGAAATGATTGAAACCTTAAAAACGGCCGCTTTTCTAGGTTTTGGTTAATATTACTTAGATTTCAGAGCAATAACTTGCTAAGTTTGAAAATCGGTTTATTTTCCCAAAACTGACGTTTTTCAAGACTTTTTGAAGAAATCGATCGAATCTCAAAACTGGCCGTTTTTCTATATTCTGGCTTGATATTAATTATACTCAGAGACCTTGATTCGATAGGTTAAGGATATTTGCAATATCCAAAAAACTTCTTTTTTCCCTACTTTTTTAGAAAAAAGATCAAATCTTAAAAACGGCCGTTTTTCCAGGTTTTGGTTAATATTACTTAGATTCGAGAGCAATAACTTGGTAGGTTTAAAAAACGGTTTATTTTTCCAAAACTGACGTTTTTCAAGCCTTTTTGAAGAAATCGATCGAATCTCAAAAATGGCCGTTTTTGCATGTTTTTGCTTAATATTACTTATAATCGGAGACCTTAATTTGATTAGTATGAAGATATTTGCATTATCCAAAAAAACTCCCGTTTTTCAATCTTTTTTAGGAAATGGATCAATCCTTAAAATCAGCAGTTTTTCCAGGTTTTGGTTAATATTACTTAGATTCGAGAGCAATAAATTGCTAAAGTTTAAAAAACGGTTTATTTTCCCAAAACTGCCGTTTTTTAAGCCTTTTTGAAGAAATAGATCAAATCTCAAAACAAGCCGTTTTTGCATGTTTTGGCTTAATATTACTTATACTCAGAGACCTTAATTTGATAAGTATGAAGATATTTGTATTATCCAAAAAACTCCCGTTTTTCCCATCTTTTTTAGAAAATTGATCAAACCTTAAAAACGGCCGTTTTTCCAAGTTTTGGTTAATATTACTTAGATTCGAGAGCAATAACTTGCTAAGTTTGAAAATCGGTTTATTTTCCCCAAACTGACGTTTGTCAAGACTTTTTGAAGAAATCGGTCGAATGTCAAAACTGGCCGTTTTTGCATTTTTTTGCTTAATATTACTTATAATCGGAGACCTCAATTTGATATGTATGAAGATATTTGTATTATCCAAAAAACACCCGTTTTTCCCTTTTTTTTTAGGAAATGATTGAAACTTTAAAAACGGCCGCTTTTCTAGGTTTTGGTTAATATTACTTAGATTCGAGAGCAATAACTTGCTAAGTTTGAAAATCGGTTTATTTTTCCAAAACTGACGTTTTTCAAGACTTTTTGAAGAAATCGATCGAATCTTAAACCGGCCTTTTTGCATATTTTGGCTTAATATTAATTATACTCAGAGACCTTGATTCGATAGGTTAAGGATATTTGCAATATCCAAAAAACTTCGGTTTTCCCTACTTTTTTAGAAAAAAGATCAAACCTTAAAAACGGCCTTTTTTCCAGGTTTTGGTTAATATTACTTAGATTCGAGAGCAATAACTTGGTAGGTTTAAAAAACGGTTTATTTTTCCAAAACTGACGTTTTTCAAGCCTTTTTGAAGAAATCGATCGAATCTCAAAAAAGGCCGTTTTTGCATGTTTTTGCTTAATATTACTTATAATCGGAGACCTTAATTTGATTAGTATGAAGATATTTGCATTATCCAAAAAAACTCCCGTTTTTCAATCTTTTTTTAGGAAATGGATCAATCCTTAAAATCAGCCGTTTTTCCAGGTTTTGTTTAATATTACTTAGATTCGAGAGCAATAAATTGCTAAAGTTTAAAAAACGGTTTATTTTCCCAAAACTGCCGTTTTTAAGCCTTTTTAAAGAAATAGATCAAATCTCAAAACAAGCCGTTTTTGCATGTTTTGGCTTAATATTACTTATACTCAGAGACCTTAATTTAATAAGTATGAAGATATTTGTATTATCCAAAAAACACCCGTTTTTCCCATCTTTTTTAGAAAATTGATCAAACCTTAAAAATGGCCGTTTTTCCAGGTTTTGATTAATATTACTTAGATTCGAGAGCAATAACTTGCTAAGTTTGAAAATCGGTTTATTTTCCCAAAACTGACGTTTGTCAAGACTTTTTGAAGAAATCGATCGAATCTCAAAACTGGCCGTTTTTGCATATTTTGGCTTAATATTAAGTATACTCAGAGACCTTGATTCGATAGGTTAAGGATATTTGTATTATCCAAAAAACTCCCGTTTTTCCCATCTTTTTTAGAAAATTGATCAAACCTTAAAAACGGCCGTTTTTCCAGGTTTTGGTTAATATTACTTAGATTCGAGAGCAATAACTTGCTAAGTTTGAAAATCGGTTTTTTTTCCCAAAACTGACGTTTGTCAAGACTTTTTGAAGAAATCGGTAAAATTTCAAAACTGGCCGTTTTTGCATTTTTTTGCTTAATATTACTTATAATCGGAGACCTCAATTTGATAAGTATGAAGATATTTGTATTATCCAAAAAACACCCGTTTTTCCCTTTTTTTTTAGGAAATGATTGAAACCTTAAAAACGGCCGCTTTTCTAGGTTTTGGTTAATATTACTTAGATTCGAGAGCAATAACTTGCTAAGTTTGAAAATCGGTTTATTTTCCCAAAACTGACGTTTTTCAAGACTTTTTGAAGAAATCGATCGAATCTCAAAACTGGCCGTTTTTGCATATTTTGGCCTAATATTAATTATACTCAGAGACCTTGATTCGATAGGTTAAGGATATTTGCAATTTTAAAAAAACTTCGGTTTTCCCTACTTTTTTAGAAAAAAGATCAAACCTTAAAAACGGCCGTTTTTCCAGGTTTTGGTTAATATTACTTAGATTCGAGAGCAATAACTTGGTAGGTTTAAAAAACGGTTTATTTTTCCAAAACTGACGTTTTTCAAGCCTTTTTGAAGAAATCGATCGAATCTCAAAAATGGCCGTTTTTGCATGTTTTTGCTTAATATTATTATAATCGGAGACCTTTATTTGATTAGTATGAAGATATTTGCATTATCCAAAAAAACTCCCGTTTTTCAATCTTTTTTAGGAAATGGATCAATCCTTAAAATCAGCCGTTTTTCCAGGTTTTGGTTAATATTACTTAGATTCGAGAGCAATAAATTGCTAAAGTTTAAAAAACGGTTTATTTTCCCAAAACTGCCGTTTTTTAAGCCTTTTTGAAGAAATAGATCAAATCTCAAAACAAGCCGTTTTTGCATGTTTTGGCTTAATATTACTTATACTCAGAGACCTTAATTTGATAAGTATGAAGATATTTGTATTATCCAAAAAACTGCCGTTTTTCCCATCTTTTTTAGAAAATTGATCAAACCTTAAAAACGGCCGTTTTTCCAGGTTTTGGTTAATATTACTTAGATTCTAAAGCAATAACTTGCTAGGTTTGAAAATCGGTTTATTTTACCAAAACTGACGTTTGTCAAGACTTTTTGAAGAAATCGGTCGAATGTCAAAAGTGGCCGTTTTTGCATTTTTTGCTTAATATTACTTATAATCGGGGACCTCAATTTGATAAGTATGAAGATATTTGTATTATCCAAAAAACACCCGTTTTTCCCTTCTTTTTTAGGAAATGATTGAAACCTTAAAAACGGCCGCTTTTCTAGGTTTTGGTTAATATTACTTAGATTCGAGAGCAATAACTTGCTAAGTTTGAAAATCGGTTTATTTTCCCAAAACTGACGTTTTTCAAGACTTTTTGAAGAAATCGATCGAATCTCAAAACTGGCCGTTTTTCTATATTTTGGCTTAATATTAATTATACTTAGAGACCTTGATTCGATAGGTTAAGGATATTTGCAATATCCAAAAAACTTCGGTTTTCCCTACTTTTTTAGAAAAAAGATCAAACCTTAAAAACGGCCGTTTTTCCAGGTTTTGGTTAATATTACTTAGATTCGAGAGCAATAACTTGGTAGGTTTAAAAAACGGTTTATTTTTCCAAAACTGACGTTTTTCAAGCCTTTTTGAAGAAATCGATCGAATCTCAAAAATGGCCGTTTTTGCATGTTTTTGCTTAATATTACTTATAATCGGAGACCTTTATTTGATTAGTATGAAGATATTTGCATTATCCAAAAAAACTCCCGTTTTTCAATCTTTTTTAGGAAATGGATCAATCCTTAAAATCAGCAGTTTTTCCAGGTTTTGGTTAATATTACTTAGATTCGAGAGCAATAAATTGCTAAAGTTTAAAAAACGGTTTATTTTCCCAAAACTGCCGTTTTTTAAGCCTTTTTGAAGAAATAGATCAAATCTCAAAACTGGCCGTTTTTGCATGTTTTTGCTTAATATTACTTATAATCGGAGACCTTTATTTGATTAGTATGAAGATATTTGCATTATCCAAAAAAACTCCCGTTTTTCAATCTTTTTTAGAAAATGGATCAAATGTTACAATCAGCCGTTTTTCCAGGTTTTGGTTAATATTACTTAGATTCGAGAGCAATAAATTGCTAAAGTTTAAAAAACGGTTTATTTTCCCAAAACTGCCGTTTTTTAAGCTTTTTTGAAGAAATAGATCAAATCTCAAAACAAGCCGTTTTTGCATGTTTTGGCTTAATATTACTTATAATCAGAGACCTTAATTTGATAAGTATGAAGATATTTTATTATCCAAAAAATTCCCGTTTTTCCCATCTTTTTTAGAAAATTGATCAAACCTTAAAAACGGCCGTTTTTCCAGGTTTTGGTTAATATTACTTAGATTCGAAAGCAATAACTTGCTAAGTTTGAAAATCGGTTCATTTTCCCAAAACTGACGTTGGTCAAGACTTTTTGAAGAAATCGGTCGAATGTCAAAACTGGCCGTTTTTGCATTTTTTTGCTTAATATTACTTATAATCGGGGACCTCAATTTGATAAGTATGAAGATATTTGTATTATCCAAAAAACACCCGTTTTTCCCTTCTTTTTTAGGAAATGATTGAAACCTTAAAAACGGCCGCTTTTCTAGGTTTTGGTTAATATTACTTAGATTCGAGAGCAATAACTTGCTAAGTTTGAAAATCGGTTTATTTTCCCAAAACTGACGTTTTTCAAGACTTTTTGAAGAAATCGATCGAATCTCAAAACTGGCCGTTTTTCTATATTTTGGCTTAATATTAATTATACTTAGAGACCTTGATTCGATAGGTTAAGGATATTTGCAATATCCAAAAAACTTCGGTTTTCCCTACTTTTTTAGAAAAAAGATCAAACCTTAAAAACGGCCGTTTTTCCAGGTTTTGGTTAATATTACTTAGATTCGAGAGCAATAACTTGGTAGGTTTAAAAAACGGTTTATTTTTTCAAAACTGACGTTTTTCAAGCCTTTTTGAAGAAATCGATCGAATCTCAAAAATGGCCGTTTTTGCAAGTTTTTGCTTAATATTACTTATAATCGGAGACCTTTATTTGATTAGTATGAAGATATTTGCATTATCAAAAAAAACTCCCGTTTTTCAATCTTTTTTAGGAAATGGATCAATCCTTAAAATCAGCAGTTTTTCCAGGTTTTGGTTAATATTACTTAGATTCGAGAGCAATAAATTGCTAAAGTTTAAAAAACGGTTTATTTTCCCAAAACTGCCGTTTTTTAAGCCTTTTTGAAGAAATAGATCAAATCTCAAAACTGGCCGTTTTTGCATGTTTTTGCTTAATATTACTTATAATCGGAGACCTTTATTTGATTAGTATGAAGATATTTGCATTATCCAAAAAAACTCCCGTTTTTCAATCTTTTTTAGAAAATGGATCAAATGTTACAATCAGCCGTTTTTCCAGGTTTTGGTTAATATTACTTAGATTCGAGAGCAATAAATTGCTAAAGTTTAAAAAACGGTTTATTTTCCCAAAACTGCCGTTTTTTAAGCTTTTTTGAAGAAATAGATCAAATCTCAAAACAAGCCGTTTTTGCATGTTTTGGCTTAATATTACTTATAATCAGAGACCTTAATTTGATAAGTATGAAGATATTTGTATTATCCAAAAAATTCCCGTTTTTCCCATCTTTTTTAGAAAATTGATCAAACCTTAAAAACGGCCGTTTTTCCAGGTTTTGGTTAATATTACTTAGATTCGAGAGCAATAACTTGCTAAGTTTGAAAATCGGTTCATTTTCCCAAAACTGACGTTGGTCAAGACTTTTTGAAGAAATCGGTCGAATGTCAAAAGTGGCCGTTTTTGCATTTTTTTGCTTAATATTACTTATAATCGGAGACCTCAATTTGATAAGTATGAAGATATTTGTATTATCCAAAAAACACCCGTTTTTCCCTTATTTTTTAGGAAATGATTGAAACCTTAAAAACGGCCGCTTTTCTAGGTTTTGGTTAATATTACTTAGATTTCAGAGCAATAACTTGCTAAGTTTGAAAATCGGTTTATTTTCCCAAAACTGACGTTTTTCAAGACTTTTTGAAGAAATCGATCGAATCTCAAAACTGGCCGTTTTTCTATATTCTGGCTTGATATTAATTATACTCAGAGACCTTGATTCGATAGGTTAAGGATATTTGCAATATCCAAAAAACTTCTTTTTTCCCTACTTTTTTAGAAAAAAGATCAAATCTTAAAAACGGCCGTTTTTCCAGGTTTTGGTTAATATTACTTAGATTCGAGAGCAATAACTTGGTAGGTTTAAAAAACGGTTTATTTTTCCAAAACTGACGTTTTTCAAGCCTTTTTGAAGAAATCGATCGAATCTCAAAAATGGCCGTTTTTGCATGTTTTTGCTTAATATTACTTATAATCGGAGACCTTTATTTGATTAGTATGAAGATATTTGCATTATCCAAAAAAACTCCCGTTTTTCAATCTTTTTTAGGAAATGGATCAATCCTTAAAATCAGCAGTTTTTCCAGGTTTTGGTTAATATTACTTAGATTCGAGAGCAATAAATTGCTAAAGTTTAAAAAACGGTTTATTTTCCCAAAACTGCCGTTTTTTAAGCCTTTTTGAAGAAATAGATCAAATCTCAAAACTGGCCGTTTTTGCATGTTTTTGCTTAATATTACTTATAATCGGAGACCTTTATTTGATTAGTATGAAGATATTTGCATTATCCAAAAAAACTCCCGTTTTTCAATCTTTTTTAGAAAATGGATCAAATGTTACAATCAGCCGTTTTTCCAGGTTTTGGTTAATATTACTTAGATTCGAGAGCAATAAATTGCTAAAGTTTAAAAAACGGTTTATTTTCCCAAAACTGCCGTTTTTTAAGCTTTTTTGAAGAAATAGATCAAATCTCAAAACAAGCCGTTTTTGCATGTTTTGGCTTAATATTACTTATAATCAGAGACCTTAATTTGATAAGTATGAAGATATTTTATTATCCAAAAAATTCCCGTTTTTCCCATCTTTTTTAGAAAATTGATCAAACCTTAAAAACGGCCGTTTTTCCAGGTTTTGGTTAATATTACTTAGATTCGAAAGCAATAACTTGCTAAGTTTGAAAATCGGTTTATTTTCCCAAAACTGACGTTTGTCAAGACTTTTTGAAGAAATCGGTCGAATGTCAAAAGTGGCCGTTTTTGCATTTTTTTGCTTAATATTACTTATAATCGGGGACCTCAATTTGATAAGTATGAAGATATTTGTATTATCCAAAAAACACCCGTTTTTCCCTTCTTTTTTAGGAAATGATTGAAACCTTAAAAACGGCCGCTTTTCTAGGTTTTGGTTAATATTACTTAGATTCGAGAGCAATAACTTGCTAAGTTTGAAAATCGGTTTATTTTCCCAAAACTGACGTTTTTCAAGACTTTTTGAAGAAATCGATCGAATCTCAAAACTGGCCGTTTTTCTATATTTTGGCTTAATATTAATTATACTTAGAGACCTTGATTCGATAGGTTAAGGATATTTGCAATATCCAAAAAACTTCGGTTTTCCCTACTTTTTTAGAAAAAAGATCAAACCTTAAAAACGGCCGTTTTTCCAGGTTTTGGTTAATATTACTTAGATTCGAGAGCAATAACTTGGTAGGTTTAAAAAACGGTTTATTTTTTCAAAACTGACGTTTTTCAAGCCTTTTTGAAGAAATCGATCGAATCTCAAAAATGGCCGTTTTTGCAAGTTTTTGCTTAATATTACTTATAATCGGAGACCTTTATTTGATTAGTATGAAGATATTTGCATTATCAAAAAAAACTCCCGTTTTTCAATCTTTTTTAGGAAATGGATCAATCCTTAAAATCAGCAGTTTTTCCAGGTTTTGGTTAATATTACTTAGATTCGAGAGCAATAAATTGCTAAAGTTTAAAAAACGGTTTATTTTCCCAAAACTGCCGTTTTTTAAGCCTTTTTGAAGAAATAGATCAAATCTCAAAACTGGCCGTTTTTGCATGTTTTTGCTTAATATTACTTATAATCGGAGACCTTTATTTGATTAGTATGAAGATATTTGCATTATCCAAAAAAACTCCCGTTTTTCAATCTTTTTTAGAAAATGGATCAAATGTTACAATCAGCCGTTTTTCCAGGTTTTGGTTAATATTACTTAGATTCGAGAGCAATAAATTGCTAAAGTTTAAAAAACGGTTTATTTTCCCAAAACTGCCGTTTTTTAAGCTTTTTTGAAGAAATAGATCAAATCTCAAAACAAGCCGTTTTTGCATGTTTTGGCTTAATATTACTTATAATCAGAGACCTTAATTTGATAAGTATGAAGATATTTTATTATCCAAAAAATTCCCGTTTTTCCCATCTTTTTTAGAAAATTGATCAAACCTTAAAAACGGCCGTTTTTCCAGGTTTTGGTTAATATTACTTAGATTCGAAAGCAATAACTTGCTAAGTTTGAAAATCGGTTTATTTTCCCAAAACTGACGTTTGTCAAGACTTTTTGAAGAAATCGGTCGAATGTCAAAAGTGGCCGTTTTTGCATTTTTTTGCTTAATATTACTTATAATCGGGGACCTCAATTTGATAAGTATGAAGATATTTGTATTATCCAAAAAACACCCGTTTTTCCCTTCTTTTTTAGGAAATGATTGAAACCTTAAAAACGGCCGCTTTTCTAGGTTTTGGTTAATATTACTTAGATTCGAGAGCAATAACTTGCTAAGTTTGAAAATCGGTTTATTTTCCCAAAACTGACGTTTTTCAAGACTTTTTGAAGAAATCGATCGAATCTCAAAACTGGCCGTTTTTCTATATTTTGGCTTAATATTAATTATACTTAGAGACCTTGATTCGATAGGTTAAGGATATTTGCAATATCCAAAAAACTTCGGTTTTCCCTACTTTTTTAGAAAAAAGATCAAACCTTAAAAACGGCCGTTTTTCCAGGTTTTGGTTAATATTACTTAGATTCGAGAGCAATAACTTGGTAGGTTTAAAAAACGGTTTATTTTTTCAAAACTGACGTTTTTCAAGCCTTTTTGAAGAAATCGATCGAATCTCAAAAATGGCCGTTTTTGCAAGTTTTTGCTTAATATTACTTATAATCGGAGACCTTTATTTGATTAGTATGAAGATATTTGCATTATCAAAAAAAACTCCCGTTTTTCAATCTTTTTTAGGAAATGGATCAATCCTTAAAATCAGCAGTTTTTCCAGGTTTTGGTTAATATTACTTAGATTCGAGAGCAATAAATTGCTAAAGTTTAAAAAACGGTTTATTTTCCCAAAACTGCCGTTTTTTAAGCCTTTTTGAAGAAATAGATCAAATCTCAAAACTGGCCGTTTTTGCATGTTTTTGCTTAATATTACTTATAATCGGAGACCTTTATTTGATTAGTATGAAGATATTTGCATTATCCAAAAAAACTCCCGTTTTTCAATCTTTTTTAGAAAATGGATCAAATGTTACAATCAGCCGTTTTTCCAGGTTTTGGTTAATATTACTTAGATTCGAGAGCAATAAATTGCTAAAGTTTAAAAAACGGTTTATTTTCCCAAAACTGCCGTTTTTTAAGCTTTTTTGAAGAAATAGATCAAATCTCAAAACAAGCCGTTTTTGCATGTTTTGGCTTAATATTACTTATAATCAGAGACCTTAATTTGATAAGTATGAAGATATTTGTATTATCCAAAAAATTCCCGTTTTTCCCATCTTTTTTAGAAAATTGATCAAACCTTAAAAACGGCCGTTTTTCCAGGTTTTGGTTAATATTACTTAGATTCGAGAGCAATAACTTGCTAAGTTTGAAAATCGGTTCATTTTCCCAAAACTGACGTTGGTCAAGACTTTTTGAAGAAATCGGTCGAATGTCAAAACTGGCCGTTTTTGCATTTTTTTGCTTAATATTACTTATAATCGGAGACCTTAATTTGATAAGTATGAAGATATTTGTATTATCCAAAAAACACCCGTTTTTCCCTTATTTTTTAGGAAATGATTGAAACCTTAAAAACGGCCGCTTTTCTAGGTTTTGGTTAATATTACTTAGATTTCAGAGCAATAACTTGCTAAGTTTGAAAATCGGTTTATTTTCCCAAAACTGACGTTTTTCAAGACTTTTTGAAGAAATCGATCGAATCTCAAAACTGGCCGTTTTTCTATATTCTGGCTTGATATTAATTATACTCAGAGACCTTGATTCGATAGGTTAAGGATATTTGCAATATCCAAAAAACTTCTTTTTTCCCTACTTTTTTAGAAAAAAGATCAAATCTTAAAAACGGCCGTTTTTCCAGGTTTTGGTTAATATTACTTAGATTCGAGAGCAATAACTTGGTAGGTTTAAAAAACGGTTTATTTTTCCAAAACTGACGTTTTTCAAGCCTTTTTGAAGAAATCGATCGAATCTCAAAAATGGCCGTTTTTGCATGTTTTTGCTTAATATTACTTATAATCGGAGACCTTAATTTGATTAGTATGAAGATATTTGCATTATCCAAAAAAACTCCCGTTTTTCAATCTTTTTTAGGAAATGGATCAATCCTTAAAATCAGCAGTTTTTCCAGGTTTTGGTTAATATTACTTAGATTCGAGAGCAATAAATTGCTAAAGTTTAAAAAACGGTTTATTTTCCCAAAACTGCCGTTTTTAAAGCCTTTTTGAAGAAATAGATCAAATCTCAAAACAAGCCGTTTTTGCATGTTTTGGCTTAATATTACTTATACTCAGAGACCTTAATTTGATAAGTATGAAGATATTTGTATTATCCAAAAAACTCCCGTTTTTCCCATCTTTTTTAGAAAATTGATCAAACCTTAAAAACGGCCGTTTTTCCAAGTTTTGGTTAATATTACTTAGATTCGAGAGCAATAACTTGCTAAGTTTGAAAATCGGTTTATTTTCCCCAAACTGACGTTTGTCAAGACTTTTTGAAGAAATCGGTCGAATGTCAAAACTGGCCGTTTTTGCATTTTTTTGCTTAATATTACTTATAATCGGAGACCTCAATTTGATATGTATGAAGATATTTGTATTATCCAAAAAACACCCGTTTTTCCCTTTTTTTTTAGGAAATGATTGAAACTTTAAAAACGGCCGCTTTTCTAGGTTTTGGTTAATATTACTTAGATTCGAGAGCAATAACTTGCTAAGTTTGAAAATCGGTTTATTTTCCCAAAACTGACGTTTTTCAAGACTTTTTGAAGAAATCGATCGAATCTTAAACCGGCCTTTTTGCATATTTTGGCTTAATATTAATTATACTCAGAGACCTTGATTCGATAGGTTAAGGATATTTGCAATATCCAAAAAACTTCGGTTTTCCCTACTTTTTTAGAAAAAAGATCAAACCTTAAAAACGGCCGTTTTTCCAGGTTTTGGTTAATATTACTTAGATTCGAGAGCAATAAATTGCTAAAGTTTAAAAAACGGTTTATTTTCCCAAAACTGCCGTTTTTTAAGCCTTTTTGAAGAAATAGATCAAATCTCAAAACAAGCCGTTTTTGCATGTTTTGGCTTAATATTACTTATACTCAGAGACCTTAATTTGATAAGTATGAAGATATTTGTATTATCCAAAAAACTGCCGTTTTTCCCATCTTTTTTAGAAAATTGATCAAACCTTAAAAACGGCCGTTTTTCCAGGTTTTGGTTAATATTACTTAGATTCTAAAGCAATAACTTGCTAGGTTTGAAAATCGGTTTATTTTCCCAAAACTGACGTTTGTCAAGACTTTTTGAAGAAATCGGTCGAATGTCAAAACTGGCCGTTTTTGCATTTTTTTGCTTAATATTACTTATAATCGGGGACCTCAATTTGATAAGTATGAAGATATTTGTATTATCCAAAAAACACCCGTTTTTCCCTTCTTTTTTAGGAAATGATTGAAACCTTAAAAACGGCCGCTTTTCTAGGTTTTGGTTAATATTACTTAGATTCGAGAGCAATAACTTGCTAACTTTGAAAATCGGTTTATTTTCCCAAAACTGACGTTTTTCAAGACTTTTTGAAGAAATCGATCGAATCTCAAAACTGGCCGTTTTTCTATATTTTGGCTTAATATTAATTATACTTAGAGACCTTGATTCGATAGGTTAAGGATATTTGCAATATCCAAAAAACTTCGGTTTTCCCTACTTTTTTAGAAAAAAGATCAAACCTTAAAAACGGCCGTTTTTCCAGGTTTTGGTTAATATTACTTAGATTCGAGAGCAATAACTTGGTAGGTTTAAAAAACGGTTTATTTTTCCAAAACTGACGTTTTTCAAGCCTTTTTGAAGAAATCGATCGAATCTCAAAAATGGCCGTTTTTGCATGTTTTTGCTTAATATTACTTATAATCGGAGACCTTTATTTGATTAGTATGAAGATATTTGCATTATCCAAAAAAACTCCCGTTTTTCAATCTTTTTTAGGAAATGGATCAATCCTTAAAATCAGCAGTTTTTCCAGGTTTTGGTTAATATTACTTAGATTCGAGAGCAATAAATTGCTAAAGTTTAAAAAACGGTTTATTTTCCCAAAACTGCCGTTTTTTAAGCCTTTTTGAAGAAATAGATCAAATCTCAAAACTGGCCGTTTTTGCATGTTTTTGCTTAATATTACTTATAATCGGAGACCTTTATTTGATTAGTATGAAGATATTTGCATTATCCAAAAAAACTCCCGTTTTTCAATCTTTTTTAGAAAATGGATCAAATGTTACAATCAGCCGTTTTTCCAGGTTTTGGTTAATATTACTTAGATTCGAGAGCAATAAATTGCTAAAGTTTAAAAAACGGTTTATTTTCCCAAAACTGCCGTTTTTTAAGCTTTTTTGAAGAAATAGATCAAATCTCAAAACAAGCCGTTTTTGCATGTTTTGGCTTAATATTACTTATAATCAGAGACCTTAATTTGATAAGTATGAAGATATTTGTATTATCCAAAAAATTCCCGTTTTTCCCATCTTTTTTAGAAAATTGATCAAACCTTAAAAACGGCCGTTTTTCCAGGTTTTGGTTAATATTACTTAGATTCGAAAGCAATAACTTGCTAAGTTTGAAAATCGGTTCATTTTCCCAAAACTGACGTTGGTCAAGACTTTTTGAAGAAATCGGTCGAATGTCAAAACTGGCCGTTTTTGCATTTTTTTGCTTAATATTACTTATAATCGGGGACCTCAATTTGATAAGTATGAAGATATTTGTATTATCCAAAAAACACCCGTTTTTCCCTTCTTTTTTAGGAAATGATTGAAACCTTAAAAACGGCCGCTTTTCTAGGTTTTGGTTAATATTACTTAGATTCGAGAGCAATAACTTGCTAAGTTTGAAAATCGGTTTATTTTCCCAAAACTGACGTTTTTCAAGACTTTTTGAAGAAATCGATCGAATCTCAAAACTGGCCGTTTTTCTATATTTTGGCTTAATATTAATTATACTTAGAGACCTTGATTCGATAGGTTAAGGATATTTGCAATATCCAAAAAACTTCGGTTTTCCCTACTTTTTTAGAAAAAAGATCAAACCTTAAAAACGGCCGTTTTTCCAGGTTTTGGTTAATATTACTTAGATTCGAGAGCAATAACTTGGTAGGTTTAAAAAACGGTTTATTTTTTCAAAACTGACGTTTTTCAAGCCTTTTTGAAGAAATCGATCGAATCTCAAAAATGGCCGTTTTTGCAAGTTTTTGCTCAATATTACTTATAATCGGAGACCTTTATTTGATTAGTATGAAGATATTTGCATTATCAAAAAAAACTCCCGTTTTTCAATCTTTTTTAGGAAATGGATCAATCCTTAAAATCAGCAGTTTTCCAGGTTTTGGTTAATATTACTTAGATTCGAGAGCAATAAATTGCTAAAGTTTAAAAAACGGTTTATTTTCCCAAAACTGCCGTTTTTTAAGCCTTTTTGAAGAAATAGATCAAATCTCAAAACTGGCCGTTTTTGCATGTTTTTGCTTAATATTACTTATAATCGGAGACCTTTATTTGATTAGTATGAAGATATTTGCATTATCCAAAAAAACTCCCGTTTTTCAATCTTTTTTAGAAAATGGATCAAATGTTACAATCAGCCGTTTTTCCAGGTTTTGGTTAATATTACTTAGATTCGAGAGCAATAAATTGCTAAAGTTTAAAAAACGGTTTATTTTCCCAAAACTGCCGTTTTTTAAGCTTTTTTGAAGAAATAGATCAAATCTCAAAACAAGCCGTTTTTGCATGTTTTGGCTTAATATTACTTATAATCAGAGACCTTAATTTGATAAGTATGAAGATATTTGTATTATCCAAAAAATTCCCGTTTTTCCCATCTTTTTTAGGAAATTGATCAAACCTTAAAAACGGCCGTTTTTCCAGGTTTTGATTAATATTACTTAGATTCGAGAGCAATAACTTGCTAAGTTTGAAAATCGGTTCATTTTCCCAAAACTGACGTTGGTCAAGACTTTTTGAAGAAATCGGTCGAATGTCAAAACTGGCCGTTTTTGCATTTTTTTGCTTAATATTACTTATAATCGGAGACCTCAATTTGATAAGTATGAAGATATTTGTATTATCCAAAAAACACCCGTTTTTCCCTTATTTTTTAGGAAATGATTGAAACCTTAAAAACGGCCGCTTTTCTAGGTTTTGGTTAATATTACTTAGATTCGAGAGCAATAACTTGCTAAGTTTGAAAATCGGTTTATTTTCCCAAAACTGACGTTTTTCAAGACTTTTTGAAGAAATCGATCGAATCTCAAAACTGGCCGTTTTTCTATATTCTGGCTTGATATTAATTATACTCAGAGACCTTGATTCGATAGGTTAAGGATATTTGCAATATCCAAAAAACTTCGGTTTTCCCTACTTTTTTAGAAAAAAGATCAAACCTTAAAAACGGCCTTTTTTCCAGGTTTTGGTTAATATTACTTAGATTCGAGAGCAATAACTTGGTAGGTTTAAAAAACGGTTTATTTTTCCAAAACTGACGTTTTTCAAGCCTTTTTGAAGAAATCGATCGAATCTCAAAAAAGGCCGTTTTTGCATGTTTTTGCTTAATATTACTTATAATCGGAGACCTTAATTTGATTAGTATGAAGATATTTGCATTATCCAAAAAAACTCCCGTTTTTCAATCTTTTTTTAGGAAATGGATCAATCCTTAAAATCAGCCGTTTTTCCAGGTTTTGTTTAATATTACTTAGATTCGAGAGCAATAAATTGCTAAAGTTTAAAAAACGGTTTATTTTCCCAAAACTGCCGTTTTTAAGCCTTTTTAAAGAAATAGATCAAATCTCAAAACAAGCCGTTTTTGCATGTTTTGGCTTAATATTACTTATACTCAGAGACCTTAATTTAATAAGTATGAAGATATTTGTATTATCCAAAAAACACCCGTTTTTCCCATCTTTTTTAGAAAATTGATCAAACCTTAAAAACGGCCGTTTTTCCAGGTTTTGATTAATATTACTTAGATTCGAGAGCAATAACTTGCTAAGTTTGAAAATCGGTTTATTTTCCCAAAACTGACGTTTGTCAAGACTTTTTGAAGAAATCGATCGAATCTCAAAACTGGCCGTTTTTGCATATTTTGGCTTAATATTAAGTATACTCAGAGACCTTGATTCGATAGGTTAAGGATATTTGTATTATCCAAAAAACTCCCGTTTTTCCCATCTTTTTTAGAAAATTGATCAAACCTTAAAAACGGCCGTTTTTCCAGGTTTTGGTTAATATTACTTAGATTCGAGAGCAATAACTTGCTAAGTTTGAAAATCGGTTTTTTTTCCCAAAACTGACGTTTGTCAAGACTTTTTGAAGAAATCGGTAAAATTTCAAAACTGGCCGTTTTTGCATTTTTTTGCTTAATATTACTTATAATCGGAGACCTCAATTTGATAAGTATGAAGATATTTGTATTATCCAAAAAACACCCGTTTTTCCCTTTTTTTTTAGGAAATGATTGAAACCTTAAAAACGGCCGCTTTTCTAGGTTTTGGTTAATATTACTTAGATTCGAGAGCAATAACTTGCTAAGTTTGAAAATCGGTTTATTTTCCCAAAACTGACGTTTTTCAAGACTTTTTGAAGAAATCGATCGAATCTCAAAACTGGCCGTTTTTCTATATTTTGGCTTAATATTAATTATACTTAGAGACCTTGATTCGATAGGTTAAGGATATTTGCAATATCCAAAAAACTTCGGTTTTCCCTACTTTTTTAGAAAAAAGATCAAACCTTAAAAACGGCCGTTTTTCCAGGTTTTGGTTAATATTACTTAGATTCGAGAGCAATAACTTGGTAGGTTTAAAAAACGGTTTATTTTTTCAAAACTGACGTTTTTCAAGCCTTTTTGAAGAAATCGATCGAATCTCAAAAATGGCCGTTTTTGCAAGTTTTTGCTTAATATTACTTATAATCGGAGACCTTTATTTGATTAGTATGAAGATATTTGCATTATCAAAAAAAACTCCCGTTTTTCAATCTTTTTTAGGAAATGGATCAATCCTTAAAATCAGCAGTTTTTCCAGGTTTTGGTTAATATTACTTAGATTCGAGAGCAATAAATTGCTAAAGTTTAAAAAACGGTTTATTTTCCCAAAACTGCCGTTTTTTAAGCCTTTTCGAAGAAATAGATCAAATCTCAAAACTGGCCGTTTTTGCATGTTTTTGCTTAATATTACTTATAATCGGAGACCTTTATTTGATTAGTATGAAGATATTTGCATTATCCAAAAAAACTCCCGTTTTTCAATCTTTTTTAGAAAATGGATCAAATGTTACAATCAGCCGTTTTTCCAGGTTTTGGTTAATATTACTTAGATTCGAGAGCAATAAATTGCTAAAGTTTAAAAAACGGTTTATTTTCCCAAAACTGCCGTTTTTTAAGCTTTTTTGAAGAAATAGATCAAATCTCAAAACAAGCCGTTTTTGCATGTTTTGGCTTAATATTACTTATAATCAGAGACCTTAATTTGATAAGTATGAAGATATTTGTATTATCCAAAAAATTCCCGTTTTTCCCATCTTTTTTAGAAAATTGATCAAACCTTAAAAACGGCCGTTTTTCCAGGTTTTGGTTAATATTACTTAGATTCGAGAGCAATAACTTGCTAAGTTTGAAAATCGGTTCATTTTCCCAAAACTGACGTTGGTCAAGACTTTTTGAAGAAATCGGTCGAATGTCAAAACTGGCCGTTTTTGCATTTTTTTGCTTAATATTACTTATAATCGGAGACCTCAATTTGATAAGTATGAAGATATTTGTATTATCCAAAAAACACCCGTTTTTCCCTTATTTTTTAGGAAATGATTGAAACCTTAAAAACGGCCGCTTTTCTAGGTTTTGGTTAATATTACTTAGATTTCAGAGCAATAACTTGCTAAGTTTGAAAATCGGTTTATTTTCCCAAAACTGACGTTTTTCAAGACTTTTTGAAGAAATCGATCGAATCTCAAAACTGGCCGTTTTTCTATATTCTGGCTTGATATTAATTATACTCAGAGACCTTGATTCGATAGGTTAAGGATATTTGCAATATCCAAAAAACTTCTTTTTTCCCTACTTTTTTAGAAAAAAGATCAAACCTTAAAAACGGCCGTTTTTCCAGGTTTTGGTTAATATTACTTAGATTCGAGAGCAATAACTTGGTAGGTTTAAAAAACGGTTTATTTTTTCAAAACTGACGTTTTTCAAGCCTTTTTGAAGAAATCGATCGAATCTCAAAAATGGCCGTTTTTGCAAGTTTTTGCTTAATATTACTTATAATCGGAGACCTTTATTTGATTAGTATGAAGATATTTGCATTATCAAAAAAAACTCCCGTTTTTCAATCTTTTTTTAGGAAATGGATCAATCCTTAAAATCAGCCGTTTTTCCAGGTTTTGTTTAATATTACTTAGATTCGAGAGCAATAAATTGCTAAAGTTTAAAAAACGGTTTATTTTCCCAAAACTGCCGTTTTTAAGCCTTTTTAAAGAAATAGATCAAATCTCAAAACAAGCCGTTTTTGCATGTTTTGGCTTAATATTACTTATACTCAGAGACCTTAATTTAATAAGTATGAAGATATTTGTATTATCCAAAAAACACCCGTTTTTCCCATCTTTTTTAGAAAATTGATCAAACCTTAAAAACGGCCGTTTTTCCAGGTTTTGATTAATATTACTTAGATTCGAGAGCAATAACTTGCTAAGTTTGAAAATCGGTTTATTTTCCCAAAACTGACGTTTGTCAAGACTTTTTGAAGAAATCGATCGAATCTCAAAACTGGCCGTTTTTGCATATTTTGGCTTAATATTAAGTATACTCAGAGACCTTGATTCGATAGGTTAAGGATATTTGTATTATCCAAAAAACTCCCGTTTTTCCCATCTTTTTTAGAAAATTGATCAAACCTTAAAAACGGCCGTTTTTCCAGGTTTTGGTTAATATTACTTAGATTCGAGAGCAATAACTTGCTAAGTTTGAAAATCGGTTTTTTTTCCCAAAACTGACGTTTGTCAAGACTTTTTGAAGAAATCGGTAAAATTTCAAAACTGGCCGTTTTTGCATTTTTTTGCTTAATATTACTTATAATCGGAGACCTCAATTTGATAAGTATGAAGATATTTGTATTATCCAAAAAACACCCGTTTTTCCCTTTTTTTTTAGGAAATGATTGAAACCTTAAAAACGGCCGCTTTTCTAGGTTTTGGTTAATATTACTTAGATTCGAGAGCAATAACTTGCTAAGTTTGAAAATCGGTTTATTTTCCCAAAACTGACGTTTTTCAAGACTTTTTGAAGAAATCGATCGAATCTCAAAACTGGCCGTTTTTCTATATTTTGGCTTAATATTAATTATACTTAGAGACCTTGATTCGATAGGTTAAGGATATTTGCAATATCCAAAAAACTTCGGTTTTCCCTACTTTTTTAGAAAAAAGATCAAACCTTAAAAACGGCCGTTTTTCCAGGTTTTGGTTAATATTACTTAGATTCGAGAGCAATAACTTGGTAGGTTTAAAAAACGGTTTATTTTTTCAAAACTGACGTTTTTCAAGCCTTTTTGAAGAAATCGATCGAATCTCAAAAATGGCCGTTTTTGCAAGTTTTTGCTTAATATTACTTATAATCGGAGACCTTTATTTGATTAGTATGAAGATATTTGCATTATCAAAAAAAACTCCCGTTTTTCAATCTTTTTTAGGAAATGGATCAATCCTTAAAATCAGCAGTTTTTCCAGGTTTTGGTTAATATTACTTAGATTCGAGAGCAATAAATTGCTAAAGTTTAAAAAACGGTTTATTTTCCCAAAACTGCCGTTTTTTAAGCCTTTTCGAAGAAATAGATCAAATCTCAAAACTGGCCGTTTTTGCATGTTTTTGCTTAATATTACTTATAATCGGAGACCTTTATTTGATTAGTATGAAGATATTTGCATTATCCAAAAAAACTCCCGTTTTTCAATCTTTTTTAGAAAATGGATCAAATGTTACAATCAGCCGTTTTTCCAGGTTTTGGTTAATATTACTTAGATTCGAGAGCAATAAATTGCTAAAGTTTAAAAAACGGTTTATTTTCCCAAAACTGCCGTTTTTTAAGCTTTTTTGAAGAAATAGATCAAATCTCAAAACAAGCCGTTTTTGCATGTTTTGGCTTAATATTACTTATAATCAGAGACCTTAATTTGATAAGTATGAAGATATTTGTATTATCCAAAAAATTCCCGTTTTTCCCATCTTTTTTAGAAAATTGATCAAACCTTAAAAACGGCCGTTTTTCCAGGTTTTGGTTAATATTACTTAGATTCGAGAGCAATAACTTGCTAAGTTTGAAAATCGGTTCATTTTCCCAAAACTGACGTTGGTCAAGACTTTTTGAAGAAATCGGTCGAATGTCAAAACTGGCCGTTTTTGCATTTTTTTGCTTAATATTACTTATAATCGGAGACCTCAATTTGATAAGTATGAAGATATTTGTATTATCCAAAAAACACCCGTTTTTCCCTTATTTTTTAGGAAATGATTGAAACCTTAAAAACGGCCGCTTTTCTAGGTTTTGGTTAATATTACTTAGATTTCAGAGCAATAACTTGCTAAGTTTGAAAATCGGTTTATTTTCCCAAAACTGACGTTTTTCAAGACTTTTTGAAGAAATCGATCGAATCTCAAAACTGGCCGTTTTTCTATATTCTGGCTTGATATTAATTATACTCAGAGACCTTGATTCGATAGGTTAAGGATATTTGCAATATCCAAAAAACTTCTTTTTTCCCTACTTTTTTAGAAAAAAGATCAAACCTTAAAAACGGCCGTTTTTCCAGGTTTTGGTTAATATTACTTAGATTCGAGAGCAATAACTTGGTAGGTTTAAAAAACGGTTTATTTTTTCAAAACTGACGTTTTTCAAGCCTTTTTGAAGAAATCGATCGAATCTCAAAAATGGCCGTTTTTGCAAGTTTTTGCTTAATATTACTTATAATCGGAGACCTTTATTTGATTAGTATGAAGATATTTGCATTATCAAAAAAAACTCCCGTTTTTCAATCTTTTTTAGGAAATGGATCAATCCTTAAAATCAGCAGTTTTCCAGGCTTTGGTTAATATTACTTAGATTCGAGAGCAATAAATTGCTAAAGTTTAAAAAACGGTTTATTTTCCCAAAACTGCCGTTTTTTAAGCCTTTTTGAAGAAATAGATCAAATCTCAAAACTGGCCGTTTTTGCATGTTTTTGCTTAATATTACTTATAATCGGAGACCTTTATTTGATTAGTATGAAGATATTTGCATTATCCAAAAAAACTCCCGTTTTTCAATCTTTTTTAGAAAATGGATCAAATGTTACAATCAGCCGTTTTTCCAGGTTTTGGTTAATATTACTTAGATTCGAGAGCAATAAATTGCTAAAGTTTAAAAAACGGTTTATTTTCCCAAAACTGCCGTTTTTTAAGCTTTTTTGAAGAAATAGATCAAATCTCAAAACAAGCCGTTTTTGCATGTTTTGGCTTAATATTACTTATAATCAGAGACCTTAATTTGATAAGTATGAAGATATTTGTATTATCCAAAAAATTCCCGTTTTTCCCATCTTTTTTAGAAAATTGATCAAACCTTAAAAACGGCCGTTTTTCCAGGTTTTGATTAATATTACTTAGATTCGAGAGCAATAACTTGCTAAGTTTGAAAATCGGTTCATTTTCCCAAAACTGACGTTGGTCAAGACTTTTTGAAGAAATCGGTCGAATGTCAAAACTGGCCGTTTTTGCATTTTTTTGCTTAATATTACTTATAATCGGAGACCTCAATTTGATAAGTATGAAGATATTTGTATTATCCAAAAAACACCCGTTTTTCCCTTATTTTTTAGGAAATGATTGAAACCTTAAAAACGGCCGCTTTTCTAGGTTTTGGTTAATATTACTTAGATTCGAGAGCAATAACTTGCTAAGTTTGAAAATCGGTTTTTTTTCCCAAAACTGACGTTTGTCAAGACTTTTTGAAGAAATCGGTAAAATTTCAAAACTGGCCGTTTTTGCATTTTTTTGCTTAATATTACTTATAATCGGAGACCTCAATTTGATAAGTATGAAGATATTTGTATTATCCAAAAAACACCCGTTTTTCCCTTTTTTTTTAGGAAATGATTGAAACCTTAAAAACGGCCGCTTTTCTAGGTTTTGGTTAATATTACTTAGATTCGAGAGCAATAACTTGCTAAGTTTGAAAATCGGTTTATTTTCCCAAAACTGACGTTTTTCAAGACTTTTTGAAGAAATCGATCGAATCTCAAAACTGGCCGTTTTTGCATATTTTGGCTTAATATTAATTATACTCAGAGACCTTGATTCGATAGGTTAAGGATATTTGCAATTTTAAAAAAACTTCGGTTTTCCCTACTTTTTTAGAAAAAAGATCAAACCTTAAAAACGGCCGTTTTTCCAGGTTTTGGTTAATATTACTTAGATTCGAGAGCAATAACTTGGTAGGTTTAAAAAACGGTTTATTTTTCCAAAACTGACGTTTTTCAAGCCTTTTTGAAGAAATCGATCGAATCTCAAAAATGGCCGTTTTTGCATGTTTTTGCTTAATATTACTTATAATCGGAGACCTTTATTTGATTAGTATGAAGATATTTGCATTATCCAAAAAAACTCCCGTTTTTCAATCTTTTTTAGGAAATGGATCAATCCTTAAAATCAGCTGTTTTTCCAGGTTTTGGTTAATATTACTTAGATTCGAGAGCAATAAATTGCTAAAGTTTAAAAAACGGTTTATTTTCCCAAAACTGCCGTTTTTTAAGCCTTTTTGAAGAAATAGATAAAATCTCAAAACTGGCCGTTTTTGCATGTTTTTGCTTAATATTACTTATAATCGGAGACCTTTATTTGATTAGTATGAAGATATTTGCATTATCCAAAAAAACTCCCGTTTTTCAATCTTTTTTAGAAAATGGATCAAATGTTACAATCAGCCGTTTTTCCAGGTTTTGGTTAATATTACTTAGATTCGAGAGCAATAAATTGCTAAAGTTTAAAAAACGGTTTATTTTCCCAAAACTGCCGTTTTTTAAGCTTTTTTGAAGAAATAGATCAAATCTCAAAACAAGCCGTTTTTGCATGTTTTGGCTTAATATTACTTATAATCAGAGACCTTAATTTGATAAGTATGAAGATATTTGTATTATCCAAAAAATTCCCGTTTTTCCCATCTTTTTTAGAAAATTGATCAAACCTTAAAAACGGCCGTTTTTCCAGGTTTTGGTTAATATTACTTAGATTCGAAAGCAATAACTTGCTAAGTTTGAAAATCGGTTCATTTTCCCAAAACTGACGTTGGTCAAGACTTTTTGAAGAAATCGGTCGAATGTCAAAACTGGCCGTTTTTGCATTTTTTTGCTTAATATTACTTATAATCGGGGACCTCAATTTGATAAGTATGAAGATATTTGTATTATCCAAAAAACACCCGTTTTTCCCTTCTTTTTTAGGAAATGATTGAAACCTTAAAAACGGCCGCTTTTCTAGGTTTTGGTTAATATTACTTAGATTCGAGAGCAATAACTTGCTAAGTTTGAAAATCGGTTTATTTTCCCAAAACTGACGTTTTTCAAGACTTTTTGAAGAAATCGATCGAATCTCAAAACTGGCCGTTTTTCTATATTTTGGCTTAATATTAATTATACTTAGAGACCTTGATTCGATAGGTTAAGGATATTTGCAATATCCAAAAAACTTCGGTTTTCCCTACTTTTTTAGAAAAAAGATCAAACCTTAAAAACGGCCGTTTTTCCAGGTTTTGGTTAATATTACTTAGATTCGAGAGCAATAACTTGGTAGGTTTAAAAAACGGTTTATTTTTTCAAAACTGACGTTTTTCAAGCCTTTTTGAAGAAATCGATCGAATCTCAAAAATGGCCGTTTTTGCAAGTTTTTGCTTAATATTACTTATAATCGGAGACCTTTATTTGATTAGTATGAAGATATTTGCATTATCAAAAAAAACTCCCGTTTTTCAATCTTTTTTAGGAAATGGATCAATCCTTAAAATCAGCAGTTTTTCCAGGTTTTGGTTAATATTACTTAGATTCGAGAGCAATAAATTGCTAAAGTTTAAAAAACGGTTTATTTTCCCAAAACTGCCGTTTTTTAAGCCTTTTTGAAGAAATAGATCAAATCTCAAAACTGGCCGTTTTTGCATGTTTTTGCTTAATATTACTTATAATCGGAGACCTTTATTTGATTAGTATGAAGATATTTGCATTATCCAAAAAAACTCCCGTTTTTCAATCTTTTTTAGAAAATGGATCAAATGTTACAATCAGCCGTTTTTCCAGGTTTTGGTTAATATTACTTAGATTCGAGAGCAATAAATTGCTAAAGTTTAAAAAACGGTTTATTTTCCCAAAACTGCCGTTTTTTAAGCTTTTTTGAAGAAATAGATCAAATCTCAAAACAAGCCGTTTTTGCATGTTTTGGCTTAATATTACTTATAATCAGAGACCTTAATTTGATAAGTATGAAGATATTTGTATTATCCAAAAAATTCCCGTTTTTCCCATCTTTTTTAGAAAATTGATCAAACCTTAAAAACGGCCGTTTTTCCAGGTTTTGGTTAATATTACTTAGATTCGAGAGCAATAACTTGCTAAGTTTGAAAATCGGTTCATTTTCCCAAAACTGACGTTGGTCAAGACTTTTTGAAGAAATCGGTCGAATGTCAAAACTGGCCGTTTTTGCATTTTTTTGCTTAATATTACTTATAATCGGAGACCTCAATTTGATAAGTATGAAGATATTTGTATTATCCAAAAAACACCCGTTTTTCCCTTATTTTTTAGGAAATGATTGAAACCTTAAAAACGGCCGCTTTTCTAGGTTTTGGTTAATATTACTTAGATTTCAGAGCAATAACTTGCTAAGTTTGAAAATCGGTTTATTTTCCCAAAACTGACGTTTTTCAAGACTTTTTGAAGAAATCGATCGAATCTCAAAACTGGCCGTTTTTCTATATTCTGGCTTGATATTAATTATACTCAGAGACCTTGATTCGATAGGTTAAGGATATTTGCAATATCCAAAAAACTTCTTTTTTCCCTACTTTTTTAGAAAAAAGATCAAATCTTAAAAACGGCCGTTTTTCCAGGTTTTGGTTAATATTACTTAGATTCGAGAGCAATAACTTGGTAGGTTTAAAAAACGGTTTATTTTTCCAAAACTGACGTTTTTCAAGCCTTTTTGAAGAAATCGATCGAATCTCAAAAATGGCCGTTTTTGCATGTTTTTGCTTAATATTACTTATAATCGGAGACCTTAATTTGATTAGTATGAAGATATTTGCATTATCCAAAAAAACTCCCGTTTTTCAATCTTTTTTAGGAAATGGATCAATCCTTAAAATCAGCAGTTTTTCCAGGTTTTGGTTAATATTACTTAGATTCGAGAGCAATAAATTGCTAAAGTTTAAAAAACGGTTTATTTTCCCAAAACTGCCGTTTTTTAAGCTTTTTTGAAGAAATAGATCAAATCTCAAAACAAGCCGTTTTTGCATGTTTTGGCTTAATATTACTTATACTCAGAGACCTTAATTTGATAAGTATGAAGATATTTGTATTATCCAAAAAACTCCCGTTTTTCCCATCTTTTTTAGAAAATTGATCAAACCTTAAAAACGGCCGTTTTTCCAAGTTTTGGTTAATATTACTTAGATTCGAGAGCAATAACTTGCTAAGTTTGAAAATCGGTTTATTTTCCCCAAACTGACGTTTGTCAAGACTTTTTGAAGAAATCGGTCGAATGTCAAAACTGGCCGTTTTTGCATTTTTTTGCTTAATATTACTTATAATCGGAGACCTCAATTTGATATGTATGAAGATATTTGTATTATCCAAAAAACACCCGTTTTTCCCTTTTTTTTTAGGAAATGATTGAAACTTTAAAAACGGCCGCTTTTCTAGGTTTTGGTTAATATTACTTAGATTCGAGAGCAATAACTTGCTAAGTTTGAAAATCGGTTTATTTTCCCAAAACTGACGTTTTTCAAGACTTTTTGAAGAAATCGATCGAATCTTAAACCGGCCTTTTTGCATATTTTGGCTTAATATTAATTATACTCAGAGACCTTGATTCGATAGGTTAAGGATATTTGCAATATCCAAAAAACTTCGGTTTTCCCTACTTTTTTAGAAAAAAGATCAAACCTTAAAAACGGCCTTTTTTCCAGGTTTTGGTTAATATTACTTAGATTCGAGAGCAATAACTTGGTAGGTTTAAAAAACGGTTTATTTTTCCAAAACTGACGTTTTTCAAGCCTTTTTGAAGAAATCGATCGAATCTCAAAAAAGGCCGTTTTAACATGTTTTTGCTTAATATTACTTATAATCGGAGACCTTAATTTGATTAGTATGAAGATATTTGCATTATCCAAAAAAACTCATGTTTTTCAATCTTTTTTTAGGAAATGGATCAATCCTTAAAATCAGCCGTTTTTCCAGGTTTTGTTTAATATTACTTAGATTCGAGAGCAATAAATTGCTAAAGTTTAAAAAACGGTTTATTTTCCCAAAACTGCCGTTTTTAAGCCTTTTTAAAGAAATAGATCAAATCTCAAAACAAGCCGTTTTTGCATGTTTTGGCTTAATATTACTTATACTCAGAGACCTTAATTTAATAAGTATGAAGATATTTGTATTATCCAAAAAACACCCGTTTTTCCCATCTTTTTTAGAAAATTGATCAAACCTTAAAAACGGCCGTTTTTCCAGGTTTTGATTAATATTACTTAGATTCGAGAGCAATAACTTGCTAAGTTTGAAAATCGGTTTATTTTCCCAAAACTGACGTTTTTCAAGACTTTTTGAAGAAATCGATCGAATCTCAAAACTGGCCGTTTTTCTATATTTTGGCTTAATATTACTTATAATCGGAGACCTCAATTTGATAAGTATGAAGATATTTGTATTATCCAAAAAACACCCGTTTTTCCCTTTTTTTTTAGGAAATGATTGAAACCTTAAAAACGGCCGCTTTTCTAGGTTTTGGTTAATATTACTTAGATTCGAGAGCAATAACTTGCTAAGTTTGAAAATCGGTTTATTTTCCCAAAACTGACGTTTTTCAAGACTTTTTGAAGAAATCGATCGAATCTCAAAACTGGCCGTTTTTGCATATTTTGGCTTAATATTAATTATACTCAGAGACCTTGATTCGATAGGTTAAGGATATTTGCAATTTTAAAAAAACTTCGGTTTTCCCTACTTTTTTAGAAAAAAGATCAAACCTTAAAAACGGCCGTTTTTCCAGGTTTTGGTTAATATTACTTAGATTCGAGAGCAATAACTTGGTAGGTTTAAAAAACGGTTTATTTTTCCAAAACTGACGTTTTTCAAGCCTTTTTGAAGAAATCGATCGAATCTCAAAAATGGCCGTTTTTGCATGTTTTTGCTTAATATTACTTATAATCAGAGACCTTTATTTGATTAGTATGAAGATATTTGCATTATCCAAAAAAACTCCCGTTTTTCAATCTTTTTTAGGAAATGGATCAATCCTTAAAATCAGCTGTTTTTCCAGGTTTTGGTTAATATTACTTAGATTCGAGAGCAATAAATTGCTAAAGTTTAAAAAACGGTTTATTTTCCCAAAACTGCCGTTTTTTAAGCCTTTTTGAAGAAATAGATAAAATCTCAAAACTGGCCGTTTTTGCATGTTTTTGCTTAATATTACTTATAATCGGAGACCTTTATTTGATTAGTATGAAGATATTTGCATTATCCAAAAAAACTCCCGTTTTTCAATCTTTTTTAGAAAATGGATCAAATGTTACAATCAGCCGTTTTTCCAGGTTTTGGTTAATATTACTTAGATTCGAGAGCAATAAATTGCTAAAGTTTAAAAAACGGTTTATTTTCCCAAAACTGCCGTTTTTTAAGCTTTTTTGAAGAAATAGATCAAATCTCAAAACAAGCCGTTTTTGCATGTTTTGGCTTAATATTACTTATAATCAGAGACCTTAATTTGATAAGTATGAAGATATTTGTATTATCCAAAAAATTCCCGTTTTTCCCATCTTTTTTAGAAAATTGATCAAACCTTAAAAACGGCCGTTTTTCCAGGTTTTGGTTAATATTACTTAGATTCGAAAGCAATAACTTGCTAAGTTTGAAAATCGGTTCATTTTCCCAAAACTGACGTTGGTCAAGACTTTTTGAAGAAATCGGTCGAATGTCAAAACTGGCCGTTTTTGCATTTTTTTGCTTAATATTACTTATAATCGGGGACCTCAATTTGATAAGTATGAAGATATTTGTATTATCCAAAAAACACCCGTTTTTCCCTTCTTTTTTAGGAAATGATTGAAACCTTAAAAACGGCCGCTTTTCTAGGTTTTGGTTAATATTACTTAGATTCGAGAGCAATAACTTGCTAAGTTTGAAAATCGGTTTATTTTCCCAAAACTGACGTTTTTCAAGACTTTTTGAAGAAATCGATCGAATCTCAAAACTGGCCGTTTTTCTATATTTTGGCTTAATATTAATTATACTTAGAGACCTTGATTCGATAGGTTAAGGATATTTGCAATATCCAAAAAACTTCGGTTTTCCCTACTTTTTTAGAAAAAAGATCAAACCTTAAAAACGGCCGTTTTTCCAGGTTTTGGTTAATATTACTTAGATTCGAGAGCAATAACTTGGTAGGTTTAAAAAACGGTTTATTTTTTCAAAACTGACGTTTTTCAAGCCTTTTTGAAGAAATCGATCGAATCTCAAAAATGGCCGTTTTTGCAAGTTTTTGGTTAATATTACTTATAATCGGAGACCTTTATTTGATTAGTATGAAGATATTTGCATTATCAAAAAAAACTCCCGTTTTTCAATCTTTTTTAGGAAATGGATCAATCCTTAAAATCAGCAGTTTTTCCAGGTTTTGGTTAATATTACTTAGATTCGAGAGCAATAAATTGCTAAAGTTTAAAAAACGGTTTATTTTCCCAAAACTGCCGTTTTTTAAGCCTTTTTGAAGAAATAGATCAAATCTCAAAACTGGCCGTTTTTGCATGTTTTTGCTTAATATTACTTATAATCGGAGACCTTTATTTGATTAGTATGAAGATATTTGCATTATCCAAAAAAACTCCCGTTTTTCAATCTTTTTTAGAAAATGGATCAAATGTTACAATCAGCCGTTTTTCCAGGTTTTGGTTAATATTACTTAGATTCGAGAGCAATAAATTGCTAAAGTTTAAAAAACGGTTTATTTTCCCAAAACTGCCGTTTTTTAAGCTTTTTTGAAGAAATAGATCAAATCTCAAAACAAGCCGTTTTTGCATGTTTTGGCTTAATATTACTTATAATCAGAGACCTTAATTTGATAAGTATGAAGATATTTGTATTATCCAAAAAATTCCCGTTTTTCCCATCTTTTTTAGAAAATTGATCAAACCTTAAAAACGGCCGTTTTTCCAGGTTTTGGTTAATATTACTTAGATTCGAGAGCAATAACTTGCTAAGTTTGAAAATCGGTTCATTTTCCCAAAACTGACGTTGGTCAAGACTTTTTGAAGAAATCGGTCGAATGTCAAAAGTGGCCGTTTTTGCATTTTTTTGCTTAATATTACTTATAATCGGAGACCTCAATTTGATAAGTATGAAGATATTTGTATTATCCAAAAAACACCCGTTTTTCCCTTATTTTTTAGGAAATGATTGAAACCTTAAAAACGGCCGCTTTTCTAGGTTTTGGTTAATATTACTTAGATTTCAGAGCAATAACTTGCTAAGTTTGAAAATCGGTTTATTTTCCCAAAACTGACGTTTTTCAAGACTTTTTGAAGAAATCGATCGAATCTCAAAACTGGCCGTTTTTCTATATTCTGGCTTGATATTAATTATACTCAGAGACCTTGATTCGATAGGTTAAGGATATTTGCAATATCCAAAAAACTTCTTTTTTGCCTACTTTTTTAGAAAAAAGATCAAATCTTAAAAACGGCCGTTTTTCCAGGTTTTGGTTAATATTACTTAGATTCGAGAGCAATAACTTGGTAGGTTTAAAAAACGGTTTATTTTTCCAAAACTGACGTTTTTCAAGCCTTTTTGAAGAAATCGATCGAATCTCAAAAATGGCCGTTTTTGCATGTTTTTGCTTAATATTACTTATAATCGGAGACCTTAATTTGATTAGTACGAAGATATTTGCATTATCCAAAAAAACTCCCGTTTTTCAATCTTTTTTAGGAAATGGATCAATCCTTAAAATCAGCAGTTTTTCCAGGTTTTGGTTAATATTACTTAGATTCGAGAGCAATAAATTGCTAAAGTTTAAAAAACGGTTTATTTTCCCAAAACTGCCGTTTTTTAAGCCTTTTTGAAGAAATAGATCAAATCTCAAAACAAGCCGTTTTTGCATGTTTTGGCTTAATATTACTTATACTCAGAGACCTTAATTTGATAAGTATGAAGATATTTGTATTATCCAAAAAACTGCCGTTTTTCCCATCTTTTTTAGAAAATTGATCAAACCTTAAAAACGGCCGTTTTTCCAAGTTTTGGTTAATATTACTTAGATTCGAGAGCAATAACTTGCTAAGTTTGAAAATCGGTTTATTTTCCCCAAACTGACGTTTGTCAAGACTTTTTGAAGAAATCGGTCGAATGTCAAAACTGGCCGTTTTTGCATTTTTTTGCTTAATATTACTTATAATCGGAGACCTCAATTTGATATGTATGAAGATATTTGTATTATCCAAAAAACACCCGTTTTTCCCTTTTTTTTTAGGAAATGATTGAAACTTTAAAAACGGCCGCTTTTCTAGGTTTTGGTTAATATTACTTAGATTCGAGAGCAATAACTTGCTAAGTTTGAAAATCGGTTTATTTTCCCAAAACTGACGTTTTTCAAGACTTTTTGAAGAAATCGATCGAATCTTAAACCGGCCTTTTTGCATATTTTGGCTTAATATTAATTATACTCAGAGACCTTGATTCGATAGGTTAAGGATATTTGCAATATCCAAAAAACTTCGGTTTTCCCTACTTTTTTAGAAAAAAGATCAAACCTTAAAAACGGCCTTTTTTCCAGGTTTTGGTTAATATTACTTAGATTCGAGAGCAATAACTTGGTAGGTTTAAAAAACGGTTTATTTTTCCAAAACTGACGTTTTTCAAGCCTTTTTGAAGAAATCGATCGAATCTCAAAAAAGGCCGTTTTAACATGTTTTTGCTTAATATTACTTATAATCGGAGACCTTAATTTGATTAGTATGAAGATATTTGCATTATCCAAAAAAACTCATGTTTTTCAATCTTTTTTTAGGAAATGGATCAATCCTTAAAATCAGCCGTTTTTCCAGGTTTTGTTTAATATTACTTAGATTCGAGAGCAATAAATTGCTAAAGTTTAAAAAACGGTTTATTTTCCCAAAACTGCCGTTTTTAAGCCTTTTTAAAGAAATAGATCAAATCTCAAAACAAGCCGTTTTTGCATGTTTTGGCTTAATATTACTTATACTCAGAGACCTTAATTTAATAAGTATGAAGATATTTGTATTATCCAAAAAACACCCGTTTTTCCCATCTTTTTTAGAAAATTGATCAAACCTTAAAAACGGCCGTTTTTCCAGGTTTTGATTAATATTACTTAGATTCGAGAGCAATAACTTGCTAAGTTTGAAAATCGGTTTATTTTCCCAAAACTGACGTTTTTCAAGACTTTTTGAAGAAATCGATCGAATCTCAAAACTGGCCGTTTTTCTATATTTTGGCTTAATATTAATTAAACTTAGAGACCTTGATTCGATAGGTTAAGGATATTTGCAATATCCAAAAAACTTCGGTTTTCCCTACTTTTTTAGAAAAAAGATCAAACCTTAAAAACGGCCGTTTTTCCAGGTTTTGGTTAATATTACTTAGATTCGAGAGCAATAACTTGGTAGGTTTAAAAAACGGTTTATTTTTCCAAAACTGACGTTTTTCAAGCCTTTTTGAAGAAATCGATCGAATCTCAAAAATGGCCGTTTTTGCATGTTTTTGCTTAATATTACTTATAATCGGAGACCTTTATTTGATTAGTATGAAGATATTTGCATTATCCAAAAAAACTCCCGTTTTTCAATCTTTTTTAGGAAATGGATCAATCCTTAAAATCAGCAGTTTTTCCAGGTTTTGGTTAATATTACTTAGATTCGAGAGCAATAAATTGCTAAAGTTTAAAAAACGGTTTATTTTCCTAAAACTGCCGTTTTTTAAGCCTTTTTGAAGAAATAGATCAAATCTCAAAACTGGCCGTTTTTGCATGTTTTTGCTTAATATTACTTATAATCGGAGACCTTTATTTGATTAGTATGAAGATATTTGCATTATCCAAAAAAACTCCCGTTTTTCAATCTTTTTTAGAAAATGGATCAAATGTTACAATCAGCCGTTTTTCCAGGTTTTGGTTAATATTACTTAGATTCGAGAGCAATAAATTGCTAAAGTTTAAAAAACGGTTTATTTTCCCAAAACTGCCGTTTTTTAAGCTTTTTTGAAGAAATAGATCAAATCTCAAAACAAGCCGTTTTTGCATGTTTTGGCTTAATATTACTTATAATCAGAGACCTTAATTTGATAAGTATGAAGATATTTGTATTATCCAAAAAATTCCCGTTTTTCCCATCTTTTTTAGAAAATTGATCAAACCTTAAAAACGGCCGTTTTTCCAGGTTTTGGTTAATATTACTTAGATTCGAAAGCAATAACTTGCTAAGTTTGAAAATCGGTTCATTTTCCCAAAACTGACGTTGGTCAAGACTTTTTGAAGAAATCGGTCGAATGTCAAAACTGGCCGTTTTTGCATTTTTTTGCTTAATATTACTTATAATCGGGGACCTCAATTTGATAAGTATGAAGATATTTGTATTATCCAAAAAACACCCGTTTTTCCCTTCTTTTTTAGGAAATGATTGAAACCTTAAAAACGGCCGCTTTTCTAGGTTTTGGTTAATATTACTTAGATTCGAGAGCAATAACTTGCTAAGTTTGAAAATCGGTTTATTTTCCCAAAACTGACGTTTTTCAAGACTTTTTGAAGAAATCGATCGAATCTCAAAACTGGCCGTTTTTCTATATTTTGGCTTAATATTAATTATACTTAGAGACCTTGATTCGATAGGTTAAGGATATTTGCAATATCCAAAAAACTTCGGTTTTCCCTACTTTTTTAGAAAAAAGATCAAACCTTAAAAACGGCCGTTTTTCCAGGTTTTGGTTAATATTACTTAGATTCGAGAGCAATAACTTGGTAGGTTTAAAAAACGGTTTATTTTTTCAAAACTGACGTTTTTCAAGCCTTTTTGAAGAAATCGATCGAATCTCAAAAATGGCCGTTTTTGCAAGTTTTTGCTTAATATTACTTATAATCGGAGACCTTTATTTGATTAGTATGAAGATATTTGCATTATCAAAAAAAACTCCCGTTTTTCAATCTTTTTTAGGAAATGGATCAATCCTTAAAATCAGCAGTTTTTCCAGGTTTTGGTTAATATTACTTAGATTCGAGAGCAATAAATTGCTAAAGTTTAAAAAACGGTTTATTTTCCCAAAACTGCCGTTTTTTAAGCCTTTTTGAAGAAATAGATCAAATCTCAAAACTGGCCGTTTTTGCATGTTTTTGCTTAATATTACTTATAATCGGAGACCTTTATTTGATTAGTATGAAGATATTTGCATTATCCAAAAAAACTCCCGTTTTTCAATCTTTTTTAGAAAATGGATCAAATGTTACAATCAGCCGTTTTTCCAGGTTTTGGTTAATATTACTTAGATTCGAGAGCAATAAATTGCTAAAGTTTAAAAAACGGTTTATTTTCCCAAAACTGCCGTTTTTTAAGCTTTTTTGAAGAAATAGATCAAATCTCAAAACAAGCCGTTTTTGCATGTTTTGGCTTAATATTACTTATAATCAGAGACCTTAATTTGATAAGTATGAAGATATTTGTATTATCCAAAAAATTCCCGTTTTTCCCATCTTTTTTAGAAAATTGATCAAACCTTAAAAACGGCCGTTTTTCCAGGTTTTGGTTAATATTACTTAGATTCGAGAGCAATAACTTGCTAAGTTTGAAAATCGGTTCATTTTCCCAAAACTGACGTTGGTCAAGACTTTTTGAAGAAATCGGTCGAATGTCAAAACTGGCCGTTTTTGCATTTTTTTGCTTAATATTACTTATAATCGGAGACCTCAATTTGATAAGTATGAAGATATTTGTATTATCCAAAAAACACCCGTTTTTCCCTTATTTTTTAGGAAATGATTGAAACCTTAAAAACGGCCGCTTTTCTAGGTTTTGGTTAATATTACTTAGATTTCAGAGCAATAACTTGCTAAGTTTGAAAATCGGTTTATTTTCCCAAAACTGACGTTTTTCAAGACTTTTTGAAGAAATCGATCGAATCTCAAAACTGGCCGTTTTTCTATATTCTGGCTTGATATTAATTATACTCAGAGACCTTGATTCGATAGGTTAAGGATATTTGCAATATCCAAAAAACTTCTTTTTTCCCTACTTTTTTAGAAAAAAGATCAAATCTTAAAAACGGCCGTTTTTCCAGGTTTTGGTTAATATTACTTAGATTCGAGAGCAATAACTTGGTAGGTTTAAAAAACGGTTTATTTTTCCAAAACTGACGTTTTTCAAGCCTTTTTGAAGAAATCGATCGAATCTCAAAAATGGCCGTTTTTGCATGTTTTTGCTTAATATTACTTATAATCGGAGACCTTAATTTGATTAGTATGAAGATATTTGCATTATCCAAAAAAACTCCCGTTTTTCAATCTTTTTTAGGAAATGGATCAATCCTTAAAATCAGCAGTTTTTCCAGGTTTTGGTTAATATTACTTAGATTCGAGAGCAATAAATTGCTAAAGTTTAAAAAACGGTTTATTTTCCCAAAACTGCCGTTTTTTAAGCCTTTTTGAAGAAATAGATCAAATCTCAAAACAAGCCGTTTTTGCATGTTTTGGCTTAATATTACTTATACTCAGAGACCTTAATTTGATAAGTATGAAGATATTTGTATTATCCAAAAAACTCCCGTTTTTCCCATCTTTTTTAGAAAATTGATCAAACCTTAAAAACGGCCGTTTTTCCAAGTTTTGGTTAATATTACTTAGATTCGAGAGCAATAACTTGCTAATTTTGAAAATCGGTTTATTTTCCCCAAACTGACGTTTGTCAAGACTTTTTGAAGAAATCGGTCGAATGTCAAAACTGGCCGTTTTTGCATTTTTTTGCTTAATATTACTTATAATCGGAGACCTTAATTTGATATGTATGAAGATATTTGTATTATCCAAAAAACACCCGTTTTTCCCTTTTTTTTTAGGAAGTGATTGAAACTTTAAAAACGGCCGCTTTTCTAGGTTTTGGTTAATATTACTTAGATTCGAGAGCAATAACTTGCTAAGTTTGAAAATCGGTTTATTTTCCCAAAACTGACGTTTTTCAAGACTTTTTGAAGAAATCGATCGAATCTCAAAACTGGCCGTTTTTCTATATTTTGGCTTAATATTAATTATACTTAGAGACCTTGATTCGATAGGTTAAGGATATTTGCAATATCCAAAAAACTTCGGTTTTCCCTACTTTTTTAGAAAAAAGATCAAACCTTAAAAACGGCCGTTTTTCCAGGTTTTGGTTAATATTACTTAGATTCGAGAGCAATAACTTGGTAGGTTTAAAAAACGGTTTATTTTTTCAAAACTGACGTTTTTCAAGCCTTTTTGAAGAAATCGATCGAATCTCAAAAATGGCCGTTTTTGCAAGTTTTTGGTTAATATTACTTATAATCGGAGACCTTTATTTGATTAGTATGAAGATATTTGCATTATCAAAAAAAACTCCCGTTTTTCAATCTTTTTTAGGAAATGGATCAATCCTTAAAATCAGCAGTTTTTCCAGGTTTTGGTTAATATTACTTAGATTCGAGAGCAATAAATTGCTAAAGTTTAAAAAACGGTTTATTTTCCCAAAACTGCCGTTTTTTAAGCCTTTTTGAAGAAATAGATCAAATCTCAAAACTGGCCGTTTTTGCATGTTTTTGCTTAATATTACTTATAATCGGAGACCTTTATTTGATTAGTATGAAGATATTTGCATTATCCAAAAAAACTCCCGTTTTTCAATCTTTTTTAGAAAATGGATCAAATGTTACAATCAGCCGTTTTTCCAGGTTTTGGTTAATATTACTTAGATTCGAGAGCAATAAATTGCTAAAGTTTAAAAAACGGTTTATTTTCCCAAAACTGCCGTTTTTTAAGCTTTTTTGAAGAAATAGATCAAATCTCAAAACAAGCCGTTTTTGCATGTTTTGGCTTAATATTACTTATAATCAGAGACCTTAATTTGATAAGTATGAAGATATTTGTATTATCCAAAAAATTCCCGTTTTTCCCATCTTTTTTAGAAAATTGATCAAACCTTAAAAACGGCCGTTTTTCCAGGTTTTGGTTAATATTACTTAGATTCGAGAGCAATAACTTGCTAAGTTTGAAAATCGGTTCATTTTCCCAAAACTAACGTTGGTCAAGACTTTTTGAAGAAATCGGTCGAATGTCAAAAGTGGCCGTTTTTGCATTTTTTTGCTTAATATTACTTATAATCGGAGACCTCAATTTGATAAGTATGAAGATATTTGTATTATCCAAAAAACACCCGTTTTTCCCTTATTTTTTAGGAAATGATTGAAACCTTAAAAACGGCCGCTTTTCTAGGTTTTGGTTAATATTACTTAGATTTCAGAGCAATAACTTGCTAAGTTTGAAAATCGGTTTATTTTCCCAAAACTGACGTTTTTCAAGACTTTTTGAAGAAATCGATCGAATCTCAAAACTGGCCGTTTTTCTATATTCTGGCTTGATATTAATTATACTCAGAGACCTTGATTCGATAGGTTAAGGATATTTGCAATATCCAAAAAACTTCTTTTTTGCCTACTTTTTTAGAAAAAAGATCAAATCTTAAAAACGGCCGTTTTTCCAGGTTTTGGTTAATATTACTTAGATTCGAGAGCAATAACTTGGTAGGTTTAAAAAACGGTTTATTTTTCCAAAACTGACGTTTTTCAAGCCTTTTTGAAGAAATCGATCGAATCTCAAAAATGGCCGTTTTTGCATGTTTTTGCTTAATATTACTTATAATCGGAGACCTTAATTTGATTAGTACGAAGATATTTGCATTATCCAAAAAAACTCCCGTTTTTCAATCTTTTTTAGGAAATGGATCAATCCTTAAAATCAGCAGTTTTTCCAGGTTTTGGTTAATATTACTTAGATTCGAGAGCAATAAATTGCTAAAGTTTAAAAAACGGTTTATTTTCCCAAAACTGCCGTTTTTTAAGCCTTTTTGAAGAAATAGATCAAATCTCAAAACAAGCCGTTTTTGCATGTTTTGGCTTAATATTACTTATACTCAGAGACCTTAATTTGATAAGTATGAAGATATTTGTATTATCCAAAAAACTGCCGTTTTTCCCATCTTTTTTAGAAAATTGATCAAACCTTAAAAACGGCCGTTTTTCCAAGTTTTGGTTAATATTACTTAGATTCGAGAGCAATAACTTGCTAAGTTTGAAAATCGGTTTATTTTCCCCAAACTGACGTTTGTCAAGACTTTTTGAAGAAATCGGTCGAATGTCAAAACTGGCCGTTTTTGCATTTTTTTGCTTAATATTACTTATAATCGGAGACCTCAATTTGATATGTATGAAGATATTTGTATTATCCAAAAAACACCCGTTTTTCCCTTTTTTTTTAGGAAATGATTGAAACTTTAAAAACGGCCGCTTTTCTAGGTTTTGGTTAATATTACTTAGATTCGAGAGCAATAACTTGCTAAGTTTGAAAATCGGTTTATTTTCCCAAAACTGACGTTTTTCAAGACTTTTTGAAGAAATCGATCGAATCTTAAACCGGCCTTTTTGCATATTTTGGCTTAATATTAATTATACTCAGAGACCTTGATTCGATAGGTTAAGGATATTTGCAATATCCAAAAAACTTCGGTTTTCCCTACTTTTTTAGAAAAAAGATCAAACCTTAAAAACGGCCTTTTTTCCAGGTTTTGGTTAATATTACTTAGATTCGAGAGCAATAACTTGGTAGGTTTAAAAAACGGTTTATTTTTCCAAAACTGACGTTTTTCAAGCCTTTTTGAAGAAATCGATCGAATCTCAAAAAAGGCCGTTTTAACATGTTTTTGCTTAATATTACTTATAATCGGAGACCTTAATTTGATTAGTATGAAGATATTTGCATTATCCAAAAAAACTCATGTTTTTCAATCTTTTTTTAGGAAATGGATCAATCCTTAAAATCAGCCGTTTTTCCAGGTTTTGTTTAATATTACTTAGATTCGAGAGCAATAAATTGCTAAAGTTTAAAAAACGGTTTATTTTCCCAAAACTGCCGTTTTTAAGCCTTTTTAAAGAAATAGATCAAATCTCAAAACAAGCCGTTTTTGCATGTTTTGGCTTAATATTACTTATACTCAGAGACCTTAATTTAATAAGTATGAAGATATTTGTATTATCCAAAAAACACCCGTTTTTCCCATCTTTTTTAGAAAATTGATCAAACCTTAAAAACGGCCGTTTTTCCAGGTTTTGATTAATATTACTTAGATTCGAGAGCAATAACTTGCTAAGTTTGAAAATCGGTTTATTTTCCCAAAACTGACGTTTTTCAAGACTTTTTGAAGAAATCGATCGAATCTCAAAACTGGCCGTTTTTCTATATTTTGGCTTAATATTAATTATACTTAGAGACCTTGATTCGATAGGTTAAGGATATTTGCAATATCCAAAAAACTTCGGTTTTCCCTACTTTTTTAGAAAAAAGATCAAACCTTAAAAACGGCCGTTTTTCCAGGTTTTGGTTAATATTACTTAGATTCGAGAGCAATAACTTGGTAGGTTTAAAAAACGGTTTATTTTTTCAAAACTGACGTTTTTCAAGCCTTTTTGAAGAAATCGATCGAATCTCAAAAATGGCCGTTTTTGCAAGTTTTTGCTTAATATTACTTATAATCGGAGACCTTTATTTGATTAGTATGAAGATATTTGCATTATCAAAAAAAACTCCCGTTTTTCAATCTTTTTTAGGAAATGGATCAATCCTTAAAATCAGCAGTTTTTCCAGGTTTTGGTTAATATTACTTAGATTCGAGAGCAATAAATTGCTAAAGTTTAAAAAACGGTTTATTTTCCCAAAACTGCCGTTTTTTAAGCCTTTTTGAAGAAATAGATCAAATCTCAAAACTGGCCGTTTTTGCATGTTTTTGCTTAATATTACTTATAATCGGAGACCTTTATTTGATTAGTATGAAGATATTTGCATCATCCAAAAAAACTCCCGTTTTTCAATCTTTTTTAGAAAATGGATCAAATGTTACAATCAGCCGTTTTTCCAGGTTTTGGTTAATATTACTTAGATTCGAGAGCAATAAATTGCTAAAGTTTAAAAAACGGTTTATTTTCCCAAAACTGCCGTTTTTTAAGCTTTTTTGAAGAAATAGATCAAATCTCAAAACAAGCCGTTTTTGCATGTTTTGGCTTAATATTACTTATAATCAGAGACCTTAATTTGATAAGTATGAAGATATTTGTATTATCCAAAAAATTCCCGTTTTTCCCATCTTTTTTAGAAAATTGATCAAACCTTAAAAACGGCCGTTTTTCCAGGTTTTGGTTAATATTACTTAGATTCGAGAGCAATAACTTGCTAAGTTTGAAAATCGGTTCATTTTCCCAAAACTGACGTTGGTCAAGACTTTTTGAAGAAATCGGTCGAATGTCAAAAGTGGCCGTTTTTGCATTTTTTTGCTTAATATTACTTATAATTGGAGACCTCAATTTGATAAGTATGAAGATATTTGTATTATCCAAAAAACACCCGTTTTTCCCTTATTTTTTAGGAAATGATTGAAACCTTAAAAACGGCCGCTTTTCTAGGTTTTGGTTAATATTACTTAGATTTCAGAGCAATAACTTGCTAAGTTTGAAAATCGGTTTATTTTCCCAAAACTGACGTTTTTCAAGACTTTTTGAAGAAATCGATCGAATCTCAAAACTGGCCGTTTTTCTATATTCTGGCTTGATATTAATTATACTCAGAGACCTTGATTCGATAGGTTAAGGATATTTGCAATATCCAAAAAACTTCTTTTTTCCCTACTTTTTTAGAAAAAAGATCAAATCTTAAAAACGGCCGTTTTTCCAGGTTTTGGTTAATATTACTTAGATTCGAGAGCAATAACTTGGTAGGTTTAAAAAACGGTTTATTTTTCCAAAACTGACGTTTTTCAAGCCTTTTTGAAGAAATCGATCGAATCTCAAAAATGGCCGTTTTTGCATGTTTTTGCTTAATATTACTTATAATCGGAGACCTTTATTTGATTAGTATGAAGATATTTGCATTATCCAAAAAAACTCCCGTTTTTCAATCTTTTTTAGGAAATGGATCAATCCTTAAAATCAGCAGTTTTTCCAGGTTTTGGTTAATATTACTTAGATTCGAGAGCAATAAATTGCTAAAGTTTAAAAAACGGTTTATTTTCCCAAAACTGCCGTTTTTTAAGCCTTTTTGAAGAAATAGATCAAATCTCAAAACTGGCCGTTTTTGCATGTTTTTGCTTAATATTACTTATAATCGGAGACCTTTATTTGATTAGTATGAAGATATTTGCATTATCCAAAAAAACTCCCGTTTTTCAATCTTTTTTAGAAAATGGATCAAATGTTACAATCAGCCGTTTTTCCAGGTTTTGGTTAATATTACTTAGATTCGAGAGCAATAAATTGCTAAAGTTTAAAAAACGGTTTATTTTCCCAAAACTGCCGTTTTTTAAGCTTTTTTGAAGAAATAGATCAAATCTCAAAACAAGCCGTTTTTGCATGTTTTGGCTTAATATTACTTATAATCAGAGACCTTAATTTGATAAGTATGAAGATATTTTATTATCCAAAAAATTCCCGTTTTTCCCATCTTTTTTAGAAAATTGATCAAACCTTAAAAACGGCCGTTTTTCCAGGTTTTGGTTAATATTACTTAGATTCGAAAGCAATAACTTGCTAAGTTTGAAAATCGGTTCATTTTCCCAAAACTGACGTTGGTCAAGACTTTTTGAAGAAATCGGTCGAATGTCAAAACTGGCCGTTTTTGCATTTTTTTGCTTAATATTACTTATAATCGGGGACCTCAATTTGATAAGTATGAAGATATTTGTATTATCCAAAAAACACCCGTTTTTCCCTTCTTTTTTAGGAAATGATTGAAACCTTAAAAACGGCCGCTTTTCTAGGTTTTGGTTAATATTACTTAGATTCGAGAGCAATAACTTGCTAAGTTTGAAAATCGGTTTATTTTCCCAAAACTGACGTTTTTCAAGACTTTTTGAAGAAATCGATCGAATCTCAAAACTGGCCGTTTTTCTATATTTTGGCTTAATATTAATTATACTTAGAGACCTTGATTCGATAGGTTAAGGATATTTGCAATATCCAAAAAACTTCGGTTTTCCCTACTTTTTTAGAAAAAAGATCAAACCTTAAAAACGGCCGTTTTTCCAGGTTTTGGTTAATATTACTTAGATTCGAGAGCAATAACTTGGTAGGTTTAAAAAACGGTTTATTTTTTCAAAACTGACGTTTTTCAAGCCTTTTTGAAGAAATCGATCGAATCTCAAAAATGGCCGTTTTTGCAAGTTTTTGCTTAATATTACTTATAATCGGAGACCTTTATTTGATTAGTATGAAGATATTTGCATTATCAAAAAAAACTCCCGTTTTTCAATCTTTTTTAGGAAATGGATCAATCCTTAAAATCAGCAGTTTTTCCAGGTTTTGGTTAATATTACTTAGATTCGAGAGCAATAAATTGCTAAAGTTTAAAAAACGGTTTATTTTCCCAAAACTGCCGTTTTTTAAGCCTTTTTGAAGAAATAGATCAAATCTCAAAACTGGCCGTTTTTGCATGTTTTTGCTTAATATTACTTATAATCGGAGACCTTTATTTGATTAGTATGAAGATATTTGCATTATCCAAAAAAACTCCCGTTTTTCAATCTTTTTTAGAAAATGGATCAAATGTTACAATCAGCCGTTTTTCCAGGTTTTGGTTAATATTACTTAGATTCGAGAGCAATAAATTGCTAAAGTTTAAAAAACGGTTTATTTTCCCAAAACTGCCGTTTTTTAAGCTTTTTTGAAGAAATAGATCAAATCTCAAAACAAGCCGTTTTT